>OX451735.1:1209521390-1210121390 GCA_948472305.1 Vicia faba
GTTGTTGTTGTTGTTTATTTGACGTAGTTGTTGTTATTGACGTTGTCGTTGTTGTTGTTGTTGTTGTTGTTTATTTGACGTTTTTGTTGTTGTTGATGTTGTTGTTGTTGTTGTTTTTTATTTGACGTTGTTGTTGTTGTTTATTTGACGTTGTTGTTGTTGTTATTATTGTTGTTGTTGTTGTTGTTGTTGTTGTTGTTAATTTGACGTTGTTGTTGTTGTTGTTGTTTATTTGACGTTGTTGTTGTTGTTTATTTGACGTTGTTGTTGTTGTTGTTTATTTGACGTTGTTGTTGTTGTTATTTATTTGACGTTTTTGTTGTTGTTGTTGTTATTGTTTATTTGACGTTGTTGTTTTATGTTGTTGTTTATTTGACGTTGTTATTATTGTTTATTTGACGTTGTTTTTGTTATTTGACGTTGTTGTTGTTGTTGACATTGTTGTTGTTGCTGTTGTTGTTGTTTATTTGACGTTGTTGTTGTTGTTTATTTGACGTTGTTGTTGTTGTTGTTGTTTATTTGACGTTGTTGTTGTTGTTATTTATTTGACATTGTTGTTGTTGTTATTGTTTATTTGACGTTTTTGTTTTATGTTGTTGTTTATTAGACGTTGTTATTGTTGTTTATTTGACGTTGTTTTTGTTATTTGACGTTGTTATTGTTGTATTTGTTGTTGTTGTTGTTGTTTCTTATTTGACGTTGTTGTTATTGTTGCTATTTATTTGACGTTGTTGTTGTTGTTTATTTGACGTTGTTGTTGTTGTTTATTTGACGTTGTTGTTGTTGTTGTTTATTTGATGTTGTTGTTGTTGTATTTGTTGTTGTTGTTATTGTTGTTGCTTATTTGACGTTGTTGTTATTGTTGTTGTTTATTTGACGTTGTTGTTGTTATTCATTTGATGTTGTTGTTGTTGTTTATTTGACGTTATTGTTGTTGTTTATTTGACGTTGTTGTTGTTGTGGTTTATTTGACGTTGTTGTTTTTGTTATTGTTGTTGTTATTGTTTATTTGACGTTGTTGTTGTTTTTTATTTGACGTTGTTGTTGTTGTTAATTTGACGTTGTTGTTGTTGTTGTTTATTTGACGTTGCTGTTGTTGTTTATTTAACGTTGTTGTTCTTGTTGTTATTTATTTGACGTTGTTGTTGTTGTTGTTTTTGTTTTTGTTGTTTTTGTTGTTTATTTGACATTGTTGTTGTTGTTGTTGTTGTTGTTGTTGTTGTTATTGTTGGTGTTGTTGTTGTTTATTTGACGTTGTTGTTGTTGGTGTTGTTTATTTGACGTTGTTGTTGTTGTTGTTTATTTGACATTGTTGTTGTTGTTGTTAATTTGACGTTGTTGTTGTTGTTTATTTGACGTTGTTGTTGTTGTTGTTGTCTATTTGACATCGTTGTTGTTGTTGTTGACGATGTTGTTGTTGTTTATTTGACATTGTTGTTGTTGTTGTTTATTTGATGTTGTTTTAGTTGTTGTTGTTTATTTGACGTTGTTGTTGTTTTTTATTTGACGTTGTTGTTGTTGACATTGTTGTTGTTGTTGTTTATTTGACGTTGTTGTTGTTGTTTATTTGACGTAGTTGTTGTTATTGACGTTGTTGTTGTTGTTGTTGTTGTTGTTTATTTGACGTTTTTGTTGTTGTTGATGTTGTTGTTGTTGTTTTTTATTTGACGTTGTTGTTGTTTATTTGACATTGTTGTTGTTGTTGTTGTTTATTTGATGTAATTTTAGTTGTTGTTGTTTATTTGATGTTGTTGTTGTTTTTTATTTGACGTTGTTGTTGACATTGTTGTTGTTGTTGTTGTTTATTTGACGTTGTTGTTGTTTTTTATTTGACGTTGTTGTTGTTGTTGTTTATTTGACGTTGTTGTTGTTGTTATTGTTATTGTTGTTGTTGTTGTTTATTTGACGTTGTTGTTGTTGTTTATTTGATGTTGTTGTTGTTGTTTGTTTGACATTGTTGTTGTTGTTTATTTGACGTTGTTGTTGTTATTTATTTGACGTTGTTGTTGTTGTTATTGTTTATTTGACGTTGTTGTTGTTGTTTATTTGACGTTGTTGTTGTTGTTGTTTATTTGACGTTGTTGTTGTTGTTATTGTTATTGTTGTTGTTGTTGTTTATTTGACGTTGTTGTTGTTGTTTATTTGATGTTGTTGTTGTTTGTTTGACGTTGTTGTTGTTGTTTATTTGACGTTGTTGTTGTTATTTATTTGACGTTGTTGTTGTTGTTATTGTTTATTTGACGTTGTTATTGTTGTTTATTTGACGTTGTTGTTGTTTATTTGACGTTGTTGTTGTTGTTGTTTATTTGACGTTGTTGTTGTTGTTTATTTACTGTTGTTGTTCTTGTTGTTAGTTATTTGACGTTGTTGTTGTTGTTGTTGTTGTTTTTGTTGTTTATTTGACATTGTTGTTGTTGTTGTTGTTGTTGTTGTTGTTTTTGTTGTTGTTATTGTTGGTGTTGTTGTTGTTTATTTGACGTTGTTGTTGTTGTTGTTGGTGTTGTTTATTTGACGTTGTTGTTGTTGTTCATTTGACGATGTTGTTGTTGTTGTCTATTTGACATTGTTGTTGTTGTTGTTGTTGTTGTTGACGTTGTTGTTGTTGTTGTTGTTTATTTGATGTTGTTTTAGTTGTTGTTGTTTATTTGACGTTGTTGTTGTTTTTTATTTGACGTTGTTGTTGTTGACATTGTTGTTATTGTTTATTTGACGTTGTTGTTGTTGTTTATTTGACGTAGTTGTTGTTATTGACGTTGTTGTTGTTGTTGTTTATTTGACGTTTTTGTTGTTGTTGATGTTGTTGTTGTTGTTTTTTATTTGACATTGTTGTTGTTTATTTGACATTGTTGTTGTTGTTGTTTATTTGATGTTATTTTAGTTGTTGTTGTTTATTTGATGTTGTTGTTGTTTTTTATTTGACGTTGTTGTTGACATTGTTGTTGTTGTTGTTGTTGTTTATTTGACGTTGTTGTTGTTGTTGTTGTTTATTTGACGTAGTTGTTGTTATTGACGTTGTCGTTGTTGTTGTTGTTGTTTATTTGACGTTTTTGTTGTTGTTGATGTTGTTGTTGTTGTTGTTTTTTATTTGACGTTGTTGTTGTTGTTTATTTGACGTTGTTGTTGTTGTTATTGTTGTTGTTGTTGTTGTTGTTAATTTGACGTTGTTGTTGTTGTTGTTGTTGTTTATTTGACGTTGTTGTTGTTGTTTATTTGACATTGTTGTTGTTGTTGTTGTTTATTTGACGTTGTTGTTGTTGTTATTTATTTGACATTTTTGTTGTTGTTGTTATTGTTTATTTGACGTTGTTGTTTTATGTTGTTGTTTATTTGACGTTGTTATTATTGTTTATTTGACGTTGTTTTTGTTATTTGACGTTGTTGTTGTTGTTGACATTGTTGTTGTCGTTGTTGTTGTTGTTGTTTATTTGACGTTTTTGTTGTTGTTGATGTTGTTGTTGTTGTTGTTATTTGTTTGACGTTGTTGTTGTTGTTGTTTATTTGACGTTGTTGTTGTTGTTATTGTTGTTGTTGTTGTTAATTTGACGTTGTTGTTGTTGCTGTTGTTGTTGTTTATTTGACGTTGTTGCTGTTGTTTATTTGACGTTGTTATTGTTGTTGTTTATTTGACGTTGTTGTTGTTGTTATTTATTTGACATTGTTGTTGTTGTTATTATTGTTTATTTGACGTTTTTGTTTTATGTTGTTGTTTATTTGACGTTGTTATTGTTGTTTATTTGACGTTGTTTTTGTTATTTGACGTTGTTATTGTTGTATTTGTTGTTGTTGTTGTTGTTGCTTATTTGACGTTGTTGTTATTGTTGCTATTTATTTGACGTTGTTGTTGTTGTTTATTTGACGTTGTTGTTGTTGTTGTTTATTTGACGTTGTTGTTGTTGTTGTTTATTTGATGTTGTTGTTGTTGTTGTTGTATTTGTTGTTGTTGTTATTGTTGTTGCTTATTTGACGTTGTTGTTATTGTTGTTGTTTATTTGACGTTGTTGTTGTTATTCATTTGATGTTGTTGTTGTTGTTGTTTATTTGACGTTATTGTTGTTGTTTATTTGACGTTGTTGTTGTTATTCATTTGATGGTTTTGTTGTTGTTGTTTATTTGACGTTGTTGTTGTTGTTGTTGTTTATTTGACGTTGTTGTTGTTGTTTATTTGACGTTGTTGTTGTTGTGGTTTATTTGACTTTGTTGTTTTTGTTATTGTTGTTGTTATTGTTTATTTGACGTTGTTGTTGTTGTTGTTTATTTGACGTTGTTGTTGTTGTTTATTTGACGTTGTTGTTGTTGTTGTTGTCTATTTGATGTTGTTGTTGTTGTTTATTTAACGTTGTTGTTCTTGTTGTTATTTATTTGACGTTGTTGTTGTTGTTGTTTTTGTTTTTGTTGTTTTTGTTGTTTATTTGACATTGTTGTTGTTGTTGTTGTTGTTATTGTTGGTGTTGTTGTTGTTTATTTGACGTTGTTGTTGTTGGTGTTGTTTATTTGACGTTGTTGTTGTTGTTGTTTATTTGACATTGTTGTTGTTGTTGTTGTTAATTTAACGTTGTTGTTGTTGTTTATTTGACGTTGTTGTTGTTGTTGTCTATTTGACATCGTTGTTGTTGTTGTTGACGATGTTGTTGTTGTTTATTTGACATTGTTGTTGTTGTTGTTGTTGTTTATTTGATGTTGTTTTAGTTGTTGTTGTTTATTTGACGTTGTTGTTGTTGTTTATTTGACGTTGTTGTTGTTGTTTATTTACCGTTGTTGTTCTTGTTGTTATTTATTTGACGTTGTTGTTGTTGTTGTTGTTTTTGTTGTTTATTTGACATTGTTGTTGTTGTTGTTGTTGTTTTTGTTGTTGTTATTGTTGGTGTTGTTGTTGTTTATTTTACGTTGTTGTTGTTGGTGTTGTTTATTTGACGTTGTTGTTGTCGTTGTTTTTTTGACATTGTTGTTGTTGTTGTTGTTAATTTGACGTTGTTGTTGTTGTTTATTTGACGTTGTTGTTGTTGTTGTCTATTTGACATTGTTGTTGTTGTTGTTGTTGTTGACGTTGTTGTTGTTGTTGTTTATTTGACATTGTTGTTGTTGTTGTTGTTGTTTATTTGATGTTGTTTTAGTTGTTGTTGTTTATTTGACGTTGTTGTTGTTTTTTATTTGACGTTGTTGTTGTTGACATTGTTGTTGTTGTTGTTTATTTGACGTTGTTGTTGTTGTTTATTTGACGTAGTTGTTGATATTGACGTTTTTGTTGTTGTTGTTGTTGTTGTTTATTTGACGTTTTTGTTGTTGTTGATGTTGTTGTTGTTGTTTTTTATTTGACGTTGTTGTTATTTATTTGACATTGTTGTTGTTGTTGTTGTTGTTGTTTATTTGATGTTGTTTTAGTTGTTGTTGTTTATTTGATGTTGTTGTTGTTTTTTATTTGACGTTGTTGTTGACATTGTTAGTGTTGTTGTTGTTGTTTATTTGACGTTGTTGTTGTTGTTGTTGTTGTTTATTTGACGTAGTTGTTGTTATTGACGTTGTCGTTGTTGTTGTTGTTGTTGTTGTTTATTTGACGTTTTTGTTGTTGTTGATGTTGTTGTTGTTGTTGTTTTTTATTTGACGTTGTTGTTGTTGTTTATTTGACGTTGTTGTTGTTGTTATTATTGTTGTTGTTGTTGTTGTTGTTAATTTGACGTTGTTGTTGTTGTTGTTATTGTTTATTTGACGTTGTTGTTGTTGTTTATTTGACGTTGTTGTTGTTGTTGTTGTTGTTTATTTGACGTTGTTGTTGTTATTTATTTGACGTTTTTGTTGTTGTTGTTGTTATTGTTTATTTGACGTTGTTGTTTTATGTTGTTGTTTATTTGACGTTGTTATTATTGTTTATTTGACGTTGTTTTTGTTATTTGACGTTGTTGTTGTTGTTGACATTGTTGTTGTTGTTGTTGTTTATTTGACGTTTTTGTTGTTGTTGATGTTGTTGTTGTTGTTGTTGTTTTTTGTTTGACGTTGTTGTTGTTGTTGTTGTTTATTTGACGTTGTTGTTGTTGTTATTGTTGTTGTTGTTAATTTGACGTTATTGTTGTTGCTGTTATTGTTGTTTATTTGACGTTGTTGTTGTTGTTTATTTACCGTTGTTGTTCTTGTTGTTATTTATTTGACGTTCTTGTTGTTTTTGTTGTTTTTGTTGTTTATTTGACATTGTTGTTGTTGTTGTGTTGTTGTTTTAGTTGTTGTTATTGTTGGTGTTGTTGTTGTTTATTTGACGTTGTTGTTGTTGGTGTTGTTTATTTGACGTTGTTGTTGTCGTTGTTTTTTTGACATTGTTGTTGTTGTTGTTGTTAATTTGACGTTGTTGTTGTTGTTTATTTGACGTTGTTGTTGTCTATTTGACATTGTTGTTGTTGTTGTTGTTGACGTTGTTGTTGTTGTTGTTTATTTGACATTGTTGTTGTTGTTGTTGTTGTTTATTTGATGTTGTTTTAGTTGTTGTTGTTTATTTGACGTTGTTGTTGTTTTTTATTTGACGTTGTTGTTGTTGACATTGTTGTTGTTGTTGTTTATTTGACGTTGTTGTTGTTTATTTGACGTAGTTGTTGATATTGACGTTTTTGTTGTTGTTGTTGTTGTTGTTATTTATTTGACGTTTTTGTTGTTGATGTTGTTGTTGTTGTTTTTTATTTGACGTTGTTGTTGTTTATTTGACATTGTTGTTGTTGTTGTTGTTTATTTGATGTTGTTTTAGTTGTTGTTGTTTATTTGATGTTGTTGTTGTTTTTTATTTGACGTTGTTGTTGACATTGTTAGTGTTGTTGTTGTTGTTTATTTGACGTTGTTGTTGTTGTTGTTGTTGTTTATTTGACGTAGTTGTTGTTATTGACGTTGTTGTTGTTGTTGTTGTTGTTGTTGTTTATTTGACGTTTTTGTTGTTGTTAATGTTGTTGTTGTTGTTGTTTTTTATTTGACGTTGTTGTTGTTGTTTATTTGACGTTGTTGTTGTTGTTATTATTGTTGTTGTTGTTGTTGTTGTTAATTTGACGTTGTTGTTGTTGTTGTTTATTTGACGTTGTTGTTGTTGTTTATTTGACGTTGTTGTTGTTGTTATTTATTTGACGTTTTTGTTGTTGTTGTTATTGTTTATTTGACGTTGTTGTTTTATGTTGTTGTTTATTTGACGTTGTTATTATTGTTTATTTGACGTTGTTTTTGTTATTTGACGTTGTTGTTGTTGTTGACATTGTTGTTGTTGTTGTTGTTTATTTGACGTTTTTGTTGTTGTTGATGTTGTTGTTGTTGTTGTTGTTTTTTGTTTGACGTTGTTGTTGTTGTTGTTTATTTGACGTTGTTGTTGTTGTTATTGTTGTTGTTGTTAATTTGACGTTATTGTTGTTGCTGTTGTTGTTGTTTATTTGACGTTGTTGTTGTTGTTTATTTGACGTTGTTGTTGTTGTTGTTATTTATTTGACGTTGTTGTTATTGTTATTTATTTGACATTGTTGTTGTTGTTGTTATTGTTTATTTGACGTTTTTGTTTTATGTTGTTGTTTATTAGACGTTGTTATTGTTGTTTATTTGACGTTGTTTTTGTTATTTGACGTTGTTATTGTTGTATTTGTTGTTGTTGTTGTTGTTGCTTATTTGACGTTGTTGTTATTGTTGCTATTTATTTGACGTTGTTGTTGTTGTTTATTTGACGTTGTTGTTGTTGTTTATTTGACGTTGTTGTTGTTGTTGTTTATTTGATGTTGTTGTTGTTGTTGTTGTATTTGTTGTTGTTGTTATTGTTGTTGCTTATTTGACGTTGTTGTTATTGTTGTTGTTTATTTGACGTTGTTGTTGTTATTCATTTGATGTTGTTGTTGTTGTTGTTTATTTGACGCTGTTGTTGTTGTTTATTTGACGTTGTTGTTGTTGTGGTTTATTTGACGTTGTTGTTTTTGTTATTGTTGTTGTTATTGTTTATTTGACGTTGTTGTTGTTGTTTATTTGACGTTGTTGTTGTTGTTAATTTGACGTTGTTGTTGTTGTTGTTTATTTGACGTTGTTGTTGTTTATTTAACGTTGTTGTTCTTGTTGTTATTTATTTGACGTTGTTGTTGTTATTGTTTTTGTTTTTGTTGTTTTTGTTGTTTATTTGACATTGTTGTTGTTGTTGTTGTTGTTGTTATTGTTGGTGTTGTTGTTGTTTATTTGACGTTGTTGTTGTTGGTGTTGTTTATTTGACGTTGTTGTTGTTGTTGTTGTTTATTTGACATTGTTGTTGTTGTTGTTAATTTGACGTTGTTGTTGTTGTTTATTTGACGTTGTTGTTGTTGTTGTTGTCTATTTGACATCGTTGTTGTTGTTGTTGACGATGTTGTTGTTGTTTATTTGACATTGTTGTTGTTGTTGTTTATTTGATGTTGTTTTAGTTGTTGTTGTTTATTTGACGTTGTTGTTGTTTTTTATTTGACGTTGTTGTTGACATTGTTGTTGTTGTTGTTTATTTGACGTTGTTGTTGTTTATTTGACGTAGTTGTTGTTATTGACGTTGTTGTTGTTGTTGTTGTTTATTTGACGTTTTTTATGTTGTTGATGTTGTTGTTGTTGTTTTTTATTTGACGTTGTTGTTGTTTATTTGACATTGTTGTTGTTGTTGTTGTTTATTTGATGTTATTTTAGTTGTTGTTGTTTATTTGATGTTGTTGTTGTTTTTTATTTGACGTTGTTGTTGACATTGTTGTTGTTGTTGTTGTTTATTTGACGTTGTTGTTGTTTTTTATTTGACGTTGTTGTTGTTGTTGTTTATTTGACGTTGTTGTTGTTGTTATTGTTATTGTTGTTGTTGTTGTTTATTTGACGTTGTTGTTGTTGTTTATTTGATGTTGTTGTTGTTGTTTGTTTGACGTTGTTGTTGTTGTTTATTTGACGTTGTTGTTGTTATTTATTTGACGTTGTTGTTGTTGTTATTGTTTATTTGACGTTGTTGTTGTTGTTGTTTATTTGACGTTGTTGTTGTTGTTGTTTATTTGACGTTGTTGTTGTTGTTATTGTTATTGTTGTTGTTGTTATTTATTTGACGTTGTTGTTGTTGTTTATTTGATGTTGTTGTTGTTTGTTTGACGTTGTTGTTGTTGTTTATTTGACGTTGTTGTTGTTATTTATTTGACGTTGTTGTTGTTGTTATTGTTTATTTGACGTTGTTGTTGTTGTTTATTTGACGTTGTTGTTGTTTATTTGACGTTGTTGTTGTTGTTGTTTATTTGACGTTGTTGTTGTTGTTTATTTAACGTTGTTGTTCTTGTTGTTAGTTATTTGACGTTGTTGTTGTTGTTGTTTTTGTTGTTTATTTGACATTGTTGTTGTTGTTGTTGTTGTTGTTTTTGTTGTTGTTATTGTTGGTGTTGTTGTTGTTTATTTGACGTTGTTGTTGTTGGTGTTGTTTATTTGACGTTGTTGTTGTTGTTCATTTGACGTTGTTGTTGTTGTTGTCTATTTGACATTGTTGTTGTTGTTGTTGTTGACGTTGTTGTTGTTGTTGTTGTTGTTTATTTGATGTTGTTTTAGTTGTTGTTGTTTATTTGACGTTGTTGTTGTTTTTTATTTGACGTTGTTGTTGTTGACATTGTTGTTATTTTTTATTTGACGTTGTTGTTGTTGTTTATTTGACGTAGTTGTTGTTATTGACGTTGTTGTTGTTGTTGTTGTTGTTGTTTATTTGACGTTTTTGTTGTTGTTGATGTTGTTGTTGTTGTTTTTTATTTGACGTTGTTGTTGTTTATTTGACATTGTTGTTGTTGTTGTTGTTTATTTGATGTTATTTTAGTTGTTGTTGTTTATTTGATGTTGTTGTTGTTTTTTATTTGACGTTGTTGTTGACATTGTTGTTGTTGTTGTTGTTGTTGTTTATTTGACGTTGTTGTTGTTGTTGTTTATTTGACGTAGTTGTTGTTATTGACAGTATCGTCGTTGTTGTTGTTGTTGTTTATTTGACGTTTTTGTTGTTGTTGATGTTGTTGTTGTTGTTGTTTTTTATTTGACGTTGTTGTTGTTGTTTATTTGACGTTGTTGTTGTTGTTATTGTTGTTGTTGTTGTTGTTGTTGTTAATTTGACGTTGTTGTTGTTGTTGTTGTTGTTGTTGTTTATTTGACGTTGTTGTTGTTGTTTATTTGACATTGTTGTTGTTGTTGTTTATTTGACGTTGTTGTTGTTATTTATTTGACATTTTTGTTGTTGTTGTTATTGTTTATTTGACGTTGTTGTTTTATGTTGTTTTTTATTTGACGTTGTTATTATTGTTTATTTGACGTTTTTTTTGTTATTTGACGTTGTTGTTGTTGTTGACATTGTTGTTGTCGTTGTTGTTGTTGTTGTTGTTTATTTGACGTTTTTGTTGTTGTTGATGTTGTTGTTGTTGTTGTTATTTGTTTGACGTTGTTGTTGTTGTTGTTTATTTGACGTTGTTGTTGTTGTTATTGTTGTTGTTGTTGTTAATTTGACGTTGTTGTTGTTACTGTTGTTGTTGTTTATTTGACGTTGTTGTTGTTGTTTATTTGACGTTGTTATTGTTGTTGTTTATTTGACGTTGTTGTTGTTTTTATTTATTTGACATTGTTGTTGTTGTTGTTATTGTTTATTTGACGTTTTTGTTTTATGTTGTTGTTTATTTGACGTTGTTTTTGTTATTTGACGTTGTTATTGTTGTATTTGTTGTTGTTGTTGTTGTTGTTGCTTATTTGACGTTGTTGTTATTGTTGCTATTTATTTGACGTTGTTGTTGTTGTTGTTTATTTGACGTTGTTGTTGTTGTTTATTTGACGTTGTTGTTGTTGTTGTTGTTGTTTATTTGATGTTGCTGTTGTTGTTGTTGTATTTGTTGTTGTTGTTATTGTTGTTGCTTATTTGACGTTGTTGTTATTGTTGTTGTTTATTTGACGTTGTTGTTGTTATTCATTTGATGGTTTTGTTGTTGTTGTTTATTTGACGTTGTTGTTGTTGTTGTTGTTTATTTGACGTTGTTGTTGTTGTTTATTTGACGTTGTTGTTGTTGTGGTTTATTTGACTTTGTTGTTTTTGTTATTGTTGTTGTTATTGTTTATTTGACGTTGTTGTTGTTGTTTATTTGACGTTGTTGTTGTTGTTTATTTGACGTTGTTGTTGTTGTTGTTTATTTGATGTTGTTGTTGTTGTTGTTGTTTTTGTTGTTTATTTAACGTTGTTGTTCTTGTTGTTGTTGTTGACGTTGTTATTGTTGGTGTTGTTGTTGTTTATTTGACGTTGTTGTTGTTGGTGTTGTTTATTTGACGTTGTTGTTGTCGTTGTTTTTTTGACATTGTTGTTGTTGTTGTTGTTAATTTGACGTTGTTGTTGTTGTTTATTTGACGTTGTTGTTGTTGTTGTCTATTTGACATTGTTGTTGTTGTTGTTGTTGACGTTGTTGTTGTTGTTTATTTGACATTGTTGTTGTTGTTGTTGTTTATTTGATGTTGTTTTAGTTGTTGTTGTTTATTTGACGTTGTTGTTGTTTTTTATTTGACGTTGTTGTTGTTGACATTGTTGTTGTTGTTGTTTATTTGACGTTGTTGTTGTTGTTGTTTATTTGACGTAGTTGTTGATATTGACGTTTTTGTTGTTGTTGTTGTTGTTGTTTATTTGACGTTTTTGTTGTTGTTGATGTTGTTGGTGTTGTTGTTGTTTATTTGACGTTGTTGTTGTTGGTGTTGTTTATTTGACGTTGTTGTTGTTGTTGTTTATTTGACATTGTTGTTGTTGTTGTTGTTAATTTAACGTTGTTGTTGTTGTTTATTTGACGTTGTTGTTGTTGTTGTCTATTTGACATCGTTGTTGTTGTTGTTGACGATGTTGTTGTTGTTTATTTGACATTGTTGTTGTTGTTGTTTATTTGATGTTGTTTTAGTTGTTGTTGTTTATTTGACGTTGTTGTTGTTGTTTATTTGACGTTGTTGTTGTTGTTTATTTACCGTTGTTGTTCTTGTTGTTATTTATTTGACGTTGTTGTTGTTGTTGTTGTTTTTGTTGTTTATTTGACATTGTTGTTGTTGTTGTTGTTGTTTTTGTTGTTGTTATTGTTGGTGTTGTTGTTGTTTATTTGACGTTGTTGTTGTTGGTGTTGTTTATTTGACGTTGTTGTTGTCGTTGTTTTTTTGACATTGTTGTTGTTGTTGTTAATTTGACGTTGTTGTTGTTGTTTATTTGACGTTGTTGTTGTTGTTGTCTATTTGACATTGTTGTTGTTGTTGTTGTTGACGTTGTTGTTGTTGTTGTTTATTTGACATTGTTGTTGTTGTTGTTGTTGTTTATTTGATGTTGTTTTAGTTGTTGTTGTTTATTTGACGTTGTTGTTGTTTTTTATTTGACGTTGTTGTTGTTGACATTGTTGTTGTTGTTGTTTATTTGACGTTGTTGTTGTTGTTTATTTGACGTAGTTGTTGATATTGACGTTTTTGTTGTTGTTGTTGTTGTTGTTTATTTGACGTTTTTGTTGTTGTTGATGTTGTTGTTGTTGTTTTTTATTTGACGTTGTTGTTATTTATTTGACATTGTTGTTGTTGTTGTTGTTGTTGTTTATTTGATGTTGTTTTAGTTGTTGTTGTTTATTTGATGTTGTTGTTGTTTTTTATTTGACGTTGTTGTTGACATTGTTAGTGTTGTTGTTGTTGTTTATTTGACGTTGTTGTTGTTGTTGTTGTTGTTGTTTATTTGACGTAGTTGTTGTTATTGACGTTGTCGTTGTTGTTGTTGTTGTTGTTGTTTATTTGACGTTTTTGTTGTTGTTGATGTTGTTGTTGTTGTTGTTTTTTATTTGACGTTGTTGTTGTTGTTTATTTGACGTTGTTGTTGTTGTTATTATTGTTGTTGTTGTTGTTGTTGTTGTTAATTTGACGTTGTTGTTGTTGTTGTTATTGTTTATTTGACGTTGTTGTTGTTGTTTATTTGACGTTGTTGTTGTTGTTGTTGTTGTTTATTTGACGTTGTTGTTGTTATTTATTTGACGTTTTTGTTGTTGTTGTTGTTGTTATTGTTTATTTGACGTTGTTGTTTTATGTTGTTGTTTATTTGACGTTGTTATTATTGTTTATTTGACGTTGTTTTTGTTATTTGACGTTGTTGTTGTTGTTGACATTGTTGTTGTTGTTGTTGTTTATTTGACGTTTTTGTTGTTGTTGATGTTGTTGTTGTTGTTGTTGTTTTTTGTTTGACGTTGTTGTTGTTGTTGTTGTTTATTTGACGTTGTTGTTGTTGTTATTGTTGTTGTTGTTAATTTGACGTTATTGTTGTTGTTGTTATTGTTGTTTATTTGACGTTGTTGTTGTTGTTTATTTACCGTTGTTGTTCTTGTTGTTATTTATTTGACGTTCTTGTTGTTGTTGTTGTTTTTGTTGTTTATTTGACATTGTTGTTGTTGTTGTTGTTGTTGTTTTAGTTGTTGTTATTGTTGGTGTTGTTGTTGTTTATTTGACGTTGTTGTTGTTGGTGTTGTTTATTTGACGTTGTTGTTGTCGTTGTTTTTTTGACATTGTTGTTGTTGTTGTTGTTAATTTGACGTTGTTGTTGTTGTTTATTTGACGTTGTTGTTGTCTATTTGACATTGTTGTTGTTGTTGTTGTTGACGTTGTTGTTGTTGTTGTTTATTTGACATTGTTGTTGTTGTTGTTGTTGTTTATTTGATGTTGTTTTAGTTGTTGTTGTTTATTTGACGTTGTTGTTGTTTTTTATTTGACGTTGTTGTTGTTGACATTGTTGTTGTTGTTGTTTATTTGACGTTGTTGTTGTTTATTTGACGTAGTTGTTGATATTGACGTTTTTGTTGTTGTTGTTGTTGTTGTTATTTATTTGACGTTTTTGTTGTTGATGTTGTTGTTGTTGTTTTTTATTTGACGTTGTTGTTGTTTATTTGACATTGTTGTTGTTGTTGTTGTTTATTTGATGTTGTTTTAGTTGTTGTTGTTTATTTGATGTTGTTGTTGTTTTTTATTTGACGTTGTTGTTGACATTGTTAGTGTTGTTGTTGTTGTTTATTTGACGTTGTTGTTGTTGTTGTTGTTGTTTATTTGACGTAGTTGTTGTTATTGACGTTGTTGTTGTTGTTGTTGTTGTTGTTGTTTATTTGACGTTTTTGTTGTTGTTAATGTTGTTGTTGTTGTTGTTTTTTATTTGACGTTGTTGTTGTTGTTTATTTGACGTTGTTGTTGTTGTTATTATTGTTGTTGTTGTTGTTGTTGTTAATTTGACGTTGTTGTTGTTGTTGTTTATTTGACGTTGTTGTTGTTGTTTATTTGACGTTGTTGTTGTTGTTATTTATTTGACGTTTTTGTTGTTGTTGTTATTGTTTATTTGACGTTGTTGTTTTATGTTGTTGTTTATTTGACGTTGTTATTATTGTTTATTTGACGTTGTTTTTGTTATTTGACGTTGTTGTTGTTGTTGACATTGTTGTTGTTGTTGTTGTTTATTTGACGTTTTTGTTGTTGTTGATGTTGTTGTTGTTGTTGTTGTTTTTTGTTTGACGTTGTTGTTGTTGTTGTTTATTTGACGTTGTTGTTGTTGTTATTGTTGTTGTTGTTAATTTGACGTTATTGTTGTTGCTGTTGTTGTTGTTTATTTGACGTTGTTGTTGTTGTTTATTTGACGTTGTTGTTGTTGTTGTTATTTATTTGACGTTGTTGTTATTGTTATTTATTTGACATTGTTGTTGTTGTTGTTATTGTTTATTTGACGTTTTTGTTTTATGTTGTTGTTTATTAGACGTTGTTATTGTTGTTTATTTGACGTTGTTTTTGTTATTTGACGTTGTTATTGTTGTATTTGTTGTTGTTGTTGTTGTTGCTTATTTGACGTTGTTGTTATTGTTGCTATTTATTTGACGTTGTTGTTGTTGTTTATTTGACGTTGTTGTTGTTGTTTATTTGACGTTGTTGTTGTTGTTGTTTATTTGATGTTGTTGTTGTTGTTGTTGTATTTGTTGTTGTTGTTATTGTTGTTGCTTATTTGACGTTGTTGTTATTGTTGTTGTTTATTTGACGTTGTTGTTGTTATTCATTTGATGTTGTTGTTGTTGTTGTTTATTTGACGCTGTTGTTGTTGTTTATTTGACGTTGTTGTTGTTGTGGTTTATTTGACGTTGTTGTTTTTGTTATTGTTGTTGTTATTGTTTATTTGACGTTGTTGTTGTTGTTTATTTGACGTTGTTGTTGTTGTTAATTTGACGTTGTTGTTGTTGTTGTTTATTTGACGTTGTTGTTGTTTATTTAACGTTGTTGTTCTTGTTGTTATTTATTTGACGTTGTTGTTGTTATTGTTTTTGTTTTTGTTGTTTTTGTTGTTTATTTGACATTGTTGTTGTTGTTGTTGTTGTTGTTATTGTTGGTGTTGTTGTTGTTTATTTGACGTTGTTGTTGTTGGTGTTGTTTATTTGACGTTGTTGTTGTTGTTGTTGTTTATTTGACATTGTTGTTGTTGTTGTTAATTTGACGTTGTTGTTGTTGTTTATTTGACGTTGTTGTTGTTGTTGTTGTCTATTTGACATCGTTGTTGTTGTTGTTGACGATGTTGTTGTTGTTTATTTGACATTGTTGTTGTTGTTGTTTATTTGATGTTGTTTTAGTTGTTGTTGTTTATTTGACGTTGTTGTTGTTTTTTATTTGACGTTGTTGTTGACATTGTTGTTGTTGTTGTTTATTTGACGTTGTTGTTGTTTATTTGACGTAGTTGTTGTTATTGACGTTGTTGTTGTTGTTGTTGTTTATTTGACGTTTTTTATGTTGTTGATGTTGTTGTTGTTGTTTTTTATTTGACGTTGTTGTTGTTTATTTGACATTGTTGTTGTTGTTGTTGTTTATTTGATGTTATTTTAGTTGTTGTTGTTTATTTGATGTTGTTGTTGTTTTTTATTTGACGTTGTTGTTGACATTGTTGTTGTTGTTGTTGTTTATTTGACGTTGTTGTTGTTTTTTATTTGACGTTGTTGTTGTTGTTGTTTATTTGACGTTGTTGTTGTTGTTATTGTTATTGTTGTTGTTGTTGTTTATTTGACGTTGTTGTTGTTGTTTATTTGATGTTGTTGTTGTTGTTTGTTTGACGTTGTTGTTGTTGTTTATTTGACGTTGTTGTTGTTATTTATTTGACGTTGTTGTTGTTGTTATTGTTTATTTGACGTTGTTGTTGTTGTTGTTTATTTGACGTTGTTGTTGTTGTTGTTTATTTGACGTTGTTGTTGTTGTTATTGTTATTGTTGTTGTTGTTATTTATTTGACGTTGTTGTTGTTGTTTATTTGATGTTGTTGTTGTTTGTTTGACGTTGTTGTTGTTGTTTATTTGACGTTGTTGTTGTTATTTATTTGACGTTGTTGTTGTTGTTATTGTTTATTTGACGTTGTTGTTGTTGTTTATTTGACGTTGTTGTTGTTTATTTGACGTTGTTGTTGTTGTTGTTTATTTGACGTTGTTGTTGTTGTTTATTTAACGTTGTTGTTCTTGTTGTTAGTTATTTGACGTTGTTGTTGTTGTTGTTGTTTTTGTTGTTTATTTGACATTGTTGTTGTTGTTGTTGTTGTTGTTTTTGTTGTTGTTATTGTTGGTGTTGTTGTTGTTTATTTGACGTTGTTGTTGTTGGTGTTGTTTATTTGACGTTGTTGTTGTTGTTCATTTGACGTTGTTGTTGTTGTTGTCTATTTGACATTGTTGTTGTTGTTGTTGTTGACGTTGTTGTTGTTGTTGTTGTTGTTTATTTGATGTTGTTTTAGTTGTTGTTGTTTATTTGACGTTGTTGTTGTTTTTTATTTGACGTTGTTGTTGTTGACATTGTTGTTATTTTTTATTTGACGTTGTTGTTGTTGTTTATTTGACGTAGTTGTTGTTATTGACGTTGTTGTTGTTGTTGTTGTTGTTGTTTATTTGACGTTTTTGTTGTTGTTGATGTTGTTGTTGTTGTTTTTTATTTGACGTTGTTGTTGTTTATTTGACATTGTTGTTGTTGTTGTTGTTTATTTGATGTTATTTTAGTTGTTGTTGTTTATTTGATGTTGTTGTTGTTTTTTATTTGACGTTGTTGTTGACATTGTTGTTGTTGTTGTTGTTGTTGTTTATTTGACGTTGTTGTTGTTGTTGTTTATTTGACGTAGTTGTTGTTATTGACAGTATCGTCGTTGTTGTTGTTGTTGTTTATTTGACGTTTTTGTTGTTGTTGATGTTGTTGTTGTTGTTGTTTTTTATTTGACGTTGTTGTTGTTGTTTATTTGACGTTGTTGTTGTTGTTATTGTTGTTGTTGTTGTTGTTGTTGTTAATTTGACGTTGTTGTTGTTGTTGTTGTTGTTGTTGTTTATTTGACGTTGTTGTTGTTGTTTATTTGACATTGTTGTTGTTGTTGTTTATTTGACGTTGTTGTTGTTATTTATTTGACATTTTTGTTGTTGTTGTTATTGTTTATTTGACGTTGTTGTTTTATGTTGTTTTTTATTTGACGTTGTTATTATTGTTTATTTGACGTTTTTTTTGTTATTTGACGTTGTTGTTGTTGTTGACATTGTTGTTGTCGTTGTTGTTGTTGTTGTTGTTTATTTGACGTTTTTGTTGTTGTTGATGTTGTTGTTGTTGTTGTTATTTGTTTGACGTTGTTGTTGTTGTTGTTTATTTGACGTTGTTGTTGTTGTTATTGTTGTTGTTGTTGTTAATTTGACGTTGTTGTTGTTACTGTTGTTGTTGTTTATTTGACGTTGTTGTTGTTGTTTATTTGACGTTGTTATTGTTGTTGTTTATTTGACGTTGTTGTTGTTTTTATTTATTTGACATTGTTGTTGTTGTTGTTATTGTTTATTTGACGTTTTTGTTTTATGTTGTTGTTTATTTGACGTTGTTTTTGTTATTTGACGTTGTTATTGTTGTATTTGTTGTTGTTGTTGTTGTTGTTGCTTATTTGACGTTGTTATTATTGTTGCTATTTATTTGACGTTGTTGTTGTTGTTGTTTATTTGACGTTGTTGTTGTTGTTTATTTGACGTTGTTGTTGTTGTTGTTGTTGTTTATTTGATGTTGCTGTTGTTGTTGTTGTATTTGTTGTTGTTGTTATTGTTGTTGCTTATTTGACGTTGTTGTTATTGTTGTTGTTTATTTGACGTTGTTGTTGTTATTCATTTGATGGTTTTGTTGTTGTTGTTTATTTGACGTTGTTGTTGTTGTTGTTGTTTATTTGACGTTGTTGTTGTTGTTTATTTGACGTTGTTGTTGTTGTGGTTTATTTGACTTTGTTGTTTTTGTTATTGTTGTTGTTATTGTTTATTTGACGTTGTTGTTGTTGTTTATTTGACGTTGTTGTTGTTGTTTATTTGACGTTGTTGTTGTTGTTGTTTATTTGATGTTGTTGTTGTTGTTGTTGTTTTTGTTGTTTATTTAACGTTGTTGTTCTTGTTGTTGTTGTTGACGTTGTTATTGTTGGTGTTGTTGTTGTTTATTTGACGTTGTTGTTGTTGGTGTTGTTTATTTGACGTTGTTGTTGTCGTTGTTTTTTTGACATTGTTGTTGTTGTTGTTGTTAATTTGACGTTGTTGTTGTTGTTTATTTGACGTTGTTGTTGTTGTTGTCTATTTGACATTGTTGTTGTTGTTGTTGTTGACGTTGTTGTTGTTGTTTATTTGACATTGTTGTTGTTGTTGTTGTTTATTTGATGTTGTTTTAGTTGTTGTTGTTTATTTGACGTTGTTGTTGTTTTTTATTTGACGTTGTTGTTGTTGACATTGTTGTTGTTGTTGTTTATTTGACGTTGTTGTTGTTGTTGTTTATTTGACGTAGTTGTTGATATTGACGTTTTTGTTGTTGTTGTTGTTGTTGTTTATTTGACGTTTTTGTTGTTGTTGATGTTGTTGGTGTTGTTGTTGTTTATTTGACGTTGTTGTTGTTGGTGTTGTTTATTTGACGTTGTTGTTGTTGTTGTTTATTTGACATTGTTGTTGTTGTTGTTGTTAATTTAACGTTGTTGTTGTTGTTTATTTGACGTTGTTGTTGTTGTTGTCTATTTGACATCGTTGTTGTTGTTGTTGACGATGTTGTTGTTGTTTATTTGACATTGTTGTTGTTGTTGTTTATTTGATGTTGTTTTAGTTGTTGTTGTTTATTTGACGTTGTTGTTGTTGTTTATTTGACGTTGTTGTTGTTGTTTATTTACCGTTGTTGTTCTTGTTGTTATTTATTTGACGTTGTTGTTGTTGTTGTTGTTTTTGTTGTTTATTTGACATTGTTGTTGTTGTTGTTGTTGTTTTTGTTGTTGTTATTGTTGGTGTTGTTGTTGTTTATTTGACGTTGTTGTTGTTGGTGTTGTTTATTTGACGTTGTTGTTGTCGTTGTTTTTTTGACATTGTTGTTGTTGTTGTTAATTTGACGTTGTTGTTGTTGTTTATTTGACGTTGTTGTTGTTGTTGTCTATTTGACATTGTTGTTGTTGTTGTTGTTGACGTTGTTGTTGTTGTTGTTTATTTGACATTGTTGTTGTTGTTGTTGTTGTTTATTTGATGTTGTTTTAGTTGTTGTTGTTTATTTGACGTTGTTGTTGTTTTTTATTTGACGTTGTTGTTGTTGACATTGTTGTTGTTGTTGTTTATTTGACGTTGTTGTTGTTGTTTATTTGACGTAGTTGTTGATATTGACGTTTTTGTTGTTGTTGTTGTTGTTGTTTATTTGACGTTTTTGTTGTTGTTGATGTTGTTGTTGTTGTTTTTTATTTGACGTTGTTGTTATTTATTTGACATTGTTGTTGTTGTTGTTGTTGTTGTTTATTTGATGTTGTTTTAGTTGTTGTTGTTTATTTGATGTTGTTGTTGTTTTTTATTTGACGTTGTTGTTGACATTGTTAGTGTTGTTGTTGTTGTTTATTTGACGTTGTTGTTGTTGTTGTTGTTGTTGTTTATTTGACGTAGTTGTTGTTATTGACGTTGTCGTTGTTGTTGTTGTTGTTGTTGTTTATTTGACGTTTTTGTTGTTGTTGATGTTGTTGTTGTTGTTGTTTTTTATTTGACGTTGTTGTTGTTGTTTATTTGACGTTGTTGTTGTTGTTATTATTGTTGTTGTTGTTGTTGTTGTTGTTAATTTGACGTTGTTGTTGTTGTTGTTATTGTTTATTTGACGTTGTTGTTGTTGTTTATTTGACGTTGTTGTTGTTGTTGTTGTTTATTTGACGTTGTTGTTGTTGTTATTTATTTGACGTTTTTGTTGTTGTTGTTGTTATTGTTTATTTGACGTTGTTGTTTTATGTTGTTGTTTATTTGACGTTGTTATTATTGTTTATTTGACGTTGTTTTTGTTATTTGACGTTGTTGTTGTTGTTGACATTGTTGTTGTTGTTGTTGTTGTTTATTTGACGTTTTTGTTGTTGTTGATGTTGTTGTTGTTGTTGTTGTTTTTTGTTTGACGTTGTTGTTGTTGTTGTTGTTTATTTGACGTTGTTGTTGTTGTTATTGTTGTTGTTGTTAATTTGACGTTATTGTTGTTGCTGTTATTGTTGTTTATTTGACGTTGTTGTTGTTGTTTATTTACCGTTGTTGTTCTTGTTGTTATTTATTTGACGTTCTTGTTGTTGTTGTTGTTTTTGTTGTTTATTTGACATTGTTGTTGTTGTTGTTGTTGTTTTTGTTGTTGTTATTGTTGGTGTTGTTGTTGTTTATTTGACGTTGTTGTTGTTGGTGTTGTTTATTTGACGTTGTTGTTGTCGTTGTTTTTTTGACATTGTTGTTGTTGTTGTTGTTAATTTGACGTTGTTGTTGTTGTTTATTTGACGTTGTTGTTGTCTATTTGACATTGTTGTTGTTGTTGTTGTTGTTGACGTTGTTGTTGTTGTTGTTTATTTGACATTGTTGTTGTTGTTGTTGTTGTTTATTTGATGTTGTTTTAGTTGTTGTTGTTTATTTGACGTTGTTGTTGTTTTTTATTTGACGTTGTTGTTGTTGACATTGTTGTTGTTGTTGTTTATTTGACGTTGTTGTTGTTTATTTGACGTAGTTGTTGATATTGACGTTTTTGTTGTTGTTGTTGTTGTTGTTATTTATTTGACGTTTTTGTTGTTGATGTTGTTGTTGTTGTTTTTTATTTGACGTTGTTGTTGTTTATTTGACATTGTTGTTGTTGTTGTTGTTTATTTGATGTTGTTTTAGTTGTTGTTGTTTATTTGATGTTGTTGTTGTTTTTTATTTGACGTTGTTGTTGACATTGTTAGTGTTGTTGTTGTTGTTTATTTGACGTTGTTGTTGTTGTTGTTGTTGTTTATTTGACGTAGTTGTTGTTATTGACGTTGTTGTTGTTGTTGTTGTTGTTGTTGTTTATTTGACGTTTTTGTTGTTGTTAATGTTGTTGTTGTTGTTGTTTTTTATTTGACGTTGTTGTTGTTGTTTATTTGACGTTGTCGTTGTTGTTATTATTGTTGTTGTTGTTGTTGTTGTTAATTTGACGTTGTTGTTGTTGTTGTTTATTTGACGTTGTTGTTGTTGTTTATTTGACGTTGTTGTTGTTGTTATTTATTTGACGTTTTTGTTGTTGTTGTTATTGTTTATTTGACGTTGTTGTTTTATGTTGTTGTTTATTTGACGTTGTTATTATTGTTTATTTGACGTTGTTTTTGTTATTTGACGTTGTTGTTGTTGTTGACATTGTTGTTGTTGTTGTTGTTTATTTGACGTTTTTGTTGTTGTTGATGTTGTTGTTGTTGTTGTTGTTTTTTGTTTGACGTTGTTGTTGTTGTTGTTTATTTGACATTGTTGTTGTTGTTGTTTATTTGATGTTGTTGTTGTTGTTGTATTTGTTGTTGTTGTTATTGTTGTTGCTTATTTGACGTTGTTGTTATTGTTGTTGTTTATTTGACGTTATTGTTGTTGTTGTTAATTTGACGTTATTGTTGTTGCTGTTGTTGTTGTTTATTTGACGTTGTTGTTGTTGTTTATTTGACGTTGTTGTTGTTGTTGTTATTTATTTGACGTTGTTGTTATTGTTATTTATTTGACATTGTTGTTGTTGTTGTTATTGTTTATTTGACGTTTTTGTTTTATGTTGTTGTTTATTAGACGTTGTTATTGTTGTTTATTTGACGTTGTTTTTGTTATTTGACGTTGTTATTGTTGTATTTGTTGTTGTTGTTGTTGTTGCTTATTTGACGTTGTTGTTATTGTTGCTATTTATTTGACGTTGTTGTTGTTGTTTATTTGACGTTGTTGTTGTTGTTTATTTGACGTTGTTGTTGTTGTTGTTTATTTGATGTTGTTGTTGTTGTTGTATTTGTTGTTGTTGTTATTGTTGTTGCTTATTTGACGTTGTTGTTATTGTTGTTGTTTATTTGACGTTGTTGTTGTTATTCATTTGATGTTGTTGTTGTTGTTGTTTATTTGACGCTGTTGTTGTTGTTTATTTGACGTTGTTGTTGTTGTGGTTTATTTGACGTTGTTGTTTTTGTTATTGTTGTTGTTATTGTTTATTTGACGTTGTTGTTGTTGTTTATTTGACGTTGTTGTTGTTGTTAATTTGACGTTGTTGTTGTTGTTGTTTATTTGACGTTGTTGTTATTTATTTAACGTTGTTGTTCTTGTTGTTATTTATTTGACGTTGTTGTTGTTATTGTTTTTGTTTTTGTTGTTTTTGTTGTTTATTTGACATTGTTGTTGTTGTTGTTGTTGTTGTTGTTATTGTTGGTGTTGTTGTTGTTTATTTGACGTTGTTGTTGTTGGTGTTGTTTATTTGACGTTGTTGTTGTTGTTGTTTATTTGACATTGTTGTTGTTGTTGTTAATTTGACGTTGTTGTTGTTGTTTATTTGACGTTGTTGTTGTTGTTGTTGTCTATTTGACATCGTTGTTGTTGTTGTTGACGATGTTGTTGTTGTTTATTTGACATTGTTGTTGTTGTTGTTTATTTGATGTTGTTTTAGTTGTTGTTGTTTATTTGACGTTGTTGTTGTTTTTTATTTGACGTTGTTGTTGTTGACATTGTTGTTGTTGTTGTTTATTTGACGTTGTTGTTGTTTATTTGACGTAGTTGTTGTTATTGACGTTGTTGTTGTTGTTGTTGTTTATTTGACGTTTTTGTTGTTGTTGATGTTGTTGTTGTTGTTTTTTATTTGACGTTGTTGTTGTTTATTTGACATTGTTGTTGTTGTTGTTGTTTATTTGATGTTATTTTAGTTGTTGTTGTTTATTTGATGTTGTTGTTGTTTTTTATTTGACGTTGTTGTTGACATTGTTGTTGTTGTTGTTGTTTATTTGACGTTGTTGTTGTTTTTTATTTGACGTTGTTGTTGTTGTTGTTTACTTGACGTTGTTGTTGTTGTTATTGTTATTGTTGTTGTTGTTGTTTATTTGACGTTGTTCTTGTTGTTTATTTGATGTTGTTGTTGTTGTTTGTTTGACGTTGTTGTTGTTGTTTATTTGACGTTGTTGTTGTTATTTATTTGACGTTGTTGTTGTTGTTATTGTTTATTTGACGTTGTTGTTGTTGTTGTTTATTTGACGTTGTTGTTGTTGTTGTTTATTTGACGTTGTTGTTGTTGTTATTGTTATTGTTGTTGTTGTTATTTATTTGACGTTGTTGTTGTTGTTTATTTGATGTTGTTGTTGTTTGTTTGACGTTGTTGTTGTTGTTTATTTGACGTTGTTGTTGTTATTTATTTGACGTTGTTGTTGTTGTTATTGTTTATTTGACGTTGTTGTTGTTGTTTATTTGACGTTGTTGTTGTTTATTTGACGTTGTTGTTGTTGTTTATTTGACGTTGTTGTTGTTGTTTATTTAACGTTGTTGTTCTTGTTGTTAGTTATTTGACGTTGTTGTTGTTGTTGTTGTTTTTGTTGTTTATTTGACATTGTTGTTGTTGTTGTTGTTGTTGTTGTTTTTGTTGTTGTTATTGTTGGTGTTGTTGTTGTTTATTTGACGTTGTTGTTGTTGGTGTTGTTTATTTGACGTTGTTGTTGTTGTTCATTTGACGTTGTTGTTGTTGTTGTCTATTTGACATTGTTGTTGTTGTTGTTGTTGACGTTGTTGTTGTTGTTGTTGTTGTTTATTTGATGTTGTTTTAGTTGTTGTTGTTTATTTGACGTTGTTGTTGTTTTTTATTTGACGTTGTTGTTGTTGACATTGTTGTTATTTTTTATTTGACGTTGTTGTTGTTGTTTATTTGACGTAGTTGTTGTTATTGACGTTGTTGTTGTTGTTGTTGTTGTTTATTTGACGTTTTTGTTGTTGTTGATGTTGTTGTTGTTGTTTTTTATTTGACGTTGTTGTTGTTGTTTATTTGATGTTATTTTAGTTGTTGTTGTTTATTTGATGTTGTTGTTGTTTTTTATTTGACGTTGTTGTTGACATTGTTGTTGTTGTTGTTGTTGTTGTTTATTTGACGTTGTTGTTGTTGTTGTTTATTTGACGTAGTTGTTGTTATTGACAGTATCGTCGTTGTTGTTGTTGTTGTTTATTTGACGTTTTTGTTGTTGTTGATGTTGTTGTTGTTGTTGTTTTTTATTTGACGTTGTTGTTGTTGTTTATTTGACGTTGTTGTTGTTGTTATTGTTGTTGTTGTTGTTGTTGTTGTTAATTTGACGTTGTTGTTGTTGTTGTTGTTGTTTATTTGACGTTGTTGTTGTTGTTTATTTGACATTGTTGTTGTTGTTGTTGTTTATTTGACGTTGTTGTTGTTATTTATTTGACATTTTTGTTGTTGTTGTTATTGTTTATTTGACGTTGTTGTTTTATGTTGTTTTTTATTTGACGTTGTTATTATTGTTTATTTGACGTTTTTTTTGTTATTTGACGTTGTTGTTGTTGTTGACATTGTTGTTGTCGTTGTTGTTGTTGTTGTTGTTTATTTGACGTTTTTGTTGTTGTTGATGTTGTTGTTGTTGTTGTTATTTGTTTGACGTTGTTGTTGTTGTTGTTTATTTGACGTTGTTGTTGTTGTTATTGTTGTTGTTGTTGTTAATTTGACGTTGTTGTTGTTACTGTTGTTGTTGTTTATTTGACGTTGTTGTTGTTGTTTATTTGACGTTGTTATTGTTGTTGTTTATTTGACGTTGTTGTTGTTGTTATTTATTTGACATTGTTGTTGTTGTTGTTATTGTTTATTTGACGTTTTTGTTTTATGTTGTTGTTTATTTGACGTTGTTATTGTTGTTTATTTGACGTTGTTTTTGTTATTTGACGTTGTTATTGTTGTATTTGTTGTTGTTGTTGTTGTTGTTGCTTATTTGACGTTGTTGTTATTGTTGCTATTTATTTGACGTTGTTGTTGTTGTTGTTTATTTGACGTTGTTGTTGTTGTTTATTTGACGTTGTTGTTGTTGTTGTTGTTGTTGTTTATTTGATGTTGCTGTTGTTGTTGTTGTATTTGTTGTTGTTGTTATTGTTGTTGCTTATTTGACGTTGTTGTTATTGTTGTTGTTTATTTGACGTTGTTGTTGTTATTCATTTGATGGTTTTGTTGTTGTTGTTTATTTGACGTTGTTGTTGTTGTTGTTGTTTATTTGACGTTGTTGTTGTTGTTTATTTGACGTTGTTGTTGTTGTGGTTTATTTGACTTTGTTGTTTTTGTTATTGTTGTTGTTATTGTTTATTTGACGTTGTTGTTGTTGTTTATTTGACGTTGTTGTTGTTGTTTATTTGACGTTGTTGTTGTTGTTGTTTATTTGATGTTGTTGTTGTTGTTGTTGTTTTTGTTGTTTATTTAACGTTGTTGTTCTTGTTGTTGTTGTTGACGTTGTTATTGTTGGTGTTGTTGTTGTTTATTTGACGTTGTTGTTGTTGGTGTTGTTTATTTGACGTTGTTGTTGTCGTTGTTTTTTTGACATTGTTGTTGTTGTTGTTGTTAATTTGACGTTGTTGTTGTTTATTTGACGTTGTTGTTGTTGTTGTCTATTTGACATTGTTGTTGTTGTTGTTGTTGACGTTGTTGTTGTTGTTTATTTGACATTGTTGTTGTTGTTGTTGTTTATTTGATGTTGTTTTAGTTGTTGTTGTTTATTTGACGTTGTTGTTGTTTTTTATTTGACGTTGTTGTTGTTGACATTGTTGTTGTTGTTGTTTATTTGACGTTGTTGTTGTTGTTGTTTATTTGACGTAGTTGTTGATATTGACGTTTTTGTTGTTGTTGTTGTTGTTGTTTATTTGACGTTTTTGTTGTTGTTGATGTTGTTGTTGTTGTTTTTTATTTGACGTTGTTGTTGTTTATTTGACATTGTTGTTGTTGTTGTTGTTGTTTATTTGATGTTGTTTTAGTTGTTGTTGTTTTTTATTTGACGTTGTTGTTGACATTGTTGTTGTTGTTGTTGTTGTTGTTTATTTGACGTTGTTGTTGTTGTTGTTGTTTATTTGACGTAGTTGTTGTTATTGACGTTGTCGTTGTTGTTGTTGTTGTTGTTTATTTGACGTTTTTGTTGTTGTTGATGTTGTTGTTGTTGTTGTTTTTTATTTGACGTTGTTGTTGTTGTTTATTTGACGTTGTTGTTGTTGTTATTATTGTTGTTGTTGTTGTTGTTGTTAATTTGACGTTGTTGTTGTTGTTGTTTATTTGACGTTGTTGTTGTTGTTTATTTGACGTTGTTGTTGTTGTTGTTTATTTGACGTTGTTGTTGTTGTTGTTGTTTATTTGACGTTGTTGTTGTTGTTATTTATTTGACGTTTTTGTTGTTGTTGTTATTGTTTATTTGACGTTGTTGTTTTATGTTGTTGTTTATTTGACGTTGTTATTATTGTTTATTTGACGTTGTTTTTGTTATTTGACGTTGTTGTTGTTGTTGACATTGTTGTTGTTGTTGTTGTTGTTGTTTATTTGACATTTTTGTTGTTGTTGATGTTGTTGTTGTTGTTGTTGTTTTTTGTTTGACGTTGTTGTTGTTGTTGTTGTTTATTTGACGTTGTTGTTGTTGTTATTGTTGTTGTTGTTGTTAATTTGACGTTGTTGTTGTTACTGTTGTTGTTGTTTATTTGACGTTGTTGTTGTTGTTTATTTGACGTTGTTATTGTTGTTGTTTATTTGACGTTGTTGTTGTTGTTATTTATTTGACATTGTTGTTGTTGTTGTTATTGTTTATTTGACGTTTTTGTTTTATGTTGTTGTTTATTTGACGTTGTTATTGTTGTTTATTTGACGTTGTTTTTGTTATTTGACGTTGTTATTGTTGTATTTGTTGTTGTTGTTGTTGTTGTTGCTTATTTGACGTTGTTGTTATTGTTGCTATTTATTTGACGTTGTTGTTGTTGTTGTTTATTTGACGTTGTTGTTGTTGTTTATTTGACGTTGTTGTTGTTGTTGTTGTTGTTTATTTGATGTTGCTGTTGTTGTTGTTGTATTTGTTGTTGTTGTTATTGTTGTTGCTTATTTGACGTTGTTGTTATTGTTGTTGTTTATTTGACGTTGTTGTTGTTATTCATTTGATGGTTTTGTTGTTGTTGTTTATTTGACGTTGTTGTTGTTGTTGTTGTTTATTTGACGTTGTTGTTGTTGTTTATTTGACGTTGTTGTTGTTGTGGTTTATTTGACTTTGTTGTTTTTGTTATTGTTGTTGTTATTGTTTATTTGACATTGTTGTTGTTGTTTATTTGACGTTGTTGTTGTTGTTTATTTGACGTTGTTGTTGTTGTTGTTTATTTGATGTTGTTGTTGTTGTTGTTTTTGTTGTTTATTTAACGTTGTTGTTCTTGTTGTTGTTGTTGACGTTGTTATTGTTGGTGTTGTTGTTGTTTATTTGACGTTGTTGTTGTTGGTGTTGTTTATTTGATGTTGTTGTTGTCGTTGTTTTTTTGACATTGTTGTTGTTGTTGTTGTTAATTTGACGTTGTTGTTGTTGTTTATTTGACGTTGTTGTTGTTGTTGTCTATTTGACATTGTTGTTGTTGTTGTTGTTGACGTTGTTGTTGTTGTTTATTTGACATTGTTGTTGTTGTTGTTGTTTATTTGATGTTGTTTTAGTTGTTGTTGTTTATTTGACGTTGTTGTTGTTTTTTATTTGACGTTGTTGTTGTTGACATTGTTGTTGTTGTTGTTTATTTGACGTTGTTGTTGTTGTTGTTTATTTGACGTAGTTGTTGATATTGACGTTTTTGTTGTTGTTGTTGTTGTTGTTTATTTGACGTTTTTGTTGTTGTTGATGTTGTTGTTGTTGTTTTTTATTTGACGTTGTTGTTGTTTATTTGACATTGTTGTTGTTGTTGTTGTTTATTTGATGTTGTTTTAGTTGTTGTTGTTTTTTATTTGACGTTGTTGTTGACATTGTTGTTGTTGTTGTTGTTGTTGTTTATTTGACGTTGTTGTTGTTGTTGTTGTTTATTTGACGTAGTTGTTGTTATTGACGTTGTCGTTGTTGTTGTTGTTGTTGTTTATTTGACGTTTTTGTTGTTGTTGATGTTGTTGTTGTTGTTGTTTTTTATTTGACGTTGTTGTTGTTGTTTATTTGACGTTGTTGTTGTTGTTATTATTGTTGTTGTTGTTGTTGTTGTTAATTTGACGTTGTTGTTGTTGTTGTTTATTTGACGTTGTTGTTGTTGTTTATTTGACGTTGTTGTTGTTGTTGTTTATTTGACGTTGTTGTTGTTGTTGTTGTTTATTTGACGTTGTTGTTGTTGTTATTTATTTGACGTTTTTGTTGTTGTTGTTATTGTTTATTTGACGTTGTTGTTTTATGTTGTTGTTTATTTGACGTTGTTATTATTGTTTATTTGACGTTGTTTTTGTTATTTGACGTTGTTGTTGTTGTTGACATTGTTGTTGTTGTTGTTGTTGTTGTTTATTTGACATTTTTGTTGTTGTTGATGTTGTTGTTGTTGTTGTTGTTTTTTGTTTGACGTTGTTGTTGTTGTTGTTTATTTGACGTTGTTGTTGTTGTTGTTAATTTGACGTTATTGTTGTTGCTGTTGTTGTTGTTTATTTGACGTTGTTGTTGTTTATTTGA
The DNA here is from genome assembly GCA_948472305.1 of Vicia faba. Lineage (NCBI taxonomy): Eukaryota > Viridiplantae > Streptophyta > Magnoliopsida > Fabales > Fabaceae > Vicia > Vicia faba. Next base: position 1,209,550,266 of record OX451735.1, read on the forward strand.
CGTTGTTGTTGTTGTTATTGTTGTTGTTGTTGTTAATTTGACATTGTTGTTGTTGCTGTTGTTGTTGTTTATTTGACGTTGTTGTTGTTGTTTATTTGACGTTGTTGTTGTTGTTGTTTATTTGACGTTGTTGTTGTTGTTATTTATTTGACATTGTTGTTGTTGTTGTTATTGTTTATTTGACATTTTTGTTTTATGTTGTTGTTTATTTGACGTTGTTATTGTTGTTTATTTGACGTTGTTTTTGTTATTTGACGTTGTTATTGTTGTATTTGTTGTTGTTGTTGTTGTTGCTTATTTGACGTTGTTGTTATTGTTGCTATTTATTTGACGTTGTTGTTGTTGTTTATTTGACGTTGTTGTTGTTGTTTATTTGACGTTGTTGATGTTGTTTATTTGACGTTGTTGTTGTTGTTGTTTATTTGATGTTGTTGTTGTTGTTGTTGTTATTGTTGTTGCTTATTTGACGTTGTTGTTATTGTTGTTGTTTATTTGACGTTGTTGTTGTTATTCATTTGATGTTGTTGTTGTTGTTGTTTATTTGACGTTGTTGTTGTTGTTGTTTATTTGACGTTGTTGTTGTTGTTTATTTGACGTTGTTGTTGTTGTGGTTTATTTGACTTTGTTGTTTTTGTTATTGTTGTTGTTATTGTTTATTTGACGTTGTTGTTGTTGTTTATTTGACGTTGTTGTTGTTGTTTATTTGACGTTGTTGTTGTTGTTGTTTATTTGATGTTGTTGTTGTTGTTTATTTAACGTTGTTGTTCTTGTTGTTATTTATTTGACGTTGTTGTTGTTGTTTTTGTTTTTGTTGTTTTTGTTGTTTATTTGACATTGTTGTTGTTGTTGTTGTTGTTGTTATTGTTGGTGTTGTTGTTGTTTATTTGACGTTGTTGTTGTTGGTGTTGTTTATTTGACGTTGTTGTTGTTGTTGTTTATTTGACATTGTTGTTGTTGTTGTTGTTAATTTGACGTTGTTGTTGTTGTTTATTTGACGTTGTTGTTGTTGTTGTCTATTTGACATCGTTGTTGTTGTTGTTGACGATGTTGTTGTTGTTTATTTGACATTGTTGTTGTTGTTGTTGTTTATTTGATGTTGTTTTAGTTGTTGTTGTTTATTTGACGTTTTTGTTGTTGTTGTTTATTTGACGTTGTTGTTGTTGTTTATTTACCGTTGTTGTTCTTGTTGTTATTTATTTGACGTTGTTGTTGTTGTTGTTGTTTTTGTTGTTTATTTGACATTGTTGTTGTTGTTGTTGTTTTTGTTGTTGTTATTATTGGTGTTGTTGTTGTTTATTTGACGTTGTTGTTGTTGGTGTTGTTTATTTGACGTTGTTGTTGTCGTTGTTTTTTTGACATTGTTGTTGTTGTTGTTGTTAATTTGACGTTGTTGTTGTTGTTTATTTGACGTTGTTGTTGTCTATTTGACATTGTTGTTGTTGTTGTTGTTGACGTTGTTGTTGTTGTTTATTTGACATTGTTGTTGTTGTTGTTGTTTATTTGATGTTGTTTTAGTTGTTGTTGTTTATTTGACGTTGTTGTTGTTTTTTATTTGATGTTGTTGTTGTTGACATTGTTGTTGTTGTTGTTTATTTGACGTTGTTGTTGTTGTTTATTTGACGTAGTTGTTGATATTGACGTTTTTGTTGTTGTTGTTGTTGTTGTTTATTTGACGTTTTTGTTGTTGTTGATGTTGTTGTTGTTGTTTTTTATTTGACGTTGTTGTTGTTTATTTGATGTTGTTTTAGTTGTTGTTGTTTATTTGATGTTGTTGTTGTTTTTTATTTGACGTTGTTGTTGACATTGTTGTTGTTGTTGTTGTTGTTTATTTGACGTTGTTGTTGTTGTTGTTGTTGTTTATTTGACGTAGTTGTTGTTATTGACGTTGTCGTTGTTGTTGTTGTTGTTGTTGTTGTTTATTTGACGTTTTTGTTGTTGTTGATGTTGTTGTTGTTGTTGTTTTTTATTTGACGTTGTTGTTGTTGTTGTTTATTTGACGTTGTTGTTGTTATTATTGTTGTTGTTGTTGTTGTTGTTAATTTGACGTTGTTGTTGTTGTTGTTGTTTATTTGACGTTGTTGTTGTTGTTTATTTGACGTTGTTGTTGTTGTTGTTTATTTGACGTTGTTGTTGTTGTTGTTGTTTATTTGACGTTGTTGTTGTTGTTATTTATTTGACGTTTTTGTTGTTGTTGTTATTGTTTATTTGACGTTGTTGTTTTATGTTGTTGTTTATCTGACGTTGTTATTATTGTTTATTTGACGTTGTTTTTGTTATTTGACGTTGTTGTTGTTGTTGTTGTTGTTTATTTGACGTTTTTGTTGTTGTTGATGTTGTTGTTGTTGTGGTTGTTTTTTGTTTGACGTTGTTGTTGTTGTTGTTTATTTGACGTTGTTGTTGTTGTTATTGTTGTTGTTGTTAATTTGACGTTATTGTTGTTGCTGTTGTTGTTGTTTATTTGACGTTGTTGTTGTTGTTTATTTGACGTTGTTGTTGTTGTTGTTTATTTGACGTTGTTGTTGTTATTTATTTGACATTGTTGTTGTTGTTGTTATTGTTTATTTGACATTTTTGTTTTATGTTGTTGTTTATTAGACGTTGTTGTTGTTGTTTATTTGACGTTGTTGTTGTTGTTTATTTGACGTTGTTGTTGTTGTTGTTTATTTGATGTTGTTGTTGTTGTTGTTGTATTTGTTGTTGTTGTTATTGTTGTTGCTTATTTGACGTTGTTGTTATTGTTGTTGTTTATTTGACGTTGTTGTTGTTATTCATTTGATGTTGTTGTTGTTGTTGTTTATTTGACGTTGTTGTTGTTGTTGTTGTTGTTTATTTGACGTTGTTGTTGTTGTTTATTTGACGTTGTTGTTGTTGTGGTTTATTTGACGTTGTTGTTTTTGTTATTGTTGTTGTTATTGTTTATTTGACGTTGTTGTTGTTGTTTATTTGACGTTGTTGTTGTTGTTTATTTGACGTTGTTGTTGTTGTTGTTTATTTGACGTTGTTGTTGTTGTTTATTTAACGTTGTTGTTCTTGTTGTTATTTATTTGACGTTGTTGTTGTTGTTGTTTTTGTTTTTGTTGTTTTTGTTGTTTATTTGACATTGTTGTTGTTGTTGTTGTTGTTGTTATTGTTGGTGTTGTTGTTGTTTATTTGACGTTGTTGTTGTTGGTGTTGTTTTTTGACGTTGTTGTTGTTGTTGTTTATTTGACATTGTTGTTGTTGTTGTTAATTTGACGTTGTTGTTGTTGTTTATTTGACGTTGTTGTTGTTGTTGTTGTCTATTTGACATCGTTGTTGTTGTTGTTGACGATGTTGTTGTTGTTTATTTGACATTGTTGTTGTTGTTTATTTGATGTTGTTTTAGTTGTTGTTGTTTATTTGACGTTGTTGTTGTTTTTTATTTGACGTTGTTGTTGTTGACATTGTTGTTGTTGTTGTTTATTTGACGTTGTTGTTGTTGTTTATTTGACGTAGTTGTTGTTATTGACGTTGTTGTTGTTGTTGTTGTTGTTGTTGTTGTTTATTTGACGTTTTTGTTGTTGTTGATGTTGTTGTTGTTGTTTTTTATTTGACGTTGTTGTTGTTTATTTGACATTGTTGATGTTGTTGTTGTTTATTTGATGTTATTTTAGTTGTTGTTGTTTATTTGATGTTGTTGTTGTTTTTTATTTGACGTTGTTGTTGACATTGTTGTTGTTGTTGTTGTTGTTTATTTGACGTTGTTGTTGTTGTTATTGTTTATTTGACGTAGTTGTTGTTATTGACGTTGTCGTTGTTGTTGTTTATTTGATGTTTTTGTTGTTGTTGATGTTGTTGTTGTTGTTGTTTTTTTTTTGACGTTGTTGTTGTTGTTTATTTGACGTTGTTGTTGTTGTTATTGTTGTTGTTGTTGTTGTTGTTAATTTGACGTTGTTGTTGTTGTTTATTTGACGTTGTTGTTGTTGTTTATTTGACGTTGTTGTTGTTGTTGTTTATTTGACGTTGTTGTTATTGTTATTTATTTGACGTTTTTGTTGTTGTTGTTATTGTTTATTTGACGTTGTTGTTTTATGTTGTTGTTTATTTGACGTTGTTATTATTGTTTATTTGACGTTGTTTTTGTTGTTTATGTTGTTGTTGTTGTTGTTTTTTGTTTGACGTTGTTGTTGTTGTTGTTGTTTATTTGACGTTGTTGTTATTATTGTTGTTGTTGTTGTTAATTTAACGTTGTTGTTGTTGCTGTTGTTGTTGTTTATTTGACGTTGTTGTTGTTGTTTATTTTACGTTGTTGTTGTTGTTGTTTATTTGACGTTGTTGTTGTTGTTGTTATTTATTTGACATTGTTGTTGTTGTTGTTATTGTTTATTTGACGTTTTTGTTTTATGTTGTTGTTTATTTGACGTTGTTATTGTTGTTTATTTGACGTTGTTTTTGTTATTTGACGTTGTTATTGTTGTATTTGTTGTTGTTGTTGTTGTTGTTGTTACTTATTTGACGTTGTTGTTATTATTGCTATTTATTTGACGTTGTTGTTGTTGTTTATTTGACGTTGTTGTTGTTGTTTATTTGACGTTGTTGTTGTTGTTGTTTATTTGATGTTCTTGTTGTTGTTGTTGTATTTGTTGTTGTTGTTATTGTTGTTGCTTATTTGACGTTGTTGTTATTGTTGTTGTTTATTTGACGTTGTTGTTGTTATTCATTTGATGTTGTTGTTGTTGTTGTTTATTTGACGTTGTTGTTGTTGTTGTTGTTTATTTGACGTTGTTGTTGTTGTTTATTTGACGTTGTTGTTGTTGTGGTTTATTTGACGTTGTTGTTTTTGTTATTGTTGTTGTTATTGTTTATTTGACGTTGTTGTTGTTGTTTATTTGACGTTGTTGTTGTTGTTTATTTGACGTTGTTGTTGTTGTTGTTTATTTGACGTAGTTGTTGTTATTGACGTTGTCGTCGTTGTTGTTGTTGTTGTTTATTTGACGTTTTTGTTGTTGTTGATGTTGTTGTTGTTGTTGTTTTTTATTTGACGTTGTTGTTGTTGTTTATTTGACGTTGTTGTTGTTGTTATTGTTGTTGTTGTTGTTAATTTGACGTTGTTGTTGTTAATGTTGTTGTTTATTTGACGTTGTTGTTGTTGTTTATTTGACATTGTTGTTGTTGTTGTTTATTTGACATTGTTGTTGTTGTTATTTATTTGACGTTTTTGTTGTTGTTGTTATTGTTTATTTGACGTTGTTGTTTTATGTTGTTGTTTATTTGACGTTGTTATTATTGTTTATTTGACGTTGTTTTTGTTATTTGACGTTGTTGTTGTTGTTGACATTGTTGTTGTCGTTGTTGTTGTTGTTGTTTATTTGACGTTTTTGTTGTTGTTGATGTTGTTGTTGTTGTTGTTATTTGTTTGACGTTGTTGTTGTTGTTTATTTGACGTTGTTGTTGTTGTTATTGTTGTTGTTGTTGTTAATTTGACGTTGTTGTTGTTGCTGTTGTTGTTGTTTATTTGACGTTGTTGTTGTTTATTTGACGTTGTTGTTGTTGTGGTTTATTTGACGTTGTTGTTTTTGTTATTGTTGTTGTTATTGTTTATTTGACGTTGTTGTTGTTGTTTATTTGACGTTGTTGTTGTTGTTAATTTGACGTTGTTGTTGTTGTTGTTTATTTGACGTTGTTGTTGTTGTTTATTTAACGTTGTTGTTCTTGTTGTTATTTATTTGACGTTGTTGTTGTTGTTGTTTTTGTTTTTGTTGTTTTTGTTGTTTATTTGACATTGTTGTTGTTGTTGTTGTTGTTATTGTTGGTGTTGTTGTTGTTTATTTGACGTTGTTGTTGTTGGTGTTGTTTATTTGACGTTGTTGTTGTTGTTGTTTATTTGACATTGTTGTTGTTGTTGTTAATTTGACGTTGTTGTTGTTGTTTATTTGACGTTGTTGTTGTTGTTGTTGTCTATTTGACATCGTTGTTGTTGTTGTTGACGATGTTGTTGTTGTTTATTTGACATTGTTGTTGTTGTTGTTTATTTGATGTTGTTTTAGTTGTTGTTGTTTATTTGACGTTGTTGTTGTTTTTTATTTGACGTTGTTGTTGTTGACATTGTTGTTGTTGTTGTTTATTTGACGTTGTTGTTGTTGTTTATTTGACGTAGTTGTTGTTATTGACGTTGTTGTTGTTGTTGTTGTTGTTGTTGTTGTTGTTTATTTGACGTTTTTGTTGTTGTTGATGTTGTTGTTGTTGTTTTTTATTTGACGTTGTTGTTGTTTATTTGACATTGTTGTTGTTGTTGTTGTTTATTTGATGTTATTTTAGTTGTTGTTGTTTATTTGATGTTGTTGTTGTTTTTTATTTGACGTTGTTGTTGACATTGTTGTTGTTGTTGTTGTTTATTTGACGTTGTTGTTGTTGTTATTGTTTATTTGACGTAGTTGTTGTTATTGACGTTGTCGTTGTTGTTGTTTATTTGACGTTTTTGTTGTTGTTGATGTTGTTGTTGTTGTTGTTTTTTATTTGACGTTGTTGTTGTTGTTTATTTGACGTTGTTGTTGTTGTTATTGTTGTTGTTGTTGTTGTTGTTGTTAATTTGACGTTGTTGTTGTTGTTTATTTGACATTGTTGTTGTTGTTTATTTGACGTTGTTGTTGTTGTTGTTTATTTGACGTTGTTGTTATTGTTATTTATTTGACGTTTTTGTTGTTGTTGTTATTGTTTATTTGACGTTGTTGTTTTATGTTGTTGTTTATTTGACGTTGTTATTATTGTTTATTTGACGTTGTTTTTGTTGTTTATGTTGTTGTTGTTGTTGTTGTTTTTTGTTTGACGTTGTTGTTGTTGTTGTTGTTGTTTATTTGACGTTGTTGTTGTTATTGTTGTTGTTGTTGTTAATTTAACGTTGTTGTTGTTGCTGTTGTTGTTGTTTATTTGACGTTGTTGTTGTTGTTTATTTTACGTTGTTGTTGTTGTCGTTTATTTGACGTTGTTGTTGTTGTTATTTATTTGACATTGTTGTTGTTGTTGTTATTGTTTATTTGACGTTTTTGTTTTATGTCGTTGTTTATTTGACGTTGTTATTGTTGTTTATTTGACGTTGTTTTTGTTATTTGACGTTGTTATTGTTGTATTTGTTGTTGTTGTTGTTGTTGTTGTTGTTGTTACTTATTTGACGTTGTTGTTATTATTGCTATTTATTTGACGTTGTTGTTGTTGTTTATTTGACGTTGTTGTTGTTGTTTATTTGACGTTGTTGTTGTTGTTGTTTATTTGATGTTCTTGTTGTTGTTGTTGTATTTGTTGTTGTTGTTATTGTTGTTGCTTATTTGACGTTGTTGTTATTGTTGTTGTTTATTTGACGTTGTTGTTGTTATTCATTTGATGTTGTTGTTGTTGTTGTTTATTTGACGTTGTTGTTGTTGTTGTTGTTTATTTGACGTTGTTGTTGTTGTTTATTTGACGTTGTTGTTGTTGTGGTTTATTTGACGTTGTTGTTTTTGTTATTGTTGTTGTTATTGTTTATTTGACGTTGTTGTTGTTGTTTATTTGACATTGTTGTTGGTGTTGTTTATTTGACGTTGTTGTTGTTGTTTATTTGACATTGTTGTTGTTGTTGTTAATTTGACGTTGTTGTTGTTGTTTATTTGACGTTGTGGTTGTTGTTGTCTATTTGACATCGTTGTTGTTGTTTTTGACGATGTTGTTGTTGTTTATTTGACATTGTTGTTGTTGTTGTTGTTTATTTGATGTTGTTTTAGTTGTTGTTGTTTATTTGATGTTGTTGTTGTTTTTTATTTGACGTTGTTGTTGTTGACATTGTTGTTGTTGTTGTTTATTTGACGTTGTTGTTGTTGTTTATTTGACGTAGTTGTTGTTATTGATGTTGTTGTTGTTGTTGTTTATTTGACGTTGTTGTTGTTGATGTTGTTGTTGTTGTTTTTTATTTGACGTTGTTGTTGTTTATTTGACATTGTTGTTGTTGTTGTTTATTTGATGTTGTTTTAGTTGTTGTTGTTTATTTGATGTTGTTGTTGTTTTTTATTTGACGTTGTTGTTGACATTGTTGTTGTTATTGTTGTTTATTTGACGTTGTTGTTATTGTTGTTGTTTATTTGACGTAGTTGTTGTTATTGACCTTGTCGTTGTTGTTGTTGTTGTTGTTTATTTGACGTTTTTGTTGTTGTTGATGTTGTTGTTGATGTTGTTTTTGTTGTTGTTTTTTATTTGACGTTGTTGTTGTTGTTGTTTATATGACGTTGTTGTTGTTGTTGTTGTTAATTTGACGTTGTTGTTCTTGTTGTTGTTGTTTATTTGATGTTGTTGTTGTTGTTTATTTGACGTTCTTGTTGTTGTTTATTTGACGTTGTTGTTGTTGTTGTTGTTGTTTATTTGACGTTGTTGTTGTTGTTATTTATTTGACGTTTCTGTTGTTGTTGCTATTGTTTATTTGACGTTTTTGTTTTATGTTGTTGTTTATTTGACGTTGTTATTGTTGTTTATTTGACGTTGTTTTTGTTATTTGACGTTGTTGTTGTTGTTGACATTGTTGTTGTTGTTGTTGTTAATTATTTGACGTTTTTGTTGTTGTTGATGTTGTTGTTGTTGTTGTTTTTTATTTAACGTTGTTGTTGTTGTTTATTTGACGTTGTTGTTGTTGTTATTGTTGTTGTTGTTAATTTGACGTTGTTGTTGCTGTTGTTGTTGTTTATTTGACGTTGTTGTTGTTGTTTATTTGACGTTGTTGTTGTTGTTGTTTATTTGACGTTGTTGTTGTTGTTATTTATTTGACGTTGTTGTTGTTGTTATTGTATATTTGACGTTTTTGTTTTATGTTGTTGTTTATTTGACGTTGTTATTGTTGTTTATTTGACGTTGTTTTTGTTATTTGACGTTGTTGTTGTTGTATTTGTTATTGTTGTTGTTGTTGCTTATTTAACGTTGTTGTTATTGTTGCTATTTATTTGACGTTGTTGTTGTTGTTTATTTGTTGTTGTTTTTGTTGTATTTGTTGTTGTTGTTATTGTTGTTGCTTATTTGACGTTGTTGTTATTGTTGTTGTTTATTTGACGTTGTTGTTGTTATTCATTTGATGTTGTTGTTGTTGTTGTTTATTTGACGTTGTTGTTGTTGTTGTTGTTGTTTATTTGATGTTATTGTTGTTGTTGACATAGTTGTTGTTGTTAATTTGACGTTGTTGTTGTTGTTGACGTTGTTGTTTATTTGACGTTGTTGTTGTTATTTATTTGACGTTGTTGTTGACGTTGTTAGTGTTGTTGTTGTTTATTGGACGTTGTTGTTGTTGTTGTTGTTGCTTATTTGACATTGTTGTTGTTGTTGTTGTTATTTATTTGACGTTCTTGTTGTTGTTGTTGCTTATTTGACATTGTCATTGTTGTTGTTGTTGTTGTTTATTTGACGTTCTTGTTGTTGTTGTTTATTTGACGTTGTTGTTGTTGTTTATTTGACATTGTTGTTGTTGACGTTGTTGTTGTTGTTATTGCTTATTTGACATTGTTGTTGTTGTTTATTTGACGTTGATGTTTTTGTTGTTGTTTATTTGACGTTGTTGTTGTTTATTTGATGTTGTTTTAGTTGTTGTTGTTTATTTGACGTTCTTGTTGTTTTTTATTTGACGTTGTTGTTGTTGACATTGTTGTTGTTGACATTGTTGTTGTTGTTTATTTGATGTTGTTGTTGTTGTTGTTGTTGTTTATTTGACGTAGTTGTTGTTATTGACGTTGTTGTTGTTGTTTATTTGACGTAGTTGTTGTTATTGACGTTGTTGTTGTTGTTGTTGTTTATTTGACGTTTTTGTTGTTGTTGTTGTTGACGTTGTTGTTGTTTTTTATTTGACGTTGTTGTTGTTGTTGTTTATTTGACGTTGTTGTTGTTGTTATTGTTATTGTTGTTGTTGTTGTTTATTTGACGTTGTTGTTGTTGTTTATTTGATGTTGTTGTTGTTGTTGTTTATTTGACGTTGTTGTTGTTGTTGTTTATTTGACGTTGTTATTGTTATTTATTTGACGTTGTTGTTGTTGTTATTGTTTATTTGACGTTGTTGTTGTTGTTGTTGTTTATTTGACGTTGTTATTGTTGTTTATTTGACATTGTTTTTGTTATTTGACGTTGTTGTTGTTGTATTTGTTGTTGTTGTTGTTGCTTATTTGACGTTGTTGTTATTGTTGCTATTTATTTGACGTTGTTGTTGTTGTTTATTTGACGTTGTTGTTGTTGTTATTGTTGTTTATTTGACGTTGTTGTTGTTGTTGTATTTGTTGTTGTTATTGTTGTTGCTTATTTGACGTTGTTGTTATTATTGTTGTTTATTTGACGTTTTTGTTGTTGTTGTTGTTATTCATTTGACGTTGTTGTTGTTGTTGTTGTTGTTGTTTATTTGACGTTGTTGTTGTTGTTGTTTATTTGATGTTGTTGTTGTTGTTTATTTGACGTTGTTGTTGTTATTTATTTGACGTTGTTGTTGTTTTTTATTTGACGTTGTTGTTGTTGACGTTGTTGTTGTTGTTGTTGTTGTTTATTTGACGTTGTTAATGTTGTTGACATTGTTGTTGTTGTTTTTGTTGTTTATTTGGCGTTGTTGTTGTTGTTGTTGTTAGTGATTGTTGGTGTTGTTGTTGTTGTTATTGTTTATTTGACGTGGTTGTTGTTGTTGTTTATTCGACGTAGTTGTTGTTGTTGACGTTGTTGGTATTGTTGTTTGTTTATTTGATGATTTTGTCGTTGTTGATGTTGATGTTGTTGTTGTTTATTTGACGTTGTTGTTGTTATTGTTATTGTTGTTGTAGTTGTTTATTTGACGTTGTTGTTGTTGTTGTTTATTTGATGTTGTTGTTGTTGTTGTTGTTTATTTGATGTTGTTGATGTTGTTGTTTATTTGAAATTGTTGTTGTTATTTATTTGACGTTGTTGTTGTTGTTGTTATTGTTTATTTGACGTTGTTGTTGTTGTTGTTTATTTGACGTTGTTATTGTTGTTTATTTGACATTGTTTTTGTTATTTGACGTTGTTATTGTTGTATTTGTTGTTGTTGTTGTTGCTTATTTGACGTTGTTGTTATTGTTGCTATTTATTTGACGTTGTTGTTGTTGTTTATTTGACGTTGTTGTTGTTGTTATTGTTGTTTATTTGACGTTGTCTTTGTTGTTGTATTTGTTGTTGTTATTGTTGTTGCTTATTTGACGTTGTTGTTATTATTGTTGTTTATTTGACGTTTTTGTTGTTGTTGTTGTTATTCATTTGACGTTGTTGTTGTTGTTGTTTATTTGACGTTGTTGTTGTTGTTGTTGTTTATTTGATGTTGTTGTTGTTGTTGTTGTTGTTTTTGTTGTTTATTTGACGTTGTTGTTGTTATTTATTTGATGTTGTTGTTGTTTTTTATTTGACGTTGTTGTTGTTGACGTTGTTGTTGTTGTTGTTTATTTGATGTTGTTAATGTTGTTGACATTGTTGTTGTTGTTTTTGTTGTTTATTTGGCGTTGTTGTTGTTGTTGTTAGTGATTGTTGGTGTTGTTGTTGTTGTTATTGTTTATTTGACGTTGTTGTTGTTGTTTATTTGACGTAGTTGTTGTTGTTGACGTTGTTGTTATTGTTGTTTGTTTATTTGATGATTTTGTCGTTGTTGATGTTGTTGTTGTTGTTTATTTGACGTTGTTGTTGTTATTGTTATTGTTGTTGTTGTACTTTATTTGACGTTGTTGTTGTTGTTTATTTGATGTTGTTGTTGTTGTTGTTTATTTGATGTTGTTGTTGTTGTTGTTTATTTGACATTGTTGTTGTTATTTATTTGACGTTGTTGTTGTTGTTGTTATTGTTTATTTGACGTTGTTGTTGTTGTTGTTTATTTGATGTTGTTATTGTTGTTTATTAGACATTGTTTTTGTTATTTGACGTTGTTGTTGTTGTTGTATTTGTTGTTGTTGTTGCTTATTTGACGTTGTTGTTATTGTTGCTGTTTATTTGACGTTGTTGTTGTTGTTGTTTATTTGACGTTGTTGTTGTTTATTTGACGTTGTTGTTGTTGTTGTTTATTTGACGTTGTTGGTGTTGTTGTATTTGTTGTTGTTATTGTTGTTGCTTATTTGACGTTGTTGTTATTGTTGTTGTTTATTTGACGTTTTTGTTGTTGTTGTTATTCATTTGACGTTGTTGTTGTTGTTGTTGTTGTTGTTAATTTGACGTTGTTGTTGTTGTTGTTGTTTATTTGATGTTGTTGTTGTTGTTGTTGTTATTTTAGTTGTTTATTTGACGTTGTTGTTGTTATTTATTTGACGTTGTTGTTGTTTTTTATTTGACGTTGTTGTTGTTGACGTTGTTGTTGTTGTTATTGTTTATTTGACGTTGTTGTTGTTGTTTATTTGACGTTGTTAATGTTGTTGACATTGTTGTTGTTGTTTTTGTTGTTTATTTGGCGTTGTTGTTGTTGTTGTTAGTGATTATTGGTGTTGTTGTTGTTGTTATTGTTTATTTGACGTTGTTGTTGTTGTTTATTTGACGTAGTTGTTGTTGTTGACGTTGTTGTTATTGTTGTTTGTTTATTTGATGATTTTGTCGTTGTTGATGTTGTTGTTGTTGTTTATTTGACGTTGTTGTTGTTGTTGTTTATTTGACGTTGTTGTTGTTGTTTATTTGACGTTGTTGTTTTTGTTGTTGTTTATTTGACGTTGTTGTTGTTTATTTGATGTTGTTTTAGTTGTTGTTGTTTATTTGACGTTCTTGTTGTTTTTTATTTGACGTTGTTGTTGTTGACATTGTTGTTGTTGACATTGTTGTTGTTGTTTATTTGATGTTGTTGTTGTTGTTGTTGTTGTTTATTTGACGTAGTTGTTGTTATTGACGTTGTTGTTGTTGTTTATTTGACGTAGTAGTTGTTATTGACGTTGTTGTTGTTGTTGTTGTTGTTTATTTGACGTTTTTGTTGTTGTTGTTGTTGTTGTTGTTGTTGTTGACGTTGTTGTTGTTTTTTATTTGACGTTGTTGTTGTTGTTGTTTATTTGACGTTGTTGTTGTTGTTGTTATTGTTATTGTTGTTGTTGTTTATTTGACGTTGTTGTTGTTGTTTATTTGATGTTGTTGTTGTTGTTGTTGTTTATTTGACGTTGTTGTTGTTGTTGTTTATCTGACTTTGTTATTGTTATTTATTTGACGTTGTTGTTGTTATTGTTTATTTGACGTTGTTGTTGTTGTTGTTGTTTATTTGACGTTGTTATTGTTGTTTATTTGACATTGTTTTTGTTATTTGACGTTGTTGTTGTTGTTGTATTTGTTGTTGTTGTTGTTGCTTATTTGACGTTGTTGTTATTGTTGCTATTTATTTGACGTTGTTGTTGTTGTTGTTTATTTGACGTTGTTGCTGTTGTTATTGTTGTTTATTTGACGTTGTTGTTGTTGTTGTATTTGTTGTTGTTATTGTTGTTGCTTATTTGACGTTGTTGTTATTATTGTTGTTTATTTTACGTTTTTGTTGTTGTTGTTGTTATTCATTTGACATTGTTGTTGTTGTTGTTGTTTATTTGACGTTGTTGTTGTTGTTGTTTATTTGATGTTGTTGTTGTTGTTTTTGTTGTTTATTTGACGTTGTTGTTGTTATTTATTTGACGTTGTTGTTGTTTTTTATTTGACGTTGTTGTTGTTGACGTTGTTGTTGTTGTTGTTGTTTATTTGACGTTGTTAATGTTGTTGACATTGTTGTTGTTGTTTTTGTTGTTTATTTGGCGTTGTTGTTGTTGTTGTTAGTGATTGTTGGTGTTGTTGTTGTTGTTATTGTTTATTTGACGTTGTTGTTGTTGTTGTTTATTTGACGTAGTTATTGTTGATGATGTTGTTGTTATTGTTGTTTGTTTATTTGATGATTTTGTCGTTGTTGATGTTGTTGTTGTTGTTGTTTATTTGACGTTGTTGTTGTTATTGTTATTGTTGTTGTTGTTGTTGTTTATTTGACGTTGTTGTTGTTGTTTATTTGATGTTGTTGTTGTTGTTGTTTATTTGATGTTGTTGTTGTTGTTGTTTATTTGACATTGTTGTTGTTATTTATTTGACGTTGTTGTTGTTGTTGTTATTGTTTATTTGACGTTGTTGTTGTTGTTGTTTATTTGATGTTGTTATTGTTGTTTATTTTACATTGTTTTTGTTATTTGACATTGTTGTTGTTGTATTTGTTGTTGTTGTTGTTGCTTATTTGACGTTGTTGTTATTGTTGCTGTTTATTTGACGTTGTTGTTGTTGTTGTTGTTGTTTATTTGACGTTGTTGTTGTTGTTGTTGTTTATTTGATGTTGTTGTTGTTGTTGTTGTTATTTTAGTTGTTTATTTGACGTTGTTGTTGTTATTTATTTGACGTTGTTGTTGTTTTTTATTTGACGTTGTTGTTGTTAACGTTGTTGTTGTTGTTGTTTATTTGACGTTGTTGTTGTTGTTGTTGTTGTTTATTTGACGTTGTTAATGTTGTTGACATTGTTGTTGTTGTTTTTGTTGTTTATTTGGCGTTGTTGTTGTTGTTAGTGATTGTTGGTGTTGTTGTTGTTGTTATTGTTTATTTGACGTTGTTGTTGTTGTTTATTTGACGTAGTTGTTGTTGTTGACGTTGTTGTTATTGTTGTTTGTTTATTTGATGATTTTGTCGTTGTTGATGTTGTTGTTGTTGTTTATTTGACGTTGTTGTTGTTGTTGTTTATTTGACGTTGTTGTTGTTGTGGTTTATTTGACGTTGTTGTTTTTGTTATTGTTGTTGTTATTGTTTATTTGACGTTGTTGTTGTTGTTTATTTGACGTTGTTATTGTTGTTGTTTATTTGACGTTGTTGTTGTTGTTGTTGTTTATTTGACGTTGTTGTTGTTGTTTATTTAACGTTGTTGTTCTTGTTGTTATTTATTTGACGTTGTTGTTGTTGTTGTTGTTGTTGTTATTTTTGTTGTTTATTTGGCGTTGTTGTTGTTATTCATTTGATGTTGTTGTTGTTGTTGTTTATTTGACGTTGTTGTTGTTGTTGTTGTTTATTTGATGTTATTGTTGTTGTTGACATAGTTGTTGTTGTTAATTTGACGTTGTTGTTGTTGTTGACGTTGTTGTTTATTTGACGTTGTTGTTATTTATTTGACGTTGTTGTTGTTGTTGACGTTGTTGTTGTTGTTGTATTTCTTTATTGGACGTTGTTGTTGTTGTTGCTTATTTGACATTGTTGTTGTTGTTGTTATTTATTTGACGTTGTTGTTGTTGTTGTTGTTTATTTGACGTTTTTGTTGTTGTTGTTGTTGACGTTGTTGTTGTTTTTTATTTGACGTTGTTGTTGTTGTTGTTGTTTATTTGACGTTGTTGTTGTTATTATTGTTATTGTTGTTGTTGTTGTTTATTTGACGTTGTTGTTGTTGTTTGTTTGATGTTGTTGTTGTTGTTGTTTATTTGATGTTGTTGTTGTTGTTGTTTATTTGACATTGTTGTTGTTATTTATTTGACGTTGTTGTTGTTGTTGTTGTTATTGTTTATTTGACGTTGTTGTTGTTGTTGTTGTTGTTTATTTGATGTTGTTATTGTTGTTTATTTGACATTGTTTTTGTTATTTGACGTTGTTGTTGTTGTATTTGTTGTTGTTGTTGTTGCTTATTTGACGTTGTTGTTATTGTTGCTGTTTATTTGACGTTGTTGTTGTTTATTTGACGTTGTTGTTGTTGTTGTTGCTTATTTGACGTTGTTGTTATTGTTGTTGTTTATTTGATGTTTTTGTTGTTGTTGTTATTCATTTGACGTTGTTGTTGTTGTTGTTGTTTATTTGACGTTGTTGTTGTTGTTGTTGTTTATTTGACGTTGTTGTTGTTGTTTATTTGACGTTGTTAATGTTGTTGACATTGTTGTTGTTGTTTTTGTTGTTTATTTGGCGTTGTTGTTGTTGTTGTTAGTGATTATTGGTGTTGTTGTTGTTGTTATTGTTTATTTGACGTTGTTGTTGTTGTTTATTTGACGTAGTTGTTGTTGTTGACGTTGTTGTTATTGTTGTTTGTTTATTTGATGATTTTGTCGTTGTTGATGTTGTTGTTGTTGTTGTTTATTTGACGTTGTTGTTGTTGTTGTTTATTTGACGTTGTTGTTGTTGTTTATTTGACGTTGTTGTTTTTGTTGTTGTTTATTTGACGTTGTTGTTGTTTATTTGATGTTGTTTTAGTTGTTGTTGTTTATTTGACGTTCTTGTTGTTTTTTATTTGACGTTGTTGTTGTTGACATTGTTGTTGTTGACATTGTTGTTGTTGTTTATTTGATGTTGTTGTTGTTGTTGTTGTTGTTGTTTATTTGACGTAGTTGTTATTATTGACGTTGTTGTTGTTGTTTATTTGACGTAGTTGTTGTTATTGACGTTGTTGTTGTTGTTGTTGTTTATTTGACGTTTTTGTTGTTGTTGTTGTTGACGTTGTTGTTGTTTTTTATTTGACGTTGTTGTTGTTGTTGTTTATTTGACGTTGTTGTTGTTGTTATTGTTATTGTTGTTGTTGTTGTTTATTTGACGTTGTTGTTGTTGTTTATTTGATGTTGTTGTTGTTGTTGTTGTTTATTTGACGTTGTTGTTGTTGTTGTTGTTTATTTGACGTTGTTATTGTTATTTATTTGACGTTGTTGTTGTTGTTATTGTTTATTTGACGATTTTGTTGTTGTTGTTGTTTATTTGACGTTGTTATTGTTGTTTATTTGACATTGTTTTTGTTATTTGACGTTGTTGTTGTTGTATTTGTTGTTGTTGTTGTTGCTTATTTGACGTTGTTGTTATTGTTGCTATTTATTTGACGTTGTTGTTGTTGTTATTGTTGTTTATTTGACGTTGTTGTTGTTGTTGTATTTGTTGTTGTTATTGTTGTTGCTTATTTGACGTTGTTGTTATTATTGTTGTTTATTTGACGTTTTTGTTGTTGTTGTTATTCATTTGACATTGTTGTTGTTGTTGTTGTTGTTTATTTGACGTTGTTGTTGTTGTTGTTGTTTATTTGATGTTGTTGTTGTTGTTGTTTTTGTTGTTTATTTGACGTTGTTGTTGTTATTTATTTGACGTTGTTGTTGTTTTTTATTTGACGTTGTTGTTGTTGACGTTGTTGTTGTTGTTGTTGTTTATTTGACGTTGTTAATGTTGTTGACATTGTTGTTGTTGTTTTTGTTGTTTATTTGGCGTTGTTGTTGTTGTTGTTAGTGATTGTTGGTGTTGTTGTTGTTGTTATTGTTTATTTGACGTTGTTGTTGTTGTTGTTTATTTGACGTAGTTGTTGTTGTTGACGTTGTTGTTATTGTTGTTTGTTTATTTGATGATTTTGTCGTTGTTGATGTTGTTGTTGTTGTTGTTTATTTGACGTTGTTGTTGTTATTGTTATTGTTGTTGTTGTTGTTTATTTGACGTTGTTGTTGTTGTTTATTTGATGTTGTTGTTGTTGTTGTTTATTTGATGTTGTTGTTGTTGTTGTTTATTTGACATTGTTGTTGTTATTTATTTGACGTTGTTGTTGTTGTTGTTATTGTTTATTTGAAGTTGTTGTTGTTGTTGTTTATTTGATGTTGTTATTGTTGTTTATTTGACATTGTTTTTGTTATTTGACGTTGTTGTTGTTGTATTTGTTGTTGTTGTTGTTGTTGCTTATTTGACGTTGTTGTTATTGTTGTTGTTTATTTGACGTTGTTGTTGTTGTTGTTTATTTGACGTTGTTGTTGTTTATTTGACGTTGTTGTTGTTGTTGTTTATTTGACGTTGTTGGTGTTGTTGTATTTGTTGTTGTTATTGTTGTTGCTTATTTGACGTTGTTGTTTATTTGACGTTTTTGTTGTTGTTGTTATTCATTTGACGTTGTTGTTGTTGTTGTTGTTTATTTGACGTTGTTGTTGTTGTTGTTGTTGTTGTTTATTTGACGTTGTTGTTGTTGTTTATTTGACGTTGTTAATGTTGTTGACATTGTTGTTGTTGTTTTTGTTGTTTATTTGGCGTTGTTGTTGTTGTTGTTGTTAGTGATTGTTGGTGTTGTTGTTGTTGTTATTGTTTATTTGACGTTGTTGTTGTTGTTTATTTGACGTAGTTGTTGTTGTTGACGTTGTTGTTATTGTTGTTTGTTTATTTGATGATTTTGTCGTTGTTGATGTTGTTGTTGTTGTTGTTTATTTGACGTTGTTGTTGTTGTTGTTTATTTGACGTTGTTGTTGTTGTGGCTTATTTGACGTTGTTGTTTTTGTTATTGTTGTTGTTATTGTTTATTTGACGTTGTTGTTGTTGTTTATTTGACGTTGTTATTGTTGTTGTTTATTTGACGTTGTTGTTGTTGTTGTTTGTTTATTTGACGTTGTTGTTGTTGTTTATTTAACGTTGTTGTTCTTGTTGTTATTTATTTGACGTTGTTGTTGTTGTTGTTATTTTTGTTGTTTATTTGACGTTGTTGTTGTTATTCATTTGATGTTGTTGTTGTTGTTGTTTATTTGACGTTGTTGTTGTTGTTGTTGTTGTTTATTTGATGTTATTGTTGTTGTTGACATAGTTGTTTTTGTTAATTTGACGTTGTTGTTGTTGTTGTTGACGTTGTTGTTTATCTGACGTTGTTGTTATTTATTTGACGTTGTTGTTGTTGTTGACGTTGTTGTTGTTGTTGTATTTGTTTATTGGACGTTGTTGTTGTTGTTGCTTATTTGACATTGTTGTTGTTGTTGTTATTTATATGACGTTGTTGTTGTTGTTGTTGTTTATTTGACGTTTTTGTTGTTGTTGTTGTTGACGTTGTTGTTGTTTTTTATTTGACGTTGTTGTTGTTGTTGTTTATTTGACGTTGTTGTTGTTATTATTGTTATTATTGTTGTTGTTGTTTATTTGACGTTGTTGTTGTTGTTTGTTTGATGTTGTTGTTGTTTTTGTTTATTTGATGTTGTTGTTGTTGTTGTTTATTTGACATTGTTGTTGTTATTTATTTGACGTTGTTGTTGTTGTTGTTGTTGTTATTGTTTATTTGACGTTGTTGTTGTTGTTGTTTATTTGATGTTGTTATTGTTGTTTATTTGACATTGTTTTTGTTATTTGACGTTGTTGTTGTTGTATTTGTTGTTGTTGTTGTTGCTTATTTGACGTTGTTGTTATTGTTGCTGTTTATTTGACGTTGTTGTTGTTGTTGTTTATTTGACGTTGTTGTTGTTTATTTGACGTTGTTGTTGTTGTTGTTTATTTGACGTTGTTGGTGTTGTTGTATTTGTTGTTGTTATTGTTGTTGCTTATTTGACGTTGTTGTTATTGTTGTTGTTTATTTGATGTTTTTGTTGTTGTTGTTATTCATTTGACGTTGTTGTTGTTGTTGTTGTTTATTTGACGTTGTTGTTGTTGTTGTTGTTTATTTGACGTTGTTGTTGTTGTTTATTTGACGTTGTTAATGTTGTTGACATTGTTGTTGTTGTTTTTGTTGTTTATTTGGCGTTGTTGTTGTTGTTAGTGATTATTGGTGTTGTTATTGTTTATTTGACGTTGTTGTTGTTGTTTATTTGACGTAGTTGTTGTTGTTGACGTTGTTGTTATTGTTGTTTGTTTATTTGATGATTTTGTCGTTGTTGATGTTGTTGTTGTTGTTGTTTATTTGACGTTGTTGTTGTTGTTGTTTATTTGACGTTGTTGTTGTTGTTTATTTGACGTTGTTGTTTTTGTTGTTGTTTATTTGACGTTGTTGTTGTTTATTTGATGTTGTTTTAGTTGTTGTTGTTTATTTGACGTTCTTGTTGTTTTTTATTTGACGTTGTTGTTGTTGACATTGTTGTTGTTGACATTGTTGTTGTTGTTTATTTGATGTTGTTGTTGTTGTTGTTGTTGTTGTTTATTTGACGTAGTTGTTATTATTGACGTTGTTGTTGTTGTTTATTTGACGTAGTTATTGTTATTGACGTTGTTGTTGTTGTAGTTGTTGTTTATTTGACGTTTTTGTTGTTGTTGTTGTTGACGTTGTTGTTGTTTTTTATTTGACGTTGTTGTTGTTGTTGTTTATTTGACGTTGTTGTTGTTGTTTATTTGATGTTGTTGTTGTTGTTGTTGTTGTTTATTTGACGTTGTTGTTGTTGTTGTTTATTTGACGTTGTTATTGTTATTTATTTGACGTTGTTGTTGTTGTTATTGTTTATTTGACGATTTTGTTGTTGTTGTTGTTTATTTGACGTTGTTATTGTTGTTTATTTGACATTGTTTTTGTTATTTGACGTTGTTGTTGTTGTATTTGTTGTTGTTGTTGTTGCTTATTTGACGTTGTTGTTATTGTTGCTATTTATTTGACGTTGTTGTTGTTGTTATTGTTGTTTATTTGACGTTGTTGTTGTTGTTGTATTTGTTGTTGTTATTGTTGTTGCTTATTTGACGTTGTTGTTATTATTGTTGTTTATTTGACGTTTTTGTTGTTGTTGTTGTTATTCATTTGACATTGTTGTTGTTGTTTTTGTTGTTTATTTGACGTTGTTGTTGTTGTTGTTGTTTATTTGATGTTGTTGTTGTTGTTGTTTTTGTTGTTTATTTGACGTTGTTATTGTTGTTGTTTATTTGACGTTGTTGTTGTTGTTGTTGTTTATTTGACGTTGTTGTTGTTGTTTATTTAACGTTGTTGTTCTTGTTGTTATTTATTTGACGTTGTTGTTGTTGTTGTTGTTATTTTTGTTGTTTATTTGGCGTTGTTGTTGTTATTCATTTGATGTTGTTGTTGTTGTTGTTTATTTGACGTTGTTGTTGTTGTTGTTGTTGTTTATTTGATGTTATTGTTGTTGTTGACATAGTTGTTGTTGTTAATTTGACGTTGTTGTTGTTGTTGACGTTGTTGTTTATTTGACGTTGTTGTTATTTATTTGACGTTGTTGTTGTTGTTGACGTTGTTGTTGTTGTTGTATTTGTTTATTGGACGTTGTTGTTGTTGTTGCTTATTTGACATTGTTGTTGTTGTTGTTATTTATTTGACGTTGTTGTTGTTGTTGTTGTTTATTTGACGTTTTTGTTGTTGTTGTTGTTGACGTTGTTGTTGTTTTTTATTTGACGTTGTTGTTGTTGTTGTTTATTTGACGTTGTTGTTGTTATTATTGTTATTGTTGTTGTTGTTGTTTATTTGACGTTGTTGTTGTTGTTTGTTTGATGTTGTTGTTGTTGTTGTTTATTTGATGTTGTTGTTGTTGTTGTTTATTTGACATTGTTGTTGTTATTTATTTGACGTTGTTGTTGTTGTTGTTGTTGTTATTGTTTATTTGACGTTGTTGTTGTTGTTGTTGTTTATTTGATGTTGTTATTGTTGTTTATTTGACATTGTTTTTGTTATTTGACGTTGTTGTTGTTGTATCTGTTGTTGTTGTTGTTGCTTATTTGACGTTGTTGTTATTGTTGCTGTTTATTTGACGTTGTTGTTGTTGTTGTTTATTTGACGTTGTTGTTGTTTATTTGACGTTGTTGTTGTTGTTGTTGCTTATTTGACGTTGTTGTTATTGTTATTGTTTATTTGATGTTTTTGTTGTTGTTGTTATTCATTTGACGTTGTTGTTGTTGTTGTTGTTTATTTGACGTTGTTGTTGTTGTTTATTTGACGTTGTTAATGTTGTTGACATTGTTGTTGTTGTTTTTGTTGTTTATTTGGCGTTGTTGTTGTTGTTGTTAGTGATTATTGGTGTTGTTGTTGTTGTTATTGTTTATTTGACGTTGTTGTTGTTGTTTATTTGACGTAGTTGTTGTTGTTGACGTTGTTGTTATTGTTGTTTGTTTATTTGATGATTTTGTCGTTGTTGATGTTGTTGTTGTTGTTGTTTATTTGACGTTGTTGTTGTTGTTGTTTATTTGACGTTGTTGTTGTTGTTTATTTGACGTTGTTGTTTTTGTTGTTGTTTATTTGACGTTGTTGTTGTTTATTTGATGTTGTTTTAGTTGTTGTTGTTTATTTGACGTTCTTGTTGTTTTTTATTTGACGTTGTTGTTGTTGACATTGTTGTTGTTGACATTGTTGTTGTTGTTTGTTTGATGTTGTTGTTGTTGTTGTTGTTGTTGTTTATTTGACGTAGTTGTTATTATTGACGTTGTTGTTGTTGTTTATTTGACGTAGTTGTTGTTATTGACGTTGTTGTTGTTGTTGTTGTTTATTTGACGTTTTTGTTGTTGTTGTTGTTGACGTTGTTGTTGTTTTTTATTTGACGTTGTTGTTGTTGTTGTTTATTTGACGTTGTTGTTGTTGTTATTGTTATTGTTGTTGTTGTTGTTTATTTGACGTTGTTGTTGTTGTTTATTTGATGTTGTTGTTGTTGTTGTTGTTTATTTGACGTTGTTGTTGTTGTTGTTTATTTGACGTTGTTATTGTTATTTATTTGACGTTGTTGTTGTTGTTATTGTTTATTTGACGATTTTGTTGTTGTTGTTGTTGTTTATTTGACGTTGTTATTGTTGTTTATTTGACATTGTTTTTGTTATTTGACGTTGTTGTTGTTGTATTTGTTGTTGTTGTTGTTGCTTATTTGACGTTGTTGTTATTGTTGCTATTTATTTGACGTTGTTGTTGTTGTTATTGTTGTTTATTTGACGTTGTTGTTGTTGTTGTATTTGTTGTTGTTATTGTTGTTGCTTATTTGACGTTGTTGTTATTATTGTTGTTTATTTGACGTTTTTGTTGTTGTTGTTGTTATTCATTTGACATTGTTGTTGTTGTTGTTGTTGTTTATTTGACGTTGTTGTTGTTGTTGTTGTTTATTTGATGTTGTTGTTGTTGTTTTTGTTGTTTATTTGACGTTGTTGTTGTTATTTATTTGACGTTGTTGTTGTTTTTTATTTGACGTTGTTGTTGTTGACGTTGTTGTTGTTGTTGTTGTTTATTTGACGTTGTTAATGTTGTTGACATTGTTGTTGTTGTTTTTGTTGTTTATTTGGCGTTGTTGTTGTTGTTGTTAGTGATTGTTGGTGTTGTTGTTGTTGTTATTGTTTATTTGACGTTGTTGTTGTTGTTGTTTATTTGACGTAGTTGTTGTTGTTGACGTTGTTGTTATTGTTGTTTGTTTATTTGATGATTTTGTCGTTGTTGATGTTGTTGTTGTTGTTGTTTATTTGACGTTGTTGTTGTTATTGTTATTGTTGTTGTTGTTGTTTATTTGACGTTGTTGTTGTTGTTTATTTGATGTTGTTGTTGTTGTTGTTTATTTGATGTTGTTGTTGTTGTTGTTTATTTGACATTGTTGTTGTTATTTATTTGACGTTGTTGTTGTTGTTGTTATTGTTTATTTGAAGTTGTTGTTGTTGTTGTTTATTTGATGTTGTTATTGTTGTTTATTTGACATTGTTTTTGTTATTTGACGTTGTTGTTGTTGTATTTGTTGTTGTTGTTGTTGCTTATTTGACGTTGTTGTTATTGTTGTTGTTTATTTGACGTTGCTGTTGTTGTTGTTTATTTGACGTTGTTGTTGTTTATTTGACGTTGTTGTTGTTGTTGTTTATTTGACGTTGTTGGTGTTGTTGTATTTGTTGTTGTTATTGTTGTTGCTTATTTGACGTTGTTGTTTATTTGACGTTTTTGTTGTTGTTGTTATTCATTTGACGTTGTTGTTGTTGTTGTTGTTTATTTGACGTTGTTGTTGTTGTTGTTGTTGTTTATTTGACGTTGTTGTTGTTGTTTATTTGACGTTGTTAATGTTGTTGACATTGTTGTTGTTGTTTTTGTTGTTTATTTGGCGTTGTTGTTGTTGTTGTTGTTAGTGATTGTTGGTGTTGTTGTTGTTGTTATTGTTTATTTGACGTTGTTGTTGTTGTTTATTTGACGTAGTTGTTGTTGTTGACGTTGTTGTTATTGTTGTTTGTTTATTTGATGATTTTGTCGTTGTTGATGTTGTTGTTGTTGTTTATTTGACGTTGTTGTTGTTGTTGTTTATTTGACGTTGTTGTTGTTGTGGCTTATTTGACGTTGTTGTTTTTGTTATTGTTGTTGTTATTGTTTATTTGACGTTGTTGTTGTTGTTTATTTGACGTTGTTATTGTTGTTGTTTATTTGACGTTGTTGTTGTTGTTGTTTGTTTATTTGACGTTGTTGTTGTTGTTTATTTAACGTTGTTGTTCTTGTTGTTATTTATTTGACGTTGTTGTTGTTGTTGTTATTTTTGTTGCTTATTTGACGTTGTTGTTGTTATTCATTTGATGTTGTTGTTGTTGTTGTTTATTTGACGTTGTTGTTGTTGTTGTTGTTGTTGTTGTTTATTTGATGTTATTGTTGTTGTTGACATAGTTGTTGTTGTTAATTTGACGTTGTTGTTGTTGTTGTTGACGTTGTTGTTTATTTGACGTTGTTGTTATTTATTTGACGTTGTTGTTGTTGTTGACGTTGTTGTTGTTGTATTTGTTTATTGGACGTTGTTGTTGTTGTTGCTTATTTGACATTGTTGTTGTTGTTGTTATTTATATGACGTTGTTATTGTTGTTGTTGTTTATTTGACGTTTTTGTTGTTGTTGTTGTTGACGTTGTTGTTGTTTTTTATTTGACGTTGTTGTTGTTGTTGTTTATTTGACGTTGTTGTTGTTATTATTGTTATTGTTGTTGTTGTTGTTTATTTGACGTTGTTGTTGTTGTTTGTTTGATGTTGTTGTTGTTTTTGTTTATTTGATGTTGTTGTTGTTGTTTATTTGACATTGTTGTTGTTATTTATTTGACGTTGTTGTTGTTGTTGTTGTTGTTGTTGTTGTTATTGTTTATTTGACGTTGTTGTTGTTGTTGTTGTTTATTTGATGTTGTTATTGTTGTTTATTTGACATTGTTTTTGTTATTTGACGTTGTTGTTGTTGTATTTGTTGTTGTTGTTGTTGCTTATTTGACGTTGTTGTTATTGTTGCTGTTTATTTGACGTTGTTGTTGTTGTTGTTTATTTGACGTTGTTGTTGTTTATTTGACGTTGTTGTTGTTGTTGTTTATTTGACGTTGTTGGTGTTGTTGTATTTGTTGTTGTTATTGTTGTTGCTTATTTGACGTTGTTGTTATTGTTGTTGTTTATTTGATGTTTTTGTTGTTGTTGTTATTCATTTGACGTTGTTGTTGTTGTTGTTGTTTATTTGACGTTGTTGTTGTTGTTGTTGTTTATTTGACGTTGTTGTTGTTGTTTATTTGACGTTGTTAATGTTGTTGACATTGTTGTTGTTGTTTTTGTTGTTTATTTGGCGTTGTTGTTGTTGTTGTTAGTGATTATTGGTGTTGTTGTTGTTGTTATTGTTTATTTGACGTTGTTGTTGTTGTTTATTTGACGTAGTTGTTGTTGTTGACGTTGTTGTTATTGTTGTTTGTTTATTTGATGATTTTGTCGTTGTTGATGTTGTTGTTGTTGTTGTTTATTTGACGTTGTTGTTGTTGTTGTTTATTTGACGTTGTTGTTGTTGTTTATTTGACGTTGTTGTTTTTGTTGTTGTTTATTTGACGTTGTTGTTGTTTATTTGATGTTGTTTTAGTTGTTGTTGTTTATTTGACGTTCTTGTTGTTTTTTATTTGACGTTGTTGTTGTTGACATTGTTGTTGTTGACATTGTTGTTGTTGTTTATTTGATGTTGTTGTTGTTGTTGTTGTTGTTGTTTATTTGACGTAGTTGTTATTATTGACGTTGTTGTTGTTGTTTATTTGACGTAGTTATTGTTATTGACGTTGTTGTTGTTGTTGTTGTTGTTTATTTGACGTTTTTGTTGTTGTTGTTGTTGACGTTGTTGTTGTTTTTTATTTGACGTTGTTGTTGTTGTTGTTTATTTGACGTTGTTGTTGTTGTTATTGTTATTGTTGTTGTTGTTTATTTGACGTTGTTGTTGTTGTTTATTTGATGTTGTTGTTGTTGTTGTTGTTTATTTGACGTTGTTGTTGTTGTTGTTTATTTGACGTTGTTATTGTTATTTATTTGACGTTGTTGTTGTTGTTATTGTTTATTTGACGATTTTGTTGTTGTTGTTGTTTATTTGACGTTGTTATTGTTGTTTATTTGACATTGTTTTTGTTATTTGACGTTGTTGTTGTTGTATTTGTTGTTGTTGTTGTTGCTTATTTGACGTTGTTGTTATTGTTGCTATTTATTTGACGTTGTTGTTGTTGTTATTGTTGTTTATTTGACGTTGTTGTTGTTGTTGTATTTGTTGTTGTTATTGTTGTTGCTTATTTGACGTTGTTGTTATTATTGTTGTTTATTTGACGTTTTTGTTGTTGTTGTTGTTATTCATTTGACATTGTTGTTGTTGTTGTTGTTGTTTATTTGACGTTGTTGTTGTTGTTGTTTATTTGATGTTGTTGTTGTTGTTGTTTTTGTTGTTTATTTGACGTTGTTGTTGTTATTTATTTGACGTTGTTGTTGTTTTTTATTTGACGTTGTTGTTGTTGACGTTGTTGTTGTTGTTGTTGTTTATTTGACGTTGTTAATGTTGTTGACATTGTTGTTGTTGTTTTTGTTGTTTATTTGGCGTTGTTGTTGTTGTTGTTAGTGATTGTTGGTGTTGTTGTTGTTGTTATTGTTTATTTGACGTTGTTGTTGTTGTTGTTTATTTGACGTAGTTGTTGTTGTTGACGTTGTTGTTATTGTTGTTTGTTTATTTGATGATTTTGTCGTTGTTGATGTTGTTGTTGTTGTTGTTTATTTGACGTTGTTGTTGTTATTGTTATTGTTGTTGTTGTTGTTTATTTGACGTTGTTGTTGTTGTTTATTTGATGTTGTTGTTGTTGTTTATTTGATGTTCTTGTTGTTGTTGTTTATTTGACATTGTTGTTGTTATTTATTTGACGTTGTTGTTGTTGTTGTTATTGTTTATTTGAAGTTGTTGTTGTTGTTGTTTATTTGATGTTGTTATTGTTGTTTATTTGACATTGTTTTTGTTATTTGACGTTGTTGTTGTTGTATTTGTTGTTGTTGTTGTTGCTTATTTGACGTTGTTGTTATTGTTGTTGTTTATTTGACGTTGTTGTTGTTGTTGTTTATTTGACGTTGTTGTTGTTTATTTGACGTTGTTATTGTTGTTGTTTATTTGACGTTGTTGGTGTTGTTGTATTTGTTGTTGTTATTGTTGTTGCTTATTTGACGTTGTTGTTATTGTTGTTGTTTATTTGACGTTTTTGTTGTTGTTGTTATTCATTTGACGTTGTTGTTATTCATTTGACGTTGTTGTTGTTGTTGTTGTTTATTTGACGTTGTTGTTGTTGTTGTTGTTGTTTATTTGACGTTGTTGTTGTTGTTTATTTGACGTTGTTAATGTTGTTGACATTGTTGTTGTTGTTTTTGTTGTTTATTTGGCGTTGTTGTTGTTGTTGTTGTTAGTGATTGTTGGTGTTGTTGTTGTTGTTATTGTTTATTTGACGTTGTTGTTGTTGTTTATTTGACGTAGTTGTTGTTGTTGACGTTGTTGTTATTGTTGTTTGTTTATTTGATGATTTTGTCGTTGTTGATGTTGTTGTTGTTGTTGTTTATTTGACGTTGTTGTTGTTGTTGTTTATTTGACGTTGTTGTTGTTGTGGCTTATTTGACGTTGTTGTTTTTGTTATTGTTGTTGTTATTGTTTATTTGACGTTGTTGTTGTTGTTTATTTGACGTTGTTATTGTTGTTGTTTATTTGACGTTGTTGTTGTTGTTGTTTGTTTATTTGACGTTGTTGTTGTTGTTTATTTAACGTTGTTGTTCTTGTTGTTATTTATTTGACGTTGTTGTTGTTGTTGTTATTTTTGTTGTTTATTTGACGTTGTTGTTGTTATTCATTTGATGTTGTTGTTGTTGTTGCTTATTTGACATTGTTGTTGTTGTTGTTATTTATTTGACGTTGTTGTTGTTGTTGTTGTTTATTTGACGTTTTTGTTGTTGTTGTTGTTGACGTTGTTGTTGTTTTTTATTTGACGTTGTTGTTGTTGTTGTTTATTTGACGTTGTTGTTGTTATTATTGTGATTGTTGTTGTTGTTGTTTATTTGACGTTGTTGTTGTTGTTTGTTTGATGTTGTTGTTGTTGTTGTTTATTTGATGTTGTTGTTGTTTTTGTTTATTTGACATTGTTGTTGTTATTTATTTGACGTTGTTGTTGTTGTTGTTATTGTTTATTTGACGTTGTTGTTGTTGTTGTTTATTTGATGTTGTTATTGTTGTTTATTTGACATTGTTTTTGTTATTTGACGTTGTTGTTGTTGTATTTGTTGTTGTTGTTGTTGCTTATTTGACGTTGTTGTTATTGTTGCTGTTTATTTGACGTTGTTGTTGTTGTTGTTTATTTGACGTTGTTGTTGTTTATTTGACGTTGTTGTTGTTGTTGTTTATTTGACGTTGTTGGTGTTGTTGTATTTGTTATTGTTATTGTTGTTGCTTATTTGACGTTGTTGTTATTGTTGTTGTTTATTTGACGTTTTTGTTGTTGTTGTTGTTATTCATTTGACGTTGTTGTTGTTGTTGTTGTTTATTTGACGTTGTTGTTGTTGTTGTTGTTTATTTGACGTTGTTGTTGTTGTTTATTTGACGTTGTTAATGTTGTTGACATTGTTGTTGTTGTTTTTGTTGTTTATTTGGCGTTGTTGTTGTTGTTGTTAGTGATTATTGGTGTTGTTGTTGTTGTTATTGTTTATTTGACGTTGTTGTTGTTGTTTATTTGACGTAGTTGTTGTTGTTGACGTTGTTGTTATTGTTGTTTGTTTATTTGATGATTTTGTCGTTGTTGATGCTGTTGTTGTTGTTGTTTATTTGACGTTGTTGTTGTTGTTGTTTATTTGACGTTGTTGTTGTTGTTTATTTGACGTTGTTGTTGTTGTTGTTTATTTGACGTTGTTGTTGTTGTTGTTTATTTGACGTTGTTGTTGTTATTATTGTTATTGTTGTTGTTGTTGTTTATTTGACGTTGTTGTTGTTGTTTGTTTGATGTTGTTGTTGTTGTTGTTTATTTGATGTTGTTGTTGTTGTTGTTTATTTGACATTGTTGTTGTTATTTATTTGACGTTGTTGTTGTTGTTGTTATTGTTTATTTGACGTTGTTGTTGTTGTTGTTTATTTGATGTTGTTATTGTTGTTTATTTGACATTGTTTTTGTTATTTGACGTTGTTGTTGTTGTATTTGTTGTTGTTGTTGTTGCTTATTTGACGTTGTTGTTATTGTTGCTGTTTATTTGACGTTGTTGTTGTTGTTGTTTATTTGACGTTGTTGTTGTTTATTTGACGTTGTTGTTGTTGTTGTTTATTTGACGTTGTTGGTGTTGTTGTATTTGTTATTGTTATTGTTGTTGCTTATTTGACGTTGTTGTTATTGTTGTTGTTTATTTGACGTTTTTGTTGTTGTTGTTATTCATTTGACGTTGTTGTTGTTGTTGTTGTTTATTTGACGTTGTTGTTGTTGTTGTTGTTTATTTGACGTTGTTAATGTTGTTGACATTGTTGTTGTTGTTTTTGTTGTTTATTTGGCGTTGTTGTTGTTGTTGTTAGTGATTATTGGTGTTGTTGTTGTTGTTATTGTTTATTTGACGTTGTTGTTGTTGTTTATTTGACGTAGTTGTTGTTGTTGACGTTGTTGTTATTGTTGTTTGTTTATTTGATGATTTTGTCGTTGTTGATGTTGTTGTTGTTGTTGTTTATTTGACGTTGTTGTTGTTATTGTTATTGTTGTTGTTGTTGTTTATTTGACGTTGTTGTTGTTGTTTATTTGATGTTGTTGTTGTTGTTGTTTATTTGATGTTGTTGTTGTTGTTTATTTGACATTGTTGTTGTTATTTATTTGACGTTGTTGTTGTTGTTGTTATTGTTTATTTGAAGTTGTTGTTGTTGTTGTTTATTTGATGTTGTTATTGTTGTTTATTTGACATTGTTTTTGTTATTTGACGTTGTTGTTGTTGTATTTGTTGTTGTTGTTGTTGCTTATTTGACGTTGTTGTTATTGTTGTTGTTTATTTGACGTTGTTGTTGTTGTTGTTTATTTGACGTTGTTGTTGTTTATTTGACGTTGTTATTGTTGTTGTTTATTTGACGTTGTTGGTGTTGTTGTATTTGTTGTTGTTATTGTTGTTGCTTATTTGACGTTGTTGTTATTGTTGTTGTTTATTTGACGTTTTTGTTGTTGTTGTTATTCATTTGACGTTGTTGTTATTCATTTGACGTTGTTGTTGTTGTTGTTGTTTATTTGACGTTGTTGTTGTTGTTGTTGTTGTTTATTTGACGTTGTTGTTGTTGTTTATTTGACGTTGTTAATGTTGTTGACATTGTTGTTGTTGTTTTTGTTGTTTATTTGGCGTTGTTGTTGTTGTTGTTGTTAGTGATTGTTGGTGTTGTTGTTGTTGTTATTGTTTATTTGACGTTGTTGTTGTTGTTTATTTGACGTAGTTGTTGTTGTTGACGTTGTTGTTATTGTTGTTTGTTTATTTGATGATTTTGTCGTTGTTGATGTTGTTGTTGTTGTTGTTTATTTGACGTTGTTGTTGTTGTTGTTTATTTGACGTTGTTGTTGTTGTGGCTTATTTGACGTTGTTGTTTTTGTTATTGTTGTTGTTATTGTTTATTTGACGTTGTTGTTGTTGTTTATTTGACGTTGTTATTGTTGTTGTTTATTTGACGTTGTTGTTGTTGTTGTTTGTTTATTTGACGTTGTTGTTGTTGTTTATTTAACGTTGTTGTTCTTGTTGTTATTTATTTGACGTTGTTGTTGTTGTTGTTATTTTTGTTGTTTATTTGACGTTGTTGTTGTTATTCATTTGATGTTGTTGTTGTTGTTGCTTATTTGACATTGTTGTTGTTGTTGTTATTTATTTGACGTTGTTGTTGTTGTTGTTGTTTATTTGACGTTTTTGTTGTTGTTGTTGTTGACGTTGTTGTTGTTTTTTATTTGACGTTGTTGTTGTTGTTGTTTATTTGACGTTGTTGTTGTTATTATTGTGATTGTTGTTGTTGTTGTTTATTTGACGTTGTTGTTGTTGTTTGTTTGATGTTGTTGTTGTTGTTGTTTATTTGATGTTGTTGTTGTTTTTGTTTATTTGACATTGTTGTTGTTATTTATTTGACGTTGTTGTTGTTGTTGTTATTGTTTATTTGACGTTGTTGTTGTTGTTGTTTATTTGATGTTGTTATTGTTGTTTATTTGACATTGTTTTTGTTATTTGACGTTGTTGTTGTTGTATTTGTTGTTGTTGTTGTTGCTTATTTGACGTTGTTGTTATTGTTGCTGTTTATTTGACGTTGTTGTTGTTGTTGTTTATTTGACGTTGTTGTTGTTTATTTGACGTTGTTGTTGTTGTTGTTTATTTGACGTTGTTGGTGTTGTTGTATTTGTTATTGTTATTGTTGTTGCTTATTTGACGTTGTTGTTATTGTTGTTGTTTATTTGACGTTTTTGTTGTTGTTGTTGTTATTCATTTGACGTTGTTGTTGTTGTTGTTGTTTATTTGACGTTGTTGTTGTTGTTGTTGTTTATTTGACGTTGTTGTTGTTGTTTATTTGACGTTGTTAATGTTGTTGACATTGTTGTTGTTGTTTTTGTTGTTTATTTGGCGTTGTTGTTGTTGTTGTTAGTGATTATTGGTGTTGTTGTTGTTGTTATTGTTTATTTGACGTTGTTGTTGTTGTTTATTTGACGTAGTTGTTGTTGTTGACGTTGTTGTTATTGTTGTTTGTTTATTTGATGATTTTGTCGTTGTTGATGCTGTTGTTGTTGTTGTTTATTTGACGTTGTTGTTGTTGTTGTTTATTTGACGTTGTTGTTGTTGTTTATTTGACGTTGTTGTTGTTGTTGTTTATTTGACGTTGTTGTTGTTGTTGTTTATTTGACGTTGTTGTTGTTATTATTGTTATTGTTGTTGTTGTTGTTTATTTGACGTTGTTGTTGTTGTTTGTTTGATGTTGTTGTTGTTGTTGTTTATTTGATGTTGTTGTTGTTGTTGTTTATTTGACATTGTTGTTGTTATTTATTTGACGTTGTTGTTGTTGTTGTTATTGTTTATTTGACGTTGTTGTTGTTGTTGTTTATTTGATGTTGTTATTGTTGTTTATTTGACATTGTTTTTGTTATTTGACGTTGTTGTTGTTGTATTTGTTGTTGTTGTTGTTGCTTATTTGACGTTGTTGTTATTGTTGCTGTTTATTTGACGTTGTTGTTGTTGTTGTTTATTTGACGTTGTTGTTGTTTATTTGACGTTGTTGTTGTTGTTGTTTATTTGACGTTGTTGGTGTTGTTGTATTTGTTATTGTTATTGTTGTTGCTTATTTGACGTTGTTGTTATTGTTGTTGTTTATTTGACGTTTTTGTTGTTGTTGTTATTCATTTGACGTTGTTGTTGTTGTTGTTGTTTATTTGACGTTGTTGTTGTTGTTGTTGTTTATTTGACGTTGTTGTTGTTGTTTATTTGACGTTGTTAATGTTGTTGACATTGTTGTTGTTGTTTTTGTTGTTTATTTGGCGTTGTTGTTGTTGTTGTTAGTGATTATTGGTGTTGTTGTTGTTGTTATTGTTTATTTGACGTTGTTGTTGTTGTTTATTTGACGTAGTTGTTGTTGTTGACGTTGTTGTTATTGTTGTTTGTTTATTTGATGATTTTGTCGTTGTTGATGTTGTTGTTGTTGTTGTTTATTTGACGTTGTTGTTGTTATTGTTATTGTTGTTGTTGTTGTTTATTTGACGTTGTTGTTGTTGTTTATTTGATGTTGTTGTTGTTGTTGTTTATTTGATGTTGTTGTTGTTGTTTATTTGACATTGTTGTTGTTATTTATTTGACGTTGTTGTTGTTGTTGTTATTGTTTATTTGAAGTTGTTGTTGTTGTTGTTTATTTGATGTTGTTATTGTTGTTTATTTGACATTGTTTTTGTTATTTGACGTTGTTGTTGTTGTATTTGTTGTTGTTGTTGTTGCTTATTTGACGTTGTTGTTATTGTTGTTGTTTATTTGACGTTGTTGTTGTTGTTGTTTATTTGACGTTGTTGTTGTTTATTTGACGTTGTTGTTGTTGTTGTTTATTTGACGTTGTTGGTGTTGATGTATTTGTTGTTGTTATTGTTGTTGCTTATTTGACGTTGTTGTTATTGTTGTTGTTTATTTGACGTTTTTGTTGTTGTTGTTATTCATTTGACGTTGTTGTTGTTGTTGTTGTTTATTTGACGTTGTTGTTGTTGTTGTTTATTTGACGTTGTTGTTGTTGTTTATTTGACGTTGTTAATGTTGTTGACATTGTTGTTGTTGTTTTTGTTGTTTATTTGGCGTTGTTGTTGTTGTTGTTGTTAGTGATTGTTGGTGTTATTGTTGTTGTTATTGTTTATTTGACGTTGTTGTTGTTGTTTATTTGACGTAGTTGTTGTTGTTGACGTTGTTGTTATTGTTGTTTGTTTATTTGATGATTTTGTCATTGTTGATGTTGTTGTTGTTGTTGTTTATTTGACGTTGTTGTTGTTGTTGTTGTTTATTTGACGTTGTTGTTGTTGTGGCTTATTTGACGTTGTTGTTTTTGTTATTGTTGTTGTTATTGTTTATTTGACGTTGTTGTTGTTGTTTATTTGACGTTGTTATTGTTGTTGTTTATTTGACGTTGTTGTTGTTGTTGTTTGTTTATTTGACGTTGTTGTTGTTGTTTATTTAACGTTGTTGTTCTTGTTGTTATTTATTTGACGTTGTTGTTGTTGTTGTTGTTATTTTTGTTGTTTATTTGACGTTGTTGTTGTTATTCAATTGATGTTGTTGTTGTTGTTGTTTATTTGACGTTGTTGTTGTTGTTGTTGTTGTTGTTTATTTGAT
Organism: Vicia faba; assembly: GCA_948472305.1. Classification (NCBI taxonomy): domain Eukaryota; kingdom Viridiplantae; phylum Streptophyta; class Magnoliopsida; order Fabales; family Fabaceae; genus Vicia; species Vicia faba. The sequence continues at coordinate 1,209,583,889 of OX451735.1, forward strand.
GTTATTGTTGTTGTTGACATAGTTGTTGTTGTTAATTTGACGTTGTTGTTGTTGTTGACGTTGTTGTTTATTTGACGTTGTTGTTATTTATTTGACGTTGTTGTTGTTGTTGACGTTGTTGTTGTTGTTGTATTTGTTTATTGGACGTTGTTGTTGTTGTTGCTTATTTGACATTGTTGTTGTTGTTGTTATTTATTTGACGTTGTTGTTGTTGTTGTTGTTTATTTGACGATTTTGTTGTTGTTGTTGTTGACGTTGTTGTTGTTTTTTATTTGACGTTGTTGTTGTTGTTGTTTATTTGACGTTGTTGTTGTTATTATTGTTATTGTTGTTGTTTATTTGACGTTGTTGTTGTTGTTTGTTTGATGTTGTTGTTGTTGTTGTTTATTTGATGTTGTTGTTGTTTTTGTTTATTTGACATTGTTGTTGTTATTTATTTGACGTTGTTGTTGTTGTTGTTATTGTTTATTTGACGTTGTTGTTGTTGTTGTTTATTTGATGTTGTTATTGTTGTTTATTTGACATTGTTTTTGTTATTTGACGTTGTTGTTGTTGTATTTGTTGTTGTTGTTGTTGCTTATTTGACGTTGTTGTTATTGTTGCTGTTTATTTGACGTTGTTGTTGTTGTTGTTTATTTGACGTTGTTGTTGTTTATTTGACGTTGTTGTTGTTGTTGTTTATTTGACGTTGTTGGTGTTGTTGTATTTGTTATTGTTATTGTTGTTGCTTATTTGACGTTGTTGTTATTGTTGTTGTTTATTTGACGTTTTTGTTGTTGTTGTTGTTATTCATTTGACGTTGTTGTTGTTGTTGTTGTTTATTTGACGTTGTTGTTGTTGTTGTTGTTGTTGTTTATTTGACGTTGTTGTTGTTGTTTATTTGACGTTGTTAATGTTGTTGACATTGTTGTTGTTGTTTTTGTTGTTTATTTGGCGTTGTTGTTGTTGTTGTTAGTGATTATTGGTGTTGTTGTTGTTGTTATTGTTTATTTGACGTTGTTGTTGTTGTTTATTTGACGTAGTTGTTGTTGTTGACGTTGTTGTTATTGTTGTTTGTTTATTTGATGATTTTGTCGTTGTTGATGCTGTTGTTGTTGTTGTTTATTTGACGTTGTTGTTGTTGTTGTTTATTTGACGTTGTTGTTGTTGTTTATTTGACGTTGTTGTTTTTGTTGTTGTTTATTTGACGTTGTTGTTGTTTATTTGATGTTGTTTTAGTTGTTGTTGTTTATTTGACGTTCTTGTTGTTTTTTATTTGACGTTCTTGTTGTTGACATTGTTGTTGTTGACATTGTTGTTGTTGTTTATTTGATGTTGTTGTTGTTGTTGTTGTTGTTGTTGTTGTTTATTTGACGTAGTTGTTATTATTGACGTTGTTGTTGTTGTTTATTTGACGTAGTTGTTGTTATTGACGTTGTTGTTGTTGTTGTTGTTTATTTGACGTTTTTGTTGTTGTTGTTGTTGACGTTGTTGTTGTTTTTTATTTGGCGTTGTTGTTGTTGTTGTTTATTTGACGTTGTTGTTGTTGTTATTGTTATTGTTGTTGTTGTTGTTTATTTGACGTTGTTGTTGTTGTTTATTTGATGTTGTTGTTGTTGTTGTTGTTGTTGTTGTTTATTTGACGTTGTTGTTGTTGTTGTTTATTTGACGTTGTTATTGTTATTTATTTGACGTTGTTGTTGTTGTTATTGTTTATTTGACGATTTTGTTGTTGTTGTTGTTTATTTGACGTTGTTATTGTTGTTTATTTGACATTGTTTTTGTTATTTGACGTTGTTGTTGTTGTATTTGTTGTTGTTGTTGTTGTTGCTTATTTGACGTTGTTGTTATTGTTGCTATTTATTTGACGTTGTTGTTGTTGTTATTGTTGTTTATTTGACGTTGTTGTTGTTGTTGTTATTGTTGTTGCTTATTTGACGTTGTTGTTATTATTGTTGTTTATTTGACGTTTTTGTTGTTGTTGGTGTTATTCATTTGACATTGTTGTTGTTGTTGTTGTTGTTGTTTATTTGACGTTGTTGTTGTTGTTGTTTATTTGATGTTGTTGTTGTTGTTGTTTTTGTTGTTTATTTGACGTTGTTGTTGTTATTTATTTGACGTTGTTGTTGTTTTTTATTTGACGTTGTTGTTGTTGACGTTGTTGTTGTTGTTGTTGTTTATTTGACGTTGTTAATGTTGTTGACATTGTTGTTGTTGTTTTTGTTGTTAATTTGGCGTTGTTGTTGTTGTTGTTAGTGATTGTTGGTGTTGTTGTTGTTGTTATTGTTTATTTGACGTTGTTGTTGTTGTTGTTTATTTGACGTAGTTGTTGTTGTTGACGTTGTTGTTATTGTTGTTTGTTTATTTGATGATTTTGTCGTTGTTGATGTTGTTGTTGTTGTTGTTTATTTGACGTTGTTGTTGTTATTGTTATTGTTGTTGTTGTTGTTTATTTGACGTTGTTGTTGTTTATTTGATGTTGTTGTTGTTGTTGTTTATTTGATGTTGTTGTTGTTGTTGTTTATTTGACATTGTTGTTGTTATTTATTTGACGTTGTTGTTGTTGTTGTTATTGTTTATTTGAAGTTGTTGTTGTTGTTGTTTATTTGATGTTGTTATTGTTGTTTATTTGACATTGTTTTTGTTATTTGACGTTGTTGTTGTTGTATTTGTTGTTGTTGTTGTTGCTTATTTGACGTTGTTGTTATTGTTGTTGTTTATTTGACGTTGTTGTTGTTGTTGTTTATTTGACGTTGTTGTTGTTTATTTGACGTTGTTGTTGTTGTTGTTTATTTGACGTTGTTGGTGTTGTTGTATTTGTTGTTGTTATTGTTGTTGCTTATTTGACGTTGTTGTTATTGTTGTTGTTTATTTGACGTTTTTGTTGTTGTTGTTATTCATTTGACGTTGTTGTTGTTGTTGTTTATTTGACGTTGTTGTTGTTGTTGTTGTTTATTTGACGTTGTTGTTGTTGTTTATTTGACGTTGTTAATGTTGTTGACATTGTTGTTGTTGTTTTTGTTGTTTATTTGGCGTTGTTGTTGTTGTTGTTAGTGATTGTTGGTGTTGTTGTTGTTGTTATTGTTTATTTGACGTTGTTGTTGTTGTTTATTTGACGTAGTTGTTGTTGTTGACGTTGTTGTTATTGTTGTTTGTTTATTTGATGATTTTGTCGTTGTTGATGTTGTTGTTGTTGTTGTTTATTTGACGTTGTTGTTGTTGTTGTTTATTTGACGTTGTTGTTGTTGTGGCTTATTTGACGTTGTTGTTTTTGTTATTGTTGTTGTTATTGTTTATTTGACGTTGTTGTTGTTGTTTATTTGACGTTGTTATTGTTGTTGTTTATTTGACGTTGTTGTTGTTGTTTGTTTATTTGACGTTGTTGTTGTTGTTTATTTAACGTTGTTGTTCTTGTTGTTATTTATTTGACGTTGTTGTTGTTGTTGTTATTTTTGTTGTTTATTTGACGTTGTTGTTGTTATTCATTTGATGTTGTTGTTGTTGTTGTTTATTTGACGTTGTTGTTGTTGTTGTTGTTGTTGTTGTTTATTTGATGTTATTGTTGTTGTTGACATAGTTGTTGTTGTTAATTTGACGTTGTTGTTGTTGTTGACGTTGTTGTTTATTTGACGTTGTTGTTATTTATTTGACGTTGTTGTTGTTGTTGACGTTGTTGTTGTTGTTGTATTTGTTTATTGGACGTTGTTGTTGTTGTTGCTTATTTGACATTGTTGTTGTTGTTGTTATTTATTTGACGTTGTTGTTGTTGTTTATTTGACGTTTTTGTTGTTGTTGTTGTTGACGTTGTTGTTGTTTTTTATTTGACGTTGTTGTTGTTGTTGTTTATTTGACGTTGTTGTTGTTATTATTGTTATTGTTGTTGTTGTTGTTTATTTGACGTTGTTGTTGTTGTTGTTTGTTTGACGTTGTTGTTGTTGTTGTTTATTTGATGTTGTTGTTGTTGTTTATTTGACATTGTTGTTGTTATTTATTTGACGTTGTTGTTGTTGTTGTTATTGTTTATTTGACGTTGTTGTTGTTGTTGTTTATTTGATGTTGTTATTGTTGTTTATTTGACATTGTTTTTGTTATTTGACGTTGTTGTTGTTGTATTTGTTGTTGTTGTTGTTGCTTATTTGACGTTGTTGTTATTGTTGTTGTTTATTTGACGTTGTTGTTGTTGTTGTTATTTATTTGATGTTGTTGTTGTTGTTGTTATTTTTGTTGTTTATTTGACGTTGTTGTTGTTATTCATTTGATGTTGTTGTTGTTGTTGTTTATTTGACGTTGTTGTTGTTGTTGTTGTTGTTGTTGTTTATTTGATGTTATTGTTGTTGTTGACATAGTTGTTTTTATTAATTTGACGTTGTTGTTGTTGACGTTGTTGTTTATTTGACGTTGTTGTTATTTATTTGACGTTGTTGTTGTTGTTGACGTTGTTGTTGTTGTTGTATTTGTTTATTGGACGTTGTTGTTGTTGTTGCTTATTTGACATTGTTGTTGTTGTTGTTATTTATTTGACGTTGTTGTTGTTGTTGTTGTTTATTTGACGTTTTTGTTGTTGTTGTTGTTGACGTTGTTGTTGTTTTTTATTTGACGTTGTTGTTGTTGTTGTTTATTTGACGTTGTTATTATTGTTATTGTTGTTGTTGTTTGTTTGATGTTGTTGTTGTTGTTGTTTATTTGATGTTGTTGTTGTTGTTGTTTATTTGACATTGTTGTTGTTATTTATTTGACGTTGTTATTGTTGTTGTTATTGTTTATTTGACGTTGTTGTTGTTGCTGTTTATTTGATGTTGTTATTGTTGTTTATTTGACATTGTTTTTGTTATTTGACGTTGTTGTTGTTGTATTTGTTGTTGTTGTTGTTGCTTATTTGACGTTGTTGTTATTGTTGCTGTTTATTTGACGTTGTTGTTGTTGTTGTTTATTTGACGTTGTTGTTGTTTATTTGACGTTGTTGTTGTTGTTGTTTATTTGACGTTGTTGGTGTTGTTGTATTTGTTATTGTTATTGTTGTTGCTTATTTGACGTTGTTGTTATTGTTGTTGTTTATTTGACGTTTTTGTTGTTGTTGTTATTCATTTGACGTTGTTGTTGTTGTTGTTGTTTATTTGACGTTGTTGTTGTTGTTGTTGTTTATTTGACGTTGTTGTTGTTGTTTATTTGACGTTGTTAATGTTGTTGACATTGTTGTTGTTGTTTTTGTTGTTTATTTGGCGTTGTTGTTGTTGTTGTTAGTGATTATTGGTGTTGTTGTTGTTGTTATTGTTTATTTGACGTTGTTGTTGTTGTTTATTTGACGTAGTTGTTGTTGTTGACGTTGTTGTTATTGTTGTTTGTTTATTTGATGATTTTGTCGTTGTTGATGTTGTTGTTGTTGTTGTTTATTTGACGTTGTTGTTGTTATTGTTATTGTTGTTGTTGTTGTTGTTTATTTGACGTTGTTGTTGTTGTTTATTTGATGTTGTTGTTGTTGTTGTTTATTTGATGTTGTTGTTGTTGTTGTTTATTTGACATTGTTGTTGTTATTTATTTGACGTTGTTGTTGTTGTTGTTATTGTTTATTTGAAGTTGTTGTTGTTGTTGTTTATTTGATGTTGTTATTGTTGTTTATTTGACATTGTTTTTGTTATTTGACGTTGTTGTTGTTGTATTTGTTGTTGTTGTTGTTGCTTATTTGACGTTGTTGTTATTGTTGTTGTTTATTTGACGTTGTTGTTGTTGTTGTTTATTTGACGTTGTTGTTGTTTATTTGACGTTGTTGTTGTTGTTTATTTGACGTTGTTGGTGTTGATGTATTTGTTGTTGTTATTGTTGTTGCTTATTTGACGTTGTTGTTATTGTTGTTGTTTATTTGACGTTTTTGTTGTTGTTGTTATTCATTTGACGTTGTTGTTGTTGTTGTTGTTTATTTGACGTTGTTGTTGTTGTTGTTTATTTGACGTTGTTGTTGTTGTTTATTTGACGTTGTTAATGTTGTTGACATTGTTGTTGTTGTTTTTGTTGTTTATTTGGCGTTGTTGTTGTTGTTGTTAGTGATTGTTGGTGTTGTTGTTGTTGTTATTGTTTATTTGACGTTGTTGTTGTTGTTTATTTGACGTAGTTGTTGTTGTTGACGTTGTTGTTATTGTTGTTTGTTTATTTGATGATTTTGTCGTTGTTGATGTTGTTGTTGTTGTTTATTTGACGTTGTTGTTGTTGTTGTTTATTTGACGTTGTTGTTGTTGTGGCTTATTTGACGTTGTTGTTTTTGTTATTGTTGTTGTTATTGTTTATTTGACGTTGTTGTTGTTGTTTATTTGACGTTGTTATTATTGTTGTTTATTTGACGTTGTTGTTGTTGTTGTTTGTTTATTTGACGTTGTTGTTGTTGTTTATTTAACGTTGTTGTTCTTGTTGTTATTTATTTGACGTTGTTGTTGTTGTTGTTATTTTTGTTGTTTATTTGACGTTGTTGTTGTTATTCATTTGATGTTGTTGTTGTTGTTGTTTATTTGACGTTGTTGTTGTTGTTGTTGTTGTTGTTTATTTGATGTTATTGTTGTTGTTGACATAGTTGTTGTTGTTAATTTGACGTTGTTGTTGTTGTTGACGTTGTTGTTTATTTGACGTTGTTGTTATTTATTTGACGTTGTTGTTGTTATTGACGTTGTTGTTGTTGTTGTATTTGTTTATTGGACGTTGTTGTTGTTGTTGCTTATTTGACATTGTTGTTGTTGTTGTTATTTATTTGACGTTGTTGTTGTTGTTGTTGTTTATTTGACGTTTTTGTTGTTGTTGTTGTTGACGTTGTTGTTGTTTTTTATTTGACGTTGTTGTTGTTGTTGTTTATTTGACGTTGTTGTTGTTATTATTGTTATTGTTGTTGTTGTTGTTTATTTGACGTTGTTGTTGTTGTTGTTTGTTTGATGTTGTTGTTGTTGTTGTTTATTTGATGTTGTTGTTGTTGTTTATTTGACATTGTTGTTGTTATTTATTTGACGTTGTTGTTGTTGTTGTTATTGTTTATTTGACGTTGTTGTTGTTGTTGTTTATTTGATGTTGTTATTGTTGTTTATTTGACATTGTTTTTGTTATTTGACGTTGTTGTTGTTGTATTTGTTGTTGTTGTTGTTGCTTATTTGACGTTGTTGTTATTGTTGTTGTTTATTTGACGTTGTTGTTGTTGTTGTTATTTATTTGATGTTGTTGTTGTTGTTGTTATTTTTGTTGTTTATTTGACGTTGTTGTTGTTATTCATTTGATGTTGTTGTTGTTGTTGTTTATTTGACGTTGTTGTTGTTGTTGTTGTTGTTGTTGTTGTTGTTTATTTGATGTTATTGTTGTTGTTGACATAGTTGTTTTTGTTAATTTGACGTTGTTGTTGTTGTTGACGTTGTTGTTTATTTGACGTTGTTGTTATTTATTTGACGTTGTTGTTGTTGTTGACGTTGTTGTTGTTGTTGTATTTGTTTATTGGACGTTGTTGTTGTTGTTGCTTATTTGACATTGTTGTTGTTGTTGTTATTTATTTGACGTTGTTGTTGTTGTTGTTGTTTATTTGACGTTTTTGTTGTTGTTGTTGTTGACGTTGTTGTTGTTTTTTATTTGACGTTGTTGTTGTTGTTGTTTATTTGACGTTGTTATTATTGTTATTTTTGTTGTTGTTTGTTTGATGTTGTTGTTGTTGTTGTTTATTTGATGTTGTTGTTGTTGTTGTTTATTTGACATTGTTGTTGTTATTTATTTGACGTTGTTATTGTTGTTGTTATTGTTTATTTGACGTTGTTGTTGTTGCTGTTTATTTGATGTTGTTATTGTTGTTTATTTGACATTGTTTTTGTTATTTGACGTTGTTGTTGTTGTATTTGTTGTTGTTGTTGTTGCTTATTTGACGTTGTTGTTATTGTTGTTGTTTATTTGACGTTGTTGTTGTTGTTGTTTATTTGACGTTGTTGTTGTTTATTTGACGTTGTTGTTGTTGTTGTTTATTTGACGTTGTTGGTGTTGTTGTATTTGTTATTGTTATTGATGTTGCTTATTTGACGTTGTTGTTATTGTTGTTGTTTATTTGACGTTTTTGTTGTTGTTGTTATTCATTTGACGTTGTTGTTGTTGTTGTTGTTTATTTGACGTTGTTGTTGTTGTTGTTGTTTATTTGACGTTGTTGTTGTTGTTTATTTGACGTTGTTAATGTTGTTGACATTGTTGTTGTTGTTTTTGTTGTTTATTTGGCGTTGTTGTTGTTGTTGTTAGTGATTATTGGTGTTGTTGTTGTTGTTATTGTTTATTTGACGTTGTTGTTGTTGTTTATTTGACGTAGTTGTTGTTGTTGACGTTGTTGTTATTGTTGTTTGTTTATTTGATGATTTTGTCGTTGTTGATGTTGTTGTTGTTGTTGTTTATTTGACGTTGTTGTTGTTATTGTTATTGTTGTTGTTGTTGTTGTTTATTTGACGTTGTTGTTGTTGTTTATTTGATGTTGTTGTTGTTGTTGTTTATTTGATGTTGTTGTTGTTGTTGTTTATTTGACATTGTTGTTGTTATTTATTTGACGTTGTTGTTGTTGTTGTTGTTATTGTTTATTTGAAGTTGTTGTTGTTGTTGTTTATTTGATGTTGTTATTGTTGTTTATTTGACATTGTTTTTGTTATTTGACGTTGTTGTTGTTGTATTTGTTGTTGTTGTTGTTGCTTATTTGACGTTGTTGTTATTGTTGTTGTTTATTTGACGTTGTTGTTGTTGTTGTTTATTTGACGTTGTTGTTGTTTATTTGACGTTGTTGTTGTTGTTGTTTATTTGACGTTGTTGGTGTTGATGTATTTGTTGTTGTTATTGTTGTTGCTTATTTGACGTTGTTGTTATTGTTGTTGTTTATTTGACGTTTTTGTTGTTGTTGTTATTCATTTGACGTTGTTGTTGTTGTTGTTGTTTATTTGACGTTGTTGTTGTTGTTGTTTATTTGACGTTGTTGTTGTTGTTTATTTGACGTTGTTAATGTTGTTGACATTGTTGTTGTTGTTTTTGTTGTTTATTTGGCGTTGTTGTTGTTGTTGTTGTTAGTGATTGTTGGTGTTGTTGTTGTTGTTATTGTTTATTTGACGTTGTTGTTGTTGTTTATTTGACGTAGTTGTTGTTGTTGACGTTGTTGTTATTGTTGTTTGTTTATTTGATGATTTTGTCGTTGTTGATGTTGTTGTTGTTGTTGTTTATTTGACGTTGTTGTTGTTGTTGTTTATTTGACGTTGTTGTTGTTGTGGCTTATTTGACGTTGTTGTTTTTGTTATTGTTGTTGTTATTGTTTATTTGACGTTGTTGTTGTTGTTTATTTGACGTCGTTATTATTGTTGTTTATTTGACGTTGTTGTTGTTGTTGTTTGTTTACTTGACGTTGTTGTTGTTGTTTATTTAACGTTGTTGTTCTTGTTGTTATTTATTTGACGTTGTTGTTGTTGTTGTTATTTTTGTTGTTTATTTGACGTTGTTGTTGTTATTCATTTGATGTTGTTGTTGTTGTTGTTTATTTGACGTTGTTGTTGTTGTTGTTGTTGTTGTTTATTTGATGTTATTGTTGTTGTTGACATAGTTGTTGTTGTTAATTTGACGTTGTTGTTGTTGTTGACGTTGTTGTTTATTTGACGTTGTTGTTATTTATTTGACGTTGTTGTTGTTATTGACGTTGTTGTTGTTGTTGTATTTGTTTATTGGACGTTGTTGTTGTTGTTGCTTATTTGACATTGTTGTTGTTGTTGTTATTTATTTGACGTTGTTGTTGTTGTTGATGTTTATTTGACGTTTTTGTTGTTGTTGTTGTTGACGTTGTTGTTGTTTTTTATTTGACGTTGTTGTTATTGTTGTTTATTTGACGTTGTTGTTGTTATTATTGTTATTGTTGTTGTTGTTGTTTATTTGACGTTGTTGTTGTTGTTTGTTTGATGTTGTTGTTGTTGTTGTTTATTTGATGTTGTTGTTGTTTTTGTTTATTTGACATTGTTGTTGTTATTTATTTGACGTTGTTGTTGTTGTTGTTATTGTTTATTTGACGTTGTTGTTGTTGTTGTTTATTTGATGTTGTTATTGTTGTTTATTTGACATTGTTTTTGTTATTTGACGTTGTTGTTGTTGTATTTGTTGTTGTTGTTGTTGCTTATTTGACGTTGTTGTTATTGTTGCTGTTTATTTGACGTTGTTGTTGTTGTTGTTTATTTGACGTTGTTGTTGTTTATTTGACGTTGTTGTTGTTGTTGTTTATTTGACGTTGTTGGTGTTGTTGTATTTGTTATTGTTATTGTTGTTGCTTATTTGACGTTGTTGTTATTGTTGTTGTTTATTTGACGTTTTTGTTGTTGTTGTTATTCATTTGACGTTGTTGTTGTTGTTGTTGTTGTTTATTTGACGTTGTTGTTGTTGTTGTTGTTTATTTGACGTTGTTGTTGTTGTTTATTTGACGTTGTTAATGTTGTTGACATTGTTGTTGTTGTTTTTGTTGTTTATTTGGCGTTGTTGTTGTTGTTGTTAGTGATTATTGGTGTTGTTGTTGTTGTTATTGTTTATTTGACGTTGTTGTTGTTGTTTATTTGACGTAGTTGTTGTTGTTGACGTTGTTGTTATTGTTGTTTGTTTATTTGATGATTTTGTCGTTGTTGATGTTGTTGTTGTTGTTGTTTATTTGACGTTGTTGTTGTTGTTGTTTATTTGACGTTGTTGTTGTTGTTTATTTGACGTTGTTGTTTTTGTTGTTGTTTATTTGACGTTGTTGTTGTTTATTTGATGTTGTTTTAGTTGTTGTTGTTTATTTGACGTTCTTGTTGTTTTTTATTTGACGTTGTTGTTGTTGACATTGTTGTTGTTGACATTGTTGTTGTTGTTTATTTGATGTTGTTGTTGTTGTTGTTGTTGTTGTTTATTTGACGTAGTTGTTATTATTGACGTTGTTGTTGTTGTTTATTTGACGTAGTTGTTGTTATTGACGTTGTTGTTGTTGTTGTTGTTTATTTGACGTTTTTGTTGTTGTTGTTGTTGACGTTGTTGTTGTTTTTTATTTGACGTTGTTGTTGTTGTTGTTGTTTATTTGACGTTGTTGTTGTTGTTATTGTTATTGTTGTTGTTGTTGTTTATTTGACGTTGTTGTTGTTGTTTATTTGATGTTGTTGTTGTTGTTGTTGTTGTTTATTTGACGTTGTTGTTGTTGTTGTTTATTTGACGTTGTTATTGTTATTTATTTGACGTTGTTGTTGTTGTTATTGTTTATTTGACGATTTTGTTGTTGTTGTTGTTTATTTGACGTTGTTATTGTTGTTTATTTGACATTGTTTTTGTTATTTGACGTTGTTGTTGTTGTATTTGTTGTTGTTGTTGTTGCTTATTTGACGTTGTTGTTATTGTTGCTATTTATTTGACGTTGTTGTTGTTGTTATTGTTGTTTATTTGACGTTGTTGTTGTTGTTGTATTTGTTGTTGTTATTGTTGTTGCTTATTTGACGTTGTTGTTATTATTGTTGTTTATTTGACGTTTTTGTTGTTGTTGTTGTTATTCATTTGACATTGTTGTTGTTGTTGTTGTTGTTTATTTGACGTTGTTGTTGTTGTTGTTTATTTGATGTTGTTGTTGTTATTCATTTGATGTTGTTGTTGTTGTTGTTTATTTGACGTTGTTGTTGTTGTTGTTGTTGTTTATTTGATGTTATTGTTGTTGTTGACATAGTTGTTGTTGTTAATTTGACGTTGTTGTTGTTGTTGACGTTGTTGTTTATTTGACGTTGTTGTTATTTATTTGACGTTGTTGTTGTTATTGACGTTGTTGTTGTTGTTGTAATTGTTTATTGGACGTTGTTGTTGTTGTTGCTTATTTGACATTGTTGTTGTTGTTGTTATTTATTTGACGTTGTTGTTGTTGTTGTTTATTTGACGTTTTTGTTGTTGTTGTTGTTGACGTTGTTGTTGTTTTTTATTTGACGTTGTTGTTGTTGTTGTTTATTTGACGTTGTTGTTGTTATTATTGTTATTGTTGTTGTTGTTGTTTATTTGACGTTGTTGTTGTTGTTGTTTGTTTGATGTTGTTGTTGTTGTTGTTTATTTGATGTTGTTGTTGTTGTTTATTTGACATTGTTGTTGTTATTTATTTGACGTTGTTGTTGTTGTTGTTATTGTTTATTTGACGTTGTTGTTGTTGTTGTTTATTTGATGTTGTTATTGTTGTTTATTTGACATTGTTTTTGTTATTTGACGTTGTTGTTGTTGTATTTGTTGTTGTTGTTGTTGCTTATTTGACGTTGTTGTTATTGTTGTTGTTTATTTGACGTTGTTGTTGTTGTTGTTATTTATTTGATGTTGTTGTTGTTGTTGTTATTTTTGTTGTTTATTTGACGTTGTTGTTGTTATTCATTTGATGTTGTTGTTGTTGTTGTTTATTTGACGTTGTTGTTGTTGTTGTTGTTGTTGTTGTTTATTTGATGTTATTGTTGTTGTTGACATAGTTGTTTTTGTTAATTTGACGTTGTTGTTGTTGTTGACGTTGTTGTTTATTTGACGTTGTTGTTATTTATTTGACGTTGTTGTTGTTGTTGACGTTGTTGTTGTTGTTGTATTTGTTTATTGGACGTTGTTGTTGTTGTTGCTTATTTGACATTGTTGTTGTTGTTGTTATTTATTTGACGTTGTTGTTGTTGTTGTTGTTTATTTGACGTTTTTGTTGTTGTTGTTGTTGACGTTGTTGTTGTTTTTTATTTGACGTTGTTGTTGTTGTTGTTTATTTGACGTTGTTATTATTGTTATTTTTGTTGTTGTTTGTTTGATGTTGTTGTTGTTGTTGTTTATTTGATGTTGTTGTTGTTGTTGTTTATTTGACATTGTTGTTGTTATTTATTTGACGTTGTTATTGTTGTTGTTATTGTTTATTTGACGTTGTTGTTGTTGCTGTTTATTTGATGTTGTTATTGTTGTTTATTTGACATTGTTTTTGTTATTTGACGTTGTTGTTGTTGTATTTGTTGTTGTTGTTGTTGCTTATTTGACGTTGTTGTTATTGTTGCTGTTTATTTGACGTTGTTGTTGTTGTTGTTTATTTGACGTTGTTGTTGTTTATTTGACGTTGTTGTTGTTGTTGTTTATTTGACGTTGTTGGTGTTGTTGTATTTGTTATTGTTATTGATGTTGCTTATTTGACGTTGTTGTTATTGTTGTTGTTTATTTGACGTTTTTGTTGTTGTTGTTATTCATTTGACGTTGTTGTTGTTGTTGTTGTTTATTTGACGTTGTTGTTGTTGTTGTTGTTTATTTGACGTTGTTGTTGTTGTTTATTTGACGTTGTTAATGTTGTTGACATTGTTGTTGTTGTTTTTGTTGTTTATTTGGCGTTGTTGTTGTTGTTGTTAGTGATTATTGGTGTTGTTGTTGTTGTTATTGTTTATTTGACGTTGTTGTTGTTGTTTATTTGACGTAGTTGTTGTTGTTGACGTTGTTGTTATTGTTGTTTGTTTATTTGATGATTTTGTCGTTGTTGATGTTGTTGTTGTTGTTGTTTATTTGACGTTGTTGTTGTTATTGTTATTGTTGTTGTTGTTGTTGTTTATTTGACGTTGTTGTTGTTGTTTATTTGATGTTGTTGTTGTTGTTGTTTATTTGATGTTGTTGTTGTTGTTGTTTATTTGACATTGTTGTTGTTATTTATTTGACGTTGTTGTTGTTGTTGTTGTTATTGTTTATTTGAAGTTGTTGTTGTTGTTGTTTATTTGATGTTGTTATTGTTGTTTATTTGACATTGTTTTTGTTATTTGACGTTGTTGTTGTTGTATTTGTTGTTGTTGTTGTTGCTTATTTGACGTTGTTGTTATTGTTGTTGTTTATTTGACGTTGTTGTTGTTGTTGTTTATTTGACGTTGTTGTTGTTTATTTGACGTTGTTGTTGTTGTTGTTTATTTGACGTTGTTGGTGTTGATGTATTTGTTGTTGTTATTGTTGTTGCTTATTTGACGTTGTTGTTATTGTTGTTGTTTATTTGACGTTTTTGTTGTTGTTGTTATTCATTTGACGTTGTTGTTGTTGTTGTTGTTTATTTGACGTTGTTGTTGTTGTTGTTTATTTGACGTTGTTGTTGTTGTTTATTTGACGTTGTTAATGTTGTTGACATTGTTGTTGTTGTTTTTGTTGTTTATTTGGCGTTGTTGTTGTTGTTGTTGTTAGTGATTGTTGGTGTTGTTGTTGTTGTTGTTATTGTTTATTTGACGTTGTTGTTGTTTATTTGACGTAGTTGTTGTTGTTGACGTTGTTGTTATTGTTGTTTGTTTATTTGATGATTTTGTCGTTGTTGATGTTGTTGTTGTTGTTGTTTATTTGACGTTGTTGTTGTTGTTGTTTATTTGACGTTGTTGTTGTTGTGGCTTATTTGACGTTGTTGTTTTTGTTATTGTTGTTGTTATTGTTTATTTGACGTTGTTGTTGTTGTTTATTTGACGTTGTTATTATTGTTGTTTATTTGACGTTGTTGTTGTTGTTGTTTGTTTACTTGACGTTGTTGTTGTTGTTTATTTAACGTTGTTGTTCTTGTTGTTATTTATTTGACGTTGTTGTTGTTGTTGTTAATTTTGTTGTTTATTTGACGTTGTTGTTGTTATTCATTTGATGTTGTTGTTGTTGTTGTTTATTTGACGTTGTTGTTGTTGTTGTTGTTGTTGTTTATTTGATGTTATTGTTGTTGTTGACATAGTTGTTGTTGTTAATTTGACGTTGTTGTTGTTGTTGACGTTGTTGTTTATTTGACGTTGTTGTTATTTATTTGACGTTGTTGTTGTTATTGACGTTGTTGTTGTTGTTGTATTTGTTTATTGGACGTTGTTGTTGTTGTTGCTTATTTGACATTGTTGTTGTTGTTGTTATTTATTTGACGTTGTTGTTGTTGTTGATGTTTATTTGACGTTTTTGTTGTTGTTGTTGTTGACGTTGTTGTTGTTTTTTATTTGACGTTGTTGTTATTGTTGTTTATTTGACGTTGTTGTTGTTATTATTGTTATTGTTGTTGTTGTTGTTTATTTGACGTTGTTGTTGTTGTTTGTTTGATGTTGTTGTTGTTGTTGTTTATTTGATGTTGTTGTTGTTTTTGTTTATTTGACATTGTTGTTGTTATTTATTTGACGTTGTTGTTGTTGTTGTTATTGTTTATTTGACGTTGTTGTTGTTGTTGTTTATTTGATGTTGTTATTGTTGTTTATTTGACATTGTTTTTGTTATTTGACGTTGTTGTTGTTGTATTTGTTGTTGTTGTTGTTGCTTATTTGACGTTGTTGTTATTGTTGCTGTTTATTTGACGTTGTTGTTGTTGTTGTTTATTTGACGTTGTTGTTGTTTATTTGACGTTGTTGTTGTTGTTGTTTATTTGACGTTGTTGGTGTTGTTGTATTTGTTATTGTTATTGTTGTTGCTTATTTGACGTTGTTGTTATTGTTGTTGTTTATTTGACGTTTTTGTTGTTGTTGTTATTCATTTGACGTTGTTGTTGTTGTTGTTGTTGTTTATTTGACGTTGTTGTTGTTGTTGTTGTTTATTTGACGTTGTTGTTGTTGTTTATTTGACGTTGTTAATGTTGTTGACATTGTTGTTGTTGTTTTTGTTGTTTATTTGGCGTTGTTGTTGTTGTTGTTAGTGATTATTGGTGTTGTTGTTGTTGTTATTGTTTATTTGACGTTGTTGTTGTTGTTTATTTGACGTAGTTGTTGTTGTTGACGTTGTTGTTATTGTTGTTTGTTTATTTGATGATTTTGTCGTTGTTGATGTTGTTGTTGTTGTTGTTTATTTGACGTTGTTGTTGTTGTTGTTTATTTGACGTTGTTGTTGTTGTTTATTTGACGTTGTTGTTTTTGTTGTTGTTTATTTGACGTTGTTGTTGTTTATTTGATGTTGTTTTAGTTGTTGTTGTTTATTTGACGTTCTTGTTGTTTTTTATTTGACGTTGTTGTTGTTGACATTGTTGTTGTTGACATTGTTGTTGTTGTTTATTTGATGTTGTTGTTGTTGTTGTTGTTGTTGTTGTTTATTTGACGTAGTTGTTATTATTGACGTTGTTGTTGTTGTTTATTTGACGTAGTTGTTGTTATTGACGTTGTTGTTGTTGTTGTTGTTTATTTGACGTTTTTGTTGTTGTTGTTGTTGACGTTGTTGTTGTTTTTTATTTGACGTTGTTGTTGTTGTTGTTGTTTATTTGACGTTGTTGTTGTTGTTATTGTTATTGTTGTTGTTGTTGTTTATTTGACGTTGTTGTTGTTGTTTATTTGATGTTGTTGTTGTTGTTGTTGTTGTTTATTTGACGTTGTTGTTGTTGTTGTTTATTTGACGTTGTTATTGTTATTTATTTGACGTTGTTGTTGTTGTTATTGTTTATTTGACGATTTTGTTGTTGTTGTTGTTTATTTGACGTTGTTATTGTTGTTTATTTGACATTGTTTTTGTTATTTGACGTTGTTGTTGTTGTATTTGTTGTTGTTGTTGTTGCTTATTTGACGTTGTTGTTATTGTTGCTATTTATTTGACGTTGTTGTTGTTGTTATTGTTGTTTATTTGACGTTGTTGTTGTTGTTGTATTTGTTGTTGTTATTGTTGTTGCTTATTTGACGTTGTTGTTATTATTGTTGTTTATTTGACGTTTTTGTTGTTGTTGTTGTTATTCATTTGACATTGTTGTTGTTGTTGTTGTTGTTTATTTGACGTTGTTGTTGTTGTTGTTTATTTGATGTTGTTGTTGTTGTTGTTGTTGTTTTTGTTGTTTATTTGACGTTGTTGTTGTTATTTATTTGACGTTGTTGTTGTTTTTTATTTGACGTTGTTGTTATTGACGTTGTTGTTGTTGTTGTTGTTTATTTGACGTTGTTAATGTTGTTGACATTGTTGTTGTTGTTTTTGTTGTTTATTTGGCGTTGTTGTTGTTGTTGTTAGTGATTGTTGGTGTTGTTGTTGTTGTTATTGTTTATTTGACGTTGTTGTTGTTGTTGTTTATTTGACGTAGTTGTTGTTGTTGACGTTGTTGTTATTGTTGTTTGTTTATTTGATGATTTTGTCGTTGTTGATGTTGTTGTTGTTGTTGTTTATTTGAAGTTGTTGTTGTTATTGTTATTGTTGTTGTTGTTGTTTATTTGACGTTGTTGTTGTTGTTTATTTGATGTTGTTGTTGTTGTTGTTGTTTATTTGATGTTGTTGTTGTTGTTGTTTATTTGACATTGTTGTTGTTATTTATTTGACGTTGTTGTTGTTGTTGTTATTGTTTATTTGAAGTTGTTGTTGTTGTTGTTTATTTGATGTTGTTATTGTTGTTTATTTGACATTGTTTTTGTTATTTGACGTTGTTGTTGTTGTATTTGTTGTTGTTGTTGTTGCTTATTTGACGTTGTTGTTATTGTTGTTGTTTATTTGACGTTGTTGTTGTTGTTGTTTATTTGACGTTGTTGTTGTTTATTTGACGTTGTTGTTGTTGTTGTTTATTTGACGTTGTTGGTGTTGTTGTATTTGTTGTTGTTATTGTTGTTGCTTATTTGACGTTGTTGTTATTGTTGTTGTTTATTTGACGTTTTTGTTGTTGTTGTTATTCATTTGACGTTGTTGTTGTTGTTGTTTATTTGACGTTGTTGTTGTTGTTGTTGTTGTTTATTTGACGTTGTTGTTGTTGTTTATTTGACGTTGTTAATGTTGTTGACATTGTTGTTGTTGTTTTTGTTGTTTATTTGGCGTTGTTGTTGTTGTTGTTGTTAGTGATTGTTGGTGTTGTTGTTGTTGTTATTGTTTATTTGACGTTGTTGTTGTTGTTTATTTGACGTAGTTGTTGTTGTTGACGTTGTTGTTATTGTTGTTTGTTTATTTGATGATTTTGTCGTTGTTGATGTTGTTGTTGTTGTTGTTTATTTGACGTTGTTGTTGTTGTTGTTTATTTGACGTTGTTGTTGTTGTGGCTTATTTGACGTTGTTGTTTTTGTTATTGTTGTTGTTATTGTTTATTTGACGTTGTTGTTGTTGTTTATTTGACGTTGTTATTGTTGTTGTTTATTTGACGTTGTTGTTGTTGTTTGTTTATTTGACGTTGTTGTTGTTGTTTATTTAACGTTGTTGTTCTTGTTGTTATTTATTTGACGTTGTTGTTGTTGTTGTTGTTGTTATTTTTGTTGTTTATTTGACGTTGTTGTTGTTATTCATTTGATGTTGTTGTTGTTGTTGTTTATTTGACGTTGTTGTTGTTGTTGTTGTTGTTTATTTGATGTTATTGTTGTTGTTGACATAGTTGTTGTTGTTAATTTGACGTTGTTGTTGTTGTTGACGTTGTTGTTTATTTGACGTTGTTGTTATTTATTTGACGTTGTTGTTGTTGTTGACGTTGTTGTTGTTGTTGTATTTGTTTATTGGACGTTGTTGTTGTTGTTGCTTATTTGACATTGTTGTTGTTGTTGTTATTTATTTGACGTTGTTGTTGTTGTTGTTTATTTGACGTTTTTGTTGTTGTTGTTGTTGACGTTGTTGTTGTTTTTTATTTGACGTTGTTGTTGTTGTTGTTTATTTGACGTTGTTGTTGTTATTATTGTTATTGTTGTTGTTGTTGTTTATTTGACGTTGTTGTTGTTGTTGTTTGTTTGATGTTGTTGTTGTTGTTTATTTGATGTTGTTGTTGTTGTTTATTTGACATTGTTGTTGTTATTTATTTGACGTTGTTGTTGTTGTTGTTATTGTTTATTTGACGTTGTTGTTGTTGTTGTTTATTTGATGTTGTTATTGTTGTTTATTTGACATTGTTTTTGTTATTTGACGTTGTTGTTGTTGTTGTATTTGTTGTTGTTGGTGTTGCTTATTTGACGTTGTTGTTATTGTTGCTGTTTATTTGACGTTGTTGTTGTTGTTGTTTATTTGACGTTGTTGTTGTTTATTTGACGTTGTTGTTGTTGTTGTTTATTTGACGTTGTTGGTGTTGTTGTATTTGTTGTTGTTATTGTTGTTGCTTATTTGACGTTGTTGTTATTGTTGTTGTTTATTTGACGTTTTTGTTGTTGTTGTTATTCATTTGACGTTGTTGTTGTTGTTGTTGTTTATTTGACGTTGTTGTTGTTGTTGTTGTTTATTTGACGTTGTTGTTGTTGTTTATTTGACGTTGTTAATGTTGTTGACATTGTTGTTGTTGTTTTTGTTGTTTATTTGGGGTTGTTGTTGTTGTTGTTAGTGATTATTGGTGTTGTTGTTGTTGTTATTGTTTATTTGACGTTGTTGTTGTTGTTTATTTGACGTAGTTGTTGTTGTTGACGTTGTTGTTATTGTTGTTTGTTTATTTGATGATTTTGTCGTTGTTGATGTTGTTGTTGTTGTTGTTTATTTGACGTTGTTGTTGTTGTTGTTTATTTGACGTTGTTGTTGTTGTTTATTTGACGTTGTTGTTTTTGTTGTTGTTTATTTGACGTTGTTGTTGTTTATTTGATGTTGTTTTAGTTGTTGTTGTTTATTTGACGTTCTTGTTGTTTTTTATTTGACGTTGTTGTTGTTGACATTGTTGTTGTTGTTTATTTGATGTTGTTGTTGTTGTTGTTGTTGTTGTTGTTGTTTATTTGACGTAGTTGTTATTATTGACGTTGTTGTTGTTGTTTATTTGACGTAGTTGTTGTTATTGACGTTGTTGTTGTTGTTGTTGTTGTTTATTTGACGTTTTTGTTGTTGTTGTTGTTGACGTTGTTGTTGTTTTTTATTTGACGTTGTTGTTGTTGTTGTTTATTTGACGTTGTTGTTGTTGTTATTGTTATTGTTGTTGTTGTTGTTTATTTGACGTTGTTGTTGTTGTTTATTTGATGTTGTTGTTGTTGTTGTTTATTTGACGTTGTTGTTGTTGTTGTTTATTTGACGTTGTTATTGTTATTTATTTGACGTTGTTGTTGTTGTTATTGTTTATTTGACGATTTTGTTGTTGTTGTTGTTTATTTGACGTTGTTATTGTTGTTTATTTGACATTGTTTTTGTTATTTGACGTTGTTGTTGTTGTATTTGTTGTTGTTGTTGTTGCTTATTTGACGTTGTTGTTATTGTTGCTATTTATTTGACGTTGTTGTTGTTGTTATTGTTGTTTATTTAACGTTGTTGTTGTTGTTGTATTTGTTGTTGTTATTGTTGTTGCTTATTTGACGTTGTTGTTATTATTGTTGTTTATTTGACGTTTTTGTTGTTGTTGTTGTTATTCATTTGACATTGTTGTTGTTGTTGTTGTTGTTTATTTGACGTTGTTGTTGTTGTTGTTGTTTATTTGATGTTGTTGTTGTTGTTTTTGTTGTTTATTTGACGTTGTTGTTGTTATTTATTTGACGTTGTTGTTGTTTTTTATTTGACATTGTTGTTGTTGACGTTGTTGTTGTTGTTGTTTATTTGACGTTGTTAATGTTGTTGACATTGTTGTTGTTGTTTTTGTTGTTTATTTGGCGTTGTTGTTGTTGTTGTTAGTGATTGTTGGTGTTGTTGTTGTTGCTATTGTTTATTTGACGTTGTTGTTGTTGTTGTTTATTTGACGTAGTTGTTGTTGTTGACGTTGTTGTTATTGTTGTTTGTTTATTTGATGATTTTGTCGTTGTTCATGTTGTTGTTGTTGTTGTTTATTTGACGTTGTTGTTGTTATTATTGTTATTGTTGTTGTTGTTGTTTATTTGACGTTGTTGTTGTTGTTTGTTTGATGTTGTTGTTGTTGTTGTTTATTTGATGTTGTTGTTGTTGTTGTTTATTTGACATTGTTGTTGTTATTTATTTGACGTTGTTGTTGTTGTTGTTATTGTTTATTTGACGTTGTTGTTGTTGTTGTTTATTTGATGTTGTTATTGTTGTTTATTTGACATTGTTTTTGTTATTTGACGTTGTTGTTGTTGTATTTGTTGTTGTTGTTGCTTATTTGACTTTGTTGTTATTGTTGCTGTTTATTTGACGTTGTTGTTGTTGTTGTTGTTTATTTGACGTTGTTGTTGTTTATTTGACGTTGTTGTTTTTGTTGTTGTTTATTTGACGTTGTTGTTGTTTATTTGATGTTGTTTTAGTTGTTGTTGTTTATTTGACGTTCTTGTTGTTTTTTATTTGACGTTGTTGTTGTTGACATTGTTGTTGTTGACATTGTTGTTGTTGTTTATTTGATGTTGTTGTTGTTGTTGTTGTTGTTGTTGTTGTTTATTTGACGTAGTTGTTATTATTGACATTGTTGTTGTTGTTTATTTGACGTAGTTGTTGTTATTGACGTTGTTGTTGTTGTTGTTGTTGTTGTTTATTTGACGTTTTTGTTGTTGTTGTTGACGTTGTTGTTGTTTTTTATTTGACGTTGTTGTTGTTGTTGTTGTTTATTTGACGTTGTTGTTGTTGTTATTGTTATTGTTGTTGTTGTTTATTTGACGTTGTTGTTGTTGTTTATTTGACGTTGTTATTGTTGTTGTTTATTTGACGTTGTTGTTGTTGTTGTTTGTTTATTTGACGTTGTTGTTGTTGTTTATTTAACGTTGTTGTTCTTGTTGTTATTTATTTGACGTTGTTGTTGTTGTTGTTATTTTTGTTGTTTATTTGACGTTGTTGTTGTTATTCATTTGATGTTGTTGTTGTTGTTGTTTATTTGACGTTGTTGTTGTTGTTGTTGTTGTTGTTGTTGTTGTTGTTGTTGTTTATTTGATGTTATTGTTGTTGTTGACATAGTTGTTGTTGTTAATTTGACGTTGTTGTTGTTGTTGACGTTGTTGTTTATTTGACGTTGTTGTTATTTATTTGACGTTGTTGTTGTTGTTGACGTTGTTATTGTTGTTGTATTTGTTTATTGGACGTTGTTGTTGTTGTTGCTTATTTGACATTGTTGTTGTTGTTGTTATTTATTTGACGTTGTTGTTGTTGTTGTTTATTTGACGTTTTTGTTGTTGTTGTTGTTGACGTTGTTGTTGTTTTTTATTTGACGTTGTTGTTGTTGTTGTTTATTTGACGTTGTTGTTGTTGTTATTGTTATTGTTGTTGTTGTTGTTTATTTGACGTTGTTGTTGTTGTTTATTTGACGTTGTTATTGTTGTTGTTTATTTGACGTTGTTGTTGTTGTTGTTTGTTTATTTGACGTTGTTGTTGTTGTTTATTTAACGTTGTTGTTCTTGTTGTTATTTATTTGACGTTGTTGTTGTTGTTGTTGTTGTTATTTTTGTTGTTTATTTGACGTTGTTGTTGTTATTCATTTGATGTTGTTGTTGTTGTTGTTTATTTGACGTTGTTGTTGTTGTTGTTGTTGTTGTTGTTTATTTGATGTTATTGTTGTTGTTGACATAGTTGTTGTTGTTAATTTGACGTTGTTGTTGTTGTTGACGTTGTTGTTTATTTGACGTTGTTGTTATTTATTTGACGTTGTTGTTGTTGTTGACGTTGTTGTTGTTGTTGTATTTGTTTATTGGACGTTGTTGTTGTTGTTGCTTATTTGACATTGTTGTTGTTGTTATTTATTTGACGTTGTTGTTTTTGTTGTTGTTTATTTGACGTTTTTGTTGTTGTTGTTGTTGACGTTGTTGTTGTTTTTTATTTGACGTTGTTGTTGTTGTTTATTTGACGTTGTTGTTGTTGTTGTTTGTTTATTTGACGTTGTTGTTGTTGTTTATTTAACGTTGTTGTTCTTGTTGTTATTTATTTGACGTTGTTGTTGTTGTTGTTATTTTTGTTGTTTATTTGACGTTGTTGTTGTTATTCATTTGATGTTGTTGTTGTTGTTGTTTATTTGACGTTGTTGTTGTTGTTGTTGTTGTTGTTGTTGTTTATTTGATGTTATTGTTGTTGTTGACATAGTTGTTGTTGTTAATTTGACGTTGTTGTTGTTGTTGACGTTGTTGTTTATTTGACGTTGTTGTTATTTATTTGACGTTGTTGTTGTTGTTGACGTTGTCGTTGTTGTTGTATTTGTTTATTGGACGTTGTTGTTGTTGGTGCTTATTTGACATTGTTGTTGTTGTTGTTATTTATTTGACGTTGTTGTTGTTGTTGTTGTTTATTTGACGTTTTTGTTGTTGTTGTTGTTGACGTTGTTGTTGTTTTTTATTTGACGTTGTTGTTGTTGTTGTTTATTTGACGTTGTTGTTGTTATTATTGTTATTGTTGTTGTTGTTGTTTATTTGACGTTGTTGTTGTTGTTTGTTTGATGTTGTTGTTGTTGTTGTTTATTTGATGTTGTTGTTGTTGTTTATTTGACATTGTTGTTGTTATTTATTTGACGTTGTTGTTGTTGTTGTTATTGTTTATTTGACGTTGTTGTTGTTGTTGTTTATTTGATGTTGTTATTGTTGTTTATTTGACATTGTTTTTGTTATTTGACGTTGTTGTTGTTGTATTTGTTGTTGTTGTTGTTGCTTATTTGACGTTGTTGTTATTGTTGCTGTTTATTTGACGTTGTTGTTGTTGTTGTTTATTTGACGTTGTTGTTGTTTATTTGACGTTGTTGTTGTTGTTGTTTATTTGACGTTGTTGGTGTTGTTGTATTTGTTGTTGTTATTGTTGTTGCTTATTTGACGTTGTTGTTATTGTTGTTGTTTATTTGACGTTTTTGTTGTTGTTGTTATTCATTTGATGTTGTTGTTGTTGTTGTTGTTTATTTGACGTTGTTGTTGTTGTTGTTTATTTGACGTTGTTGTTGTTGTTTATTTGACGTTGTTAATGTTGTTGACATTGTTGTTGTTGTTTTTGTTGTTTATTTGGCGTTGTTGTTGTTGTTGTTAGTGATTATTGGTGTTGTTGTTGTTGTTATTGTTTATTTGACGTTGTTGTTGTTGTTTATTTGACGTAGTTGTTGTTGTTGACGTTGTTGTTATTGTTGTTTGTTTATTTGATTATTTTGTCATTGTTGATGTTGTTGTTGTTGTTGTTTATTTGACGTTGTTGTTGTTGTTGTTTATTTGACGTTGTTGTTGTTGTTTATTTGACGTTGTTGTTTTTGTTGTTGTTTATTTGACGTTGTTGTTGTTTATTTGATGTTGTTTTAGTTGTTGTTGTTTATTTGACGTTCTTGTTGTTTTTTATTTGACGTTGTTGTTGTTGACATTGTTGTTGTTGACATTGTTGTTGTTGACATTGTTGTTGTTGTTTATTTGATGTTGTTGTTGTTGTTGTTGTTGTTTATTTGACGTAGTTGTTATTATTGACGTTGTTGTTGTTGTTTATTTGACGTAGTTGTTGTTATTGACATTGTTGTTGTTGTTGTTGTTGTTTATTTGACGTTTTTGTTGTTGTTGTTGTTGACGTTGTTGTTGTTTTTTATTTGACGTTGTTGTTGTTGTTGTTTATTTGACGTTGTTGTTGTTGTTATTGTTATTGTTGTTGTTGTTGTTTATTTGACGTTGTTGTTGTTGTTTATTTGATGTTGTTGTTGTTGTTGTTGTTTATTTGACGTTGTTGTTGTTGTTTATTTGATGTTGTTGTTGTTGTTGTTGTTTATTTGACGTTGTTGTTGTTGTTGTTTATTTGACGTTGTTATTGTTATTTATTTGACGTTGTTGTTGTTGTTATTGTTTATTTGACGATTTTGTTGTTGTTGTTGTTTATTTGACGTTGTTATTGTTGTTTATTTGACATTGTTTTTGTTATTTGACGTTGTTGTTGTTGTATTTGTTGTTGTTGTTGTTGCTTATTTGACGTTGTTGTTATTGTTGCTATTTATTTGACGTTGTTGTTGTTGTTATTGTTGTTTATTTGACGTTGTTGTTGTTGTTGTATTTGTTGTTGTTATTGTTGTTGCTTATTTGACGTTGTTGTTATTATTGTTGTTTATTTGACGTTTTTGTTGTTGTTGTTGTTATTCATTTGACATTGTTGTTGTTGTTGTTGTTGTTGTTTATTTGACGTTGTTGTTGTTGTTGTTGTTTATTTGATGTTGTTGTTGTTGTTGTTTTTGTTGTTTATTTGACGTTGTTGTTGTTATTTATTTGACGTTGTTGTTGTTTTTTATTTGACATTGTTGTTGTTGACGTTGTTGTTGTTGTTGTTGTTTATTTGACGTTGTTAATGTTGTTGACATTGTTGTTGTTGTTTTTGTTGTTTATTTGGCGTTGTTGTTGTTGTTGTTAGTGATTGTTGGTGTTGTTGTTGTTGTTATTGTTTATTTGACATTGTTGTTGTTGTTGTTTATTTGACGTAGTTGTTGTTGTTGACGTTGTTGTTATTGTTGTTTGTTTATTTGATGATTTTGTCGTTGTTGATGTTGTTGTTGTTGTTGTTGTTTATTTGACGTTGTTGTTGTTATTGTTATTGTTGTTGTTGTTGTTTATTTGACGTTGTTGTTGTTGTTTATTTGATGTTGTTGTTGTTGTTGTTTATTTGATGTTGTTGTTGTTTATTTGACATTGTTGTTGTTATTTATTTGACGTTGTTGTTGTTGTTGTTATTGTTTATTTGAAGTTGTTGTTGTTGTTTATTTGATGTTGTTATTGTTGTTTATTTGACATTGTTTTTGTTATTTGACGTTGTTGTTGTTGTATTTGTTGTTGTTGTTGTTGCTTATTTGACGTTGTTGTTATTGTTGTTGTTTATTTGACGTTGTTGTTGTTGTTGTTTATTTGACGTTGTTGTTGTTTATTTGACGTTGTTGTTGTTGTTGTTTATTTGACGTTGTTGGTGTTGTTGTATTTGTTGTTGTTATTGTTGTTGCTTATTTGACGTTGTTGTTATTGTTGTTGTTTATTTGACGTTTTTGTTGTTGTTGTTATTCATTTGACGTTGTTGTTGTTGTTGTTGTTTATTTGACGTTGTTGTTGTTGTTGTTGTTGTTGTTTATTTGACGTTGTTGTTGTTGTTTATTTGACGTTGTTAATGTTGTTGACATTGTTGTTGTTGTTTTTGTTGTTTATTTGGCGTTGTTGTTGTTGTTGTTGTTAGTGATTGTTGGTGTTGTTGTTGTTGTTATTGTTTATTTGACGTTGTTGTTGTTGTTTATTTGACGTAGTTGTTGTTGTTGACGTTGTTGTTATTGTTGTTTGTTTATTTGATGATTTTGTCGTTGTTGATGTTGTTGTTGTTGTTGTTGTTTATTTGACGTTGTTGTTGTTGTTGTTTATTTGACGTTGTTGTTGTTGTGGCTTATTTGACGTTGTTGTTTTTGTTATTGTTGTTGTTATTGTTTATTTGACGTTGTTGTTGTTGTTTATTTGACGTTGTTATTGTTGTTGTTTATTTGACGTTGTTGTTGTTGTTGTTTGTTTATTTGACGTTGTTGTTGTTGTTTATTTAACGTTGTTGTTCTTGTTGTTATTTATTTGACGTTGTTGTTGTTGTTGTTATTTTTGTTGTTTATTTGACGTTGTTGTTGTTATTCATTTGATGTTGTTGTTGTTGTTGTTTATTTGACGTTGTTGTTGTTGTTGTTGTTGTTGTTGTTGTTTATTTGATGTTATTGTTGTTGTTGACATAGTTGTTGTTGTTAATTTGACGTTGTTGTTGTTGTTGACGTTGTTGTTTATTTGACGTTGTTGTTATTTATTTGACGTTGTTGTTGTTGTTGACGTTGTTGTTGTTGTTGTATTTGTTTATTGGACGTTGTTGTTGTTGTTGCTTATTTGACATTGTTGTTGTTGTTGTTATTTATTTGATGTTGTTGTTGTTGTTGTTGTTTATTTGACGTTTTTGTTGTTGTTGTTGTTGACGTTGTTGTTGTTTTTTATTTGACGTTGTTGTTGTTGTTTATTTGACGTTGTTGTTGTTATTATTGTTATTGTTGTTGTTGTTGTTTATTTGACGTTGTTGTTGTTGTTTGTTTGATGTTGTTGTTGTTGTTGTTTATTTGATGTTGTTGTTGTTGTTGTTTATTTGACATTGTTGTTGTTATTTATTTGACGTTGTTGTTGTTGTTGTTATTGTTTATTTGACGTTGTTGTTGTTGTTGTTTATTTGATGTTGTTATTGTTGTTTATTTGACATTGTTTTTGTTATTTGACGTTGTTGTTGTTGTATTTGTTGTTGTTGTTGTTGCTTATTTGACGTTGTTGTTATTGTTGCTGTTTATTTGACGTTGTTGTTGTTGTTGTTTATTTGACGTTGTTGTTGTTTATTTGACGTTGTTGTTGTTGTTGTTTATTTGACGTTGTTGGTGTTGTTGTATTTGTTGTTGTTATTGTTGTTGCTTATTTGACGTTGTTGTTATTGTTGTTGTTTATTTGACGTTTTTGTTGTTGTTGTTATTCATTTGACGTTGTTGTTGTTGTTGTTGTTTATTTGACGTTGTTGTTGTTGTTGTTGTTTATTTGACGTTGTTGTTGTTGTTTATTTGACGTTGTTAATGTTTTTGACATTGTTGTTGTTGTTTTTGTTGTTTATTTGGCGTTGTTGTTGTTGTTGTTAGTGATTATTGGTGTTGTTGTTGTTGTTATTGTTTATTTGACGTTGTTGTTGTTGTTTATTTGACGTAGTTGTTGTTGTTGACGTTGTTGTTATTGTTGTTTGTTTATTTGATGATTTTGTCGTTGTTTATGTTGTTGTTGTTGTTGTTTATTTGACGTTGTTGTTGTTGTTTATTTGACGTTGTTGTTGTTGTTTATTTGACGTTGTTGTTTTTGTTGTTGTTTATTTGACGTTGTTGTTGTTTATTTGATGTTGTTTTAGTTGTTGTTGTTTATTTGACGTTCTTGTTGTTTTTTATTTGACGTTGTTGTTGTTGACATTGTTGTTGTTGTTTATTTGATGTTGTTGTTGTTGTTGTTGTTGTTTATTTGACGTAGTTGTTATTATTGACGTTGTTGTTGTTGTTTATTTGACGTAGTTGTGGTTATTGACGTTGTTGTTGTTGTTGTTGTTTATTTGACGTTTTTGTTGTTGTTGTTGTTGACGTTGTTGTTGTTTTTTATTTGACGTTGTTGTTGTTGTTGTTTATTTGACGTTGTTGTTGTTATTGTTATTGTTGTTGTTGTTGTTTATTTGACGTTGTTGTTGTTGTTTATTTGATGTTGTTGTTGTTGTTGTTGTTTATTTGACGTTGTTGTTGTTGTTGTTTATTTAACGTTGTTATTGTTATTTATTTGACGTTGTTGTTTTTGTTATTGTTTATTTGACGATTTTGTTGTTGTTGTTGTTTATTTGACGTTGTTATTGTTGTTTATTTGACATTGTTTTTGTTATTTGACGTTGTTGTTGTTGTATTTGTTGTTGTTGTTGTTGCTTATTTGACGTTGTTGTTATTGTTGCTATTTATTTGACGTTGTTGTTGTTGTTATTGTTGTTTATTTGACGTTGTTGTTGTTGTTGTATTTGTTGTTGTTATTGTTGTTGCTTATTTGACGTTGTTGTTATTATTGTTGTTTATTTGACGTTTTTGTTGTTGTTGTTGTTATTCATTTGACATTGTTGTTGTTGTTGTTTATTTGACGTTGTTGTTGTTGTTGTTGTTTATTTGATGTTGTTGTTGTTGTTGTTTTTGTTGTTTATTTGACGTTGTTGTTGTTATTTATTTGACGTTGTTGTTGTTTTTTATTTGACGTTGTTGTTGTTGACGTTGTTGTTGTTGTTGTTGTTTATTTGACGTTGTTAATGTTGTTGACATTGTTGTTGTTGTTTTTGTTGTTTATTTGGCGTTGTTGTTGTTGTTGTTAGTGATTGTTGGTGTTGTTGTTGTTGTTGTTGTTTATTTGACGTTGTTGTTGTTGTTGTTGTTTATTTGACGTAGTTGTTGTTGTTGACGTTGTTGTTATTGTTGTTTGTTTATTTGATGATTTTGTCGTTGTTGATGTTGTTGTTGTTGTTGTTTATTTGACGTTGTTGTTGTTATTGTTATTGTTGTTGTTGTTGTTTATTTGACGTTGTTGTTGTTGTTTATTTGATGTTGTTGTTGTTGTTGTTTATTTGATGTTGTTGTTGTTGTTGTTTATTTGACATTGTTGTTGTTATTTATTTGACGTTGTTGTTGTTGTTGTTATTGTTTATTTGAAGTTGTTGTTGTTGTTGTTTATTTGATGTTGTTATTGTTGTTTATTTGACATTGTTTTTGTTATTTGACGTTGTTGTTGTTGTATTTGTTGTTGTTGTTGTTGCTTATTTGACGTTGTTGTTATTGTTGTTGTTTATTTGACGTTGTTGTTGTTGTTGTTTATTTGACGTTGTTGTTGTTGTTTATTTGACGTTGTTGTTGTTGTTGTTTATTTGACGTTGTTGGTGTTGTTGTATTTGTTGTTGTTATTGTTGTTGCTTATTTGACGTTGTTGTTATTGTTGTTGTTTATTTGACGTTTTTGTTGTTGTTGTTATTCATTTGACGTTGTTGTTGTTGTTGTTGTTTATTTGACGTTGTTGTTGTTGTTGTTGTTGTTTATTTGACGTTGTTGTTGTTGTTTATTTGACGTTGTTAATGTTGTTGACATTGTTGTTGTTGTTTTTGTTGTTTATTTGGCGTTGTTGTTGTTGTTGTTAGTGATTGTTGGTGTTGTTGTTGTTGTTATTGTTTATTTGACGTTGTTGTTGTTGTTTATTTGACGTAGTTGTTGTTGTTGACGTTGTTGTTATTGTTGTTTGTTTATTTGATGATTTTGTCGTTGTTGATGTTGTTGTTGTTGTTGTTTATTTGACGTTGTTGTTGTTGTTGTTTATTTGACGTTGTTGTTGTTGTGGCTTATTTGACGTTGTTGTTTTTGTTATTGTTGTTGTTATTGTTTATTTGACGTTGTTGTTGTTGTTTATTTGACGTTGTTATTGTTGTTGTTTATTTGACGTTGTTGTTGTTGTTGTTTGTTTATTTGACGTTGTTGTTGTTGTTGTTTATTTAACGTTGTTGTTCTTGTTGTTATTTATTTGACGTTGTTGTTGTTGTTGTTATTTTTGTTGTTTATTTGACGTTGTTGTTGTTATTCATTTGATGTTGTTGTTGTTGTTGTTTATTTGACGTTGTTGTTGTTGTTGTTGTTGTTGTTGTTGTTTATTTGATGTTATTGTTGTTGTTGACATAGTTGTTGTTGTTAATTTGACGTTGTTGTTGTTGTTGACGTTGTTGTTTATTTGACGTTGTTGTTATTTATTTGACGTTGTTGTTGTTGTTGACGTTGTTGTTGTTGTTGTATTTGTTTATTGGACGTTGTTGTTGTTGTTGCTTATTTGACATTGTTGTTGTTGTTGTTATTTATTTGACGTTGTTGATGTTGTTGTTTATTTGACGTTTTTGTTGTTGTTGTTGTTGACGTTGTTGTTGTTTTTTATTTGACGTTGTTGTTGTTGTTGTTTATTTGACGTTGTTGTTGTTATTATTGTTATTGTTGTTGTTGTTGTTTATTTGACGTTGTTGTTGTTGTTTGTTTGATGTTGTTGTTGTTGTTGTTGTTTATTTGATGTTGTTGTTGTTGTTGTTTATTTGACATTGTTGTTGTTATTTATTTGACGTTGTTGTTGTTGTTGTTATTGTTTATTTGACGTTGTTGTTGTTGTTGTTTATTTGATGTTGTTATTGTTGTTTATTTGACATTGTTTTTGTTATTTGACGTTGTTGTTGTTGTATTTGTTGTTGTTGTTGTTGCTTATTTGACGTTGTTGTTATTGTTGCTGTTTATTTGACGTTGTTGTTGTTGTTGTTTATTTGACGTTGTTGTTGTTTATTTGACGTTGTTGTTGTTGTTGTTTATTTGACGTTGTTGGCGTTGTTGTATTTGTTGTTGTTATTGTTGTTGCTTATTTGACGTTGTTGTTATTGTTGTTGTTTATTTGACGTTTTTGTTGTTGTTGTTATTCATTTGACGTTGTTGTTGTTGTTGTTGTTTATTTGACGTTGTTGTTGTTGTTGTTGTTTATTTGACGTTGTTGTTGTTGTTTATTTGACGTTGTTAATGTTGTTGACATTGTTGTTGTTGTTTTTGTTGTTTATTTGGCGTTGTTGTTGTTGTTGTTAGTGATTATTGGTGTTGTTGTTGTTGTTATTGTTTATTTGACGTTGTTGTTGTTGTTTATTTGACGTAGTTGTTGTTGTTGACGTTGTTGTTATTGTTGTTTGTTTATTTGATGATTTTGTCGTTGTTGATGTTGTTGTTGTTGTTGTTTATTTGACGTTGTTGTTGTTGTTGTTTATTTGACGTTGTTGTTGTTGTTTATTTGACGTTGTTGTTTTTGTTGTTGTTTATTTGACGTTGTTGTTGTTTATTTGATGTTGTTTTAGTTGTTGTTGTTTATTTGACGTTCTTGTTGTTTTTTATTTGACGTTGTTGTTGTTGACATTGTTGTTGTTGACATTGTTGTTGTTGTTTATTTGATGTTGTTGTTGTTGTTGTTGTTGTTGTTGTTGTTTATTTGACGTAGTTGTTATTATTGACGTTGTTGTTGTTGTTTATTTGACGTAGTTGTTGTTATTGACGTTGTTGTTGTTGTTGTTGTTGTTGTTTATTTGACGTTTTTGTTGTTGTTGTTGTTGACGTTGTTGTTGTTTTTTATTTGACGTTGTTGTTGTTGTTTATTTGACGTTGTTGTTGTTGTTATTGTTATTGTTGTTGTTGTTGTTTATTAGACGTTGTTGTTGTTGTTTATTTGATGTTGTTGTTGTTGTTGTTGTTTATTTGACGTTGTTGTTGTTGTTGTTTATTTGACGTTGTTATTGTTATTTATTTGACGTTGTTGTTTTTGTTATTGTTTATTTGACGATTTTGTTGTTGTTGTTGTTTATTTGACGTTGTTGTTGTTATTTATTTGACGTTGTTGTAGTTTTTTATTTGACATTGTTGTTGTTGACGTTGTTGTTGTTGTTGTTGTTTATTTGACGTTGTTAATGTTGTTGACATTGTTGTTGTTGTGTTTGTTGTTTATTTGGCGTTGTTGTTGTTGTTGTTAGTGATTGTTGGTGTTGTTGTTGTTGTTATTGTTTATTTGACGTTGTTGTTGTTGTTGTTTATTTGACGTAGTTGTTGTTGTTGACGTTGTTGTTATTGTTGTTTGTTTATTTGATGATTTTGTCGTTGTTGATGTTGTTGTTGTTGTTGTTGTTTATTTGACGTTGTTGTTGTTATTATTGTTATTGTTGTTGTTGTTGTTTATTTGACGTTGTTGTTGTTGTTTATTTGATGTTGTTGTTGTTGTTGTTTATTTGACGTTGTTGTTGTTGTTGTTTATTTAACGTTGTTATTGTTATTTATTTGACGTTGTTGTTTTTGTTATTGTTTATTTGACGATTTTGTTGTTGTTGTTGTTTATTTGACGTTGTTATTGTTGTTTATTTGACATTGTTTTTGTTATTTGACGTTGTTGTTGTTGTATTTGTTGTTGTTGTTGTTGCTTATTTGACGTTGTTGTTATTGTTGCTATTTATTTGACGTTGTTGTTGTTGTTATTGTTGTTTATTTGACGTTGTTGTTGTTGTTGTATTTGTTGTTGTTATTGTTGTTGCTTATTTGACGTTGTTGTTATTATTGTTGTTTATTTGACGTTTTTGTTGTTGTTGTTGTTATTCATTTGACATTGTTGTTGTTGTTGTTTATTTGACGTTGTTGTTGTTGTTGTTGTTTATTTGATGTTGTTGTTGTTGTTGTTTTTGTTGTTTATTTGACGTTGTTGTTGTTATTTATTTGACGTTGTTGTTGTTTTTTATTTGACGTTGTTGTTGTTGACGTTGTTGTTGTTGTTGTTGTTTATTTGACGTTGTTAATGTTGTTGACATTGTTGTTGTTGTTTTTGTTGTTTATTTGGCGTTGTTGTTGTTGTTGTTAGTGATTGTTGGTGTTGTTGTTGTTGTTATTGTTTATTTGACGTTGTTGTTGTTGTTGTTTATTTGACGTAGTTGTTGTTGTTGACGTTGTTGTTATTGTTGTTTGTTTATTTGATGATTTTGTCGTTGTTGATGTTGTTGTTGTTGTTGTTTATTTGACGTTGTTGTTGTTATTGTTATTGTTGTTGTTGTTGTTTATTTGACGTTGTTGTTGTTGTTTATTTGATGTTGTTGTTGTTGTTGTTTATTTGATGTTGTTGTTGTTGTTGTTTATTTGACATTGTTGTTGTTATTTATTTGACGTTGTTGTTGTTGTTGTTATTGTTTATTTGAAGTTGTTGTTGTTGTTGTTTATTTGATGTTGTTATTGTTGTTTATTTGACATTGTTTTTGTTATTTGACGTTGTTGTTGTTGTATTTGTTGTTGTTGTTGTTGCTTATTTGACGTTGTTGTTATTGTTGTTGTTTATTTGACGTTGTTGTTGTTGTTGTTTATTTGACGTTGTTGTTGTTGTTTATTTGACGTTGTTGTTGTTGTTGTTTATTTGACGTTGTTGGTGTTGTTGTATTTGTTGTTGTTATTGTTGTTGCTTATTTGACGTTGTTGTTATTGTTGTTGTTTATTTGACGTTTTTGTTGTTGTTGTTATTCATTTGACGTTGTTGTTGTTGTTGTTGTTTATTTGACGTTGTTGTTGTTGTTGTTGTTGTTTATTTGACGTTGTTGTTGTTGTTTATTTGACGTTGTTAATGTTGTTGACATTGTTGTTGTTGTTTTTGTTGTTTATTTGGCGTTGTTGTTGTTGTTGTTAGTGATTGTTGGTGTTGTTGTTGTTGTTATTGTTTATTTGACGTTGTTGTTGTTGTTTATTTGACGTAGTTGTTGTTGTTGACGTTGTTGTTATTGTTGTTTGTTTATTTGATGATTTTGTCGTTGTTGATGTTGTTGTTGTTGTTGTTTATTTGACGTTGTTGTTGTTGTTGTTTATTTGACGTTGTTGTTGTTGTGGCTTATTTGACGTTGTTGTTTTTGTTATTGTTGTTGTTATTGTTTATTTGACGTTGTTGTTGTTGTTTATTTGACGTTGTTATTGTTGTTGTTTATTTGACGTTGTTGTTGTTGTTGTTTGTTTATTTGACGTTGTTGTTGTTGTTTATTTAACGTTGTTGTTCTTGTTGTTATTTATTTGACGTTGTTGTTGTTGTTGTTATTTTTGTTGTTTATTTGACGTTGTTGTTGTTATTCATTTGATGTTGTTGTTGTTGTTGTTTATTTGACGTTGTTGTTGTTGTTGTTGTTGTTGTTGTTGTTTATTTGATGTTATTGTTGTTGTTGACATAGTTGTTGTTGTTAATTTGACGTTGTTGTTGTTGTTGACGTTGTTGTTTATTTGACGTTGTTGTTATTTATTTGACGTTGTTGTTGTTGTTGACGTTGTTGTTGTTGTTGTATTTGTTTATTGGACGTTGTTGTTGTTGTTGCTTATTTGACATTGTTGTTGTTGTTGTTATTTATTTGACGTTGTTGATGTTGTTGTTTATTTGACGTTTTTGTTGTTGTTGTTGTTGACGTTGTTGTTGTTTTTTATTTGACGTTGTTGTTGTTGTTGTTTATTTGACGTTGTTGTTGTTATTATTGTTATTGTTGTTGTTGTTGTTTATTTGACGTTGTTGTTGTTGTTTGTTTGATGTTGTTGTTGTTGTTGTTGTTTATTTGATGTTGTTGTTGTTGTTGTTTATTTGACATTGTTGTTGTTATTTATTTGACGTTGTTGTTGTTGTTGTTATTGTTTATTTGACGTTGTTGTTGTTGTTGTTTATTTGATGTTGTTATTGTTGTTTATTTGACATTGTTTTTGTTATTTGACGTTGTTGTTGTTGTATTTGTTGTTGTTGTTGTTGCTTATTTGACGTTGTTGTTATTGTTGCTGTTTATTTGACGTTGTTGTTGTTGTTGTTTATTTGACGTTGTTGTTGTTTATTTGACGTTGTTGTTGTTGTTGTTTATTTGACGTTGTTGGCGTTGTTGTATTTGTTGTTGTTATTGTTGTTGCTTATTTGACGTTGTTGTTATTGTTGTTGTTTATTTGACGTTTTTGTTGTTGTTGTTATTCATTTGACGTTGTTGTTGTTGTTGTTGTTTATTTGACGTTGTTGTTGTTGTTGTTGTTTATTTGACGTTGTTGTTGTTGTTTATTTGACGTTGTTAATGTTGTTGACATTGTTGTTGTTGTTTTTGTTGTTTATTTGGCGTTGTTGTTGTTGTTGTTAGTGATTATTGGTGTTGTTGTTGTTGTTATTGTTTATTTGACGTTGTTGTTGTTGTTTATTTGACGTAGTTGTTGTTGTTGACGTTGTTGTTATTGTTGTTTGTTTATTTGATGATTTTGTCGTTGTTGATGTTGTTGTTGTTGTTGTTTATTTGACGTTGTTGTTGTTGTTGTTTATTTGACGTTGTTGTTGTTGTTTATTTGACGTTGTTGTTTTTGTTGTTGTTTATTTGACGTTGTTGTTGTTTATTTGATGTTGTTTTAGTTGTTGTTGTTTATTTGACGTTCTTGTTGTTTTTTATTTGACGTTGTTGTTGTTGACATTGTTGTTGTTGACATTGTTGTTGTTGTTTATTTGATGTTGTTGTTGTTGTTGTTGTTGTTGTTGTTGTTTATTTGACGTAGTTGTTATTATTGACGTTGTTGTTGTTGTTTATTTGACGTAGTTGTTGTTATTGACGTTGTTGTTGTTGTTGTTGTTGTTGTTTATTTGACGTTTTTGTTGTTGTTGTTGTTGACGTTGTTGTTGTTTTTTATTTGACGTTGTTGTTGTTGTTTATTTGACGTTGTTGTTGTTGTTATTGTTATTGTTGTTGTTGTTGTTTATTAGACGTTGTTGTTGTTGTTTATTTGATGTTGTTGTTGTTGTTGTTGTTTATTTGACGTTGTTGTTGTTGTTGTTTATTTGACGTTGTTATTGTTATTTATTTGACGTTGTTGTTTTTGTTATTGTTTATTTGACGATTTTGTTGTTGTTGTTGTTTATTTGACGTTGTTGTTGTTATTTATTTGACGTTGTTGTAGTTTTTTATTTGACATTGTTGTTGTTGACGTTGTTGTTGTTGTTGTTGTTTATTTGACGTTGTTAATGTTGTTGACATTGTTGTTGTTGTGTTTGTTGTTTATTTGGCGTTGTTGTTGTTGTTGTTAGTGATTGTTGGTGTTGTTGTTGTTGTTATTGTTTATTTGACGTTGTTGTTGTTGTTGTTTATTTGACGTAGTTGTTGTTGTTGACGTTGTTGTTATTGTTGTTTGTTTATTTGATGATTTTGTCGTTGTTGATGTTGTTGTTGTTGTTGTTGTTTATTTGACGTTGTTGTTGTTATTATTGTTATTGTTGTTGTTGTTGTTTATTTGACGTTGTTGTTGTTGTTTATTTGATGTTGTTGTTGTTGTTGTTGTTTATTTGACGTTGTTGTTGTTGTTGTTTATTTAACGTTGTTATTGTTATTTATTTGACGTTGTTGTTTTTGTTATTGTTTATTTGACGATTTTGTTGTTGTTGTTGTTTATTTGACGTTGTTATTGTTGTTTATTTGACATTGTTTTTGTTATTTGACGTTGTTGTTGTTGTATTTGTTGTTGTTGTTGTTGCTTATTTGACGTTGTTGTTATTGTTGCTATTTATTTGACGTTGTTGTTGTTGTTATTGTTGTTTATTTGACGTTGTTGTTGTTGTTGTATTTGTTGTTGTTATTGTTGTTGCTTATTTGACGTTGTTGTTATTATTGTTGTTTATTTGACGTTTTTGTTGTTGTTGTTGTTATTCATTTGACATTGTTGTTGTTGTTGTTTATTTGACGTTGTTGTTGTTGTTGTTGTTTATTTGATGTTGTTGTTGTTGTTGTTTTTGTTGTTTATTTGACGTTGTTGTTGTTATTTATTTGACGTTGTTGTTGTTTTTTATTTGACGTTGTTGTTGTTGACGTTGTTGTTGTTGTTGTTGTTTATTTGACGTTGTTAATGTTGTTGACATTGTTGTTGTTGTTTTTGTTGTTTATTTGGCGTTGTTGTTGTTGTTGTTAGTGATTGTTGGTGTTGTTGTTGTTGTTATTGTTTATTTGACGTTGTTGTTGTTGTTGTTTATTTGACGTAGTTGTTGTTGTTGACGTTGTTGTTATTGTTGTTTGTTTATTTGATGATTTTGTCGTTGTTGATGTTGTTGTTGTTGTTGTTTATTTGACGTTGTTGTTGTTATTGTTATTGTTGTTGTTGTTGTTTATTTGACGTTGTTGTTGTTGTTTATTTGATGTTGTTGTTGTTGTTGTTTATTTGATGTTGTTGTTGTTGTTGTTTATTTGACATTGTTGTTGTTATTTATTTGACGTTGTTGTTGTTGTTGTTATTGTTTATTTGAAGTTGTTGTTGTTGTTGTTTATTTGATGTTGTTATTGTTGTTTATTTGACATTGTTTTTGTTATTTGACGTTGTTGTTGTTGTATTTGTTGTTGTTGTTGTTGCTTATTTGACGTTGTTGTTATTGTTGTTGTTTATTTGACGTTGTTGTTGTTGTTGTTTATTTGACGTTGTTGTTGTTGTTTATTTGACGTTGTTGTTGTTGTTGTTTATTTGACGTTGTTGGTGTTGTTGTATTTGTTGTTGTTATTGTTGTTGCTTATTTGACGTTGTTGTTATTGTTGTTGTTTATTTGACGTTTTTGTTGTTGTTGTTATTCATTTGACGTTGTTGTTGTTGTTGTTGTTTATTTGACGTTGTTGTTGTTGTTGTTGTTTATTTGACGTTGTTGTTGTTGTTTATTTGACGTTGTTAATGTTGTTGACATTGTTGTTGTTGTTTTTGTTGTTTATTTGGCGTTGTTGTTGTTGTTGTTAGTGATTGTTGGTGTTGTTGTTGTTGTTATTGTTTATTTGACGTTGTTGTTGTTGTTTATTTGACGTAGTTGTTGTTGTTGACGTTGTTGTTATTGTTGTTTGTTTATTTGATGATTTTGTCGTTGTTGATGTTGTTGTTGTTGTTGTTTATTTGACGTTGTTGTTGTTGTTGTTTATTTGACGTTGTTGTTGTTGTGGCTTATTTGACGTTGTTGTTTTTGTTATTGTTGTTGTTATTGTTTATTTGACGTTGTTGTTGTTGTTTATTTGACGTTGTTATTGTTGTTGTTTATTTGACGTTGTTGTTGTTGTTGTTTGTTTATTTGACGTTGTTGTTGTTGTTTATTTAACGTTGTTGTTCTTGTTGTTATTTATTTGACGTTGTTGTTGTTGTTGTTATTTTTGTTGTTTATTTGACGTTGTTGTTGTTATTCATTTGATGTTGTTGTTGTTGTTGTTTATTTGACGTTGTTGTTGTTGTTGTTGTTGTTGTTGTTGTTTATTTGATGTTATTGTTGTTGTTGACATAGTTGTTGTTGTTAATTTGACGTTGTTGTTGTTGTTGACGTTGTTGTTTATTTGACGTTGTTGTTATTTATTTGACGTTGTTGTTGTTGTTGACGTTGTTGTTGTTGTTGTATTTGTTTATTGGACGTTGTTGTTGTTGTTGCTTATTTGACATTGTTGTTGTTGTTGTTATTTATTTGACGTTGTTGATGTTGTTGTTTATTTGACGTTTTTGTTGTTGTTGTTGTTGACGTTGTTGTTGTTTTTTATTTGACGTTGTTGTTGTTGTTGTTTATTTGACGTTGTTGTTGTTATTATTGTTATTGTTGTTGTTGTTGTTTATTTGACGTTGTTGTTGTTGTTTGTTTGATGTTGTTGTTGTTGTTGTTGTTTATTTGATGTTGTTGTTGTTGTTGTTTATTTGACATTGTTGTTGTTATTTATTTGACGTTGTTGTTGTTGTTGTTATTGTTTATTTGACGTTGTTGTTGTTGTTGTTTATTTGATGTTGTTATTGTTGTTTATTTGACATTGTTTTTGTTATTTGACGTTGTTGTTGTTGTATTTGTTGTTGTTGTTGTTGCTTATTTGACGTTGTTGTTATTGTTGCTGTTTATTTGACGTTGTTGTTGTTGTTGTTTATTTGACGTTGTTGTTGTTTATTTGACGTTGTTGTTGTTGTTGTTTATTTGACGTTGTTGGCGTTGTTGTATTTGTTGTTGTTATTGTTGTTGCTTATTTGACGTTGTTGTTATTGTTGTTGTTTATTTGACGTTTTTGTTGTTGTTGTTATTCATTTGACGTTGTTGTTGTTGTTGTTGTTTATTTGACGTTGTTGTTGTTGTTGTTGTTTATTTGACGTTGTTGTTGTTGTTTATTTGACGTTGTTAATGTTGTTGACATTGTTGTTGTTGTTTTTGTTGTTTATTTGGCGTTGTTGTTGTTGTTGTTAGTGATTATTGGTGTTGTTGTTGTTGTTATTGTTTATTTGACGTTGTTGTTGTTGTTTATTTGACGTAGTTGTTGTTGTTGACGTTGTTGTTATTGTTGTTTGTTTATTTGATGATTTTGTCGTTGTTGATGTTGTTGTTGTTGTTGTTTATTTGACGTTGTTGTTGTTGTTGTTTATTTGACGTTGTTGTTGTTGTTTATTTGACGTTGTTGTTTTTGTTGTTGTTTATTTGACGTTGTTGTTGTTTATTTGATGTTGTTTTAGTTGTTGTTGTTTATTTGACGTTCTTGTTGTTTTTTATTTGACGTTGTTGTTGTTGACATTGTTGTTGTTGACATTGTTGTTGTTGTTTATTTGATGTTGTTGTTGTTGTTGTTGTTGTTGTTGTTTATTTGACGTAGTTGTTATTATTGACGTTGTTGTTGTTGTTTATTTGACGTAGTTG
Organism: Vicia faba; assembly: GCA_948472305.1. Classification (NCBI taxonomy): domain Eukaryota; kingdom Viridiplantae; phylum Streptophyta; class Magnoliopsida; order Fabales; family Fabaceae; genus Vicia; species Vicia faba. The sequence continues at coordinate 1,209,623,266 of OX451735.1, forward strand.
TTGTTATTGACGTTGTTGTTGTTGTTGTTGTTGTTGTTTATTTGACGTTTTTGTTGTTGTTGTTGTTGACGTTGTTGTTGTTTTTTATTTGACGTTGTTGTTGTTGTTTATTTGACGTTGTTGTTGTTGTTATTGTTATTGTTGTTGTTGTTGTTTATTAGACGTTGTTGTTGTTGTTTATTTGACGTTGTTGTTGTTGTTGTTATTGTTTATTTGACGTTGTTGTTGTTGTTGTTTATTTGATGTTGTTATTGTTGTTTATTTGACATTGTTTTTGTTATTTGACGTTGTTGTTGTTGTATTTGTTGTTGTTGTTGTTGCTTATTTGACGTTGTTGTTATTGTTGCTGTTTATTTGACGTTGTTGTTGTTGTTGTTTATTTGACGTTGTTGTTGTTTATTTGACGTTGTTGTTGTTGTTGTTTATTTGACGTTGTTGGCGTTGTTGTATTTGTTGTTGTTATTGTTGTTGCTTATTTGACGTTGTTGTTATTGTTGTTGTTTATTTGACGTTTTTGTTGTTGTTGTTATTCATTTGACGTTGTTGTTGTTGTTGTTGTTTATTTGACGTTGTTGTTGTTGTTGTTGTTTATTTGACGTTGTTGTTGTTGTTTATTTGACGTTGTTAATGTTGTTGACATTGTTGTTGTTGTTTTTGTTGTTTATTTGGCGTTGTTGTTGTTGTTGTTAGTGATTATTGGTGTTGTTGTTGTTGTTATTGTTTATTTGACGTTGTTGTTGTTGTTTATTTGACGTAGTTGTTGTTGTTGACGTTGTTGTTATTGTTGTTTGTTTATTTGATGATTTTGTCGTTGTTGATGTTGTTGTTGTTGTTGTTTATTTGACGTTGTTGTTGTTGTTGTTTATTTGACGTTGTTGTTGTTGTTTATTTGACGTTGTTGTTTTTGTTGTTGTTTATTTGACGTTGTTGTTGTTTATTTGATGTTGTTTTAGTTGTTGTTGTTTATTTGACGTTCTTGTTGTTTTTTATTTGACGTTGTTGTTGTTGACATTGTTGTTGTTGACATTGTTGTTGTTGTTTATTTGATGTTGTTGTTGTTGTTGTTGTTGTTGTTGTTTATTTGACGTAGTTGTTATTATTGACGTTGTTGTTGTTGTTTATTTGACGTAGTTGTTGTTATTGACGTTGTTGTTGTTGTTGTTGTTGTTGTTTATTTGACGTTTTTGTTGTTGTTGTTGTTGACGTTGTTGTTGTTTTTTATTTGACGTTGTTGTTGTTGTTTATTTGACGTTGTTGTTGTTGTTATTGTTATTGTTGTTGTTGTTGTTTATTAGACGTTGTTGTTGTTGTTTATTTGATGTTGTTGTTGTTGTTGTTGTTGTTTATTTGACGTTGTTGTTGTTGTTGTTTATTTGACGTTGTTATTGTTATTTATTTGACGTTGTTGTTTTTGTTATTGTTTATTTGACGATTTTGTTGTTGTTGTTGTTTATTTGACGTTGTTGTTGTTATTTATTTGACGTTGTTGTAGTTTTTTATTTGACATTGTTGTTGTTGACGTTGTTGTTGTTGTTGTTGTTTATTTGACGTTGTTAATGTTGTTGACATTGTTGTTGTTGTGTTTGTTGTTTATTTGGCGTTGTTGTTGTTGTTGTTAGTGATTGTTGGTGTTGTTGTTGTTGTTATTGTTTATTTGACGTTGTTGTTGTTGTTGTTTATTTGACGTAGTTGTTGTTGTTGACGTTGTTGTTATTGTTGTTTGTTTATTTGATGATTTTGTCGTTGTTGATGTTGTTGTTGTTGTTGTTGTTTATTTGACGTTGTTGTTGTTATTATTGTTATTGTTGTTGTTGTTGTTTATTTGACGTTGTTGTTGTTGTTTGTTTGATGTTGTTGTTGTTGTTGTTTATTTGATGTTGTTGTTGTTGTTGTTTATTTGACATTGTTGTTGTTATTTATTTGACGTTGTTGTTGTTGTTGTTATTGTTTATTTGGCGTTGTTGTTGTTGTTGTTTATTTGATGTTGTTATTGTTGTTTATTTGACATTGTTTTTGTTATTTGACGTTGTTGTTGTTGTATTTGTTGTTGTTGTTGCTTATTTGACTTTGTTGTTATTGTTGCTGTTTATTTGACGTTGTTGTTGTTGTTGTTTATTTGACGTTGTTGTTGTTTATTTGACGTTGTTGTTGTTGTTGTTGTTTATTTGACGTTGTTGGTGTTGTTGTATTTGTTGTTGTTCTTGTTGTTGCTTATTTGACATTGTTGTTATTGTTGTTGTTTATTTGACGTTTTTGTTGTTGTTGTTATTCATTTGACGTTGTTGTTGTTGTTGTTGTTTATTTAACGTTGTTGTTGTTGTTGTTTATTTGACGTTGTTGTTGTTGTTTATTTGACGTTGTTAATGTTGTTGACATTGTTGTTGTTGTTTTTGTTGTTTATTTGGCGTTGTTGTTGTTGTTGTTAGTGATTATTGGTGTTGTTGTTGTTGTTATTGTTTATTTGACGTTGTTGTTGTTGTTTATTTGACGTAGTTGTTGTTGTTGACGTTGTTGTTATTGTTGTTTGTTTATTTGATGATTTTGTCGTTGTTGATGTTGTTGTTGTTGTTGTTTATTTGACGTTGTTGTTGTTGTTGTTTATTTGACGTTGTTATTGTTGTTTATTTGACATTGTTTTTGTTATTTGACGTTGTTGTTGTTGTATTTGTTGTTGTTGTTGTTGCTTATTTGACGTTGTTGTTATTGTTGCTATTTATTTGACGTTGTTGTTGTTGTTATTGTTGTTTATTTGACGTTGTTGTTGTTGTTGTATTTGTTGTTGTTATTGTTGTTGCTTATTTGACGTTGTTGTTATTATTGTTGTTTATTTGACGTTTTTGTTGTTGTTGTTGTTATTCATTTGACATTGTTGTTGTTGTTGTTGTTGTTTATTTGACGTTGTTGTTGTTGTTGTTGTTTATTTGATGTTGTTGTTGTTGTTGTTGTTTTTGTTGTTTATTTGACGTTGTTGTTGTTATTTATTTGATGTTGTTGTTGTTTTTTATTTGACGTTGTTGTTGTTGACGTTGTTGTTGTTGTTGTTGTTGTTTATTTGACGTTGTTAATGTTGTTGACATTGTTGTTGTTGTTTTTGTTGTTTATTTGGCGATGTTGTTGTTGTTGTTAGTGATTGTTGGTGTTGTTGTTGTTGTTATTGTTTATTTGACGTTGTTGTTGTTGTTGTTTATTTGACGTAGTTGTTGTTGTTGACGTTGTTGTTATTGTTGTTCGTTTATTTGATGATTTTGTCGTTGTTGATGTTGTTGTTGTTGTTGTTTATTTGACGTTGTTGTTGTTATTGTTATTGTTGTTGTTGTTGTTTATTTGACGTTGTTGTTGTTGTTTATTTGATGTTGTTGTTGTTGTTGTTTATTTGATGTTGTTGTTGTTGTTGTTTATTTGACATTGTTGTTGTTATTTATTTGACGTTGTTGTTGTTGTTGTTATTTTTTATTTGAAGTTGTTGTTGTTGTTGTTTATTTGATGTTGTTATTGTTGTTTATTTGACATTGTTTTTGTTATTTGACGTTGTTGTTGTTGTATTTGTTGTTGTTGTTGTTGCTTATTTGACGTTGTTGTTATTGTTGTTGTTTATTTGACGTTGTTGTTGTTGTTGTTTATTTGACGTTGTTGTTGTTGTTTATTTGACGTTGTTGTTGTTGTTGTTGTTGTTTATTTGACGTTGTTGGTGTTGTTGTATTTGTTGTTGTTCTTGTTGTTGCTTATTTGACATTGTTGTTATTGTTGTTGTTTATTTGACGTTTTTGTTGTTGTTGTTATTCATTTGACGTTGTTGTTGTTGTTGTTGTTTATTTAACGTTGTTGTTGTTGTTGTTTATTTGACGTTGTTGTTGTTGTTTATTTGACGTTGTTAATGTTGTTGACATTGTTGTTGTTGTTTTTGTTGTTTATTTGGCGTTGTTGTTGTTGTTGTTAGTGATTATTGGTGTTGTTGTTGTTGTTATTGTTTATTTGACGTTGTTGTTGTTGTTTATTTGACGTAGTTGTTGTTGTTGACGTTGTTGTTATTGTTGTTTGTTTATTTGATGATTTTGTCGTTGTTGATGTTGTTGTTGTTGTTGTTTATTTGACGTTGTTGTTGTTGTTGTTTATTTGACGTTGTTATTGTTGTTTATTTGACATTGTTTTTGTTATTTGACGTTGTTATTGTTGTATTTGTTGTTGTTGTTGTTGCTTATTTGACGTTGTTGTTATTGTTGCTATTTATTTGACGTTGTTGTTGTTGTTATTGTTGTTTATTTGACGTTGTTGTTGTTGTTGTATTTGTTGTTGTTATTGTTGTTGCTTATTTGACGTTGTTGTTATTATTGTTGTTTATTTGACGTTTTTGTTGTTGTTGTTGTTATTCATTTGACATTGTTGTTGTTGTTGTTGTTGTTTATTTGACGTTGTTGTTGTTGTTGTTTATTTGATGTTGTTGTTGTTGTTGTTTTTGTTGTTTATTTGACGTTGTTGTTGTTATTTATTTGATGTTGTTGTTGTTTTTTATTTGACGTTGTTGTTGTTGACGTTGTTGTTGTTGTTGTTGTTGTTTATTTGACGTTGTTAATGTTGTTGACATTGTTGTTGTTGTTTTTGTTGTTTATTTGGCGATGTTGTTGTTGTTGTTAGTGATTGTTGGTGTTGTTGTTGTTGTTATTGTTTATTTGACGTTGTTGTTGTTGTTGTTTATTTGACGTAGTTGTTGTTGTTGACGTTGTTGTTATTGTTGTTCGTTTATTTGATGATTTTGTCGTTGTTGATGTTGTTGTTGTTGTTGTTTATTTGACGTTGTTGTTGTTATTGTTATTGTTGTTGTTGTTGTTTATTTGACGTTGTTGTTGTTGTTTATTTGATGTTGTTGTTGTTGTTGTTTATTTGATGTTGTTGTTGTTGTTGTTTATTTGACATTGTTGTTGTTATTTATTTGACGTTGTTGTTGTTGTTGTTATTTTTTATTTGAAGTTGTTGTTGTTGTTGTTTATTTGATGTTGTTATTGTTGTTTATTTGACATTGTTTTTGTTATTTGACGTTGTTGTTGTTGTATTTGTTGTTGTTGTTGTTGCTTATTTGACGTTGTTGTTATTGTTGTTGTTTATTTGACGTTGTTGTTGTTGTTGTTTATTTGACGTTGTTGTTGTTGTTTATTTGACGTTGTTGTTGTTGTTGTTTATTTGACGTTGTTGGTGTTGTTGTATTTGTTGTTGTTATTGTTGTTGCTTATTTGACGTTGTTGTTATTGTTGTTGTTTATTTGACGTTTTTGTTGTTGTTGTTATTCATTTGACGTTGTTGTTGTTGTTGTTGTTTATTTGACGTTGTTGTTGTTGTTGTTGTTGTTTATTTGACGTTGTTGTTGTTGTTTATTTGACGTTGTTAATGTTGTTGACATTGTTGTTGTTGTTTTTGTTGTTTATTTGGCGTTGTTGTTGTTGTTGTTAGTGATTGTTGGTGTTGTTGTTGTTGTTATTGTTTATTTGACGTTGTTGTTGTTGTTTATTTGACGTAGTTGTTGTTGTTGACGTTGTTGTTATTGTTGTTTGTTTATTTGATGATTTTGTCGTTGTTGATGTTGTTGTTGTTGTTGTTTATTTGACGTTGTTGTTGTTGTTGTTTATTTGACGTTGTTGTTGTTGTGGCTTATTTGACGTTGTTGTTTTTGTTATTGTTGTTGTTATTGTTTATTTGACGTTGTTGTTGTTGTTTATTTGACGTTGTTATTGTTGTTGTTTATTTGACGTTGTTGTTGTTGTTGTTTGTTTATTTGACGTTGTTGTTGTTGTTTATTTAACGTTGTTGTTCTTGTTGTTATTTATTTGACGTTGTTGTTGTTGTTGTTATTTTTGTTGTTTATTTGACGTTGTTGTTGTTATTCATTTGATGTTGTTGTTGTTGTTGTTGTTTATTTGACGTTGTTGTTGTTGTTGTTGTTGTTGTTGTTTATTTGATGTTATTGTTGTTGTTGACATAGTTGTTGTTGTTAATTTGACGTTGTTGTTGTTGTTGACGTTGTTGTTTATTTGACGTTGTTGTTATTTATTTGACGTTGTTGTTGTTGTTGACGTTGTTGTTGTTGTTGTATTTGTTTATTGGACGTTGTTGTTGTTGTTGCTTATTTGACATTGTTGTTGTTGTTGTTATTTATTTGACGTTGTTGATGTTGTTGTTTATTTGACGTTTTTGTTGTTGTTGTTGTTGACGTTGTTGTTGTTTTTTATTTGACGTTGTTGTTGTTGTTGTTTATTTGACGTTGTTGTTGTTATTATTGTTATTGTTGTTGTTGTTGTTTATTTGACGTTTTTGTTGTTGTTTGTTTGATGTTGTTGTTGTTGTTGTTGTTTATTTGATGTTGTTGTTGTTGTTGTTTATTTGACATTGTTGTTGTTATTTATTTGACGTTGTTGTTGTTGTTGTTATTGTTTATTTGACGTTGTTGTAGTTGTTGTTTATTTGATGTTGTTATTGTTGTTTATTTGACATTGTTTTTGTTATTTGACGTTGTTGTTGTTGTATTTGTTGTTGTTGTTGTTGCTTATTTGACGTTGTTGTTATTGTTGCTGTTTATTTGACGTTGTTGTTGTTGTTGTTTATTTGACGTTGTTGTTGTTTATTTGACGTTGTTGTTGTTGTTGTTTATTTGACGTTGTTGGCGTTGTTGTATTTGTTGTTGTTATTGTTGTTGCTTATTTGACGTTGTTGTTATTGTTGTTGTTTATTTGACGTTTTTGTTGTTGTTGTTATTCATTTGACGTTGTTGTTGTTGTTGTTGTTTATTTGACGTTGTTGTTGTTGTTGTTGTTTATTTGACGTTGTTGTTGTTGTTTATTTGACGTTGTTAATGTTGTTGACATTGTTGTTGTTGTTTTTGTTGTTTATTTGGCGTTGTTGTTGTTGTTGTTAGTGATTATTGGTGTTGTTGTTGTTGTTATTGTTTATTTGACGTTGTTGTTGTTGTTTATTTGACGTAGTTGTTGTTGTTGACGTTGTTGTTATTGTTGTTTGTTTATTTGATGATTTTGTCGTTGTTGATGTTGTTGTTGTTGTTGTTTATTTGACGTTGTTGTTGTTGTTGTTTATTTGACGTTGTTGTTGTTGTTTATTTGACGTTGTTGTTTTTGTTGTTGTTTATTTGACGTTGTTGTTGTTTATTTGATGTTGTTTTAGTTGTTGTTGTTTATTTGACGTTCTTGTTGTTTTTTATTTGACGTTGTTGTTGTTGACATTGTTGTTGTTGACATTGTTGTTGTTGTTTATTTGATGTTGTTGTTGTTGTTGTTGTTGTTGTTGTTGTTGTTTATTTGACGTAGTTGTTATTATTGACGTTGTTGTTGTTGTTTATTTGACGTAGTTGTTGTTATTGACGTTGTTGTTGTTGTTGTTGTTGTTTATTTGACGTTTTTGTTGTTGTTGTTGTTGACGTTGTTGTTGTTTTTTATTTGACGTTGTTGTTGTTGTTGTTTATTTGACGTTGTTGTTGTTGTTATTGTTATTGTTGTTGTTGTTGTTTATTTGACGTTGTTGTTGTTGTTTATTTGATGTTGTTGTTGTTGTTGTTGTTGTTTATTTGACGTTGTTGTTGTTGTTGTTTATTTGACGTTGTTATTGTTATTTATTTGACGTTGTTGTTTTTGTTATTGTTTATTTGACGATTTTGTTGTTGTTGTTGTTTATTTGACGTTGTTGTTGTTATTTATTTGACGTTGTTGTAGTTTTTTATTTGACATTGTTGTTGTTGACGTTGTTGTTGTTGTTGTTGTTTATTTGACGTTGTTAATGTTGTTGACATTGTTGTTGTTGTGTTTGTTGTTTATTTGGCGTTGTTGTTGTTGTTGTTAGTGATTGTTGGTGTTGTTGTTGTTGTTATTGTTTATTTGACGTTGTTGTTGTTGTTGTTTATTTGACGTAGTTGTTGTTGTTGACGTTGTTGTTATTGTTGTTTGTTTATTTGATGATTTTGTCGTTGTTGATGTTGTTGTTGTTGTTGTTGTTTATTTGACGTTGTTGTTGTTATTATTGTTATTGTTGTTGTTGTTGTTTATTTGACGTTGTTGTTGTTGTTTGTTTGATGTTGTTGTTGTTGTTGTTTATTTGATGTTGTTGTTGTTGTTGTTTATTTGACATTGTTGTTGTTATTTATTTGACGTTGTTGTTGTTGTTGTTATTGTTTATTTGGCGTTGTTGTTGTTGTTGTTTATTTGATGTTGTTATTGTTGTTTATTTGACATTGTTTTTGTTATTTGACGTTGTTGTTGTTGTATTTGTTGTTGTTGTTGCTTATTTGACTTTGTTGTTATTGTTGCTGTTTATTTGACGTTGTTGTTGTTGTTGTTTATTTGACGTTGTTGTTGTTTATTTGACGTTGTTGTTGTTGTTGTTGTTTATTTGACGTTGTTGGTGTTGTTGTATTTGTTGTTGTTCTTGTTGTTGCTTATTTGACATTGTTGTTATTGTTGTTGTTTATTTGACGTTTTTGTTGTTGTTGTTATTCATTTGACGTTGTTGTTGTTGTTGTTGTTTATTTAACGTTGTTGTTGTTGTTGTTTATTTGACGTTGTTGTTGTTGTTTATTTGACGTTGTTAATGTTGTTGACATTGTTGTTGTTGTTTTTGTTGTTTATTTGGCGTTGTTGTTGTTGTTGTTAGTGATTATTGGTGTTGTTGTTGTTGTTATTGTTTATTTGACGTTGTTGTTGTTGTTTATTTGACGTAGTTGTTGTTGTTGACGTTGTTGTTATTGTTGTTTGTTTATTTGATGATTTTGTCGTTGTTGATGTTGTTGTTGTTGTTGTTTATTTGACGTTGTTGTTGTTGTTGTTTATTTGACGTTGTTATTGTTGTTTATTTGACATTGTTTTTGTTATTTGACGTTGTTGTTGTTGTATTTGTTGTTGTTGTTGTTGCTTATTTGACGTTGTTGTTATTGTTGCTATTTATTTGACGTTGTTGTTGTTGTTATTGTTGTTTATTTGACGTTGTTGTTGTTGTTGTATTTGTTGTTGTTATTGTTGTTGCTTATTTGACGTTGTTGTTATTATTGTTGTTTATTTGACGTTTTTGTTGTTGTTGTTGTTATTCATTTGCCATTGTTGTTGTTGTTGTTGTTGTTTATTTGACGTTGTTGTTGTTGTTGTTGTTTATTTGATGTTGTTGTTGTTGTTGTTTTTGTTGTTTATTTGACGTTGTTGTTGTTATTTATTTGATGTTGTTGTTGTTTTTTATTTGACGTTGTTGTTGTTGACGTTGTTGTTGTTGTTGTTGTTGTTTATTTGACGTTGTTAATGTTGTTGACATTGTTGTTGTTGTTTTTGTTGTTTATTTGGCGATGTTGTTGTTGTTAGTGATTGTTGGTGTTGTTGTTGTTGTTATTGTTTATTTGACGTTGTTGTTGTTGTTGTTTATTTGACGTAGTTGTTGTTGTTGACGTTGTTGTTATTGTTGTTCGTTTATTTGATGATTTTGTCGTTGTTGATGTTGTTGTTGTTGTTGTTTATTTGACGTTGTTGTTGTTATTATTGTTATTGTTGTTGTTGTTGTTTATTTGACGTTGTTGTTGTTGTTTGTTTGATGTTGTTGTTGTTGTTGTTTATTTGATGTTGTTGTTGTTGTTGTTTATTTGACATTGTTGTTGTTATTTATTTGACGTTGTTGTTGTTGTTGTTATTGTTTATTTGACGTTGTTGTTGTTGTTGTTTATTTGATGTTGTTATTGTTGTTTATTTGACATTGTTTTTGTTATTTGACGTTGTTGTTGTTGTATTTGTTGTTGTTGTTGTTGCTTATTTGACGTTGTTGTTATTGTTGCTGTTTATTTGACGTTGTTGTTGTTGTTGTTTATTTGACGTTGTTGTTGTTTATTTGACGTTGTTGTTGTTGTTGTTTATTTGACGTTGTTGTTGTTGTTGTATTTGTTGTTGTTATTGTTGTTGCTTATTTGACGTTGTTGTTATTGTTGTTGTTTATTTGACGTTTTTGTTGTTGTTGTTATTCATTTGACGTTGTTGTTGTTGTTGTTGTTTATTTGACGTTGTTGTTGTTGTTGTTGTTTATTTGACGTTGTTGTTGTTGTTTATTTGACGTTGTTAATGTTGTTGACATTGTTGTTGTTGTTTTTGTTGTTTATTTGGCGTTGTTGTTGTTGTTGTTAGTGATTGTTGGTGTTGTTGTTGTTGTTATTGTTTATTTGACGTTGTTGTTGTTGTTTATTTGACGTAGTTGTTGTTGTTGACGTTGTTGTTATTGTTGTTTGTTTATTTGATGATTTTGTCGTTGTTGATGTTGTTGTTGTTGTTGTTTATTTGACGTTGTTGTTGTTGTTGTTGTTTATTTGACGTTGTTGTTGTTGTTTATTTGACGTTGTTGTTTTTGTTGTTGTTTATTTGACGTTGTTGTTGTTTATTTGATGTTGTTTTAGTTGTTGTTGTTTATTTGACGTTCTTGTTGTTTTTTATTTGACGTTGTTGTTGTTGACATTGTTGTTGTTGACATTGTTGTTGTTGTTTATTTGATGTTGTTGTTGTTGTTGTTGTTGTTGTTGTTGTTGATTTGACGTAGTTGTTATTATTGACGTTGTTGTTGTTGTTTATTTGACGTAGTTGTTGTTATTGACGTTGTTGTTGTTGTTGTTGTTTATTTGACGTTTTTGTTGTTGTTGTTGTTGACGTTGTTGTTGTTTTTTATTTGACGTTGTTGTTGTTGTTGTTTATTTGACGTTGTTGTTGTTGTTATTGTTATTGTTGTTGTTGTTGTTTATTTGACGTTGTTGTTGTTGTTTATTTGATGTTGTTGTTGTTGTTGTTGTTGTTTATTTGACGTTGTTGTTGTTGTTGTTTATTTGACGTTGTTATTGTTATTTATTTGACGTTGTTGTTGTTGTTATTGTTTATTTGACGATTTTGTTGTTGTTGTTGTTTATTTGACGTTGTTATTGTTGTTTATTTGACATTGTTTTTGTTATTTGACGTTGTTGTTGTTGTATTTGTTGTTGTTGTTGTTGCTTATTTGACGTTGTTGTTATTGTTGCTATTTATTTGACGTTGTTGTTGTTGTTATTATTGTTTATTTGACGTTGTTGTTGTTGTTGTATTTGTTGTTGTTATTGTTGTTGCTTATTTGACGTTGTTGTTATTATTGTTGTTTATTTGACGTTTTTGTTGTTGTTGTTGTTATTCATTTGACATTGTTGTTGTTGTTGTTGTTGTTTATTTGACGTTGTTGTTGTTGTTGTTTATTTGATGTTGTTGTTGTTGTTGTTTTTGTTGTTTATTTGACGTTGTTGTTGTTATTTATTTGACGTTTTTGTTGTTTTTTATTTGACGTTGTTGTTGTTGACGTTGTTGTTGTTGTTGTTGTTTATTTGACGTTGTTAATGTTGTTGACATTGTTGTTGTTGTTTTTGTTGTTTATTTGGCGTTGTTGTTGTTGTTGTTAGTGATTGTTGGTGTTGTTGTTATTGTTATTGTTTATTTGACGTTGTTGTTGTTGTTGTTTATTTGACGTAGTTGTTGTTGTTATTGTTTATTTGACGTTGTTGTTGTTGTTGTTTATTTGACGTAGTTGTTGTTGTTGACGTTGTTGTTATTGTTGTTTGTTTATTTGATGATTTTGTCGTTGTTGATGTTGTTGTTGTTGTTGTTTATTTGACGTTGTTGTTGTTATTGTTATTGTTGTTGTTGTTGTTTATTTGACGTTGTTGTTGTTGTTTATTTGATGTTGTTGTTGTTGTTGTTTATTTGATGTTGTTGTTGTTGTTGTTTATTTGACATTGTTGTTGTTATTTATTTGACGTTGTTGTTGTTGTTGTTATTGTTTATTTGAAGTTGTTGTTGTTGTTGTTTATTTGATGTTGTTATTGTTGTTTATTTGACATTGTTTTTGTTATTTGACGTTGTTGTTGTTGTATTTGTTGTTGTTGTTGTTGCTTATTTGACGTTGTTGTTATTGTTGTTGTTTATTTGACGTTGTTGTTGTTGTTTATTTGACGTTGTTTTTGTTTATTTGACGTTGTTGTTGTTGTTGTTTATTTGACGTTGTTGGTGTTGTTGTATTTGTTGTTGTTATTGTTGTTGCTTATTTGACGTTGTTGTTATTGTTGTTGTTTATTTGACGTTTTTGTTGTTGTTGTTATTCATTTGACGTTGTTGTTGTTGTTGTTGTTTATTTGACGTTGTTGTTGTTGTTTATTTGACGTTGTTGTTGTTGTTTATTTGACGTTGTTAATGTTGTTGACATTGTTGTTGTTGTTTTTGTTGTTTATTTGGCGTTGTTGTTGTTGTTGTTGTTAGTGATTGTTGGTGTTGTTGTTGTTGTTATTGTTTATTTGACGTTGTTGTTGTTGTTTATTTGACGTAGTTGTTGTTGTTGACGTTGTTGTTATTGTTGTTTGTTTATTTGATGATTTTGTCGTTGTTGATGTTGTTGTTGTTGTTGTTTATTTCACGTTGTTGTTGTTGTTTATTTGACGTTGTTGTTGTTGTGGCTTATTTGACGTTGTTGTTTTTGTTATTGTTGTTGTTATTGTTTATTTGACGTTGTTGTTGTTGTTTATTTGACGTTGTTATTGTTGTTGTTTATTTGACGTTGTTGTTGTTGTTGTTTGTTTATTTGACGTTGTTGTTGTTATTTATTTAATGTTGTTGTTCTTGTTGTTATTTATTTGACGTTGTTGTTGTTGTTGTTGTTATTTTTGTTGTTTATTTGACGTTGTTGTTGTTATTCATTTGATGTTGTTGTTGTTGTTGTTTATTTGACGTTGTTGTTGTTGTTGTTGTTGTTGTTGTTTATTTGATGTTATTGTTGTTGTTGACATAGTTGTTGTTGTTAATTTGACGTTGTTGTTGTTGTTGACGTTGTTGTTTATTTGACGTTGTTGTTATTTATTTGACGTTGTTGTTGTTGTTGACGTTGTTGTTGTTGTTGTATTTGTTTATTGGACGTTGTTGTTGTTGCTTATTTGACATTGTTGTTGTTGTTGTTATTTATTTGACGTTGTTGTTGTTGTTGTTGTTTATTTGACGTTTTTGTTGTTGTTGTTGTTGACGTTGTTGTTGTTTTTTATTTGACGTTGTTGTTGTTGTTGTTTATTTGACGTTGTTGTTGTTATTATTGTTATTGTTGTTGTTGTTGTTTATTTGACGTTGTTGTTGTTGTTTGTTTGATGTTGTTGTTGTTGTTGTTTATTTGATGTTGTTGTTGTTGTTGTTTATTTGACATTGTTGTTGTTATTTATTTGACGTTGTTGTTGTTGTTATTGTTTATTTGACGTTGTTGTTGTTGTTGTTTATTTGATGTTGTTATTGTTGTTTATTTGACATTGTTTTTGTTATTTGACGTTGTTGTTGTTGTATTTGTTGTTGTTGTTGTTGCTTATTTGACGTTGTTGTTATTGTTGCTGTTTATTTGACGTTGTTGTTGTTGTTGTTTATTTGACGTTGTTGTTGTTTATTTGACGTTGTTGTTGTTGTTGTTTATTTGACGTTGTTGGTGTTGTTGTATTTGTTGTTGTTATTGTTGTTGCTTATTTGACGTTGTTGTTATTGTTGTTGTTTATTTGACGTTTTTGTTGTTGTTGTTATTCATTTGACGTTGTTGTTGTTGTTGTTGTTTATTTGACGTTGTTGTTGTTGTTGTTGTTGTTGTTTATTTGACGTTGTTGTTGTTGTTTATTTGACGTTGTTAATGTTGTTGACATTGTTGTTGTTGTTTTTGTTGTTTATTTGGCGTTGCTGTTGTTGTTGTTAGTGATTATTGGTGTTGTTGTTGTTGTTATTGTTTATTTGACGTTGTTGTTGTTGTTTATTTGACGTAGTTGTTGTTGTTGACGTTGTTGTTATTGTTGTTTGTTTATTTGATGATTTTGTCGTTGTTGATGTTGTTGTTGTTGTTGTTTATTTGACGTTGTTGTTGTTGTTGTTTATTTGACGTTGTTGTTGTTGTTTATTTGACGTTGTTGTTGTTGTTGTTTATTTGACGTTGTTGTTGTTGTTTATTTGACGTTGTTGTTTTTGTTGTTGTTTATTTGACGTTGTTGTTGTTTATTTGATGTTGTTTTAGTTGTTGTTGTTTATTTGACGTTCTTGTTGTTTTTTATTTGACGTTGTTGTTGTTGACATTGTTGTTGTTGTTTATTTGATGTTGTTGTTGTTGTTGTTGTTGTTTATTTGACGTAGTTGTTATTATTGACGTTGTTGTTGTTGTTTATTTGACGTAGTTGTTGTTATTGACGTTGTTGTTGTTGTTGTTGTTGTTTATTTGACGTTTTTGTTGTTGTTGTTGTTGACGTTGTTGTTGTTTTTTATTTGACGTTGTAGTTGTTGTTGTTTATTTGACGGTATTGTTGTTATTGTTATTGTTGTTGTTGTTGTTTATTTGACGTTGTTGTTGTTGTTTATTTGATGTTGTTGTTGTTGTTGTTTATTTGACGTTGTTGTTGTTGTTGTTTATTTGACGTTGTTATTGTTATTTATTTGACGTTGTTGTTGTTGTTATTGTTTATTTGACGATTTTGTTGTTGTTGTTGTTTATTTGACGTTGTTATTGTTGTTTATTTGACATTGTTTTTGTTATTTGACGTTGTTGTTGTTGTATTTGTTGTTGTTGTTGTTGCTTATTTGACGTTGTTGTTATTGTTGCTATTTATTTGACGTTGTTGTTGTTGTTATTGTTGTTTATTTGACGTTGTTGTTGTTGTTGTATTTGTTGTTGTTATTGTTGTTGCTTATTTGACGTTGTTGTTATTATTGTTGTTTATTTGACGTTTTTGTTGTTGTTGTTGTTATTCATTTGACATTGTTGTTGTTGTTGTTGTTGTTTATTTGACGTTGTTGTTGTTGTTGTTGTTGTTTATTTAATGTTGTTGTTGTTGTTGTTTTTGTTGTTTATTTGACGTTGTTGTTGTTATTTATTTGACGTTGTTGTTGTTTTTTATTTGACATTGTTGTTGTTGACGTTGTTGTTGTTGTTGTTGTTTATTTGACGTTGTTAATGTTGTTGACATTGTTGTTGTTGTTTTTGTTGTTTATTTGGCGTTGTTGTTGTTGTTGTTAGTGATTGTTGGTGTTGTTGTTGTTGTTATTGTTTATTTGACGTTGTTGTTGTTGTTGTTGTTTATTTGACGTAGTTGTTGTTGTTGACGTTGTTGTTATTGTTGTTTGTTTATTTGATGATTTTGTCGTTGTTGATGTTGTTGTTGTTGTTGTTTATTTGACGTTGTTGTTGTTATTATTGTTATTGTTGTTGTTGTTGTTTATTTGACGTTGTTGTTGTTGTTTGTTTGATGTTGTTGTTGTTGTTGTTTATTTGATGTTGTTGTTGTTGTTGTTTATTTGACATTGTTGTTGTTATTTATTTGACGTTGTTGTTGTTGTTGTTATTGTTTATTTGACGTTGTTGTTGTTGTTGTTGTTTATTTGATGTTGTTATTGTTGTTTATTTGACATTGTTTTTGTTATTTGACGTTGTTGTTGTTGTATTTGTTGTTGTTGTTGCTTATTTGACTTTGTTGTTATTGTTGCTGTTTATTTGACGTTGTTGTTGTTGTTGTTTATTTGACGTTGTTGTTGTTTATTTGACGTTGTTGTTGTTGTTGTTTATTTGACGTTGTTGGTGTTGTTGTATTTGTTGTTGTTATTGTTGTTGCTTATTTGACGTTGTTGTTATTGTTGTTGTTTATTTGACGTTTTTGTTGTTGTTGTTATTCATTTGACGTTGTTGTTGTTGTTGTTGTTTATTTAACGTTGTTGTTGTTGTTGTTTATTTGACGTTGTTGTTGTTGTTTATTTGACGTTGTTAATGTTGTTGACATTGTTGTTGTTGTTTTTGTTGTTTATTTGGCGTTGTTGTTGTTGTTGTTAGTGATTATTGGTGTTGTTGTTGTTGTTATTGTTTATTTGACGTTGTTGTTGTTGTTTATTTGACGTAGTTGTTGTTGTTGACGTTGTTGTTATTGTTGTTTGTTTATTTGATGATTTTGTCGTTGTTGATGTTGTTGTTGTTGTTGTTTATTTGACGTTGTTGTTGTTGTTGTTTTTTATTTGACGTTGTTATTGTTGTTTATTTGACATTGTTTTTGTTATTTGACGTTGTTGTTGTTGTATTTGTTGTTGTTGTTGTTGCTTATTTGACGTTGTTGTTATTGTTGCTATTTATTTGACGTTGTTGTTGTTGTTATTGTTGTTTATTTGACGTTGTTGTTGTTGTTGTATTTGTTGTTGTTATTGTTGTTGCTTATTTGACGTTGTTGTTATTATTGTTGTTTATTTGACGTTTTTGTTGTTGTTGTTATTCATTTGACATTGTTGTTGTTGTTGTTGTTGTTTATTTGACGTTGTTGTTGTTGTTGTTGTTTATTTGATGTTGTTGTTGTTGTTGTTTTTGTTGTTTATTTGACGTTGTTGTTGTTATTTATTTGACGTTGTTGTTGTTTTTTATTTGACGTTGTTGTTGTTGACGTTGTTGTTGTTGTTGTTTATTTGACGTTGTTAATGTTGTTGACATTGTTGTTGTTGTTTTTGTTGTTTATTTGGCGTTGTTGTTGTTGTTGTTAGTGATTGTTGGTGTTGTTGTTGTTGTTATTGTTTATTTGACGTTGTTGTTGTTGTTGTTTATTTGACGTAGTTGTTGTTGTTGACGTTGTTGTTATTGTTGTTTGTTTATTTGATGATTTTGTCGTTGTTGATGTTGTTGTTGTTGTTGTTTATTTGACGTTGTTGTTGTTATTGTTATTGTTGTTGTTGTTGTTTATTTGACGTTGTTGTTGTTGTTTATTTGATGTTGTTGTTGTTGTTTATTTGATGTTGTTGTTGTTGTTGTTTATTTGACATTGTTGTTGTTATTTATTTGACGTTGTTGTTGTTGTTGTTGTTATTGTTTATTTGAAGTTGTTGTTGTTGTTGTTTATTTGATGTTGTTATTGTTGTTTATTTGACATTGTTTTTGTTATTTGACGTTGTTGTTGTTGTATTTGTTGTTGTTGTTGTTGCTTATTTAAGGTTGTTGTTATTGTTGTTGTTTATTTGACGTTGTTGTTGTTGTTGTTTATTTGACGTTGTTGTTGTTTATTTGACGTTGTTGTTGTTGTTGTTTATTTGACGTTGTTGGTGTTGTTGTATTTGTTGTTGTTATTGTTGTTGCTTATTTGACGTTGTTGTTATTGTTGTTGTTTATTTGACGTTTTTGTTGTTGTTGTTATTCATTTGACGTTGTTGTTGTTGTTGTTGTTTATTTGACGTTGTTGTTGTTGTTGTTGTTGTTGTTGTTTATTTGACGTTGTTGTTGTTGTTTATTTGACGTTGTTAATGTTGTTGACATTGTTGTTGTTGTTTTTGTTGTTTATTTGGCGTTGTTGTTGTTGTTGTTGTTAGTGATTGTTGGTGTTGTTGTTGTTGTTATTGTTTATTTGACGTTGTTGTTGTTGTTTATTTGACGTAGTTGTTGTTGTTGACGTTGTTGTTATTGTTGTTTGTTTATTTGATGATTTTGTCGTTGTTGATGTTGTTGTTGTTGTTGTTTATTTGACGTTGTTGTTGTTGTTGTTTATTTGACGTTGTTGTTGTTGTGGCTTATTTGACGTTGTTGTTTTTGTTATTGTTGTTGTTATTGTTTATTTGACGTTGTTGTTGTTGTTTATTTGACGTTGTTATTGTTGTTGTTTATTTGACGTTGTTGTTGTTGTTGTTTGTTTATTTGACGTTGTTGTTGTTGTTTATTTAACGTTGTTGTTCTTGTTGTTATTTATTTGACGTTGTTGTTGTTGTTGTTGTTATTTTTGTTGTTTATTTGACGTTGTTGTTGTTATTCATTTGATGTTGTTGTTGTTGTTGTTTATTTGACGTTGTTGTTGTTGTTGTTGTTGGTGTTGTTGTTGTTGTTTATTTGATGTTATTGTTGTTGTTGACATAGTTGTTGTTGTTAATTTGACGTTGTTGTTGTTGTTGACGTTGTTGTTTATTTGACGTTGTTGTTATTTATTTGACGTTGTTGTTGTTGTTGACGTTGTTGTTGTTGTTGTATTTGTTTATTGGACGTTGTTGTTGTTGTTGTTGCTTATTTGACATTGTTGTTGTTGTTGTTATTTATTTGACGTTGTTGTTGTTGTTGTTGTTTATTTGACGTTGTTGTTGTTGTTTGTTTGATGTTGTTGTTGTTGTTGTTTATTTGATGTTGTTGTTGTTGTTGTTTATTTGACATTGTTGTTGTTATTTATTTGACGTTGTTGTTGTTGTTGTTATTGTTTATTTGACGTTGTTGTTGTTGTTGTTTATTTGATGTTGTTATTGTTGTTTATTTGACATTGTTTTTGTTATTTGACGTTGTTGTTGTTGTATTTGTTGTTGTTGTTGTTGCTTATTTGACGTTGTTGTTATTGTTGCTGTTTATTTGACGTTGTTGTTGTTGTTGTTTATTTGACGTTGTTGTTGTTTATTTGACGTTGTTGTTGTTGTTGTTTATTTGACGTTGTTGGTGTTGTTGTATTTGTTGTTGTTATTGTTGTTGCTTATTTGACGTTGTTGTTATTGTTGTTGTTTATTTGACGTTTTTGTTGTTGTTGTTATTCATTTGACGTTGTTGTTGTTGTTGTTGTTTATTTGACGTTGTTGTTGTTGTTGTTGTTTATTTGACGTTGTTGTTGTTGTTTATTTGACGTTGTTAATGTTGTTGACATTGTTGTTGTTGTTTTTGTTGTTTATTTGGCGTTGTTGTTGTTGTTGTTAGTGATTATTGGTGTTGTTGTTGTTGTTATTGTTTATTTGACGTTGTTGTTGTTTATTTGACGTAGTTGTTGTTGTTGACGTTGTTGTTATTGTTGTTTGTTTATTTGATGATTTTGTCGTTGTTGATGTTGTTGTTGTTGTTGTTTATTTGACGTTGTTGTTGTTGTTGTTTATTTGACGTTGTTGTTGTTGTTTATTTGACGTTGTTGTTTTTGTTGTTGTTTATTTGACGTTGTTGTTGTTTATTTGATGTTGTTTTAGTTGTTGTTGTTTATTTGACGTTCTTGTTGTTTTTTATTTGACGTTGTTGTTGTTGACATTGTTGTTGTTGACATTGTTGTTGTTGTTTATTTGATGTTGTTGTTGTTGTTGTTGTTGTTTATTTGACGTAGTTGTTATTATTGACGTTGTTATTGTTGTTTATTTGACGTAGTTGTTGTTATTGACGTTGTTGTTGTTGTTGTTGTTTATTTGACGTTTTTGTTGTTGTTGTTGTTGACGTTGTTGTTGTTTTTTATTTGACGTTGTTGTTGTTGTTTATTTGACGTTGTTGTTGTTGTTATTGTTATTGTTGTTGTTGTTGTTTATTTGACGTTGTTGTTGTTGTTTATTTGATGTTGTTGTTGTTGTTGTTGTTTATTTGACGTTGTTGTTGTTGTTGTTTATTTGACATTGTTATTGTTATTTATCTGACGTTGTTGTTGTTGTTATTGTTTATTTGACGATTTTGTTGTTGTTGTTGTTTATTTGACGTTGTTATTGTTGTTTATTTGACATTGTTTTTGTTATTTGACGTTGTTGTTGTTGTATTTGTTGTTGTTGTTGTTGCTTATTTGACGTTGTTGTTATTGTTGCTATTTATTTGACGTTGTTGTTGTTGTTATTGTTGTTTATTTGACGTTGTTGTTGTTGTTGTATTTGTTGTTGTTATTGTTGTTGCTTATTTGACGTTGTTGTTATTATTGTTGTTTATTTGACGTTTTTGTTGTTGTTGTTGTTATTCATTTGACATTGTTGTTGTTGTTGTTGTTGTTTATTTGACGTTGTTGTTGTTGTTGTTGTTGTTGTTGTTGTTTATTTGATGTTGTTGTTGTTGTTGTTTTTGTTGTTTATTTGACGTTGTTGTTGTTATTCATTTGATGTTGTTGTTGTTGTTGTTTATTTGACGTTGTTGTTGTTGTTGTTGTTGGTGTTGTTGTTGTTGTTTATTTGATGTTATTGTTGTTGTTGACATAGTTGTTGTTGTTAATTTGACGTTGTTGTTGTTGTTGACGTTGTTGTTTATTTGACGTTGTTGTTATTTATTTGACGTTGTTGTTGTTGTTGACGTTGTTGTTGTTGTTGTATTTGTTTATTGGACGTTGTTGTTGTTGTTGTTGCTTATTTGACATTGTTGTTGTTGTTGTTGTTTATTTGACGTTGTTGTTGTTGTTGTTGTTTATTTGACGTTGTTGTTGTTGTTTGTTTGATGTTGTTGTTGTTGTTGTTTATTTGATGTTGTTGTTGTTGTTGTTTATTTGACATTGTTGTTGTTATTTATTTGACGTTGTTGTTGTTGTTGTTATTGTTTATTTGACGTTGTTGTTGTTGTTGTTTATTTGATGTTGTTATTGTTGTTTATTTGACATTGTTTTTGTTATTTGACGTTGTTGTTGTTGTATTTGTTGTTGTTGTTGTTGCTTATTTGACGTTGTTGTTATTGTTGCTGTTTATTTGACGTTGTTGTTGTTGTTGTTTATTTGACGTTGTTGTTGTTTATTTGACGTTGTTGTTGTTGTTGTTTATTTGACGTTGTTGGTGTTGTTGTATTTGTTGTTGTTATTGTTGTTGCTTATTTGACGTTGTTGTTATTGTTGTTGTTTATTTGACGTTTTTGTTGTTGTTGTTATTCATTTGACGTTGTTGTTGTTGTTGTTGTTTATTTGACGTTGTTGTTGTTGTTGTTGTTTATTTGACGTTGTTGTTGTTGTTTATTTGACGTTGTTAATGTTGTTGACATTGTTGTTGTTGTTTTTGTTGTTTATTTGGCGTTGTTGTTGTTGTTGTTAGTGATTATTGGTGTTGTTGTTGTTGTTATTGTTTATTTGACGTTGTTGTTGTTTATTTGACGTAGTTGTTGTTGTTGACGTTGTTGTTATTGTTGTTTGTTTATTTGATGATTTTGTCGTTGTTGATGTTGTTGTTGTTGTTGTTTATTTGACGTTGTTGTTGTTGTTGTTTATTTGACGTTGTTGTTGTTGTTGTTTATTTGACGTTGTTGTTTTTGTTGTTGTTTATTTGACGTTGTTGTTGTTTATTTGATGTTGTTTTAGTTGTTGTTGTTTATTTGACGTTCTTGTTGTTTTTTATTTGACGTTGTTGTTGTTGACATTGTTGTTGTTGACATTGTTGTTGTTGTTTATTTGATGTTGTTGTTGTTGTTGTTGTTGTTGTTTATTTGACGTAGTTGTTATTATTGACGTTGTTGTTGTTGTTTATTTGACGTAGTTGTTGTTATTGACGTTGTTGTTGTTGTTGTTGTTTATTTGACGTTTTTGTTGTTGTTGTTGTTGACGTTGTTGTTGTTTTTTATTTGACGTTGTTGTTGTTGTTTATTTGACGTTGTTGTTGTTGTTATTGTTATTGTTGTTGTTGTTGTTTATTTGACGTTGTTGTTGTTGTTTATTTGATGTTGTTGTTGTTGTTGTTGTTTATTTGACGTTGTTGTTGTTGTTGTTTATTTGACATTGTTATTGTTATTTATCTGACGTTGTTGTTGTTGTTATTGTTTATTTGACGATTTTGTTGTTGTTGTTGTTTATTTGACGTTGTTATTGTTGTTTATTTGACATTGTTTTTGTTATTTGACGTTGTTGTTGTTGTATTTGTTGTTGTTGTTGTTGCTTATTTGACGTTGTTGTTATTGTTGCTATTTATTTGACGTTGTTGTTGTTGTTATTGTTGTTTATTTGACGTTGTTGTTGTTGTTGTATTTGTTGTTGTTATTGTTGTTGCTTATTTGACGTTGTTGTTATTATTGTTGTTTATTTGACGTTTTTGTTGTTGTTGTTGTTATTCATTTGACATTGTTGTTGTTGTTGTTGTTGTTTATTTGACGTTGTTGTTGTTGTTGTTGTTGTTGTTGTTTATTTGATGTTGTTGTTGTTGTTGTTTTTGTTGTTTATTTGACGTTGTTGTTGTTATTTATTTGACGTTGTTGTTGTTTTTTATTTGACATTGTTGTTGTTGACGTTGTTGTTGTTGTTGTTGTTTATTTGACGTTGTTAATGTTGTTGACATTGTTGTTGTTGTTTTTGTTGTTTATTTGGCGTTGTTGTTGTTGTTGTTAGTGATTGTTGTTGTTGTTGTTGTTGTTATTGTTTATTTGACGTTGTTGTTGTTGTTGTTTATTTGACGTAGTTGTTGTTGTTGACGTTGTTGTTATTGTTGTTTGTTTATTTGATGATTTTGTCGTTGTTGATGTTGTTGTTGTTGTTGTTTATTTGACGTTGTTGTTGTTATTATTGTTATTGTTGTTGTTGTTGTTTATTTGACGTTGTTGTTGTTGTTTGTTTGATGTTGTTGTTGTTGTTGTTTATTTGATGTTGTTGTTGTTGTTGTTTATTTGACATTGTTGTTGTTATTTATTTGACGTTGTTGTTGTTGTTGTTATTGTTTATTTGACGTTGTTGTTGTTGTTGTTTATTTGATGTTGTTATTGTTGTTTATTTGACATTGTTTTTGTTATTTGACGTTGTTGTTGTTGTATTTGTTGTTGTTGTTGCTTATTTGACTTTGTTGTTATTGTTGTTGTTTATTTGACGTTGTTGTTGTTGTTGTTTATTTGACGTTGTTGTTGTTTATTTGACGTTGTTGTTGTTGTTGTTTATTTGACGTTGTTGGTGTTGTTGTATTTGTTGTTGTTATTGTTGTTGCTTATTTGACGTTGTTGTTATTGTTGTTGTTTATTTGATGTTTTTGTTGTTGTTGTTATTCATTTGACATTGTTGTTGTTGTTGTTGTTTATTTAACGTTGTTGTTGTTGTTGTTTATTTGACGTTGTTGTTGTTGTTTATTTGACGTTGTTAATGTTGTTGACATTGTTGTTGTTGTTTTTGTTGTTTATTTGGCGTTGTTGTTGTTGTTGTTAGTGATTATTGGTGTTGTTGTTGTTGTTATTGTTTATTTGACGTTGTTGTTGTTGTTTATTTGACGTAGTTGTTGTTGTTGACGTTGTTGTTATTGTTGTTTGTTTATTTGATGATTTTGTCGTTGTTGATGTTGTTGTTGTTGTTGTTTATTTGACGTTGTTGTTGTTGTTGTTTTTTATTTGACGTTGTTATTGTTGTTTATTTAACATTGTTTTTGTTATTTGACGTTGTTGTTGTTGTATTTGTTGTTGTTGTTGTTGCTTATTTGACGTTGTTGTTATTGTTGCTATTTATTTGACGTTGTTGTTGTTGTTATTGTTGTTTATTTGACGTTGTTGTTGTTGTTGTATTTGTTGTTGTTATTGTTGTTGCTTATTTGACGTTGTTGTTATTATTGTTGTTTATTTGACGTTTTTGTTGTTGTTGTTATTCATTTGACATTGTTGCTGTTGTTGTTGTTGTTGTTTATTTGATGTTGTTGTTGTTGTTTTTGTTGTTTATTTGACGTTGTTGTTGTTATTTATTTGACGTTGTTGTTGTTTTTTATTTGACGTTGTTGTTGTTGACGTTGTTGTTGTTGTTGTTTATTTGACGTTGTTAATGTTGTTGACATTGTTGTTGTTGTTTTTGTTGTTTATTTGGCGTTGTTGTTGTTGTTGTTAGTGATTGTTGTTGTTGTTGTTGTTGTTATTGTTTATTTGACGTTGTTGTTGTTGTTGTTTATTTGACGTAGTTGTTGTTGTTGACGTTGTTGTTATTGTTGTTTGTTTATTTGATGATTTTGTCGTTGTTGATGTTGTTGTTGTTGTTGTTTATTTGACGTTGTTGTTGTTATTGTTATTGTTGTTGTTGTTGTTTATTTGACGTTGTTGTTGTTGTTTATTTGATGTTGTTGTTGTTGTTTATTTGATGTTGTTGTTGTTGTTGTTTATTTGACATTGTTGTTGTTATTTATTTGACGTTGTTGTTGTTGTTGTTATTGTTTATTTGAAGTTGTTGTTGTTGTTGTTTATTTGATGTTGTTATTGTTGTTTATTTGACATTGTTTTTGTTATTTGACGTTGTTGTTGTTGTATTTGTTGTTGTTGTTGTTGCTTATTTGACGTTGTTGTTATTGTTGTTGTTTATTTGACGTTGTTGTTGTTGTTGTTTATTTGACGTTGTTGTTGTTTATTTGACGTTGTTGTTGTTGTTTATTTGACGTTGTTGGTGTTGTTGTATTTGTTGTTGTTATTGTTGTTGCTTATTTGACGTTGTTGTTATTGTTGTTGTTTATTTGACGTTTTTGTTGTTGTTGTTATTCATTTGACGTTGTTGTTGTTGTTGTTGTTTATTTGACGTTGTTGTTGTTGTTGTTGTTGTTGTTGTTTATTTGACGTTGTTGTTGTTGTTTATTTGACGTTGTTGTTGTTGTTGTTGTTGTTGTTGTTTATTTGACGTTGTTGTTGTTGTTTATTTGACGTTGTTAATGTTGTTGACATTGTTGTTGTTGTTTTTGTTGTTTATTTGGCGTTGTTGTTGTTGTTGTTGTTAGTGATTGTTGGTGTTGTTGTTGTTGTTATTGTTTATTTGACGTTGTTGTTGTTGTTTATTTGACGTAGTTGTTGTTGTTGACGTTGTTGTTATTGTTGTTTGTTTATTTGATGATTTTGTCGTTGTTGATGTTGTTGTTGTTGTTGTTTATTTGACGTTGTTGTTGTTGTTGTTTATTTGACGTTGTTGTTGTTGTGGCTTATTTGACGTTGTTGTTTTTGTTATTGTTGTTGTTATTGTTTATTTGACGTTGTTGTTGTTGTTTATTTGACGTTGTTATTGTTGTTGTTTATTTGACGTTGTTGTTGTTGTTGTTTGTTTATTTGACGTTGTTGTTGTTATTTATTTAACGTTGTTGTTCTTGTTGTTATTTATTTGACGTTGTTGTTGTTGTTGTTATTTTTGTTGTTTATTTGACGTTGTTGTTGTTATTCATTTGATGTTGTTGTTGTTGTTGTTTATTTGACGTTGTTGTTGTTGTTGTTGTTGTTGTTGTTGTTTATTTGATGTTATTGTTGTTGTTGACATAGTTGTTGTTGTTAATTTGACGTTGTTGTTGTTGTTGACGTTGTTGTTTATTTGACGTTGTTGTTATTTATTTGACGTTGTTGTTGTTGTTGACGTTGTTGTTGTTGTTGTATTTGTTTATTGGACGTTGTTGTTGTTGTTGTTGCTTATTTGACATTGTTGTTGTTGTTGTTATTTATTTGACGTTGTTGTTGTTGTTGTTGTTTATTTGACGTTTTTGTTGTTGTTGTTGTTGACGTTGTTGTTGTTTTTTATTTGACGTTGTTGTTGTTGTTGTTTATTTGACGTTGTTGTTGTTATTATTGTTATTGTTGTTGTTGTTTATTTGACGTTGTTGTTGTTGTTTGTTTGATGTTGTTGTTGTTGTTGTTTATTTGATGTTGTTGTTGTTGTTGTTTATTTGACATTGTTATTGTTATTTATCTGACGTTGTTGTTGTTGTTATTGTTTATTTGACGATTTTGTTGTTGTTGTTGTTTATTTGACGTTGTTATTGTTGTTTATTTGACATTGTTTTTGTTATTTGACGTTGTTGTTGTTGTATTTGTTGTTGTTGTTGTTGCTTATTTGACGTTGTTGTTATTGTTGCTGTTTATTTGACGTTGTTGTTGTTGTTATTGTTGTTTATTTGACGTTGTTGTTGTTGTTGTATTTGTTGTTGTTATTGTTGTTGCTTATTTGACGTTGTTGTTATTATTGTTGTTTATTTGACGTTTTTGTTGTTGTTGTTGTTATTCATTTGACATTGTTGTTGTTGTTGTTGTTGTTTATTTGACGTTGTTGTTGTTGTTGTTGTTGTTGTTGTTTATTTGATGTTGTTGTTGTTGTTGTTTTTGTTGTTTATTTGACGTTGTTGTTGTTATTTATTTGACGTTGTTGTTGTTTTTTATTTGACATTGTTGTTGTTGACGTTGTTGTTGTTGTTGTTGTTTATTTGACGTTGTTAATGTTGTTGACATTGTTGTTGTTGTTTTTGTTGTTTATTTGGCGTTGTTGTTGTTGTTGTTAGTGATTGTTGTTGTTGTTGTTGTTGTTATTGTTTATTTGACGTTGTTGTTGTTGTTGTTTATTTGACGTAGTTGTTGTTGTTGACGTTGTTGTTATTGTTGTTTGTTTATTTGATGATTTTGTCGTTGTTGATGTTGTTGTTGTTGTTGTTTATTTGACGTTGTTGTTGTTATTATTGTTATTGTTGTTGTTGTTGTTTATTTGACGTTGTTGTTGTTGTTTGTTTGATGTTGTTGTTGTTGTTGTTTATTTGATGTTGTTGTTGTTGTTGTTTATTTGACATTGTTGTTGTTATTTATTTGACGTTGTTGTTGTTGTTGTTATTGTTTATTTGACGTTGTTGTTGTTGTTGTTTATTTGATGTTGTTATTGTTGTTTATTTGACATTGTTTTTGTTATTTGACGTTGTTGTTGTTGTATTTGTTGTTGTTGTTGCTTATTTGACTTTGTTGTTATTGTTGTTGTTTATTTGACGTTGTTGTTGTTGTTGTTTATTTGACGTTGTTGTTGTTTATTTGACGTTGTTGTTGTTGTTGTTTATTTGACGTTGTTGGTGTTGTTGTATTTGTTGTTGTTATTGTTGTTGCTTATTTGACGTTGTTGTTATTGTTGTTGTTTATTTGATGTTTTTGTTGTTGTTGTTATTCATTTGACATTGTTGTTGTTGTTGTTGTTTATTTAACGTTGTTGTTGTTGTTGTTTATTTGACGTTGTTGTTGTTGTTTATTTGACGTTGTTAATGTTGTTGACATTGTTGTTGTTGTTTTTGTTGTTTATTTGGCGTTGTTGTTGTTGTTGTTAGTGATTATTGGTGTTGTTGTTGTTGTTATTGTTTATTTGACGTTGTTGTTGTTGTTTATTTGACGTAGTTGTTGTTGTTGACGTTGTTGTTATTGTTGTTTGTTTATTTGATGATTTTGTCGTTGTTGATGTTGTTGTTGTTGTTGTTTATTTGACGTTGTTGTTGTTGTTGTTTTTTATTTGACGTTGTTATTGTTGTTTATTTAACATTGTTTTTGTTATTTGACGTTGTTGTTGTTGTATTTGTTGTTGTTGTTGTTGCTTATTTGACGTTGTTGTTATTGTTGCTATTTATTTGACGTTGTTGTTGTTGTTATTGTTGTTTATTTGACGTTGTTGTTGTTGTTGTATTTGTTGTTGTTATTGTTGTTGCTTATTTGACGTTGTTGTTATTATTGTTGTTTATTTGACGTTTTTGTTGTTGTTGTTATTCATTTGACATTGTTGCTGTTGTTGTTGTTGTTGTTTATTTGATGTTGTTGTTGTTGTTTTTGTTGTTTATTTGACGTTGTTGTTGTTATTTATTTGACGTTGTTGTTGTTTTTTATTTGACGTTGTTGTTGTTGACGTTGTTGTTGTTGTTGTTTATTTGACGTTGTTAATGTTGTTGACATTGTTGTTGTTGTTTTTGTTGTTTATTTGGCGTTGTTGTTGTTGTTGTTAGTGATTGTTGTTGTTGTTGTTGTTGTTATTGTTTATTTGACGTTGTTGTTGTTGTTGTTTATTTGACGTAGTTGTTGTTGTTGACGTTGTTGTTATTGTTGTTTGTTTATTTGATGATTTTGTCGTTGTTGATGTTGTTGTTGTTGTTGTTTATTTGACGTTGTTGTTGTTATTGTTATTGTTGTTGTTGTTGTTTATTTGACGTTGTTGTTGTTGTTTATTTGATGTTGTTGTTGTTGTTTATTTGATGTTGTTGTTGTTGTTGTTTATTTGACATTGTTGTTGTTATTTATTTGACGTTGTTGTTGTTGTTGTTATTGTTTATTTGAAGTTGTTGTTGTTGTTGTTTATTTGATGTTGTTATTGTTGTTTATTTGACATTGTTTTTGTTATTTGACGTTGTTGTTGTTGTATTTGTTGTTGCTTATTTGACGTTGTTGTTATTGTTGTTGTTTATTTGACGTTGTTGTTGTTGTTGTTTATTTGACGTTGTTGTTGTTTATTTGACGTTGTTGTTGTTGTTGTTTATTTGACGTTGTTGGTGTTGTTGTATTTGTTGTTGTTATTGTTGTTGCTTATTTGACGTTGTTGTTATTGTTGTTGTTTATTTGACGTTTTTGTTGTTGTTGTTATTCATTTGACGTTGTTGTTGTTGTTGTTGTTTATTTGACGTTGTTGTTGTTGTTGTTGTTGTTGTTGTTTATTTGACGTTGTTGTTGTTGTTTATTTGACGTTGTTAATGTTGTTGACATTGTTGTTGTTGTTTTTGTTGTTTATTTGGCGTTGTTGTTGTTGTTGTTGTTAGTGATTGTTGGTGTTGTTGTTGTTGTTATTGTTTATTTGACGTTGTTGTTGTTGTTTATTTGACGTAGTTGTTGTTGTTGACGTTGTTGTTATTGTTGTTTGTTTATTTGATGATTTTGTCGTTGTTGATGTTGTTGTTGTTGTTGTTTATTTGACGTTGTTGTTGTTGTTGTTTATTTGACGTTGTTGTTGTTGTGGCTTATTTGACGTTGTTGTTTTTGTTATTGTTGTTGTTATTGTTTATTTGACGTTGTTGTTGTTGTTTATTTGACGTTGTTATTGTTGTTGTTTATTTGACGTTGTTGTTGTTGTTGTTTGTTTATTTGACGTTGTTGTTGTTGTTTATTTAACGTT
The DNA here is from genome assembly GCA_948472305.1 of Vicia faba. NCBI lineage: Eukaryota > Viridiplantae > Streptophyta > Magnoliopsida > Fabales > Fabaceae > Vicia > Vicia faba. The sequence continues at coordinate 1,209,651,794 of OX451735.1, forward strand.
GTTGTTCTTGTTGTTATTTATTTGACGTTGTTGTTGTTGTTGTTATTTTTGTTGTTTATTTGACGTTGTTGTTGTTATTCATTTGATGTTGTTGTTGTTGTTGTTTATTTGACGTTGTTGTTGTTGTTGTTGTTGTTGTTGTTTATTTGATGTTATTGTTGTTGTTGACATAGTTGTTGTTGTTAATTTGACGTTGTTGTTGTTGTTGACGTTGTTGTTTATTTGACGTTGTTGTTATTTATTTGACGTTGTTGTTGTTGTTGACGTTGTTGTTGTTGTTGTATTTGTTTATTGGACGTTGTTGTTGTTGTTGTTGCTTATTTGACATTGTTGTTGTTGTTGTTATTTATTTGACGTTGTTGTTGTTGTTGTTGTTTATTTGACGTTTTTGTTGTTGTTGTTGTTGACGTTGTTGTTGTTTTTTATTTGACGTTGTTGTTGTTGTTGTTTATTTGACGTTGTTGTTGTTATTATTGTTATTGTTGTTGTTGTTTATTTGACGTTGTTGTTGTTGTTTGTTTGATGTTGTTGTTGTTGTTGTTTATTTGATGTTGTTGTTGTTGTTGTTTATTTGACATTGTTGTTGTTATTTATTTGACGTTGTTGTTGTTGTTGTTATTGTTTATTTGACGTTGTTGTTGTTGTTGTTGTTGTTTATTTGATGTTGTTATTGTTGTTTATTTGACATTGTTTTTGTTATTTGACGTTGTTGTTGTTGTATTTGTTGTTGTTGTTGTTGCTTATTTGACGTTGTTGTTATTGTTGCTGTTTATTTGACGTTGTTGTTGTTGTTGTTTATTTGACGTTGTTGTTGTTTATTTGACGTTGTTGTTGTTGTTGTTTATTTGACGTTGTTGGTGTTGTTGTATTTGTTGTTGTTATTGTTGTTGCTTATTTGACGTTGTTGTTATTGTTGTTGTTTATTTGACGTTTTTGTTGTTGTTGTTATTCATTTGACGTTGTTGTTGTTGTTGTTGTTTATTTGACGTTGTTGTTGTTGTTGTTGTTTATTTGACGTTGTTGTTGTTGTTTATTTGACGTTGTTAATGTTGTTGACATTGTTGTTGTTGTTTTTGTTGTTTATTTGGCGTTGTTGTTGTTGTTGTTAGTGATTATTGGTGTTGTTGTTGTTGTTATTGTTTATTTGACGTTGTTGTTGTTTATTTGACGTAGTTGTTGTTGTTGACGTTGTTGTTATTGTTGTTTGTTTATTTGATGATTTTGTCGTTGTTGATGTTGTTGTTGTTGTTGTTTATTTGACGTTGTTGTTGTTGTTGTTTATTTGACGTTGTTGTTGTTGTTTATTTGACGTTGTTGTTTTTGTTGTTGTTTATTTGACGTTGTTGTTGTTTATTTGATGTTGTTTTAGTTGTTGTTGTTTATTTGACGTTCTTGTTGTTTTTCATTTGACGTTGTTGTTGTTGACATTGTTGTTGTTGACATTGTTGTTGTTGTTTATTTGATGTTGTTGTTGTTGTTGTTGTTGTTGTTGTTTATTTGACGTAGTTGTTATTATTGACGTTGTTGTTGTTGTTTATTTGACGTAGTTGTTGTTATTGACGTTGTTGTTGTTGTTGTTGTTGTTTATTTGACGTTTTTGTTGTTGTTGTTGTTGACGTTGTTGTTGTTTTTTATTTGACGTTGTTGTTGTTGTTGTTTATTTGACGTTGTTGTTGTTGTTATTGTTATTGTTGTTGTTGTTGTTTATTTGACGTTGTTGTTGTTGTTTATTTGATGTTGTTGTTGTTGTTGTTGTTTATTTGACGTTGTTGTTGTTGTTGTTTATTTGACGTTGTTATTGTTATTTATTTGACGTTGTTGTTGTTATTGTTTATTTGACGATTTTGTTGTTGTTGTTGTTTATTTGACGTTGTTATTGTTGTTTATTTGACATTATTTTTGTTATTTGACGTTGTTGTTGTTGTATTTGTTGTTGTTGTTGTTGCTTATTTGACGTTGTTGTTATTGTTGCTATTTATTTGACGTTGTTGTTGTTGTTATTGTTGTTTATTTGACGTTGTTGTTGTTGTTGTATTTGTTGTTGTTATTGTTGTTGCTTATTTGACGTTGTTGTTATTATTGTTGTTTATTTGACGTTTTTGTTGTTGTTGTTGTTATTCATTTGACATTGTTGTTGTTGTTGTTGTTGTTTATTTGACGTTGTTGTTGTTGTTGTTGTTTATTTGATGTTGTTGTTGTTGTTGTTTTTGTTGTTTATTTGACGTTGTTGTTGTTATTTATTTGACGTTGTTGTTGTTTTTTATTTGACATTGTTGTTGTAGACGTTGTTGTTGTTGTTGTTGTTTATTTGACGTTGTTAATGTTGTTGACATTGTTGTTGTTGTTTTTGTTGTTTATTTGGCGTTGTTGTTGTTGTTGTTAGTGATTGTTGGTGTTGTTGTTGTTGTTATTGTTTATTTGACGTTGTTGTTGTTGTTGTTTATTTGACGTAGTTGTTGTTGTTGACGTTGTTGTTATTGTTGTTTGTTTATTTGATGATTTTGTCGTTGTTGATGTTGTTGTTGTTGTTTATTTGACGTTGTTGTTGTTATTATTGTTATTGTTGTTGTTGTTGTTTATTTGACGTTGTTGTTGTTGTTTGTTTGATGTTGTTGTTGTTGTTTATTTGATGTTGTTGTTGTTGTTGTTTATTTGACATTGTTGTTGTTATTTATTTGACGTTGTTGTTGTTGTTGTTATTGTTTATTTGACGTTGTTGTTGTTGTTGTTTATTTGATGTTGTTATTGTTGTTTATTTGACATTGTTTTTGTTATTTGACGTTGTTGTTGTTGTATTTGTTGTTGTTGTTGCTTATTTGACTTTGTTGTTATTGTTGCTGTTTATTTGACGTTGTTGTTGTTGTTGTTTATTTGACGTTGTTGTTGTTTATTTGACGTTGTTGTTGTTGTTGTTTATTTGACGTTGTTGGTGTTGTTGTATTTGTTGTTGTTATTGTTGTTGCTTATTTGACGTTGTTGTTATTGTTGTTGTTTATTTGACGTTTTTGTTGTTGTTGTTATTCATTTGACGTTGTTGTTGTTGTTGTTGTTTATTTAACGTTGTTGTTGTTGTTGTTTATTTGACGTTGTTGTTGTTGTTTATTTGACGTTGTTAATGTTGTTGACATTGTTGTTGTTGTTTTTGTTATTTATTTGGCGTTGTTGTTGTTGTTGTTAGTGATTATTGGTGTTGTTGTTGTTGTTATTGTTTATTTGACGTTGTTGTTGTTGTTTATTTGACGTAGTTGTTGTTGTTGACATTGTTGTTATTGTTGTTTGTTTATTTGATGATTTTGTCGTTGTTGATGTTGTTGTTGTTGTTGTTTATTTGACGTTGTTGTTGTTGTTGTTTTTTATTTGACGTTGTTATTGTTGTTTATTTGACATTGTTTTTGTTATTTGACGTTGTTGTTGTTGTATTTGTTGTTGTTGTTGTTGCTTATTTGACGTTGTTGTTATTGTTGCTATTTATTTGACGTTGTTGTTGTTGTTATTGTTGTTTATTTGACGTTGTTGTTGTTGTTGTATTTGTTGTTGTTATTGTTGTTGCTTATTTGACGTTGTTGTTATTATTGTTGTTTATTTGACGTTTTTGTTGTTGTTGTTGTTATTCATTTGACATTGTTGTTGTTGTTGTTGTTGTTTATTTGACGTTGTTGTTGTTGTTGTTTATTTGATGTTGTTGTTGTTGTTGTTTTTGTTGTTTATTTGACGTTGTTGTTGTTATTTATTTGACGTTGTTGTTGTTTTTTATTTGACGTTGTTGTTGTTGACGTTGTTGTTGTTGTTGTTGTTTATTTGACGTTGTTAATGTTGTTGACATTGTTGTTGTTGTTTTTGTTGTTTATTTGGCGTTGTTGTTGTTGTTAGTGATTGTTGGTGTTGTTGTTGTTGTTATTGTTTATTTGACGTTGTTGTTGTTGTTGTTTATTTGACATAGTTGTTGTTGTTGACGTTGTTGTTATTGTTGTTTGTTTATTTGATGATTTTGTCGTTGTTGATGTTGTTGTTGTTGTTGTTTATTTGACGTTGTTGTTGTTATTGTTATTGTTGTTGTTATTGTTTATTTGACGTTGTTGTTGTTGTTTATTTGATGTTGTTGTTGTTGTTGTTTATTTGATGTTGTTGTTGTTGTTGTTTATTTGACATTGTTGTTGTTATTTATTTGACGTTGTTGTTGTTGTTGTTATTGTTGTTTTGAAGTTGTTGTTGTTGTTTATTTGATGTTGTTATTGTTGTTTATTTGACATTGTTTTTGTTATTTGACGTTGTTGTTGTTGTATTTGTTGTTGTTGTTGTTGCTTATTTGACGTTGTTGTTATTGTTGTTGTTTATTTGACGTTGTTGTTGTTGTTGTTTATTTGACGTTGTTGTTGTTTATTTGACGTTGTTGTTGTTGTTTATTTGACGTTGTTGGTGTTGTTGTATTTGTTGTTGTTATTGTTGTTGCTTATTTGACGTTGTTGTTATTGTTGTTGTTTATTTGACGTTTTTGTTGTTGTTGTTATTCATTTGACGTTGTTGTTGTTGTTGTTGTTTATTTGACGTTGTTGTTGTTGTTGTTGTTGTTTATTTGACGTTGTTGTTGTTGTTTATTTGACGTTGTTAATGTTGTTGACATTGTTGTTGTTGTTTTTGTTGTTTATTTGGCGTTGTTGTTGTTGTTGTTGTTAGTGATTGTTGGTGTTGTTGTTGTTGTTATTGTTTATTTGACGTTGTTGTTGTTGTTTATTTGACGTAGTTGTTGTTGTTGACGTTGTTGTTATTGTTGTTTGTTTATTTGATGATTTTGTCGTTGTTGATGTTGTTGTTGTTGTTGTTTATTTGACGTTGTTGTTGTTGTTGTTTATTTGACGTTGTTGTTGTTGTGGTTTATTTGACGTTGTTGTTTTTGTTATTGTTGTTGTTATTGTTTATTTGACGTTGTTGTTGTTGTTTATTTGACGTTGTTATTGTTGTTGTTTATTTGACGTTGTTGTTGTTGTTTGTTTATTTGACGTTGTTGTTGTTGTTTATTTAACGTTGTTGTTCTTGTTGTTATTTATTTGACGTTGTTGTTGTTGTTGTTATTTTTGTTGTTTATTTGACGTTGTTGTTGTTATTCATTTGATGTTGTTGTTGTTGTTGTTTATTTGACGTTGTTGTTGTTGTTGTTGTTGTTGTTGTTGTTTATTTGATGTTATTGTTGTTGTTGACATAGTTGTTGTTGTTAATTTGACGTTGTTGTTGTTGTTGACGTTGTTGTTTATTTGACGTTGTTGTTATTTATTTGACGTTGTTGTTGTTGTTGACGTTGTTGTTGTTGTTGTATTTGTTTATTGGACGTTGTTGTTGTTGTTGCTTATTTGACATTGTTGTTGTTGTTGTTATTTATTTGACGTTGTTGTTGTTGTTGTTGTTTATTTGACGTTTTTGTTGTTGTTGTTGACGTTGTTGTTGTTTTTTATTTGACGTTGTTGTTGTTGTTGTTGTTTATTTGACGTTGTTGTTGTTATTATTGTTATTGTTGTTGTTGTTGTTTATTTGACGTTGTTGTTGTTGTTTGTTTGATGTTGTTGTTGTTGTTGTTTATTTGATGTTGTTGTTGTTGTTGTTTATTTGACATTGTTGTTGTTATTTATTTGACGTTGTTGTTGTTGTTGTTATTGTTTATTTGACGTTGTTGTTGTTGTTGTTTATTTGATGTTGTTATTGTTGTTTATTTGACATTGTTTTTGTTATTTGACGTTGTTGTTGTTGTATTTGTTGTTGTTGTTGTTGCTTATTTGACGTTGTTGTTATTGTTGTTGTTTATTTGACGTTGTTGTTGTTGTTGTTTATTTGACGTTGTTGTTGTTTATTTGACGTTGTTGTTGTTGTTGTTTATTTGACGTTGTTGGTGTTGTTGTTGTTAGTGATTGTTGGTGTTGTTGTTGTTGTTATTGTTTATTTGACGTTGTTGTTGTTGTTGTTGTTTATTTGACGTAGTTGTTGTTGTTAACGTTGTTGTTATTGTTGTTTGTTTATTTGATGATTTTGTCGTTGTTGATGTTGTTGTTTATTTGACGTTGTTGATGTTATTGTTATTGTTGTTGTTGTTGTTGTTTATTTGACGTTGTTGTTGTTGTTGTTTATTTGATGTTGTTGTTGTTGTTTATTTGATGTTGTTGTTGTTGTTGTTGTTTATTTGACGTTGTTGTTGTTATTTATTTGACGTTGTTGTTGTTGTTGTTATTGTTTATTTGACGTTGTTGTTGTTGTTGTTGTTTATTTGATGTTGTTATTGTTGTTTATTTGACATTGTTTTTGTTATTTGACGTTGTTGTTGTTGTATTTGTTGTTGTTGTTGTTGCTTATTTGACGTTGTTGTTATTGTTGCTGTTTATTTGACGTTGTTATTGTTGTTGTTTATTTGATGTTGTTGTTGTTTATTTGACGTTGTTGTTGTTGTTGTTTATTTGACGTTGTTGGTGTTGTTGTATTTGTTGTTGTTATTGTTGTTGCTTATTTGACGTTGTTGTTATTGTTGTTGTTTATTTGACGTTTTTGTTGTTGTTGTTATTCATTTGACGTTGTTGTTGTTGTTGTTGTTTATTTGACGTTGTTGTTGTTGTTGTTTATTTGATGTTGTTGTTGTTGTTGTTGTTGTTTTAGTTGTTTATTTGACGTTGTTGTTGTTACTTATTTGACGTTGTTGTTGTTTTTTATTTGACGTTGTTGTTGTTGACGTTGTTGTTGTTGTTGTTTATTTGACGTTGTTGTTGTTGTTGTTTATTTGACGTTGTTAATGTTGTTGACATTGTTGTTGTTGTTTTTGTTGTTTATTTGGCGTTGTTGTTGTTGTTGTTGTTAGTGATTATTGGTGTTGTTGTTGTTGTTATTGTTTATTTGACGTTGTTGTTGTTGTTTATTTGACGTAGTTGTTGTTGTTGACGTTGTTGTTATTGTTGTTTGTTTATTTGATTATTTTGTCGTTGTTGATGTTGTTGTTGTTGTTTATTTGACGTTGTTGTTGTTGTTGTTTATTTGACGTTGTTGTTGTTGTGGTTTATTTGACGTTGTTGTTTTTGTTATTTTTGTTGTTATTGTTTATTTGACGTTGTTGTTGTTGTTTATTTGACGTTGTTGTTGTTGTTGTTTATTTGACGTTGTTGTTGTTGTTGTTGTTGTTGTTTATTTGACGTTGTTGTTGTTGTTTATTTAACGTTGTTGTTCTTGTTGTTATTTATTTGACGTTGTTGTTGTTGTTGTTGTTGTTTTTGTTGTTTATTTGACGTTGTTGTTGTTATTCATTTGATGTTGTTGTTGTTGTTGTTTATTTGACGTTGTTGTTGTTTATTTGACGTTGTTGTTGTTGTTATTGTTGTTTATTTGACGTTGTTGTTGTTGTATTTGTTGTTGTTATTGTTGTTGCTTATTTGACGTTGTTGTTATTATTGTTGTTTATTTGACGTTTTTGTTGTTGTTGTTGTTATTCATTTGACGTTGTTGTTGTTGTTGTTGTTTATTTGACGTTGTTGTTGTTGTTGTTGTTTATTTGATGTTGTTGTTGTTGTTGTTGTTTTTGTTGTTTATTTGACGTTGTTGTTGTTTTTTATTTGACGTTGTTGTTGTTGTTGTTTATTTGACGTTGTTAATGTTGTTGACATTGTTGTTGTTGTTTTTGTGTTTATTTGGCGTTGTTGTTGTTGTTGTTAGTGATTGTTGGTGTTGTTGTTGTTGTTATTGTTTATTTGACGTTGTTGTTGTTGTTGTTTATTTGACGTAGTTGTTGTTGTTGACGTTGTTGTTATTGTTGTTTGTTTATTTGATGATTTTGTCGTTGTTGATGTTGTTGTTTATTTGACGTTGTTGTTGTTATTGTTATTGTCGTTGTTGTTGTTTATTTGACGTTGTTGTTGTTGTTTATTTGATGTTGTTGTTGTTGTTTATTTGATGTTGTTGTTGTTGTTTATTTGACGTTGTTGTTGTTATTTATTTGACGTTGTTGTTGTTGTTGTTATTGTTTATTTGACGTTGTTGTTGTTGTTGTTGTTTATTTGATGTTGTTATTGTTGTTTATTTGACATTGTTTTTGTTATTTGACGTTGTTGTTGTTGTATTTGTTGTTGTTGTTGTTGCTTATTTGACGTTGTTGTTATTGTTGCTGTTTATTTGACGTTGTTATTGTTGTTGTTTATTTGACGTTGTTGTTGTTTATTTGACGTTGTTGTTGTTGTTGTTTATTTGACGTTGTTGGTGTTGTTGTATTTGTTGTTGTTATTGTTGTTGCTTATTTGACGTTGTTGTTATTGTTGTTGTTTATTTGACGTTTTTGTTGTTGTTGTTATTCATTTGACGTTGTTGTTGTTGTTGTTGTTTATTTGACGTTGTTGTTGTTGTTGTTTATTTGATGTTGTTGTTGTTGTTGTTGTTGTTGTTGTTTTAGTTGTTTATTTGACGTTGTTGTTGTTATTTATTTGACGTTGTTGTTGTTTTTTATTTGACGTTGTTGTTGTTGACGTTGTTGTTGTTGTTGTTTATTTGACGTTGTTGTTGTTGTTTATTTGACGTTGTTAATGTTGTTGACATTGTTGTTGTTGTTTTTGTTGTTTATTTGGCGTTGTTGTTGTTGTTGTTAGTGATTATTGGTGTTGTTGTTGTTGTTGTTATTGTTTATTTGACGTTGTTGTTGTTGTTTATTTGACGTAGGTGTTGTTGTTGACGTTGTTGTTATTGTTGTTTGTTTATTTGATGATTTTGTCGTTGTTGATGTTGTTGTTGTTGTTTATTTGACGTTGTTGTTGTTGTTGTTTATTTGACGTTGTTGTTGTTGTGGTTTATTTGACGTTTTTGTTTTTGTTTTTGTTTTTGTTGTTGTTGTTTATTTGACATTGTTTTTGTTATTTGACGTTGTTGTTGTTGTATTTGATGTTGTTGTTGTTGCTTATTTGACGTTGTTGTTATTGTTGCTATTTATTTGACGTTGTTGTTGTTGTTGTTGTTGTTTATTTGACGTTGTTGTTGTTGTTATTGTTGTTTATTTGACGTTGTTGTTGTTGTATTTGTTGTTGTTATTGTTGTTGCTTATTTGACGTTGTTGTTATTATTGTTGTTTATTTGACGTTTTTGTTGTTGTTGTTGTTATTCATTTGACGTTGTTGTTGTTGTTGTTGTTGTTGTTTATTTGACGTTGTCGTTGTTGTTGTTGTTTATTTGATGTTGTTGTTGCTGTTGTTTTTGTTGTTTATTTGACGTTGTTGTTGTTATTTATTTGACGTTGTTGTTGTTTTTTATTTGACGTTGTTGTTGTTGACGATGTTGTTGTTGTTGTTGTTTATTTGACGTTGTTAATGTTGTTGACATTGTTGTTGTTATTTTTGTTGTTTATTTGGCGTTGTTGTTGTTGTTGTTAGTGATTGTTGGTGTTGTTGTTGTTGTTATTGTTTATTTGACGTTGTTGTTGTTGTTTATTTGACGTAGTTGTTGTTGTTGACGTTGTTGTTTATTTGACGTTGTTGTTGTTGTTGACGTTGTTGTTTATTTGACGTTGTTGTTGTTATTTATTTGACGTTGTTGTTGTTGTTGACGTTGTTGTTGTTGTTGTATTTTTTTATTGGACGTTGTTGTTGTTGTTGCTTATTTGACATTGTTGTTGTTGTTGTTATTTATTTGACGTTGTTGTTGTTGTTGTTGTTGTTGTTGTTGTTGTTTATTTGACGTTTTTGTTGTTGTTGTTGTTGACGTTGTTGTTATTTTTTATTTGACGTTGTTGTTGTTGTTGTTTATTTGACGTTGTTGTTGTTATTATTGTTATTGTTGTTGTTGTTGTTTATTTGACGTTGTTGTTGTTGTTTGTTTGATGTTGTTGTTGTTGTTGTTTATTTGATGTTGTTGTTGTTGTTTATTTGACATTGTTGTTGTTATTTATTTGACGTTGTTGTTGTTGTTGTTATTGTTTATTTGACGTTGTTATTGTTGTTGTTGTTTATTTGATGTTGTTATTGTTGTTTATTTGACATTGTTTTTGTTATTTGACGTTGTTGTTGTTGTATTTGTTGTTGTTGTTGTTGCTTATTTGACGTTGTTGTTATTGTTGCTGTTTATTTGACGTTGTTGTTGTTGTTGTTGTTTATTTGACGTTGTTGTTGTTTATTTGACGTTGTTGTTGTTGTTGTTTATTTGACGTTGTTGGTGTTGTTGTATTTGTTGTTGTTATTGTTGTTGCTTATTTGACGTTGTTGTTATTGTTGTTGTTTATTTGACGTTTTTGTTGTTGTTGTTATTCACTTGACGTTGTTGTTGTTGTTGTTTATTTGACGTTGTTGTTGTTGTTGTTGTTTATTTGACGTTGTTGTTGTTGTTTATTTGACGTTGTTAATGTTGTTGACATTGTTGTTGTTGTTTTTGTTGTTTATTTGGCGTTGTTGTTGTTGTTGTTAGTGATTATTGGTGTTGTTGTTGTTGTTATTGTTTATTTGACGTTGTTGTTGTTGTTTATTTGACGTAGTTGTTGTTGTTGACGTTGTTGTTATTGTTGTTTGTTTATTTGATGATTTTGTCGTTGTTGATGTTGTTGTTGTTATTGTTTATTTGACGTTGTTGTTGTTGTTGTTTATTTGACGTTGTTGTTGTTTATTTGACGTTGTTGTTTGAGTTGTTGTTTATTTAACGTTGTTGTTGTTTATTTGATGTTGTTTTAGTTGTTGTTGTTTATTTGACGTTCTTGTTGTTTTTTATTTGACGTTGTTGTTATTGACATTGTTGTTGTTGACATTGTTGTTGTTGTTTATTTGATGTTGTTGTTGTTGTTGTTGTTGTTTATTTGACGTAGTTGTTGTTATTGACGTTGTTGTTGTTGTTTATTTGACGTAGTTGTTGTTATTGACGTTGTTGTTGTTGTTGTTGTTTATTTGACGTTTTTGTTGTTGTTGTTGTTGACGTTGTTGTTGTTTTTTATTTGACGTTGTTGTTGTTGTTGTTTATTTGACGTTGTTGTTGTTGTTATTGTTATTGTTGTTGTTGTTGTTTATTTGACGTTGTTGTTGTTGTTTATTTGATGTTGTTGTTGTTGTTGTTGTTGTTGTTTATTTGACGTTGTTGTTGTTGTTGTTTATTTGACGTTGTTATTGTTATTTATTTGACGTTGTTGTTGTTGTTATTGTTTATTTGACGTTGTTGTTGTTGTTGTTGTTTATTTGACGTTGTTATTGTTGTTTATTTGACATTGTTTTTGTTATTTGACGTTGTTGTTGTTGTATTTGTTGTTGTTGTTGTTGCTTATTTGACGTTGTTGTTATTGTTGCTATTTATTTGACGTTGTTGTTGTTGTTGTTATTTTTGTTGTTTATTTGACGTTGTTGTTGTTATTCATTTGATGTTGTTGTTGTTGTTGTTTATTTGACGTTGTTGTTGTTGTTGTTGTTGTTGTTGTTGTTTATTTGATGTTATTGTTGTTGTTGACATAGTTGTTGTTGTTAATTTGACGTTGTTGTTGTTGTTGACGTTGTTGTTTATTTGACGTTGTTGTTATTTATTTGACGTTGTTGTTGTTGTTGACGTTGTTGTTGTTGTTGTATTTGTTTATTGGACGTTGTTGTTGTTGTTGCTTATTTGACATTGTTGTTGTTGTTGTTATTTATTTGACGTTGTTGTTGTTGTTGTTGTTTATTTGACGTTTTTGTTGTTGTTGTTGACGTTGTTGTTGTTTTTTATTTGACGTTGTTGTTGTTGTTGTTGTTTATTTGACGTTGTTGTTGTTATTATTGTTATTGTTGTTGTTGTTGTTTATTTGACGTTGTTGTTGTTGTTTGTTTGATGTTGTTGTTGTTGTTGTTTATTTGATGTTGTTGTTGTTGTTGTTTATTTGACATTGTTGTTGTTATTTATTTGACGTTGTTGTTGTTGTTGTTATTGTTTATTTGACGTTGTTGTTGTTGTTGTTTATTTGATGTTGTTATTGTTGTTTATTTGACATTGTTTTTGTTATTTGACGTTGTTGTTGTTGTATTTGTTGTTGTTGTTGTTGCTTATTTGACGTTGTTGTTATTGTTGTTGTTTATTTGACGTTGTTGTTGTTGTTGTTTATTTGACGTTGTTGTTGTTTATTTGACGTTGTTGTTGTTGTTGTTTATTTGACGTTGTTGGTGTTGTTGTTGTTAGTGATTGTTGGTGTTGTTGTTGTTGTTATTGTTTATTTGACGTTGTTGTTGTTGTTGTTGTTTATTTGACGTAGTTGTTGTTGTTAACGTTGTTGTTATTGTTGTTTGTTTATTTGATGATTTTGTCGTTGTTGATGTTGTTGTTTATTTGACGTTGTTGATGTTATTGTTATTGTTGTTGTTGTTGTTGTTTATTTGACGTTGTTGTTGTTGTTGTTTATTTGATGTTGTTGTTGTTGTTTATTTGATGTTGTTGTTGTTGTTGTTGTTTATTTGACGTTGTTGTTGTTATTTATTTGACGTTGTTGTTGTTGTTGTTATTGTTTATTTGACGTTGTTGTTGTTGTTGTTGTTTATTTGATGTTGTTATTGTTGTTTATTTGACATTGTTTTTGTTATTTGACGTTGTTGTTGTTGTATTTGTTGTTGTTGTTGTTGCTTATTTGACGTTGTTGTTATTGTTGCTGTTTATTTGACGTTGTTATTGTTGTTGTTTATTTGATGTTGTTGTTGTTTATTTGACGTTGTTGTTGTTGTTGTTTATTTGACGTTGTTGGTGTTGTTGTATTTGTTGTTGTTATTGTTGTTGCTTATTTGACGTTGTTGTTATTGTTGTTGTTTATTTGACGTTTTTGTTGTTGTTGTTATTCATTTGACGTTGTTGTTGTTGTTGTTGTTTATTTGACGTTGTTGTTGTTGTTGTTTATTTGATGTTGTTGTTGTTGTTGTTGTTGTTTTAGTTGTTTATTTGACGTTGTTGTTGTTACTTATTTGACGTTGTTGTTGTTTTTTATTTGACGTTGTTGTTGTTGACGTTGTTGTTGTTGTTGTTTATTTGACGTTGTTGTTGTTGTTGTTTATTTGACGTTGTTAATGTTGTTGACATTGTTGTTGTTGTTTTTGTTGTTTATTTGGCGTTGTTGTTGTTGTTGTTGTTAGTGATTATTGGTGTTGTTGTTGTTGTTATTGTTTATTTGACGTTGTTGTTGTTGTTTATTTGACGTAGTTGTTGTTGTTGACGTTGTTGTTATTGTTGTTTGTTTATTTGATGATTTTGTCGTTGTTGATGTTGTTGTTGTTGTTTATTTGACGTTGTTGTTGTTGTTGTTTATTTGACGTTGTTGTTGTTGTGGTTTATTTGACGTTGTTGTTTTTGTTATTTTTGTTGTTATTGTTTATTTGACGTTGTTGTTGTTGTTTATTTGACGTTGTTGTTGTTGTTGTTTATTTGACGTTGTTGTTGTTGTTGTTGTTGTTGTTTATTTGACGTTGTTGTTGTTGTTTATTTAACGTTGTTGTTCTTGTTGTTATTTATTTGACGTTGTTGTTGTTGTTGTTGTTTTTGTTGTTTATTTGACGTTGTTGTTGTTATTCATTTGATGTTGTTGTTGTTGTTGTTTATTTGACGTTGTTGTTGTTTATTTGACGTTGTTGTTGTTGTTATTGTTGTTTATTTGACGTTGTTGTTGTTGTATTTGTTGTTGTTATTGTTGTTGCTTATTTGACGTTGTTGTTATTATTGTTGTTTATTTGACGTTTTTGTTGTTGTTGTTGTTATTCATTTGACGTTGTTGTTGTTGTTGTTGTTTATTTGACGTTGTTGTTGTTGTTGTTGTTTATTTGATGTTGTTGTTGTTGTTGTTGTTGTTTTTGTTGTTTATTTGATGTTGTTGTTGTTATTTATTTGACGTTGTTGTTGTTTTTTATTTGACGTTGTTGTTGTTGTTGTTGTTTATTTGACGTTGTTAATGTTGTTGACATTGTTGTTGTTGTTTTTGTGTTTATTTGGCGTTGTTGTTGTTGTTGTTAGTGATTGTTGGTGTTGTTGTTGTTGTTATTGTTTATTTGACGTTGTTGTTGTTGTTGTTGTTTATTTGACGTAGTTGTTGTTGTTGACGTTGTTGTTATTGTTGTTTGTTTATTTGATGATTTTGTCGTTGTTGATGTTGTTGTTTATTTGACGTTGTTGTTGTTATTGTTATTGTCGTTGTTGTTGTTTATTTGACGTTGTTGTTGTTGTTTATTTGATGTTGTTGTTGTTGTTTATTTGATGTTGTTGTTGTTGTTTATTTGACGTTGTTGTTGTTATTTATTTGACGTTGTTGTTGTTGTTGTTATTGTTTATTTGACGTTGTTGTTGTTGTTGTTGTTTATTTGATGTTGTTATTGTTGTTTATTTGACATTGTTTTTGTTATTTGACGTTGTTGTTGTTGTATTTGTTGTTGTTGTTGTTGCTTATTTGACGTTGTTGTTATTGTTGCTGTTTATTTGACGTTGTTATTGTTGTTGTTTATTTGACGTTGTTGTTGTTTATTTGACGTTGTTGTTGTTGTTGTTTATTTGACGTTGTTGGTGTTGTTGTATTTGTTGTTGTTATTGTTGTTGCTTATTTGACGTTGTTGTTATTGTTGTTGTTTATTTGACGTTTTTGTTGTTGTTGTTATTCATTTGACGTTGTTGTTGTTGTTGTTGTTTATTTGACGTTGTTGTTGTTGTTGTTTATTTGATGTTGTTGTTGTTGTTGTTGTTGTTGTTTTAGTTGTTTATTTGACGTTGTTGTTGTTATTTATTTGACGTTGTTGTTGTTTTTTATTTGACGTTGTTGTTGTTGACGTTGTTGTTGTTGTTGTTTATTTGACGTTGTTGTTGTTGTTTATTTGACGTTGTTAATGTTGTTGACATTGTTGTTGTTGTTTTTGTTGTTTATTTGGCGTTGTTGTTGTTGTTGTTAGTGATTATTGGTGTTGTTGTTGTTGTTGTTATTGTTTATTTGACGTTGTTGTTGTTGTTTATTTGACGTAGGTGTTGTTGTTGACGTTGTTGTTATTGTTGTTTGTTTATTTGATGATTTTGTCGTTGTTGATGTTGTTGTTGTTGTTTATTTGACGTTGTTGTTGTTGTTGTTTATTTGACGTTGTTGTTGTTGTGGTTTATTTGACGTTTTTGTTTTTGTTTTTGTTTTTGTTGTTGTTGTTTATTTGACATTGTTTTTGTTATTTGACGTTGTTGTTGTTGTATTTGATGTTGTTGTTGTTGCTTATTTGACGTTGTTGTTATTGTTGCTATTTATTTGACGTTGTTGTTGTTGTTGTTGTTGTTTATTTGACGTTGTTGTTGTTGTTATTGTTGTTTATTTGACGTTGTTGTTGTTGTATTTGTTGTTGTTATTGTTGTTGCTTATTTGACGTTGTTGTTATTATTGTTGTTTATTTGACGTTTTTGTTGTTGTTGTTGTTATTCATTTGACGTTGTTGTTGTTGTTGTTGTTGTTGTTGTTTATTTGACGTTGTCGTTGTTGTTGTTGTTTATTTGATGTTGTTGTTGCTGTTGTTTTTGTTGTTTATTTGACGTTGTTGTTGTTATTTATTTGACGTTGTTGTTGTTTTTTATTTGACGTTGTTGTTGTTGACGATGTTGTTGTTGTTGTTGTTTATTTGACGTTGTTAATGTTGTTGACATTGTTGTTGTTATTTTTGTTGTTTATTTGGCGTTGTTGTTGTTGTTGTTAGTGATTGTTGGTGTTGTTGTTGTTGTTATTGTTTATTTGACGTTGTTGTTGTTGTTTATTTGACGTAGTTGTTGTTGTTGACGTTGTTGTTTATTTGACGTTGTTGTTGTTGTTGACGTTGTTGTTTATTTGACGTTGTTGTTGTTATTTATTTGACGTTGTTGTTGTTGTTGACGTTGTTGTTGTTGTTGTATTTTTTTATTGGACGTTGTTGTTGTTGTTGCTTATTTGACATTGTTGTTGTTGTTGTTATTTATTTGACGTTGTTGTTGTTGTTGTTGTTGTTGTTGTTGTTGTTGTTTATTTGACGTTTTTGTTGTTGTTGTTGACGTTGTTGTTATTTTTTATTTGACGTTGTTGTTGTTGTTGTTTATTTGACGTTGTTGTTGTTATTATTGTTATTGTTGTTGTTGTTGTTTATTTGACGTTGTTGTTGTTGTTTGTTTGATGTTGTTGTTGTTGTTGTTTATTTGATGTTGTTGTTGTTGTTTATTTGACATTGTTGTTGTTATTTATTTGACGTTGTTGTTGTTGTTGTTATTGTTTATTTGACGTTGTTATTGTTGTTGTTGTTTATTTGATGTTGTTATTGTTGTTTATTTGACATTGTTTTTGTTATTTGACGTTGTTGTTGTTGTATTTGTTGTTGTTGTTGTTGCTTATTTGACGTTGTTGTTATTGTTGCTGTTTATTTGACGTTGTTGTTGTTGTTGTTGTTTATTTGACGTTGTTGTTGTTTATTTGACGTTGTTGTTGTTGTTGTTTATTTGACGTTGTTGGTGTTGTTGTATTTGTTGTTGTTATTGTTGTTGCTTATTTGACGTTGTTGTTATTGTTGTTGTTTATTTGACGTTTTTGTTGTTGTTGTTATTCATTTGACGTTGTTGTTGTTGTTGTTTATTTGACGTTGTTGTTGTTGTTGTTGTTTATTTGACGTTGTTGTTGTTGTTTATTTGACGTTGTTAATGTTGTTGACATTGTTGTTGTTGTTTTTGTTGTTGTTAGTGATTATTGGTGTTGTTGTTGTTGTTATTGTTTATTTGACGTTGTTGTTGTTGTTTATTTGACGTAGTTGTTGTTGTTGACGTTGTTGTTATTGTTGTTTGTTTATTTGATGATTTTGTCGTTGTTGATGTTGTTGTTGTTATTGTTTATTTGACGTTGTTGTTGTTGTTGTTTATTTGACGTTGTTGTTGTTTATTTGACGTTGTTGTTTGAGTTGTTGTTTATTTAACGTTGTTGTTGTTTATTTGATGTTGTTTTAGTTGTTGTTGTTTATTTGACGTTCTTGTTGTTTTTTATTTGACGTTGTTGTTATTGACATTGTTGTTGTTGACATTGTTGTTGTTGTTTATTTGATGTTGTTGTTGTTGTTGTTGTTGTTTATTTGACGTAGTTGTTGTTATTGACGTTGTTGTTGTTGTTTATTTGACGTAGTTGTTGTTATTGACGTTGTTGTTGTTGTTGTTGTTTATTTGACGTTTTTGTTGTTGTTGTTGTTGACGTTGTTGTTGTTTTTTATTTGACGTTGTTGTTGTTGTTGTTTATTTGACGTTGTTGTTGTTGTTATTGTTATTGTTGTTGTTGTTGTTTATTTGACGTTGTTGTTGTTGTTTATTTGATGTTGTTGTTGTTGTTGTTGTTGTTTATTTGACGTTGTTGTTGTTGTTGTTTATTTGACGTTGTTATTGTTATTTATTTGACGTTGTTGTTGTTGTTATTGTTTATTTGACGTTGTTGTTGTTGTTGTTGTTTATTTGACGTTGTTATTGTTGTTTATTTGACATTGTTTTTGTTATTTGACGTTGTTGTTGTTGTATTTGTTGTTGTTGTTGTTGCTTATTTGACGTTGTTGTTATTGTTGCTATTTATTTGACGTTGTTGTTGTTGTTATTGTTGTTTATTTGACGTTGTTGTTGTTGTTGTATTTGTTGTTGTTATTGTTGTTGCTTATTTGACGTTGTTGTTATTATTGTTGTTTATTTGACGTTTTTGTTGTTGTTGTTGTTATTCATTTGACATTGTTGTTGTTGTTGTTGTTTATTTGACGTTGTTGTTGTTGTTGTTGTTTATTTGATGTTGTTGTTGTTGTTGTTTTTGTTGTTTATTTGATGTTGTTGTTGTTATTTATTTGACGTTGTTGTTGTTTTTTATTTGACGTT
Organism: Vicia faba; assembly: GCA_948472305.1. Classification (NCBI taxonomy): domain Eukaryota; kingdom Viridiplantae; phylum Streptophyta; class Magnoliopsida; order Fabales; family Fabaceae; genus Vicia; species Vicia faba. The sequence goes on from OX451735.1 coordinate 1,209,669,584, forward strand.
GTTGTTGTTGACGTTGTTGTTGTTGTTGTTGTTGTTTATTTGACGTTGTTAATGTTGTTGACATTGTTGTTGTTGTTTTTGTTGTTTATTTGGCGTTGTTGTTGTTGTTGTTAGTGATTGTTGGTGTTGTTGTTGTTGTTATTGTTTATTTGACGTTGTTGTTGTTGTTGTTTATTTGACGTAGTTGTTGTTGTTGACGTTGTTGTTATTGTTGTTTGTTTATTTGATGATTTTGTTGTTGTTGATGTTGTTGTTGTTGTTGTTTATTTGACGTTGTTGTTGTTGTTATTGTTATTGTTGTTGTTGTTGTTTATTTGACGTTGTTGTTGTTGTTTGTTTGATGTTGTTGTTGTTGTTGTTTATTTGATGTTGTTGTTGTTGTTGTTTATTTGACATTGTTGTTGTTATTTATTTGACGTTGTTGTTGTTGTTGTTATTGTTTATTTGACGTTGTTGTTGTTGTTGTTTATTTGATGTTGTTATTGTTGTTTATTTGACATTGTTTTTGTTATTTGACGTTGTTGTTGTTGTATTTGTTGTTGTTGTTGTTGCTTATTTGACTTTGTTGTTATTGTTGTTGTTTATTTGACGTTGTTGTTGTTTATTTGACGTTGTTGTTGTTGTTGTTTATTTGACGTTGTTGGTGTTGTATTATTTGTTGTTGTTATTGTTGTTGCTTATTTGACGTTGTTGTTATTGTTGTTGTTTATTTGACGTTTTTGTTGTTGTTGTTATTCATTTGACGTTGTTGTTGTTGTTGTTGTTTATTTGACGTTGTTGTTGTTGTTGTTGTTTATTTGACGTTGTTGTTGTTGTTTATTTGACGTTGTTAATGTTGTTGACATTGTTGTTGTTGTTTTTGTTGTTTATTTGGCGTTGTTGTTGTTGTTGTTAGTGATTATTGGTGTTGTTGTTGTTGTTATTGTTTATTTGACGTTGTTGTTATTGTTTATTTGACGTAGTTGTTGTTGTTGACGTTGTTGTTATTGTTGTTTATTTATTTGATGATTTTGTCGTTGTTGATGTTGTTGTTGTTGTTGTTTATTTGACGTTGTTGTTGTTGTTTTTTATTTGACGTTGTTGTTGTTGTTGTTGTTTATTTGACGTTGTTGTTGTTGTTTATTTGACGTTGTTGTTTTTGTTGTTGTTTATTTGACGTTGTTGTTGTTTATTTGATGTTGTTTTAGTTGTTGTTGTTTATTTGACGTTCTTGTTGTTTTTTATTTGACGTTGTTGTTGTTGACATTGTTGTTGTTGACATTGTTGTTGTTGTTTATTTGATGTTGTTGTTGTTGTTGTTGTTGTTGTTGTTTATTTGACGTAGTTGTTGTTATTGACGTTGTTGTTGTTGTTTATTTGACGTAGTTGTTGTTATTGACGTTGTTGTTGTTGTTGTTGTTGTTGTTGTTTATTTGACGTTTTTGTTGTTGTTGTTGTTGACGTTGTTGTTGTTTTTTATTTGACATTGTTGTTGTTGTTGTTGTTTATTTGACGTTGTTGTTGTTGTTATCGTTATTGTTGTTGTTGTTGTTTATTTGACGTTGTTGTTGTTGTTTATTTGATGTTGTTGTTGTTGTTGTTTATTTGACGTTGTTGTTGTTGTTGTTTATTTGACGTTGTTATTGTTATTTATTTGACGTTGTTGTTGTTGTTATTGTTTATTTGACGTTGTTGTTGTTGTTGTTTATTTGACGTTGTTATTGTTGTTTATTTGACATTGTTTTTGTTATTTGACGTTGTTGTTGTTGTATTTGTTGTTGTTGTTGTTGCTTATTTGACGTTGTTGTTGTTGTTATTGTTGTTTATTTGACATTGTTGTTGTTGTTGTATTTGTTGTTGTTATTGTTGTTGCTTATTTGACGTTGTTGTTATTATTGTTGTTTATTTGACGTTTTTGTTGTTGTTGTTGTTATTCATTTGACATTGTTGTTGTTGTTGTTGTTTATTTGACGTTGTTGTTGTTGTTGTTGTTGTTGTTTATTTGATGTTGTTGTTGTTGTTGTTTTTGTTGTTTATTTGACGTTGTTGTTGTTATTTATTTGACGTTGTTGTTGTTTTTTATTTGACGTTGTTGTTGTTGACGTTGTTGTTGTTGTTGTTTATTTGACGTTGTTAATGTTGTTGACTTTTTTGTTGTTGTTTTTGTTGTTTATTTGGCGTTGTTGTTGTTGTTGTTAGTGATTGTTGGTGTTGTTGTTGTTGTTATTGTTTATTTGACGTTGTTGTTGTTGTTGTTTATTTGACGTAGTTGTTGTTGTTGACGTTGTTGTTATTGTTGTTTGTTTATTTGATGATTTTGTCGTTGTTGATGTTGTTGTTGTTGTTTATTTGACGTTGTTGTTGTTGTTGTTATTGTTGTTGTTGTTGTTGTTGTTTATTTGACGTTGTTGTTGTTGTTTATTTGATGTTGTTGTTGTTGTTGTTTATTTGATGTTGTTGTTGTTGTTTATTTGACATTGTCGTTGTTATTTATTTGACGTAGTTGTTGTTGTTGTTATTGTTTATTTGACGTTGTTGTTGTTGTTGTTATTGTTTATTTGACGTTGTTGTTGTTGTTTATTTGATGTTGTTATTGTTGTTTATTTGACATTGTTTTTGTTATTTGACGTTGTTGTTGTTGTATTTGTTGTTGTTGTTGTTGCTTATTTGACGTTGTTGTTATTGTTGCTGTTTATTTGACGTTGTTGTTGTTGTTGTTTATTTGACGTTGTTGTTGTTTATTTGACGTTGTTGTTGTTGTTGTTGTTTATTTGACGTTGTTGGTGTTGTTGTATTTGTTGTTGTTATTGTTGTTGCTTATTTGACGTTGTTGTTATTGTTGTTGTTTATTTGACGTTTTTGTTGTTGTTGTTATTCATTTGACGTTGTTGTTGTTGTTGTTTATTTGACGTTGTTGTTGTTGTTGTTGTTTATTTGATGTTGTTGTTGTTGTTGTTGTTATTTTAGTTGTTTATTTGACGTTGTTGTTGTTATTTATTTGACGTTGTTGTTGTTTTTTATTTGACGTTGTTGTTGTTGACGTTGTTGTTGTTGTTGTTTATTTGACGTTGTTGTTGTTGTTGTTGTTTATTTGACGTTGTTAATGTTGTTGACATTGTTGTTGTTGTTTTTGTTGTTTATTTGGCGTTGTTGTTGTTGTTGTTGTTGTTAGTGATTATTGGTGTTGTTGTTGTTGTTATTGTTTATTTGACGTTGTTGTTGTTGTTTATTTGACGTAGTTGTTGTTGTTGAAGTTGTTGTTATTGTTGTTTGTTTATTTGATGATTTTGTCGTTGTTGATGTTGTTGTTGTTGTTGTTTATTTGACGTTGTTGTTGTTGTTGTTTGTTTGACGTTGTTGTTGTTGTGGTTTATTTGACGTTGTTGTTTTTGTTATTGTTGTTGTTATTGTTTATTTGACGTTGTTGTTGTTGTTTATTTGACGTTGTTATTGTTGTTGTTTATTTGACGTTGTTGTTGTTGTTGTTGTTGTTTATTTGACGTTGTTGTTGTTGTTTATTTAACGTTGTTGTTCTTGTTGTTATTTATTTGACGTTGTTGTTGTTGTTGTTATTTTTGTTGTTTATTTGACGTTGTTGTTGTTATTCATTTGATGTTGTTGTTGTTGTTGTTGTTTATTTGACGTTGTTGTTGTTGTTGTTGTTGTTGTTGTTTATTTGATGTTGTTGTTGTTGACATAGTTGTTGTTGTTAATTTGACGTTGTTGTTGTTGTTGACGTTGTTGTTTATTTGACGTTGTTGTTATTTATTTGACGTTGTTGTTGTTGTTGACGTTGTTGTTGTTGTTGTATTTGTTTATTGGACGTTGTTGTTGTTGTTGTTGCTTATTTGACATTGTTGTTGTTGTTGTTATTTATTTGACGTTGTTGTTGTTGTTGTTGTTTATTTGACGTTTTTGTTGTTGTTGTTGTTGACGTTGTTGTTGTTTTTTATTTGACGTTGTTGTTGTTGTTGTTTATTTGACGTTGTTGTTGTTATTATTGTTATTGTTGTTGTTGTTGTTTATTTGACGTTGTTGTTGTTGTTTGTTTGATGTTGTTGTTGTTGTTGTTTATTTGATGTTGTTGTTGTTGTTGTTTATTTGACATTGTTGTTGTTATTTATTTGACGTTGTTGTTGTTGTTGTTATTGTTTATTTGACGTTGTTGTTGTTGTTGTTGTTTATTTGATGTTGTTATTGTTGTTTATTTGACATTGTTTTTGTTATTTGACGTTGTTGTTGTTGTATTTGTTGTTGTTGTTGTTGCTTATTTGACGTTGTTGTTATTCTTGCTGTTTATTTGACGTTGTTGTTGTTGTTGTTTATTTGACGTTGTTGTTGTTTATTTGACGTTGTTGTTGTTGTTGTTTATTTGACGTTGTTGGTGTTGTTGTATTTGTTGTTGTTATTGTTGTTGCTTATTTGACGTTGTTGTTATTCTTGTTGTTTATTTGACGTTTTTGTTGTTGTTGTTATTCATTTGACGTTGTTGTTGTTGTTGTTGTTGTTTATTTGACGTTGTTGTTGTTGTTGTTTATTTGATGTTGTTGTTGTTGTTGTTGTTGTTGTTATTTTAGTTGTTTATTTGACGTTGTTGTTGTTGTTAATTATTTGACGTTGTTGTTGTTTTTTATTTGACGTTGTTGTTGTTGATGTTGTTGATGTTGTTGTTGTTTATTTGACGTTGTTGTTGTTGTTGTTGTTTATTTGACGTTGTTAATGTTGTTGACATTGTTGTTGTTGTTTTTGTTGTTTATTTGACGTTGTTGTTGTTGTTGTTAGTGATTATTGGTGTTGCTGTTGTTGTTATTGTTTATTTGACGTTGTTGTTGTTGTTTATTTGACGTAGTTGTTGTTGTTGACGTTGTTGTTATTGTTGTTTGTTTATTTGATGATTTTGTCGTTGTTGATGTTGTTGTTGTTGTTGTTTATTTGACGTTGTTGTTGTTGTTCTTTATTTGACGTTGTTGTTGTTGTGGTTTATTTGACGTTGATGTTTTTGTTATTGTTGTTGTTATTGTTTATTTGACGTTGTTGTTGTTGTTTATTTGACATTGTTATTGTTGTTATTTATTTGACGTTGTTGTTGTTGTTGTAGTTTATTTGACGTTGTTGTTGTTGTTTATTTAACGTTGTTGTTCTTGTTGTTATTTATTTGACGTTGTTGTTGTTGTTGTTGTTGTTGTTTTTGTTGTTTATTTGACGTTGTTGTTGTTATTCATTTGATGTTGTTGTTGTTGTTGTTTATTTGACGTTGTTGTTGTTGTTGTTGTTTATTTGATGTTATTGTTGTTGTTGACATAGATGTTGTTGTTGTTAATTTGACGTTGTTGTTGTTGACGTTGTTGTTTATTTGACGTTGTTGTTATTATTTATTTGACGTTGTTGTTGTTGTTGACGTTGTTGTTGTTGTATTTGTTTATTGGACGTTGTTGTTGTTGTTGCTTATTTGACATTGTTGTTGTTGTTGTTATTTATTTGACGTTGTTGTTGTTGTTGTTTATTTGACGTTTTTGTTGTTGTTGTTTTTTATTTGTCGTTGTTGTTGTTGTTGTTTATTTGACGTTGTTGTTGTTATTATTGTTATTGTTGTTGTTGTTGTTTATTTGACGTTGTTGTTCTTGTTTATTTGATGTTGTTGTTGTTGTTTATTTGACGTTGTTGTTGTTGTTTATTTGACGTTGTTATTGTTATTTATTTGACGTTGTTGTTGTTGTTATTGTTTATTTGACGTTGTTGTTGTTGTTGTTGTTTATTTGACGTTGTTATTGTTGTTTATTTGACATTGTTTTTGTTATTTGACGTTGTTGTTGTTGTTGTATTTGTTGTTGTTGTTGTTGCTTATTTGACGTTGTTGTTATTGTTGCTATTTATTTGACGTTGTTGTTGTTGTTGTTTATTTGACGTTGTTGTTGTTGTTATTGTTGTTTATTTGACGTTGTTGTTGTTGTTGTATTTGTTGTTGTTATTGTTGTTGCTTATTTGACGTTGTTGTTATTATTGTTGTTTATTTGACGTTTTTGTTGTTGTTGTTGTTATTCATTTGACGTTGATGTTGTTGTTGTTGTTGTTTATTTGACGTTGTTGTTGTTGTTGTTTATTTGATGTTGTTGTTGTTGTTGTTGTTGTTTTTGTTGTTTATTTGACGTTGTTGTTGTTATTTATTTGACGTTGTTGTTGTTTTTTATTTGACGTTGTTGTTGTTGTTGTTGTTTATTTGACGTTGTTAATGTTGTTGACATTGTTGTTGTTGTTTTTGTGTTTATTTGGCGTTGTTGTTGTTGTTGTTGTTAGTGATTGTTGGTGTTGTTGTTGTTGTTATTGTTTATTTGACGTTGTTGTTGTTGTTGTTGTTTATTTGACGTAGTTGTTGTTGTTGACGTTGTTGTTATTGTTGTTTGTTTATTTGATGATTTTGTCGTTGTTGATGTTGTTGTTTATTTGACGTTGTTGTTGTTATTGTTATTGTTGTTGTTGTTGTTTATTTGACGTTGTTGTTGTTGTTGTTTATTTGATGTTGTTGTTGTTGTTGTTTATTTGATGTTGTTGTTGTTGTTGTTTATTTGACGTTGTTGTTGTTATTTATTTGACGTTGTTGTTGTTGTTGTTGTTGTTATTGTTTATTTGACGTTGTTGTTGTTGTTGTTGTTTATTTGATGTTGTTATTGTTGTTTATTTGACATTGTTTTTGTTATTTGACGTTGTTGTTGTTGTATTTGTTGTTGTTGTTGTTGCTTATTTGACGTTGTTGTTATTGTTGCTGTTTATTTGACGTTGTTATTGTTGTTGTTTATTTGACGTTGTTGTTGTTTATTTGACGTTGTTGTTGTTGTTGTTTATTTGACGTTGTTGGTGTTGTTGTATTTGTTGTTGTTATTGTTGTTGCTTATTTGACGTTGTTGTTATTGTTGTTGTTTATTTGACTTTTTGGTTGTTGTTGTTATTCATTTGACGTTGTTGTTGTTGTTGTTGTTGTTTATTTGACGTTGTTGTTGTTGTTGTTTATTTGATGTTGTTGTTGTTGTTGTTGTTGTTTTAGTTGTTTATTTGACGTTGTTGTTGTTATTTATTTGACGTTGTTGTTGTTTTTTATTTGACGTTGTTGTTGTTGACGTTGTTGTTGTTGTTGTTTATTTGACGTTGTTGTTGTTGTTTATTTGACGTTGTTAATGTTGTTGACATTGTTGTTGTTGTTTTTGTTGTTTATTTGGCGTTGTTGTTGTTGTTGTTGTTAGTGATTATTGGTGTTGTTGTTGTTGTTATTGTTTATTTGACGTTGTTGTTGTTGTTTATTTGACGTAGTTGTTGTTGTTGACGTTGTTGTTATTGTTGTTTGTTTATTTGATGATTTTGTCGTTGTTGATGTTGTTGTTGTTGTTTATTTGACGTTGTTGTTGTTGTTGTTTATTTGACGTTGTTGTTGTTGTGGTTTATTTGACGTTGTTGTTTTTGTTATTGTTGTTGTTATTGTTTATTTGACGTTGTTGTTGTTGTTTATTTGACGTTGTTGTTGTTGTTGTTTATTTGACGTTGTTGTTGTTGTTGTTTATTTGACGTTGTTGTTGTTGTTTATTTAACGTTGTTGTTCATGTTGTTATTTATTTGACGTTGTTGTTGTTGTTGTTGTTTTTGTTGTTTATTTGACGTTGTTGTTGTTATTCATTTGATGTTGTTGTTGTTGTTGTTTATTTGACGTTGTTGTTGTTGTTGTTGTTGTTTATTTGATGTTATTGTTGTTGTTGACATAGTTGTTGTTGTTAATTTGACGTTGTTGTTGTTGTTGACGTTGTTGTTTATTTGACGTTGTTGTTATTTATTTGACGTTGTTGTTGTTGTTGACGTTGTTGTTGTTGTTGTATTTGTTTATTGGACGTTGTTGTTGTTGTTGCTTATTTGACATTGTTGTTGTTGTTGTTATTTATTTGACGTTGTTGTTATTGTTGTTTATTTGACGTTCTTGTTGTTGTTGTTTATTTGACGTTGTTGTTGTTGTTTATTTGACGTTGTTATTGTAGACGTTGTTGTTGTTGTTATTGCTTATTTGACATTGTTGTTGTTGTTTATTTGACGTTGTTGTTTTTGTTGTTGTTTATTTGACGTTGTTGTTGTTTATTTGATGTTGTTTTAGTTGTTGTTGTTTATTTGACGTTCTTGTTGTTTTTTATTTGACATTGTTGTTGTTGACATTGTTGTTGATGTTTATTTGATGTTGTTGTTGTTTATTTGACGTAGTTGTTGTTATTGACGTTGTTGTTGTTGTTTATTTGACGTAGTTGTTGTTATTGACGTTGTTGTTGTTGTTGTTGTTTATTTGACGTTTTTGTTGTTGTTGTTGATGACGTTGTTGTTGTTTTTTATTTGACGTTGTTGTTGTTGTTGTTTATTTGACGTTGTTGTTGTTGTTATTGTTATTGTTGTTGTTGTTGTTTATTTGACGTTGTTGTTGTTGTTTATTTGATGTTGTTGTTGTTGTTGACGTTGTTGACGTTGTTGTTGTTGTTGTTTATTTGACGTTGTTATTGTTGTTTATTTGACATTGTTTTTGTTATTTGACGTTGTTGTTGTTGTATTTGTTGTTGTTGTTGTTGCTTATTTGACGTTGTTGTTATTGTTGCTATTTATTTGACATTGTTGTTGTTGTTGTTGTTGTTTATTTGACGTTGTTGTTGTTTATTTGACGTTGTTGTTGTTATTGTTATTTATTTGACGTTGTTGTTGTTGTTGTATTTGTTGTTGTTATTGTTGTTGCTTATTTGACGTTGTTGTTATTATTGTTGTTTATTTGACGTTTTTGTTGTTGTTGTTGTTATTCATTTGACGTTGTTGTTGTTGTTGTTGTTGTTGTTGTTGTTTATTTGACGTTGTCGTTGTTGTTGTTGTTTATTTGATGTTGTTGTTGCTGTTGTTTTTGTTGTTTATTTGACGTTGTTGTTGTTATTTATTTGACGTTGTTGTTGTTTTTTATTTGACGTTGTTGTCGTTGACGTTGTTGTTGTTGTTGTTGTTTATTTGACGTTGTTAATGTTGTTGACATTGTTGTTGTTATTTTTGTTGTTTATTTGACGTAGTTGTTGTTGTTGACGTTGTTGTTTATTTGACGTTGTTGTTGTTGTTGACGTTGTTGTTTATTTGACGTTGTTGTTGTTATTTATTTGACGTTGTTGTTGTTGTTGACGTTGTTGTTGTTGTTGTATTTTTTTATTGGACGTTGTTGTTGTTGTTGTTGCTTATTTGACATTGTTGTTGTTGTTGTTATTTATTTGACGTTGTTGTTGTTGTTGTTGTTGTTTATTTGACGTTTTTGTTGTTGTTGTTGTTGACGTTGTTGTTGTTTTTTATTTGACGTTGTTGTTGTTGTTGTTTATTTGACGTTGTTGTTGTTATTATTGTTATTGTTGTTGTTGTTGTTTATTTGACGTTGTTGTTGTTGTTTGTTTGATGTTGTTGTTGTTGTTGTTTATTTGATGTTGTTGTTGTTGTTTATTTGACATTGTTGTTGTTATTTATTTGACGTTGTTGTTGTTGTTGTTATTGTTTATTTGACGTTGTTATTGTTGTTGTTGTTTATTTGATGTTGTTATTGTTGTTTATTTGACATTGTTTTTGTTATTTGACGTTGTTGTTGTTGTATTTGTTGTTGTTGTTGTTGTTGCTTATTTGACGTTGTTGTTATTGTTGCTGTTTATTTGACGTTGTTGTTGTTGTTGTTTATTTGACGTTGTTGTATTTTATTTGACGTTGTTGTTGTTGTTGTTGTTGTTTATTTGACGTTGTTGGTGTTGTTGTATTTGTTGTTGTTATTGTTGTTGCTTATTTGACGTTGTTGTTATTGTTGTTGTTTATTTGAAGTTTTTGTTGTTGTTGAAATTCATGTGACGTTGTTGTTGTTGTTGTTGTTGTTTATTTGACGTTGTTGTTGTTGTTGTTGTTGTTTATTTGATGTTGTTGTTGTTGTTGTTATTTTAGTTGTTTATTTGACGTTGTTGTTGTTATTTATTTGACGTTGTTGTTGTTTTTTATTTGACGTTGTTGTTGTTGACGTTGTTGTTGTTGTTGTTGTTTATTTGACGTTGTTGTTGTTGTTTATTTGACGTTGTTAATGTTGTTGACATTGTTGTTGTTGTTTTTGTTGTTTATTTGGCGTTGTTGTTGTTGTTGTTAGTGATTATTGGTGGTGTTGTTGTTGTTATTGTTTATTTGACGTTGTTGTTGTTGTTTATTTGACGTAGTTGTTGTTGTTGACGTTGTTGTTATTGTTGTTTGTTTATTTGATGATTTTTTCGTTGTTGATGTTGTTGTTGTTGTTGTTTATTTGACGTTGTTGTTGTTGTTGTTTATTTGACGTTGTTGTTGTTGTGGTTTATTTGACGTTGTTGTTTTTGTTATTGTTGTTGTTATTGTTTATTTGACGTTGTTGTTGTTGTTTATTTGACGTTGTTATTGTTGTTGTTTATTTGACGTTGTTGTTGTTGTTGTTTATTTGACGTTGTTGTTGTTGTTTATTTAACGTTGTTGTTCTTATTGTTATTTATTTGACGTTGTTGTTGTTGTTGTTGTTTTTGTTGTTTATTTGACGTTGTTGTTGTTATTCATTTGATGTTGTTGTTGTTGTTGTTTATTTGACGTTGTTGTTGTTGTTGTTGTTGTTTATTTGATGTTATTGTTGTTGTTGACATAGTTGTTGTTGTTAATTTGACGTTGTTGTTGTTGTTGACGTTGTTGTTTATTTGACGTTGTTGTTGTTATTTATTTGACGTTGTTGTTGTTGTTGACGTTGTTGTATTTGTTTATTGGACGTTGTTGTTGTTGTTGCTTATTTGACATTGTTGTTGTTGTTGTTATTTATTTGCCGTTGTTGTTGTTGTTGTTGTTTATTTGACGTTTTTGTTGTTGTTGTTGTTGACGTTGTTGTTGTTTTTTATTTGACGTTGTTGTTGTTGTTGTTTATTTGACGTTGTTGTTGTTATTATTGTTATTGTTGTTGTTGTTGTTTATTTGACGTTGTTGTTGTTGTTTATTTGATGTTGTTGTTGTTGTTGTTTATTTGACGTTGTTGTTGTTGTTGTTGTTGTTTATTTGACGTTGTTATTGTTATTTATTTGACGTTGTTGTTGTTGTTATTGTTTATTTGACGTTGTTGTTGTTGTTGTTTATTTGACGTTGTTATTGTTGTTTATTTGACATTGTTTTTGTTATTTGACGTTGTTGTTGTTGTATTTGTTGTTGTTGTTGTTGCTTATTTGACGTTGTTGTTATTGTTGTTATTTATTTGACGTTGTTGTTGTTGTTGTTGTTTATTTGACGTTGTTGTTGTTGTTATTGTTGTTTATTTGACGTTGTTGTTGTTGTTGTATTTGTTGTTGTTATTGTTGTTGCTTATTTGACGTTGTTGTTATTATTGTTGTTTATTTGACGTTTTTGTTGTTGTTGTTGTTGTTATTCATTTGACGTTGTTGTTGTTGTTGTTGTTGTTTATTTGACGTTGTTGTTGTTGTTTATTTGATGTTGTTGTTGTTGTTGTTTTTGTTGTTTATTTGACGTTGTTGTTGTTATTTTTTTGACGTTGTTGTTGTTTTTTATTTGACGTTGTTGTTGTTGACGTTGTTGTTGTTGTTGTTGTTTATTTGACGTTGTTAATGTTGTTGACATTGTTGTTGTTGTTTTTGTTGTTTATTTGGCGTTGTTGTTGTTGTTGTTAGTGATTGTTGGTGTTGTTGTTGTTGTTATTGTTTATTTGACGTTGTTGTTGTTGTTGTTGTTTATTTGACGTAGTTGTTGTTGTTGACGTTGTTGTTATTGTTGTTTGTTTATTTGATGATTTTGTCGTTGTTGATGTTGTTGTTGTTGTTGTTTATTTGACGTTGTTGTTGTTATTGTTATTGTTGTTGTTGTTGTTTATTTGACGTTGTTGTTGTTGTTTATTTGATGTTGTTGTTGTTGTTGTTTATTTGATGTTGTTGTTGTTGTTGTTTATTTGACGTTGTTGTTATTTATTTGACGTTGTTGTTGTTGTTGTTATTGTTTATTTGACGTTGTTGTTGTTGTTGTTGTTTATTTGATGTTGTTATTGTTGTTTATTTGACATTGTTTTTGTTATTTGACGTTGTTGTTGTTGTATTTGTTGTTGTTGTTGTTGCTTATTTGACGTTGTTGTTATTGTTGCTGTTTATTTGAAGTTGTTGTTGTTGTTGTTTATTTGACGTTGTTATTGTTTATTTGACGTTGTTGTTGTTGTTGTTTATTTGACGTTGTTGGTGTTGTTGTATTTGTTGTTGTTATTGTTGTTGCTTATTTGTAGTTGTTGTTATTGTTGTTGTTTATTTGACGTTTTTGTTGTCGTTGTTATTCATTTGACGTTGTTGTTGTTGTTTATTTGACGTTGTTGTTGTTGTTGTTGTTGTTTATTTGATGTTGTTGTTGTTGTTGTTGTTTTAGTTGTTTATTTGACGTTGTTGTTGTTATTTATTTGACGTTGTTGTTGTTTTTTATTTGACGTTGTTGTTGTTGACGTTGTTGTTGTTGTTGTTTATTTGACGTTGTTGTTGTTGTTTATTTGACGTTGTTAATGTTGTTAACATTGTTGTTGTTGTTTTTGTTGTTTATTTGGCGTTGTTGTTGTTGTTGTTGTTGTTGTTAGTGATTATTGGTGTTGTTGTTGTTGTTATTGTTTATTTGACGTTGTTGTTGTTGTTTATTTGACGTAGTTGTTGTTGTTGACGTTGTTGTTATTGTTGTTTGTTTATTTGATGATTTTGTCGTTGTTGATGTTGTTGTTGTTGTTTATTTGACGTTGTTGTTGTTGTTGTTTATTTGACGTTGTTGTTGTTGTGGTTTATTTGACGTTGTTGTTTTTGTTATTGTTGTTGTTATTGTTTATTTGACGTTGTTGTTGTTGTTTATTTGACGTTGTTATTGTTGTTGTTTATTTGACGTTGTTGTTGTTGTTGTTTATTTGACGTTGTTGTTGTTGTTTATTTAACGTTGTTGTTCTTATTGTTATTTATTTGACGTTGTTGTTGTTGTTGTTGTTTTTGTTGTTTATTTGACGTTGTTGTTGTTATTCATTTGATGTTGTTGTTGTTGTTGTTTATTTGACGTTGTTGTTGTTGTTGTTGTTGTTTATTTGATGTTATTGTTGTTGTTGACATAGTTGTTGTTGTTAATTTGACGTTGTTGTTGTTGTTGACGTTGTTGTTTATTTGACGTTGTTGTTGTTATTTATTTGACGTTGTTGTTGTTGTTGACGTTGTTGTATTTGTTTATTGGACGTTGTTGTTGTTGTTGCTTATTTGACATTGTTGTTGTTGTTGTTATTTATTTGCCGTTGTTGTTGTTGTTGTTGTTTATTTGACGTTTTTGTTGTTGTTGTTGTTGACGTTGTTGTTGTTTTTTATTTGACGTTGTTGTTGTTGTTGTTTATTTGACGTTGTTGTTGTTATTATTGTTATTGTTGTTGTTGTTGTTTATTTGACGTTGTTGTTGTTGTTTATTTGATGTTGTTGTTGTTGTTGTTTATTTGACGTTGTTGTTGTTGTTGTTGTTTATTTGACGTTGTTATTGTTATTTATTTGACGTTGTTGTTGTTGTTATTGTTTATTTGACGTTGTTGTTGTTGTTGTTTATTTGACGTTGTTATTGTTGTTTATTTGACATTGTTTTTGTTATTTGACGTTGTTGTTGTTGTATTTGTTGTTGTTGTTGTTGCTTATTTGACGTTGTTGTTATTGTTGTTATTTATTTGACGTTGTTGTTGTTGTTGTTGTTTATTTGACGTTGTTGTTGTTGTTATTGTTGTTTATTTGACGTTGTTGTTGTTGTTGTATTTGTTGTTGTTATTGTTGTTGCTTATTTGACGTTGTTGTTATTATTGTTGTTTATTTGACGTTTTTGTTGTTGTTGTTGTTGTTATTCATTTGACGTTGTTGTTGTTGTTGTTGTTGTTTATTTGACGTTGTTGTTGTTGTTTATTTGATGTTGTTGTTGTTGTTGTTTTTGTTGTTTATTTGACGTTGTTGTTGTTATTTTTTTGACGTTGTTGTTGTTTTTTATTTGACGTTGTTGTTGTTGACGTTGTTGTTGTTGTTGTTGTTGTTTATTTGACGTTGTTAATGTTGTTGACATTGTTGTTGTTGTTTTTGTTGTTTATTTGGCGTTGTTGTTGTTGTTGTTAGTGATTGTTGGTGTTGTTGTTGTTGTTATTGTTTATTTGACGTTGTTGTTGTTGTTGTTGTTTATTTGACGTAGTTGTTGTTGTTGACGTTGTTGTTATTGTTGTTTGTTTATTTGATGATTTTGTCGTTGTTGATGTTGTTGTTGTTGTTGTTTATTTGACGTTGTTGTTGTTATTGTTATTGTTGTTGTTGTTGTTTATTTGACGTTGTTGTTGTTGTTTATTTGATGTTGTTGTTGTTGTTTATTTGATGTTGTTGTTGTTGTTGTTTATTTGACGTTGTTGTTGTTATTTATTTGACGTTGTTGTTGTTGTTGTTATTGTTTATTTGACGTTGTTGTTGTTGTTGTTGTTTATTTGATGTTGTTATTGTTGTTTATTTGACATTGTTTTTGTTATTTGACGTTGTTGTTGTTGTATTTGTTGTTGTTGTTGTTGCTTATTTGACGTTGTTGTTATTGTTGCTGTTTATTTGAAGTTGTTGTTGTTGTTGTTTATTTGACGTTGTTATTGTTTATTTGACGTTGTTGTTGTTGTTGTTTATTTGACGTTGTTGGTGTTGTTGTATTTGTTGTTGTTATTGTTGTTGCTTATTTGTAGTTGTTGTTATTGTTGTTGTTTATTTGACGTTTTTGTTGTCGTTGTTATTCATTTGACGTTGTTGTTGTTGTTTATTTGACGTTGTTGTTGTTGTTGTTGTTGTTTATTTGATGTTGTTGTTGTTGTTGTTGTTTTAGTTGTTTATTTGACGTTGTTGTTGTTATTTATTTGACGTTGTTGTTGTTTTTTATTTGACGTTGTTGTTGTTGACGTTGTTGTTGTTGTTGTTTATTTGACGTTGTTGTTGTTGTTTATTTGACGTTGTTAATGTTGTTAACATTGTTGTTGTTGTTTTTGTTGTTTATTTGGCGTTGTTGTTGTTGTTGTTGTTGTTGTTAGTGATTATTGGTGTTGTTGTTGTTGTTATTGTTTATTTGACGTTGTTGTTGTTGTTTATTTGACGTAGTTGTTGTTGTTGACGTTGTTGTTATTGTTGTTTGTTTATTTGATGATTTTGTCGTTGTTGATGTTGTTGTTGTTGTTTATTTGACGTTGTTGTTGTTGTTGTTTATTTGACGTTGTTGTTGTTGTGGTTTATTTGACGTTGTTGTTTTTGTTATTGTTGTTGTTAATGTTTATTTGACGTTGTTGTTGTTGTTTATTTGACGTTGTTGTTGTTGTTGTTTATTTGACGTTGTTGTTGTTGTTGTTGTTTATTTGACGTTGTTGTTGTTGTTTATTTAACGTTGTTGTTCTTGTTGTTATTTATTTGACGTTGTTGTTGTTGTTGTTTTTGTTGTTTATTTGACGTTGTTGTTATTATTCATTTGATGTTGTTGTTGTTGTTTATTTGACGTTGTTGTTGTTGTTGTTGTTTATTTGATGTTATTGTTGTTGTTGACATAGTTGTTGTTGTTAATTTGACGTTGTTGTTGTTGTTGTTGACGTTGTTGTTTATTTGACGTTGTTGTTGTTATTTATTTGACGTTGTTGTTGTTGTTGACGTTGTTGTTGTTGTTGTATTTGTTTATTGGACGTTGTTGTTGTTGTTGCTTATTTGACATTGTTGTTGTTGTTGTTATTTATTTGACGTTGTTGTTGTTGTTGTTGTTTATTTGACGTTCTTGTTGTTGTTGTTTATTTGACGTTGTTGTTGTTGTTTATTTGACGTTGTTGTTGTTGACGTTGTTGTTGTTGTTATTGCTTATTTGACATTGTTGTTGTTGTTTATTTGACGTTGTTGTTTTTGTTGTTGTTTATTTGACGTTGTTGTTGTTTATTTGATGTTGTTTTAGTTGTTGTTGTTTATTTGACGTTCTTGTTGTTTTTTATTTGACGTTGTTGTTGTTGACATTGTTGTTGTTGTTTATTTGATGTTGTTGTTGTTGTTTATTTGACGTACTTGTTGTTATTGACGTTGTTGTTGTTGTTTATTTTACGTAGTTGTTGTTATTGACGTTGTTGTTGTTGTTGTTGTTTATTTGACGTTTTTGTTGTTGTTGTTGTTGACGTTGTTGTTGTTTTTTATTTGACGTTGTTGTTGTTGTTGTTGTTTATTTGACGTTGTTGTTGTTGTTATTGTTATTGTTGTTGTTGTTGTTTATTTGACGTTGTTGTTGTTGTTTATTTGATGTTGTTGTTGTTGTTTGTTTGACGTTGTTGTTGTTGTTGTTTATTTGACGTTGTTATTGTTGTTTATTTGACATTGTTTTTGTTATTTGACGTTGTTGTTGTTGTATTTGTGTTGTTGTTGTTGCTTATTTGACGTTGTTGTTATTGTTGCTATTTATTTGACGTTGTTGTTGTTGTTGTTTATTTGACGTTGTTGTTGTTTATTTGACGTTGTTGTTGTTGTTATTGTTGTTTATTTGACGTTGTTGTTGTTGTTGTATTTGTTGTTGTTATTGTTGTTGCTTATTTGACGTTGTTGTTATTATTGTTGTTTATTTGACGTTTTTGTTGTTGTTGTTGTTGTTATTCATTTGACGTTGTTGTTGTTGTTGTTGTTTATTTGACGTTGTTGTTGTTGTTGTTTATTTGATGTTGTTGTTGTTGTTGTTTTTGTTGTTTATTTGACGTTGTTGTTGTTATTTTTTTGACGTTGTTGTTGTTTTTTATTTGACGTTGTTGTTGTTGACGTTGTTGTTGTTGTTGTTGTTGTTGTTTATTTGACGTTGTTAATGTTGTTGACATTGTTGTTGTTGTTTTTGTTGTTTATTTGGCGTTGTTGTTGTTGTTGTTAGTGATTGTTGGTGTTGTTGTTGTTGTTATTGTTTATTTGACGTTGTTGTTGTTGTTGTTTATTTGACGTAGTTGTTGTTGTTGACGTTGTTGTTATTGTTGTTTGTTTATTTGATGATTTTGTCGTTGTTGATGTTGTTGTTGTTGTTTATTTGACGTTGTTGTTGTTATTGTTATTGTTGTTGTTGTTGTTTATTTGACGTTGTTGTTTTTGTTGTTTATTTGATGTTGTTGTTGTTGTTTATTTGACGTTGTTGTTGTTATTTATTTGACGTTGTTGTTGTTGTTGTTATTGTTTATTTGACGTTGTTGTTGTTGTTGTTGTTGTTTATTTGATGTTGTTATTGTTGTTTATTTGACATTGTTTTTGTTATTTGACGTTGTTGTTGTTGTATTTGTTGTTGTTGTTGTTGCTTATTTGATGTTGTTGTTATTGTTGCTGTTAATTTGAAGTTGTTGTTGTTGTTGTTTATTTGACGTTGTTGTTGTTTATTTGACGTTGTTGTTGTTGTTGTTGTTTATTTGACGTTGTTGGTGTTGTTGTATTTGTTGTTGTTATTGTTGTTGCTTATTTGACGTTGTTGTTATTGTTGTTGTTTATTTGACGTTTTTGTTGTTGTTGTTATTCATTTGACGTTGTTGTTGTTGTTGTTTATTTGACGTTGTTGTTGTTGTTGTTTATTTGACGTTGTTGTTGTTGTTGTTGTTGTTTATTTGATGTTGTTGTTGTTATTGTTGTTTTAGTTGTTTATTTGACGTTGTTGTTGTTATTTATTTGACGTTGTTGTTGTTTTTTATTTGACGTTGTTGTTGTTGACGTTGTTGTTGTTGTTGTTTATTTGACGTTGTTGTTGTTGTTTATTTGACGTTGTTAATGTTGTTGACATTGTTGTTGTTGTTTTTGTTGTTTATTTGGCGTTGTGGTTGTTGTTGTTGTTGTTAGTTATTATTGGTGTTGTTGTTGTTGTTATTTTTTATTTGACGTTGTTGTTGTTGTTTATTTGACGTAGTTGTTGTTGTTGACGTTGTTGTTATTGTTGTTTGTTTATTTGATGATTTTGTCGTTGTTGATGTTGTTGTTGTTGTTGTTTATTTGACGTTGTTCTTGTTGTTGTTTATTTGACGTTGTTGTTGTTGTGGTTTATTTGACGTTGTTGTTTTTGTTATTGTTGTTGTTATTGTTTATTTGACGTTGTTGTTGTTGTTGTTTATTTGACGTTGTTGTTGTTGTTGTTGTTTATTTGACGTTGTTGTTGTTGTTGTTGTTGTTGTTTATTTGACGTTGTTGTTGTTGTTTATTTAACGTTGTTGTTCTTGTTGTTATTTATTTGACGTTGTTGTTGTTGTTGTTTTTGTTGTTTATTTGACGTTGTTGTTGTTATTCATTTGATGTTGTTGTTGTTGTTTATTTGACGTTGTTGTTGTTGTTGTTGTTGTTTATTTGATGTTATTGTTGTTGTTGACATAGTTGTTGTTGTTAATTTGACGTTGTTGTTGTTGTTGACGTTGTTGTTTATTTGACGTTGTTGTTGTTATTTATTTGACGTTGTTGTTGTTGACGTTGTTGTTGTTGTTGTTGTTGTTTATTTGACGTTGTTAATGTTGTTGACATTGTTGTTGTTGTTTTTGTTGTTTATTTGGCGTTGTTGTTGTTGTTGTTAGTGATTATTGGTGTTGTTGTTGTTGTTGTTATTGTTTATTTGACGTTGTTGTTGTTGTTTATTTGACGTAGTTGTTGTTGTTGACGTTGTTGTTATTGTTGTTTGTTTATTTGATGATTTTTTCGTTGTTGATGTTGTTGTTGTTGTTGTTTATTTGACGTTGTTGTTGTTGTTGTTTATTTGACGTTGTTGTTGTTGTGGTTTATTTGACGTTGTTGTTTTTGTTATTGTTGTTGTTATTGTTTATTTGACGTTGTTGTTGTTGTTTATTTGACGTTGTTATTGTTGTTGTTTATTTGACGTTGTTGTTGTTGTTGTTGTTTATTTGACGTTGTTGTTGTTGTTTATTTAACGTTGTTGTTCTTGTTGTTATTTATTTGACGTTGTTGTTGTTGTTGTTGTTGTTTTTGTTGTTTATTTGACGTTGTTGTTGTTATTCATTTGATGTTGTTGTTGTTGTTGTTTATTTGACGTTGTTGTTGTTGTTGTTGTTGTTTATTTGATGTTATTGTTGTTGTTGACATAGTTGTGGTTGTTAATTTGACGTTGTTGTTGTTGTTGACGTTGTTGTTTATTTGACGTTGTTGTTGTTATTTATTTGACGTTGTTGTTGTTGTTGACGTTGTTGTATTTGTTTATTGGACGTTGTTGTTGTTGTTGCTTATTTGACATTGTTGTTGTTGTTGTTATTTATTTGACGTTGTTGTTGTTGTTGTTGTTGTTTATTTGACGTTTTTGTTGTTGTTGTTGTTGACGTTGTTGTTGTTTTTTATTTGACGTTGTTGTTGTTGTTTATTTGACGTTGTTGTTGTTGTTATTATTGTTATTGTTGTTGTTGTTGTTTATTTGACGTTGTTGTTGTTGTTTATTTGATGTTGTTGTTGTTGTTGTTTATTTGACGTTGTTGTTGTTGTTGTTGTTGTTTATTTGACGTTGTTATTGTTATTTATTTGACGTTGTTGTTGTTGTTATTGTTTATTTGACGTTGTTGTTGTTGTTGTTGTTTATTTGACGTTGTTATTGTTGTTTATTTGACATTGTTTTTGTTATTTGACGTTGTTGTTGTTGTTGTATTTGTTGTTGTTGTTGTTGCTTATTTGACGTTGTTGTTATTGTTGTTATTTATTTGACGTTGTTGTTGTTGTTGTTTATTTGACGTTGTTGTTGTTGTTATTGTTGTTTATTTGACGTTGTTGTTGTTGTTGTATTTGTTGTTGTTATTGTTGTTGCTTATTTGACGTTGTTGTTATTATTGTTGTTTATTTGACGTTTTTGTTGTTGTTGTTGTTGTTATTCATTTGACGTTGTTGTTGTTGTTGTTGTTGTTGTTTATTTGACGTTGTTGTTGTTGTTTATTTGATGTTGTTGTTGTTGTTGTTTTTGTTGTTTATTTGACGTTGTTGTTGTTATTTTTTTGACGTTGTTGTTGTTTTTTATTTGACGTTGTTGTTGTTGACGTTGTTGTTGTTGTTGTTGTTGTTTATTTGACGTTGTTAATGTTGTTGACATTGCTGTTGTTGTTTTTGTTGTTTATTTGGCGTTGTTGTTGTTGTTGTTAGTGATTGTTGGTGTTGTTGTTGTTGTTATTGTTTATTTGACGTTGTTGTTGTTGTTGTTGTTTATTTGACGTAGTTGTTGTTGTTGACGTTGTTGTTATTGTTGTTTGTTTATTTGATGATTTTGTCGTTGTTGATGTTGTTGTTGTTGTTGTTTATTTGACGTTGTTGTTGTTATTGTTATTGTTGTTGTTGTTGTTTATTTGACGTTGTTGTTGTTGTTTATTTGATGTTGTTGTTGTTGTTGTTTATTTGATGTTGTTGTTGTTGTTGTTTATTTGACGTTGTTGTTGTTATTTATTTGACGTTGTTGTTGTTGTTGTTATTATTTATTTGACGTTGTTGTTGTTGTTGTTGTTTATTTGATGTTGTTATTGTTGTTTATTTGACATTGTTTTTGTTATTTGACGTTGTTGTTGTTGTATTTGTTGTTGTTGTTGCTTATTTGACGTTGTTGTTATTGTTGCTGTTTATTTGAAGTTGTTGTTGTTGTTGTTTATTTGACGTTGTTATTGTTTATTTGACGTTGTTGTTGTTGTTTATTTGACGTTGTTGGTGTTGTTGTATTTGTTGTTGTTATTGTTGTTGCTTATTTGACGTTGTTGTTATTGTTGTTGTTTATTTGACGTTTTTGTTGTCGTTGTTATTCATTTGACGTTGTTGTTGTTGTTGTTTATTTGACGTTGTTGTTGTTGTTGTTGTTTATTTGATGTTGTTGTTGTTGTTGTTGTTTTAGTTGTTTATTTGACGTTGTTGTTGTTATTTATTTGACGTTGTTGTTGTTTTTTATTTGACGTTGTTGTTGTTGACGTTGTTGTTGTTGTTGTTTATTTGACGTTGTTGTTGTTGTTTATTTGACGTTGTTAATGTTGTTAAAATTGTTGTTGTTGTTTTTGTTGTTTATTTGGCGTTGTTGTTGTTGTTGTTGTTAGTGATTATTGGTGTTGTTGTTGTTGTTATTGTTTATTTGACGTTGTTGTTGTTGTTTATTTGACGTAGTTGTTGTTGTTGACGTTGTTGTTATTGTTGTTTGTTTATTTGATGATTTTGTCGTTGTTGATGTTGTTGTTGTTGTTTATTTGACGTTGTTGTTGTTGTTGTTTATTTGACGTTGTTGTTGTTGTGGTTTATTTGACGTTGTTGTTTTTGTTATTGTTGTTGTTAATGTTTATTTGACGTTGTTGTTGTTGTTTATTTGACGTTGTTGTTGTTGTTGTTGTTTATTTGACGTTGTTGTTGTTGTTGTTGTTTATTTGACGTTGTTGTTGTTGTTTATTTAACGTTGTTGTTCTTGTTGTTATTTATTTGACGTTGTTGTTGTTGTTGTTTTTGTTGTTTATTTGACGTTGTTGTTGTTATTCATTTGATGTTGTTGTTGTTGTTTATTTGACGTTGTTGTTGTTGTTGTTGTTTATTTGATGTTATTGTTGTTGTTGACATAGTTGTTGTTGTTAATTTGACGTTGTTGTTGTTGTTGACGTTGTTGTTTATTTGACGTTGTTGTTGTTATTTATTTGACGTTGTTGTTGTTGTTGACGTTGTTGTTGTTGTTGTATTTGTTTATTGGACGTTGTTGTTGTTGTTGCTTATTTGACATTGTTGTTGTTGTTGTTATTTATTTGACGTTGTTGTTGTTGTTGTTTATTTGACGTTCTTGTTGTTGTTGTTTATTTGACGTTGTTGTTGTTGTTTATTTGACGTTGTTGTTGTTGACGTTGTTGTTGTTGTTATTGCTTATTTGACATTGTTGTTGTTGTTTATTTGACGTTGTTGTTTTTGTTGTTGTTTATTTGACGTTGTTGTTGTTTATTTGATGTTGTTTTAGTTGTTGTTGTTTATTTGACGTTCTTGTTGTTTTTTATTTGACGTTGTTGTTGTTGACATTGTTGTTGTTGTTTATTTGATGTTGTTGTTGTTTATTTGACGTACTTGTTGTTATTGACGTTGTTGTTGTTGTTTATTTTACGTAGTTGTTGTTATTGACGTTGTTGTTGTTGTTGTTGTTGTTTATTTGACGTTTTTGTTGTTGTTGTTGTTGACGTTGTTGTTGTTTTTTATTTGACGTTGTTGTTGTTGTTGTTGTTTATTTGACGTTGTTGTTGTTGTTATTGTTATTGTTGTTGTTGTTGTTTATTTGACGTTGTTGTTGTTGTTTATTTGATGTTGTTGTTGTTGTTGTTTGTTTGACGTTGTTGTTGTTGTTGTTTATTTGACGTTGTTATTGTTGTTTATTTGACATTGTTTTTGTTATTTGACGTTGTTGTTGTTGTATTTGTGTTGTTGTTGTTGCTTATTTGACGTTGTTGTTATTGTTGCTATTTATTTGACGTTGTTGTTGTTGTTGTATATTTGACGTTGTTGTTGTTTATTTGACGTTGTTGTTGTTGTTATTGTTGTTTATTTGACGTTGTTGTTGTTGTTGTATTTGTTGTTGTTATTGTTGTTGCTTATTTGACGTTGTTGTTATTATTGTTGTTTATTTGACGTTTTTGTTGTTGTTGTTGTTGTTATTCATTTGACGTTGTTGTTGTTGTTGTTGTTGTTTATTTGACGTTGTTGTTGTTGTTGTTTATTTGATGTTGTTGTTGTTGTTGTTTTTGTTGTTTATTTGACGTTGTTGTTGTTATTTTTTTGACGTTGTTGTTGTTTTTTATTTGACGTTGTTGTTGTTGACGTTGTTGTTGTTGTTGTTGTTGTTGTTTATTTGACGTTGTTAATGTTGTTGACATTGTTGTTGTTGTTTTTGTTGTTTATTTGGCGTTGTTGTTGTTGTTAGTGATTGTTGGTGTTGTTGTTGTTGTTATTGTTTATTTGACGTTGTTGTTGTTGTTGTTGTTTATTTGACGTAGTTGTTGTTGTTGACGTTGTTGTTATTGTTGTTTGTTTATTTGATGATTTTGTTGTTGTTGATGTTGTTGTTGTTGTTTATTTGACGTTGTTGTTGTTATTGTTATTGTTGTTGTTGTTGTTTATTTGACGTTGTTGTTGTTGTTGTTTATTTGATGTTGTTGTTGTTGTTTATTTGACGTTGTTGTTGTTATTTATTTGACGTTGTTGTTATTGTTGTTATTGTTTATTTGACGTTGTTGTTGTTGTTGTTGTTGTTGTTTATTTGATGTTGTTATTGTTGTTTATTTGACATTGTTTTTGTTATTTGACGTTGTTGTTGTTGTATTTGTTGTTGTTGTTGTTGCTTATTTGATGGTGTTGTTATTGTTGCTGTTAATTTGAAGTTGTTGTTGTTGTTGTTTATTTGACGTTGTTGTTGTTTATTTGACGTTGTTGTTGTTGTTGTTTATTTGACGTTGTTGGTGTTGTTGTATTTGTTGTTGTTATTGTTGTTGCTTATTTGACGTTGTTGTTATTGTTGTTGTTTATTTGACGTTTTTGTTGTTGTTGTTATTCATTTGACGTTGTTGTTGTTGTTGTTTATTTGACGTTGTTGTTGTTGTTGTTGTTTATTTGACGTTGTTGTTGTTGTTGTTGTTTATTTGATGTTGTTGTTGTTATTGTTGTTTTAGTTGTTTATTTGACGTTGTTGTTGTTATTTATTTGACGTTGTTGTTGTTTTTTATTTGACGTTGTTGTTGTTGACGTTGTTGTTGTTGTTGTTTATTTGACGTTGTTGTTGTTATTTATTTGACGTTGTTAATGTTGTTGACATTGTTGTTGTTGTTTTTGTTGTTTATTTGGCGTTGTGGTTGTTGTTGTTGTTGTTAGTTATTATTGGTGTTGTTGTTGTTGTTATTTTTTATTTGACGTTGTTGTTGTTGTTTATTTGACGTAGTTGTTGTTGTTGACGTTGTTGTTATTGTTGTTTGTTTATTTGATGATTTTGTCGTTGTTGATGTTGTTGTTGTTGTTGTTTATTTGACGTTGTTCTTGTTGTTGTTTATTTGACGTTGTTGTTGTTGTGGTTTATTTGACGTTGTTGTTTTTGTTATTGTTGTTGTTATTGTTTATTTGACGTTGTTGTTGTTGTTGTTTATTTGACGTTGTTGTTGTTGTTGTTTATTTGACGTTGTTGTTGTTGTTGTTGTTTATTTGACGTTGTTGTTGTTGTTTATTTAACGTTGTTGTTCTTGTTGTTATTTATTTGACGTTGTTGTTGTTGTTTTTGTTGTTTATTTGACGTTGTTGTTGTTATTCATTTGATGTTGTTGTTGTTGTTTATTTGTCGTTGTTGTTGTTGTTGTTGTTGTTGTTGTTGTTGTTGTTGTTTATTTGATGTTATTGTTGTTGTTGACATAGTTGTTGTTGTTAATTTGACGTTGTTGTTGTTGTTGACGTTGTTGTTGTTATTTATTTGACGTTGTTGTTGTTGTTGACGTTGTTGTTGTTGTTGTATTTGTTTATTGGACGTTGTTGTTGTTGTTGCTTATTTGACATTGTTGTTGTTGTTGTTATTTATTTGACGTTGTTGTTGTTGTTGTTTATTTGACGTTCTTGTTGTTGTTGTTTATTTGACGTTGTTGTTGTTGTTTATTTGACGTTGTTGTTGTTGACGTTGTTGTTGTTGTTATTGCTTATTTGACATTGTTGTTGTTGTTTATTTGACGTTGTTGTTTTTGTTGTTGTTTATTTGACGTTGTTGTTGTTTATTTGATGTTGTTTTAGTTGTTGTTGTTTATTTGACGTTCTTGTTGTTTTTTATTTGACGTTGTTGTTGTTGACATTGTTGTTGTTGTTTATTTGATGTTGTTGTTGTTGTTTATTTGACGTAGTTGTTGTTATTGACGTTGTTGTTGTTGTTTATTTGACGTAGTTGTTGTTATTGACAATGTTGTTGTTGTTGTTGTTTATTTGACGTTTTTGTTGTTGTTGTTGTTGACGTTGTTGTTGTTTTTTATATGACGTTGTTGTTGTTGTTGTTTATTTGACGTTGTTGTTGTTGTTATTGTTATTGTTGTTGTTGTTGTTTATTTGACGTTGTTGTTGTTGTTTATTTGATGTTGTTGTTGTTGTTGTTTGTTTGACGTTGTTGTTGTTGTTGTTTATTTGACGTTGTTATTGTTGTTTATTTGACATTGTTTTTGTTATATGACGTTGTTGTTGTTGTATTTGTTGTTGTTGTTGTTGCTTATTTGACGTTGTTGTTATTGTTGCTATTTATTTGACGTTGTTGTTGTTGTTGTTGTTTATTTGACATTGTTGTTGTTTATTTGACGTTGTTGTTGTTTATCTGACGTTGTTGTTGTTGTTGTATTTGTTGTTGTTATTGTTGTTGCTTATTTGACGTTGTTGTTATTATTGTTGTTTATTTGACGTTTTTGTTGTTGTTGTTGTTGTTATTTATTTGACGTTGTTGTTGTTGTTGTTGTTTATTTGACGTTGTTGTTGTTGTTGTTGTTTATTTGATGTTGTTGTTGTTGTTGTTGTTGTTTTTGTTGTTTATTTGACGTTGTTGTTGTTATTTTTTTGACGTTGTTGTTGTTTTTTATTTGACGTTGTTGTTGTTGACGTTGTTGTTGTTGTTGTTGTTGTTTATTTGACGTTGTTAATGTTGTTGACATTGTTGTTGTTGTTTTTGTTGTTTATTTGGCGTTGTTGTTGTTGTTGTTGTTAGTGATTGTTGGTGTTGTTGTTGTTGTTATTGTTTATTTGACGTTGTTGCTGTTGTTGTTGTTTATTTGACGTAGTTGTTGTTGTTGACGTTGTTGTTATTGTTGTTTGTTTATTTGATGATTTTGTCGTTGTTGATGTTGTTGTTGTTGTTTATTTGACGTTGTTGTTGTTATTGTTATTGTTGTTGTTGTTGTTTATTTGACGTTGTTGTTGTTGTTTATTTGATGTTGTTGTTGTTGTTTATTTGATGTTGTTGTTGTTGTTGTTTATTTGACGTTGTTGTTGTTATTATTTATTTGACGTTGTTGTTGTTGTTGTTATTGTTTATTTGACGTTGTTGTTGTTGTTGTTTATTTGATGTTGTTATTGTTGTTTATTTGACATTGTTTTTGTTATTTGACGTTGTTGTTGTTGTATTTGTTGTTGTTGTTGTTGCTTATTTGACGTTGTTGTTATTGTTGTTGTTAATTTGAAGTTGTTGTTGTTGTTGTTTATTTGACGTTGTTGTTGTTTATTTGACGTTGTTGTTGTTGTTGTTTATTTGACGTTGTTGGTGTTGTTGTATTTGTTGTTGTTATTGTTGTTACTTATTTGACGTTGTTGTTATTGTTGTTGTTTATTTGACGTTTTTGTTGTTGTTGTTATTCATTTGACGTTGTTGTTGTTGTTGTTTATTTGACGTTGTTGTTGTTGTTGTTGTTTATTTGATGTTGTTGTTGTTGTTGTTTTAGTTGTTTATTTGACGTTGTTGTTGTTATTTATTTGACGTTGTTGTTGTTTTTTATTTGACGTTGTTGTTGTTGACGTTGTTGTTGTTGTTGTTTATTTGACGTTGTTGTTGTTGTTTATTTGACGTTGTTAATGTTGTTGACATTGTTGTTGTTGTTTTTGTTGTTTATTTGGCGTTGTTGTTGTTGTTGTTGTTAGTGATTATTGGTGTTGTTGTTGTTGTTATTGTTTATTTGACGTTGTTGTTGTTGTTTATTTGACGTAGTTGTTGTTGTTGACGTTGTTGTTATTGTTGTTTGTTTATTTGATGATTTTGTCGTTGTTGATGTTGTTGTTGTTGTTTATTTGACGTTGTTGTTGTTGTTGTTTATTTGACGTTGTTGTTGTTGTGGTTTATTTGACATTGTTGTTTTTGTTATTGTTGTTGTTATTGTTTATTTGACGTTGTTGTTGTTGTTGTTTATTTGACGTTGTTGTTGTTGTTGTTTATTTGACGTTGTTGTTGTTGTTTATTTAACGTTGTTGTTCTTGTTGTTATTTATTTGACGTTGTTGTTGTTGTTGTTTTTGTTGTTTATTTGACGTTGTTGTTGTTATTCATTTGATGTTGTTGTTGTTGTTTATTTGACGTTGTTGTTGTTGTTGTTGTTTATTTGATGTTATTGTTGTTGTTGACAAAGTTGTTGTTGTTAATTTGACGTTGTTGTTGTTGTTGACGTTGTTGTTTATTTGACGTTGTTGTTGTTATTTATTTGACGTTGTTGTTGTTGTTGTATTTGTTTATTGGACGTTGTTCTTGTTGTTGTTTATTTGACGTTGTTGTTGTTGTTGTTTATTTG
The DNA here is from genome assembly GCA_948472305.1 of Vicia faba. Taxonomy (NCBI): domain Eukaryota; kingdom Viridiplantae; phylum Streptophyta; class Magnoliopsida; order Fabales; family Fabaceae; genus Vicia; species Vicia faba. Next base: position 1,209,696,863 of record OX451735.1, read on the forward strand.
ACGTTCTTGTTGTTGTTGTTTATTTGACGTTGTTGTTGTTGTTGTTGTTTATTTGACGTTGTTGTTGTTGACGTTGTTGTTGTTGTTATTGCTTATTTGACATTGTTGTTGTTGTTTATTTGACGTTGTTGTTTTTGTTGTTGTTTATTTGACGTTGTTGTTGTTTATTTGATGGTGTTTTAGTTGTTGTTGTTTATTTGACGTTCTTGTTGTTTTTTATTTGACGTTGTTGTTGTTGACATTGTTGTTGTTGTTTATTTGATGTTGTTGTTGTTGTTTATTTGACGTAGTTGTTGTTATTGACGTTGTTGTTGTTGTTTATTTGACGTAGTTGTTGTTATTGACGTTGTTGTTGTTGTTGTTGTTTATTTGACGTTTTTGTTGTTGTTGTTGTTGACGTTGTTGTTGTTTTTTATTTGACGTTGTTGTTGTTGTTGTTTATTTTACGTTGTTGTTGTTGTTATTGTTATTGTTGTTGTTGTTGTTTATTTGACGTTGTTGTTGTTGTTTATTTGATGTTGTTGTTGTTGTTGTTTGTTTGACGTTGTTGTTGTTGTTTATTTGACGTTGTTATTGTTGTTTATTTGACATTGTTTTTGTTATTTGACGTTGTTGTTGTTGTATTTGTTGTTGTTGTTGTTGCTTATTTGACGTTGTTGTTATTGTTGCTATTTATTTGACGTTGTTGTTGTTGTTGTTTATTTGACGTTGTTGTTGTTTATTTGACGTTGTTGTTGTTGTTATTGTTGTTTATTTGACGTTGTTGTTGTTGTATTTGTTGTTGTTATTGTTGTTGCTTATTTGACGTTGTTGTTATTATTGTTGTTTATTTGACGTTTTTGTTGTTTTTGTTGTTATTCATTTGACGTTGTTGTTGTTGTTGTTGTTGTTTATTTGACGTTGTCGTTGTTGTTGTTGTTTATTTGATGTTGTTGTTGCTATTGTTTTTGTTGTTTATTTGACGTTGTTGTTGTTATTTATTTGACGTTGTTGTTGTTTTTTATTTGACGTTGTTGTTGTTGACGTTGTTGTTGTTGTTGTTGTTTATTTGACGTTGTTAATGTTGTTGACATTGTTGTTGTTATTTTTGTTGTTTATTTGGCGTTGTTGTTGTTGTTAGTGATTGTTGGTGTTGTTGTTGTTGTTATTGTTTATTTGACGTTGTTGTTGTTGTTGTTTATTTGACGTAGTTGTTGTTGTTGACGTTGTTGTTATTGTTGTTTGTTTATTTGATGATTTTGTCGTTGTTGATGTTGTTGATGTTGTTGTTTATTTGACGTTGTTGTTGTTGTTTATTTTATGTTGTTATTGTTGTTGTTTATTTGACGTTGTTGTTGTTGTTGTTTATTTGACGTTGTTGTTGTTATTTATTTGACGTTGTTGTTGTTGTTGTTATTGTTTATTTGACGTTGTTATTGTTGTTTATTTGACATTGTTATTGTTGTTTATTTGACATTGTTTTTGTTATTTGACGTTGTTGTTGTTGTATTTGTTGTTGTTGTTGTTGCTTATTTGACATTGTTGTTATTGTTGCTATTTATTTGACGTTGTTGTTGTTGTTGTTTATTTGACGATGTTGTTGTTTATTTGACGTTGTTGTTGTTGTTGTTGTTTATTTGACGTTGTTGTTGTTGTTGTATTTGTTGTTGTTATTGTTGTTGCTTATTTGACGTTGTTGTTATTGTTGTTGTTTATTTGACGTTTTTGTTGTTGTTGTTATTCATTTGACGTTGTTGTTGTTGTTGTTGTTTATTTGACGTTGTTGTTGTTGTTGTTTATTTGATGTTGTTGTTGTTGTTGTTGTTGTTTTTGTTGTTTATTTGACGTTGTTGTTGTTATTTATTTGACGTTGTTGTTGTTTTTTATTTGACGTTGTTGTTGTTGTTGTTGTTTATTTGACGTTGTTGTTGTTGTTTATTTGACGTTGTTAATGTTGTTGACATTGTTGTTGTTGTTTTTGTTGTTTATTTGGCGTTGTTGTTGTTGTTGTTAGTGATTATTGGTGTTGTTGTTGTTGTTATTGTTTATTTGACGTTGTTGTTGTTATTTATTTGACGTAGTTGTTGTTGTTGACGTTGTTGTTATTGTTGTTTATTTATTTGACGATTTTGTCGTTGTTGATGTTGTTGTTGTTGTTGTTTATTTGACGTTGTTGTTGTTGTTGTTTATTTGACGTTGTTGTTGTTGTGGTTTATTTGACGTTGTTGTTTTTGTTATTGTTGTTGTTATTGTTTATTTGACGTTGTTGTTGTTGTTTATTTGACGTTGTTGTTGTTGTTGTTTATTTGACGTTGTTGTTGTTGTTGTTGTTGTTTATTTGACGTTGTTGTTGTTGTTTATTTAACGTTGTTGTTCTTGTTGTTATTTATTTAACGTTGTTGTTGTTGTTGTTTTTGTTGTTTATTTGACATTGTTGTGGTTGTTGTTGTTGTTGTTTTTGTTGTTGTTATTGTTGGTGTTGTTGTTCTTTATTTGACGTTGTTGTTGTTGGTGTTGTTTATTTGACGTTGTTGTTGTTGTTGTTTATTTGACATTGTTGTTGTTGTTGTTGTTGTTAATTTGACGTTGTTGTTGTTGTTGTTTATTTGACGTTGTTGTTGTTGTTGTTGTTGTTGTATATTTGACATTGTTGTTGTTGTTGTTGACGTTGTTGTTGTTGTTGTTTATTTGACATTGTTGTTGTTGTTGTTGTTGTTTTTTATTTGATGTTGTTTTAGTTATTGTTGTTTATTTGACGTTGTTGTTGTTTTTTATTTGACGTTGTTGTTGTTGACATTGTTGTTCTTGTTGTTTATTTGACGTTGTTGTTGTTGTTTATTTGACGTAGTTGTTGTTATTGACGTTGTTGTTGTTGTTGTTGTTTATTTGACGTTTTTGTTGTTGTTGATGTTGTTGTTGTTGTTTTTTATTTGATGTTGTTGTTGTTTATTTGACATTGTTGTTGTTGTTGTTTATTTGATGTTGTTTTAGTTGTTGTTGTTTATTTGATGTTGTTGTTGTTTTTTATTTGACGTTGTTGTTGACATTGTTGTTGTTGTTGTTTATTTGACGTTGTTGTTGTTGTTGTTTATTTGACGTAGTTGTTGTTATTGACGTTGTTGTTGTTGTTGTTGATGTTGTTGTTGTTGTTTATTTGACGTTGTTGTTGTTGTTTATTTGACGTTGTTGTTGTTGTTTATTTGACGTTGTTGTTATTGTTATTGTTGTTGTTGTTGTTAATTTGACGTTGTTGTTGTTGTTTATTTGACGTTGTTGTTGTTGTTGTTTATTTGACGTTGTTGTTGTTGTTGTTTATTTGACGTTGTTGTTGTTGTTATTTATTTGACGTTTTTGTTGTTGTTATAGTTTATTTGACGTTGTTGTTTTATGTGGTTGTTTATTTGACGTTGTTATTGTTGTTTATTTGACGTTGTTTTTGTTATTTGACGTTGTTGTTGTTGTATTTGTTGTTGTTGTTGTTGTTATTGTTGCTTATTTGACGTTGTTGTTATTGTTGCTATTTATTTAACGTTGTTGTTGTTGTTGTTTATTTGACGTTGTTGTTGTTGTTTATTTGACGTTATTGCTGTTGTTGTTGTTTATTTGATGTTGTTGTTGTTGTTGTTGTATTTGTTATTGTTGTTATTGTTGTTGCTTATTTGACGTCGTTGTTATTATTGTTGTTTATTTGACGTTGTTGTTGTTGTTATTCATTTGACGTTGTTGTTGTTGTTGTTGTTTATTTGACGTTGTTGTTTTTGTTGTTGTTGTTTATTTGATGTTGTTGTTGTTGTTGACATAGTTGTTGTTGTTAGTTTGACATTGTTGTTGTTGTTGACGTTGTTATTTATTTGACGTTGTTGTTGTTGACGTTGTTGTTGTTGTTGTTTATTGGACGTTGTTGTTGTTGTTTATTTGACATTGTTGTTGTTGTTGACGGTGTTGTTGTTGTTGTTGTTGTTGTTTATTTGACATTGTTGTTGTTGTTGTTATTTATTTGACATTGTTGTTGTTGTTGTTTATTTGATGTTATTGTGGTTGTTTATTTGATGTTGTTGTTGTTGTTGTTTATTTGACGTTGTTGTTGTTTTTTTTTGACGTTGTTGTTGTTGTTATTGCTTATTTGACATTGGTGTTGTTGTTTATTTGACGTTGTTGTTGTTGTTGTTTATTTGACGTTGTTGTTGTTGTTGTTGTTTATTTGATGTTGTTTTAGTTGTTGTTGTTTATTTGACGTTGTTGATGTTTTTTATTTGACGTTGTTGTTGTTGACATTGTTGTTGTTGTTGTTTATTTGACGTTGTTGTTGTTGTTTATTCGATGTAGTTATTGTTATTGATGTTGTAGTTGTTGTTGTTTATTTGATGTTGTTGTTGTTGACGTTGTTGTTGTTTTTTATTTGACGTTGTTGTTGTTGTTGTTTATTTGACGTTGTTGTTGTTGTTATTGTTGTTGTTGTTGTTGTTGTTGTTTATTTGACATTGTTGTTGTTGTTGTTGTTGTTGTTTATTTGACATTGTTGTTGTTGTTATTTATTTGACGTTGTTGTTGTTGTTGTTGTTTATTTGACGTTGTTGTTGTTGTTGTTTATTTGACGTTGTTATTGTTATTTATTTGACGTTATTATTGTTGTTATTATTACTTATTTGACGTTGTTGTTTTATGTTGTTATTTATTTGACGTTGTTGTTGTTGTTGTTTATTTGACGTTGTTATTGTTATTTATTTGACGTTATTATTGTTGTTATTATTACTTATTTGACGTTGTTGTTTTATGTTGTTGTTTTTGTTGTTGCTTATTTGACGTTGTTGTTATTGTTGCTATTTATTTGACGTTGTTGTTGTTGTTTATTTGACGTTGTTGTTGTTGTTGTATTTGTTGTTGTTATTGTTGTTGCTTATTTGACGTTGTTGTTATTGTTGTTGTTTATTTGACGTTGTTGTTGTTGTTGTTATCCATTTGACGTTGTTGTTGTTGTTGCTTATTTGACGTTGTTGTTATTGTTGCTATTTTTTTGACGTTGTTGTTGTTGTTTATTTGACGTTGTTGTTGTTTATTTGACGTTGTTGTTGTTGTTGTTTATTTGACGTTGTTGTTGTTGTTGTTGTTTATTTGACGTTGTTGTTGTATTTGTATTTGTTGTCGTTATTATTGTTGCTTATTTGACATTGTTGTTATTGTTGTTGTTTATTTGACGTTGTTGTTGTTGTTGTTATTCATTTGACGTTGTTGTTGTTGTTGTTGTTTATTTGACGTTGTTGTTGTTGTTGTTGTTTATTTGACGTTGTTGTTGTTGTTGTTGTTTTTGTTATTTATTTGACGTTGTTGTTGTTATTTATTTGACATTGTTGTTGTTTTTTATTTGACATTGTTGTTGTTGTTGTTTATTTGACGTTGTTGTTGTTGTTGTTTATTTGACGTTGTTAATGTTGTTGACATTGTTGTTGTTGTTTTTGTTGTTTATTTGGTGTTGTTGTTGTTGTTGTTGTTGTTAGTGATTGTTGGTGTTGTTGTTGTTGTTATTGTTTATTTGACGTTGTTGTTGTTATTTGACATTGTTGTTGTTGTATTTGTTGTTGTTGTTGTTGTTGCTTATTTGACTTTGTTGTTGTTGACATTGTTGTTGTTGTTGTTTATTTGACGTTGTTGTTATTTTTAATTTGACGTTGTTGTTGTTGACATTGTTGTTGTTGTTGTTTATTTGACGTTGTTGTTGTTGTTGTTTATTTGACGTAGATGTTGTTATTGACGTTGTTGTTGTTGTTGTTGTTGTTGTTTATTTGACGTTTTTGTTGTTGTTGATGGTGTTGTTGTTGTTTTTTATTTGACGTTGTTGTTGTTGTTGTTGTTTATTTGACGTTGTTGTTGTTGTTATTTATTTGACGTTGTTGTTGTTGTTGTTATTGTTTATTTGACGTTGTTGTTTTATGTTGTTGTTTATTTGACGTTGTTATTGTTGTTTATTTGACGTTTTTTTTGTTATTTAACGTTGTTGTTGTTGTATTTGTTGTTGTTGTTATTGTTGCTTATTTGACGTTGTTGTTATTGGTTCTATTTATTTGACGTTGTTGTTGTTGTTGTTTATTTGACGTTGTTGATGTTGTTTATTTGACGTTGTTGTTGTTGTTGTTTATTTGATGTTGTTGTTGTTGTTGTTGTTATTGTTGTTGCTTATTTGACGTTGTTGTTATTGTTGTTGTTTATTTGACGTTGTTGTTGTTATTCATTTGAAGTTGTTGTTGTTGTTGTTGTTTATTTGACGTTGTTGTTGTTGTTGTTGTTGTTGTTTATTTGATGTTGTTGTTGTTGTTGTTGACATAGTTGTTGTTGTTAATTTGACGTTGTTGTTGTTGTTGACGTTGTTGTTTACTTGACGTTGTTGTTGTTATTTATTTGACGTTGTTGTTGTTGTTGACGTTGTTGTTGTTGTTGTTTATTGGACGTTGTTGTTGTTGTTGTTTATTTGACATTGTTGTTGTTGTTGACGGTGTTGTTGTTGTTGTTGTTGTTGTTGTTGTTGTTGTTTATTTGACATTGTTGTTGTTGTTGTTATTTATTTGACGTTGTTGTTGTTGTTGTTAATTTGACGTTGTTGTTGTTGTTGTTGTTTATTTGACGTTGTTGTTGTTGTGTATTTGTGGTTGTTATTGTTGACGTTGTTGTTGTTGTTATTGCTTATTTGACATTGTTGTTGTTGTTTATTTGACATTGTTGTTGTTGTTGTTGTTGTTTATTTGACGTTGTTGTTGTTGTTGTTTATTTGATGTTGTTTTAGTTGTTGTTGTTTATTTGACGTTGTTGTTGATTTTTATTTGCGTTGTTGTTGTTGACATTGATGTTGTTGTTGTTTATTTGACGTTGTTGTTGTTGTTATTGTTTATTTGACGTAGTTGTTGTTATTGACGTTGTTGTTGTTGTTGTTTATTTGACGTTTTTGTTGTTGTTGTTGACGTTGTTGATGTTTTTTATTTGACGTTGTTGTTGTTGTTTATTTGACCTTGTTGTTGTTGTTATTGTTGTTGTTGTTGATGTTTATTTGACGTTGTTGTTGTTGTTGTTTATTTGACGTTGTTGTTCTTGTTGTTTATTTGACGTTGTTTTTGTTATTTATTTGACATTGTTTTTGTTATTTATTTGACGTTGTTGTTGTTGTTGTTATTGTTTATTTGACGTTGTTGTTGTTGTTGTTTATTTGACGTTGTTATTGTTGTTTATTTGACATTGTTTTTGTTATTTGACGTTGTTGTTGTTGTATTTGTTGTTGTTGTTGTTGTTTATTTGACCTTGTTGTTGTTGTTTATTTGACGTTATTGTTGTTTATTTGACGTTGTTGTTGTTGTTGTTTATTTGACGTTGTTGTTGTTGTTGTTGTATTTGTTGTTGCTTATTTGACGCTGTTGTTATTGTTGTTGTTTATTTGACGTTGTTGTTATTGTTGTTGTTTATTTGACGTTGTTGTTGTTGTTGTTGTTTTTTGACGTTGTTGTTGTTGTTGTTGTTGTTGTTTATTTGACGTTGTTGTTGTTGTTATTTATTTGACGTTGTTGTTGTTGTTATTGTTTATTTGACGTTGTTGTTTTATGTTGTTGTTTATTTGACGTTGTTATTGTTGTTTATTTGACGTTGTTTTTGTTATTTGACGTTGTTGTTGTATTTGTTGTTGTTGTTGTTGTTGTTGTTGTTGCTTATTTGACGTTGTTGTTATTGTTGCTATTTATTTGACGTTGTTGTTGTTGTTGTTTATTTGACGTTGTTGTTGTTTTTTTGACGTTGTTGTTGTTGTTGTTGTTTATTTGATGTTGTTGTTGTTGTATTTGTTGTTGTTGTTGTTATTTTTGTTGCTTATTTGACGTTGTTGTTGTTGTTGTTGTTTATTTGACGTTGTTGTTGTTATTCATTTGACGTTCTTGTTGTTGTTGTTTATTTGACGTTGTTGTTGTTGTTGTTGTTTATTTGATGTTGTTGTTGTTGTTGACATAGTTGTTGTTGTTAATTTAACGTTGTTGTTGTTGTTGACGTTGTTGTTTATTTGACGTTGTTGTTGTTATTTATTTGACGTTGTTGTTTTATGTTGTTGTTTATTTGACATTGTTATTGTTGTTTATTTGACGTTGTTTTTGTTATTTGACGTTGTTGTTGTTGTATTTGTTGTTTTTGTTGTTGCTTATTTGACGTTGTTGTTATTGTTGCTATTTATTTGACGTTGTTGTTGTTGTTGTTTATTTGACGTTGTTGTTGTTGTTGTATTTGTTGTTGTTATTGTTGTTGCTTATTTGACGTTGTTGTTATTGTTGTTGTTTATTTGACGTTGTTGTTGTTGTTGTTATTCATTTGACGTTGTTGTTGTTGTTGTTGCTTATTTGACGTTGTTGTTATTGTTGCTATTTTTTTGACGTTGTTGTTGTTGTTTATTTGGCGTTGTTGTTGTTTATTTGACGTTGTTGTTGTTGTTGTTTATTTGACGTTGTTGTTGTATTTTTATTTGTTGTTGTTATTGTTGTTGCTTATTTGACATTGTTGTTATTGTTGTTGTTTATTTGACGTTTTTGTTGTTGTTGTTATTCATTTGACGTTGTTGTTGTTGTTGTTATTCATTTGACGTTGTTGTTGTTGTTGTTTATTTGACGTTGTTGTTGTTGTTGTTGTTATTTATTTGACGTTGTTGTTGTTGTTGTTGTTGTTTTTGTTGTTTATTTGACGTTGTTGTTGTTATTTATTTGACGTTGTTGTTTTTTATTTGACATTGTTGTTGTTGTTGTTGTTGTTTATTTGACGTTGTTGTTGTTGTTGTTTATTTGACGTTGTTAATGTTGTTGACATTGTTGTTGTTGTTTTTGTTGTTTATTTGGCGTTGTTGTTGTTGTTGTTAGTGATTGTTAGTGTTGTTGTTGTTGTTGTTATTGTTTATTTGACGTTGTTGTTGTTGTTGTTTATTTGACGTAGTTGTTGTTGTTGTTGTTGTTGTTTGTTTATTTGGCGATTTTGTTGTTGTTGATGTTGTTGTTGTTGTTGTTTATTTGACGTTGTTGTTGTTATTCATTTGAAGTTGTTGTTGTTGTTGTTTATTTGACGTTGTTGTTGTTGTTGTTTATTTGATGTTGTTGTTGTTGTTGTTGTTGACATAGTTGTTGTTGTTAATTTGACGTTGTTGTTGTTGTTGACGTTGTTGTTTACTTGACGTTGTTGTTGTTATTTATTTGACGTTGTTGTTGTTGTTGACGTTGTTGTTTACTTGACGTTGTTGTTGTTATTTATTTGACGTTGTTGTTGTTGTTGACGTTGTTGTTGTTGTTGTTTATTAGACGTTGTTGTTGTTGTCGTTTATTTGACATTGTTGTTGTTGACGGTGTTGTTGTTGTTGTTGTTTATTTGACATTGTTGTTGTTGTTATTTATTTGACGTTGTTGTTGTTGTTTATTTGACGTTGTTGTTGTTGTTGTTTATTTGATGTTGTTTTAGTTGTTGTTGTTTATTTGACGTTGTTGTTGTTTTTTATTTGACGTTGTTGTTGTTGACATTGATGTTGTTGTTGTTTATTTGACGTTGTTGTTGTTGTTATTGTTTATTTGACGTAGTTGTTGTTATTGACGTTGTTGTTATTGTTGTTTATTTGACGTTTTTGTTGTTGTTGTTGATGTTTTTATTTGACGTTGTTGTTGTTGTTGTTTATTTGACGTTGTTGTTGTTGTTATTGTTGTTGTTGTTGTTGTTTATTTGACGTTGTTGTTGTTGTTGTTTATTTGACGTTGTTGTTCTTGTTGTTTATTTGACGTTGTTGTTGTTGTTTATTTGACATTGTTTTTGTTATTCATTTGACGTTGTTGTTGTTGTTGTTATTGTTTATTTGACGTTGTCGTTGTTGTTTATTTGACGTTGTTATTGTTGTTTATTTGACGTTGTTTTTGTTATTTGACGTTGTTGTTGTTGTTGTATTTGTTGTTGTTGTTGTTGTTGTTGCTTATTTGACTTTGTTGTTATTGTTGCTATTTATTTGACGTTGTTGTTGGTGTTGTTGTTTATTTGACGTTATTGTTGTTTATTTGACGTTGTTGTTGTTGTTTATTTGACGTTGTTGTTGTTGTTGTTGTATTTGTTATTGTTATTGTTGTTGCTTATTTGACGTTGTTGTTATTGTTGTTGTTTATTTGACGTTGTTGTTATTGTTGTTGTTTATTTGACGTTGTTGTTGTTGTTGTTTTTTGACGTTGTTGTTGTTGTTGTTTATTTGACGTTGTTGTTGTTGTTATTTATTTGACGTTGTTGTTGTTGTTATTGTTTATTTGACGTTGTTGTTTTATGTTGTTGTTTATTTGACGTTGTTATTGTTGTTTATTTGACGTTGTTTTTGTTGTTTGACGTTGTTGTTGTTGTATTTGTTGTTGTTGTTGTTGTTGCTTATTTGACGTTGTTGTTATTGTTGCTATTTATTTGACGTTGTTGTTGTTGTTGTTTATTTGACGGTTTTGTTGTTGTTTATTTGACGTTGTTGTTGTTGTTATTGTTTATTTGACGTAGTTGTTGTTATTGACGTTGTTGTTGTTGTTGTTTATTTGACGTTTTTGTTGTTGTTGTTGAAGTTGTTGATGTTTTTATTTGACGTTGTTGTTGTTGTTGTTTATTTGACGTTGTTGTTGTTTATATTGTTGTTGTTGTTGTTGTTGTTGTTTATTTGACGTTGTTGTTGTTGTTGTTGTTTATTTGATGTTGTTGTTCTTGTTGTTTATTTGACGTTGTTGTTGTTGTTTATTTGACATTGTTTTTGTTATTTATTTGACGTTGTTGTTGTTGTTGTTATTGTTTATTTGACGTTGTTGTTGTTGTTGTTTATTTGATGTTGTTATTGTTGTTTATTTGACGTTGTTTTTGTTATTTGACGTTGTTGTTGTTGTTGTATTTGTTGTTGTTGTTGTTGCTTATTTGACGTTGTTGTTATTGTTGCTATTTATTTGACGTTGTTGTTGTTGTTGTTTATTTGACGTTATTGTTGTTTATTTGACGTTGTTGTTGTTGTTGTTTATTTGACGTTGTTGTTGTTGTTGTATTTGTTGTTGTTATTGTTGTTGCTTATTTGACGTTGTTGTTATTGTTGTTGTTTATTTGACGTTGTTGTTATTGTTGTTGTTTATTTGACGTTGTTGTTGTTGTTGTTGTTTGACGTTGTTGTTGTTGTTGTTTATTTGACGTTGTTGTTGTTGTTATTTATTTGACGTTGTTGTTGTTGTTATTGTTTATTTGACGTTGTTGTTTTATGTTGTTGTTTATTTGACGTTGTTATTGTTGTTTATTTGACGTTGTTTTTGTTATTTGACGTTGTTGTTGTTGTATTTGTTGTTGTTGTTGTTGTTGTTGTTGCTTATTTGACGTTGGTGTTATTGTTGCTATTTATTTGACGTTGTTGTTGTTGTTGTTTATTTGACGTTGTTGTTGTTGTTTATTTGACGTTGTTATTGTTGTTATTGTTTATTTGACGTAGTTGTTGTTATTGACGTTGTTGTTGTTGTTGTTGTTTATTTGACGTTTTTGTTGTTGTTGTTGACGTTGTTGATGTTTTTATTTGACGTTGTTGTTGTTGTTGTTTATTTGACGTTGTTGTTGTTGTTGTATTTGTTATTGTTGTTATTGTTGTTGCTTATTTGACGTCGTTGTTATTATTGTTGTTTATTTGACGTTGTTGTTGTTGTTATTCATTTGACGTTGTTGTTGTTGTTGTTGTTTATTTGACGTTGTTGTTTTTGTTGTTGTTGTTTATTTGATGTTGTTGTTGTTGTTGTTGACATAGTTGTTGTTGTTAGTTTGACATTGTTGTTGATGTTGACGTTGTTATTTATTTGACGTTGTTGTTGTTGACGTTGTTGTTGTTGTTGTTTATTGGACGTTGTTGTTGTTGTTTATTTGACATTGTTGTTGTTGTTGACGGTGTTGTTGTTGTTGTTGTTGTTTATTTGACATTGTTGTTGTTGTTGTTATTAAATTTACATTGTTGTTGTTGTTTATTTGATGTTATTGTTGTTGTTTATTTGATGTTGTTGTTGTTGTTGTTTATTTGACGTTGTTGTTGTTTTTTTTTTGACGTTGTTGTTGTTGACGTTGTTGTTGTTGTTATTGCTTATTTGACATTGGTGTTGTTGTTTATTTGACGTTGTTGTTGTTGTTGTTTATTTGACGTTGTTGTTGTTGTTGTTGTTGTTTATTTGATGTTGTTTTAGTTGTTGTTGTTTATTTGACGTTGTTGATGTTTTTTATTTGACGTTGTTGTTGTTGACATTGTTGTTGTTGTTGTTTATTTGACGTTGTTGTTGTTGTTTATTCGACGTAGTTGTTGTTATTGATGTTGTAGTTGTGGTTTTTTATTTGACGTTGTTATTGTTGTTGTTTATTTGACGTTGTTGTTGTTGTTATTGTTGTTGTTGTTGTTGTTGTTGTTTATTTGACATTGTTGTTGTTGTTATTTATTTGACGTTGTTGTTGTTGTTGTTTATTTGACGTTGTTGTTGTTGTTGTTTATTTGACGTTGTTATTGTTATTTATTTGACGTTATTATTGTTGTTATTATTACTTATTTGACGTTGTTGTTTTATGTTGTTGTTTATTTGACATTGTTATTGTTGTTTATTTGACGTTGTTTTTGTTATTTGACGTTGTTGTTGTTGTATTTGTTGTTTTTGTTGTTGCTTATTTGACGTTGTTGTTATTGTTGCTATTTATTTGACGTTGTTGTTGTTGTTTATTTGACGTTGTTGTTGTTGTTGTATTTGTTGTTGTTATTGTTGTTGCTTATTTGACGTTGTTGTTATTGTTGTTGTTTATTTGACGTTGTTGTTGTTGTTGTTATTCATTTGACGTTGTTGTTGTTGTTGTTGCTTATTTGACGTTGTTGTTATTGTTGCTATTTTTTTGACGTTGTTGTTGTTGTTTATTTGACGTTGTTGTTGTTTATTTGACGTTGTTGTTGTTGTTGTTTATTTGACGTTGTTGTTGTATTTGTATTTGTTGTCGTTATTATTGTTGCTTATTTGACATTGTTGTTATTGTTGTTGTTTATTTGACGTTGTTGTTGTTGTTGTTATTCATTTGACGTTGTTGTTGTTGTTGTTTATTTGACGTTGTTGTTGTTGTTTATTTGACGTTGTTGTTGTTGTTGTTGTTTATTTGACGTTGTTGTTGTTGTTGTTGTTTTTGTTATTTATTTGACGTTGTTGTTGTTATTTATTTGACATTGTTGTTGTTTTTTATTTGACATTGTTGTTGTTGTTGTTGTTGTTGTTTATTTGACGTTGTTGTTGTTGTTTATTTGACGTTGTTAATGTTGTTGACATTGTTGTTGTTGTTTTTGTTGTTTATTTGGTGTTGTTGTTGTTGTTGTTGTTGTTGTTAGTGATTGTTGGTGTTGTTGTTGTTGTTATTGTTTATTTGACGTTGTTGTTGTTGTTTATTTGACGTAGTTGTTGTTGTTGACGTTGTTGTTGTTGTTGTTGTTTGTTTATTTGACGATTTTGTTGTTGTTGATGTTGTTGTTGTTGTTGTTTATTTGACGTTGTTGTTGTTATTTGACATTGTTGTTGTTGTATTTGTTGTTGTTGTTGTTGTTGTTGCTTATTTGACTTTGTTGTTGTTGACATTGTTGTTGTTGTTGTTTATTTGACGTTGTTGTTGTTTTTTATTTGACGTTGTTGTTGTTGACATTGTTGTTGTTGTTGTTTATTTGACGTTGTTGTTGTTGTTGTTTATTTGACGTAGTTGTTGTTGTTGTTGTTGTTGTTGTTGTTGTTGTTGTTGTTTATTTGACGTTTTTGTTGTTGTTGATGGTGTTGTTGTTGTTTTTTATTTGACGTTGTTGTTGTTGTTGTTGTTTATTTGACGTTGTTGTTGTTGTTATTTAATTGACGTTGTTGTTGTTGTTGTTATTGTTTATTTGACGTTGTTCTTTTATGTTGTTGTTTATTTGACGTTGTTATTGTTGTTTATTTGACGTTGTTTTTGTTATTTGACGTTGTTGTTGTTGTATTTGTTGTTGTTGTTATTGTTGCTTATTTGACGTTGTTGTTATTGGTTCTATTTATTTGACGTTGTTGTTGTTGTTGTTTATTTGACGTTGTTGATGTTGTTTATTTGACGTTGTTGTTGTTGTTGTTTATTTGATGTTGTTGTTGTTGTTGTTGTTATTGTTGTTGCTTATTTGACGTTGTTGTTATTGTTGTTGTTTATTTGACGTTGTTGTTGTTATTCATTTGAAGTTGTTGTTATTGTTGTTTATTTGACGTTGTTGTTGTTGTTATTGTTGTTTATTTGATGTTGTTGTTGTTGTTGACATAGTTGTTGTTGTTAATTTGACGTTGTTGTTGTTGTTGTTTACTTGACGTTGTTGTTGTTATTTATTTGACGTTGTTGTTGTTGTTGACGTTGTTATTGTTGTTGTTTATTGGACGTTGTTGTTGTTGTTGTTTATTTGACATTGTTGTTGTTGTTGACGGTGTTGTTGTTGTTGTTGTTGTTTATTTGACATTGTTGTTGTTGTTGTTATTTATTTGACGTTGTTGTTGTTGTTGTTAATTTGACGTTGTTGTTGTTGTTGTTGTTTCTTTGACGTTGTTGTTGTTGTGTATTTGTGGTTGTTATTGTTGACGTTGTTGTTGTTGTTATTGCTTATTTGACATTGTTGTTGTTGTTTATTTGACGTTGTTGTTGTTGTTGTTGTTGTTTATTTGACGTTGTTGTTGTTGTTGTTTATTTGATGTTGTTTTAGTTGTTGTTGTTTATTTGACGTTGTTGTTGATTTTTATTTGCGTTGTTGTTGTTGACATTGATGTTGTTGTTGTTTATTTGACGTAGTTGTTGTTATTGACGTTGTTGTTGTTGTTGTTGTTTATTTGACGTTTTTGTTGTTGTTGTTGACGTTGTTGATGTTTTTTATTTGACGTTGTTGTTGTTGTTTATTTGACCTTGTTGTTGTTGTTGTTGTTTATTTGACGTTGTTGTTGTTGTTGTTTATTTGACGTTGTTGTTCTTGTTGTTTATTTGACGTTGTTTTTGTTGTTTATTTGACATTGTTTTTGTTATTTATTTGACGTTGTTGTTGTTGTTGTTATTGTTTATTTGACGTTGTTGTTGTTGTTGTTTATTTGACGTTGTTATTGTTGTTTATTTGACGTTGTTTTTGTTATTTGACGTTGTTGTTGTTGTATTTGTTGTTGTTGTTGTTGTTGCTTAATTGACGTTGTTGTTATTGTTGCTATTTATTTGACGTTGTTGTTGTTGTTGTTTATTTGACGTTATTGTTGTTTATTTGACGTTGTTGTTATTGTTGTTTATTTGACGTTGTTGTTGTTGTTGTATTTGTTGTTGCTTATTTGACGCTGTTGTTATTGTTGTTGTTTATTTGACGTTGTTGTTATTGTTGTTGTTTATTTGACGTTGTTGTTGTTGTTGTTGTTTTTTGACGTTGTTGTTGTTGTTGTTGTTGTTTATTTGACGTTGTTGTTGTTGTTATTTATTTGACGTTGTTGTTGTTGTTATTGTTTATTTGACGTTGTTGTTTTATGTTGTTGTTTATTTGACGTTGTTATTGTTGTTTATTTGACGTTGTTTTTGTTATTTGACGTTGTTGTTGTTGTATTTGTTGTTGTTGTTGTTGTTGTTGCTTATTTGACGTTGTTGTTATTGTTGCTAATTATTTTACGTTGTTGTTGTTGTTGTTGTTGTTTATTTGACGTTGTTGTTGTTTTTTTGACGTTGTTGTTGTTGTTGATGTTGTTGTTGTTGTTTATTTGACGTAGTTGTTGTTATTGACGTTGTTGTTGACATTGTTGTTGTTGTTGTTGTTTATTTGACGTTGTTGTTGTTGTTATTGTTGTTGTTGTTGTTGTTAATTTGACGTTGTTGTTGTTGTTGTTGTTTATTTGACGTTGTTGTTGTTGTTTTTTGACATTGTTGTTGTTGTTGTTTATTTGACGTTGTTGTTGTTGTTATTTATTTGACGTTGTTGTTGTTGTTGTTATTGTTTATTTGACGTTGTTGTTTTATGTTGTTGTTTATTTAACGTTGTTGTTGTTGTTTATTTGACGTTGTTTTTGTTATTTGACGTTGTTGTTGTTGTATTTGTTGTTGTTGTTATTGTTGCTTATTTGACGTTGTTGTTATTGTTGCTATTTATTTGACGTTGTTGTTGTTGTTGTTTATTTGACGTTGTTGTTGTTGTTGTTTATTTGACGTTGTTGTTGTTGTTGTTGTTGTTGTTTATTTGATGTTGTTGTTGTTGTATTTGTTGTTGTTGTTATTGTTGTTGCTTATTTGACGTTGTTGTTATTGTTGTTGTTTATTTGACGTTGTTGTTGTTATTCATTTGACGTTGTTGTTGTTGTTGTTTATTTGACGTTGTTGTTGTTGTTGTTGTTTATTTGATGTTGTTGTTGTTGTTGACATAGTTGTTGTTGTTAATTTGACGTTGTTGTTGTTGTTGTTGACGTTGTTGTTTATTTGACGTTGTTGTTGTTATTTATTTGACGTTGTTGTTGTTGTTGACGTTGTTGTTGTTGTTGTTTATTGGACGTTGTTGTTGTTATTTATTTGACATTGTTGTTGTTGTTGACGGTGTTGTTGTTGTTGTTGTTTATTTGACATTGTTGTTGTTGTTGTTATTTATTTGACATTGTTGTTGTTGTTGTTTATTTGACGTTGTTGTTGTTGTTGTTTATTTGACGTTGTTGTCGTTGTTGTTTATTTGACGTTGTTGTTGTTGTTGTTTATTTGATGTTGTTTTAGTTGTTGTTGTTTATTTGACGTTGTTGTTGTTTTTTATTTGACGTTGTTGTTGTTGACATTGATGTTGTTGTTGTTTATTTGACGTTGTTGTTGTTGTTATTGTTTATTTGACGTAGTTGTTGTTATTGATGTTGTTGTTGTTTATTTGACGTTTTTGTTGTTGTTGTTGACGTTGTTGTTGTTTTTTATTTGACGTTGTTGTTGTTGTTGTTTATTTGATGTTGTTGTTGTTGTTATTGTTGTTGTTGTTGTTGTTGTTTATTTGACGTTGTTGTTCTTGTTGTTTATTTGACGTTGTTGTTGTTGTTTATTTGACATTGTTGTTGTTATTTATTTGACGTTGTTGTTGTTGTTGTTATTGTTTATTTGACGTTGTTGTTGTTGTTGTTTATTTGACGTTGTTATTGTTGTTTATTTGACGTTGTTTTTGTTATTTGACGTTGACGTTGTTTTTGTTATTTGACGTTGTTGTTTATTTGACGTTGTTGTTGTTGTTGTATTTGTTGTTGTTTTTGTTGTTGCTTATTTGACGTTGTTGTTATTGTTGTTGTTTATTTGACGTTGTTGTTATTGTTGTTGTTTATTTGGCGTTGTTGTTGTTGTTGTTTTTTGACGTTGTTGTTGTTGTTGTTGTTTATTTGACGTTGTTGTTGTTGTTATTTATTTGACGTTGTTGTTGTTGTTATTGTTTATTTGACGTTGTTGTTTTATGTTGTTGTTTATTTGACGTTGTTATTGTTGTTTATTTGACGTTGTTTTTGTTATTTGACGTTGTTGTTGTATTTGTTGTTGTTGTTGTTGTTGCTTATTTGACGTTGTTGTTATTGTTGCTATTTATTTGACGTTGTTGTTGTTGTTGTTTATTTGACGTTGTTGTTGTTGTTTATTTGACGTTGTTGTTGTTGTTGTTGCTGTTTATTTGATGTTGTTGTTGTATTTGTTGTTGTTGTTATTGTTGTTGCTTATTTGACGTTGTTGTTATTGTTGTTGTTTATTTGACGTTGTTGTTGTTATTCATTTGACGTTGTTGTTGTTGTTGTTGTTGTTTATTTGATGTTGTTGTTGTTGTTGACATAGTTGTTGTTGTTAATTTGACGTTGTTGTTGTTGTTGACGTTGTTGTTTATTTGACGTTGTTGTTGTTATTTATTTGACGTTGTTGTTGTTGTTGACGTTGTTGTTGTTGTTGTTGTTTATTGGACGTTGTTGTTGTTGTTTATTTGACGTTGTTGTTGTTATTTGACGTTGTTGTTGTTGTTGTTATATTTGTTGTTGTTGTTGTTTATTTGACGTTGTTGTTGTTTATTTGACGTTATTGTTGTTGTGTATTTGACGTTGTTGTTGTTGACGTTGTTGTTGTTGTTATTGCTTATTTGACATTGTTGTTGTTGTTTATTTGACGTTGTTGTTGTTATTGTTTATTTGACGTTGTTGTTGTTATTTATTTGACATTGTTGTTGTTATTGTTTATTTGACGTCGTTGTTGTTATTTATTTGACATTTTTGTTGTTATTTATTTGACATTGTTGTTGTTGTTGTTGTTATTGTTTATTTGACGTTGTTGTTGTTGTTGTTGTTTATTTGACGTTGTTATTGTTGTTTACTTGACGTTGTTTTTGTTATTTGACGTTGTTGTTGTTGTATTTGTTGTTGTTGTTGTTGTTGTTGTTGCTTATTTGACGTTGTTGTTGTTATTCATTTGACGTTGTTGTTGTTGTTGTTTATTTGACGTTGTTGTTGTTGTTGTTGTTGTTTATTTGATGTTGTTGTTGTTGTTGACATAGTTGTTGTTGTTAATTTGACGTTGTTGTTGTTGTTGTTGACGTTGTTGTTTATTTGACGTTGTTGTTGTTATTTATTTGACGTTGTTGTTATTGTTGACGTTGTTGTTGTTGTTGTTTATTGGACGTTGTTGTTGTTATTTATTTGACATTGTTGTTGTTGTTGACGATGTTGTTGTTGTTGTTGTTTATTTGACATTGTTGTTGTTGTTGTTATTTATTTGACGTTGTTGTTGTTATTGTTTATTTGACGTTGTTGTTGTTGTTTATTTGACGTTGTTGTCGTTGTTGTTTATTTGACGTTGTTGTTGTTGTTGTTTATTTGAAGTTGTTTTAGTTGTTGTTGTTTATTTGACGTTGTTGTTGTTTTTTATTTGACGTTGTTGTTGTTGACATTGATGTTGTTGTTGTTTATTTGACGTTGTTGTTGTTGTTATTGTTTATTTGACGTAGTTGTTGTTATTGACGTTGTTGTTGTTTATTTGACGTTTTTGTTGTTGTTGTTGACGTTGTTGTTGTTTTTTATTTGACGTTGTTGTTGTTGTTGTTTATTTGATGTTGTTGTTGTTGTTATTGTTGTTGTTGTTGTTGTTTATTTGACGTTGTTGTTGTTGTTGTTTATTTGACGTTGTTGTTCTTGTTGTTTATTTGACGTTGTTGTTGTTGTTTATTTGACATTGTTGTTGTTATTTATTTGACGTTGTTGTTGTTGTTGTTATTGTTTATTTGACGTTGTTGTTGTTGTTGTTGTTTATTTGACGTTGTTATTGTTGTTTATTTGACGTTGTTTTTGTTATTTGACGTTGTTGTTGTTGTATTTGTTGTTGTTGTTGTTGTTGCTTATTTGACGTTGTTGTTATTGTTGTTATTTATTTGACGTTGTTGTTGTTGTTGTTTATTTGACGTTATTGTTGTTTATTTGACGTTGTTGTTGTTGTTGTTTATTTGACGTTGTTGTTGTTGTTGTATTTGTTGTTGTTATTGTTGTTGCTTATTTGACGTTGTTGTTATTGTTGTTGTTTATTTGACGTTGTTGTTATTGTTGTTGTTTATTTGACGTTGTTGTTGTTGTTGTTTTTTGACGTTGTTGTTGTTGTTGTTTATTTGACGTTGTTGTTGTTGTTATCTATTTGACGTTGTTGTTGTTGTTATTGTTTATTTGACGTTGTTGTTTTATGTTGTTGTTTATTTGACGTTGTTATTGTTGTTTATTTGACGTTGTTTTTGTTATTTGACGTTGTTGTTGTTGTATTTGTTGTTGTTGTTGTTGCTTATTTGACGTTGTTGTTATTGTTGCTATTTATTTGACGTTGTTGTTGTTGTTTATTTGACGTTGTTGTTGTTGTTTATTTGACGTTGTTGTTGTTGTTGTTGCTGTTTATTTGATGTTGTTGTTGTATTTGTTGTTGTTGTTATTGTTGTTGCTTATTTGACGTTGTTGTTATTGTTGTTGTTTATTTGACGTTGTTGTTGTTATTCATTTGACGTTGTTGTTGTTGTTGTTGTTGTTTATTTGATGTTGTTGTTGTTGTTGACATAGTTGTTGTTGTTAATTTGACGTTGTTGTTGTTGTTGACGTTCTTGTTTATTTGACGTTGTTGTTGTTATTTATTTGACGTTGTTGTTGTTGTTGACGTTGTTGTTGTTGTTGTTGTTTATTGGACGTTGTTGTTGTTGTTTATTTGACGTTGTTGTTGTTATTTGACGTTGTTGTTGTTGTTGTATTTGTTGTTGTTGTTGTTTATTTGACGTTGTTGTTGTTGTGTATTTGACGTTGTTGTTGTTGACGTTGTTGTTGTTGTTATTGCTTATTTGACATTGTTGTTGTTGTTTATTTGACGTTGTTGTTGTTATTGTTTATTTGACGTTGTTGTTGTTATTTATTTGACATTGTTGTTGTTATTGTTTATTTGACGTCGTTGTTGTTATTTATTTGACATTGTTGTTGTTATTTATTTGACATTGTTGTTGTTGTTGTTGTTATTGTTTATTTGACGTTGTTGTTGTTGTTGTTTATTTGACGTTGTTATTGTTGTTTACTTGACGTTGTTTTTGTTATTTGACGTTGTTGTTGTTGTATTTGTTGTTGTTGTTGTTGTTGTTGTTGCTTATTTGACGTTGTTGTTGTTATTCATTTGACGTTGTTGTTGTTGTTGTTTATTTGACATTGTTGTTGTTGTTGTTGTTTATTTGATGTTGTTGTTGTTGTTGACATAGTTGTTGTTGTTAATTTGACGTTGTTGTTGTTATTTATTTGACGTTGTTGTTGTTGTTGTTTATTGGACGTTGTTGTTGTTATTTATTTGACATTGTTGTTGTTGTTGACGGTGTTGTTGTTGTTGTTGTTTATTTGACATTGTTGTTGTTGTTGTTATTTATTTGACGTTGTTGTTGTTGTTGTTTATTTGACGTTGTTGTTGTTGTTGTTGTTTATTTGACGTTGTTGTCGTTGTTGTTTATTTGACGTTGTTGTTGTTGTTGTTTATTTGATGTTGTTTTAGTTGTTGTTGTTTATTTGACGTTGTTGTTGTTTTTTATTTGACGTTGTTGTTGTTGACATTGATGTTGTTGTTGTTTATTTGACGTTGTTGTTGTTGTTATTGTTTATTTGACGTAGTTGTTATTATTGACGTTGTTGTTGTTTATTTGACGTTTTTGTTGTTGTTGTTGACGTTGTTGTTGTTTTTTATTTGACGTTGTTGTTGTTGTTGTTGTTTATTTGACGTTGTTGTTGTTGTTATTGTTGTTGTTGTTGTTGTTTATTTGACGTTGTTGTTGTTGTTGTTTATTTGACGTTGTTGTTCTTGTTGTTTATTTGACGTTGTTGTGCTTTATTTGACATTGTTGTTGTTATTTATTTGACGTTGTTGTTGTTGTTGTTATGGTTTATTTGACGTTGTTGTTGTTGTTGTTTATTTGACGTTGTTATTGTTGTTTATTTGACGTTGTTTTTGTTATTTGACGTTGTTGTTGTTGTATTTGTTGTTGTTGTTGTTGTTGCTTATTTGACGTTGTTGTTATTGTTGCTATTTATTTGACGTTGTTGTTGTTGTTGTTTATTTGACGTTATTGTTGTTTATTTGATGTTATTGTTGTTGTTGTTTATTTGACGTTGTTGTTGTTGTTGTATTTGTTGTTAATATTGTTGTTGCTTATTTGACGTTGTTGTTATTGTTGTTGTTTATTTGACGTTGTTGTTATTGTTGTTGTTTATTTAACGTTGTTGTTGTTGTTGTTTTTTGACGTTGTTGTTGTTGTTGTTTATTTGACGTTGTTGTTGTTGTTATTGTTTATTTGACGTTGTTGTTTTATGTTGTTGTTTATTTGACGTTGTTTTTGTTATTTGACGTTGTTGTTGTTGTATTTGTTGTTGTTGTTGTTGTTGCTTATTTGATGTTGTTGTTATTGTTGCTATTTATTTGACGTTGTTGTTGTTGTTGTTTATTTGACGTTGTTGTTGTTGTTTATTTGACGTTGTTGTTGTTGTTGTTGTTGCTGTTTATTTGATGTTGTTGTTGTATTTGTTGTTGTTGTTATTGTTGTTGCTTATTTGACGTTGTTGTTATTGTTGTTGTTTATTTGACGTTGTTGTTGTTATTCATTTGACGTTGTTGTTGTTGTTGTTTATTTGATGTTGTTGTTGTTGTTGACATAGTTGTTGTTGTTAATTTGACGTTGTTGTTGTTGTTGACGTTGTTGTTTATTTGACGTTGTTGTTGTTATTTATTTGACGTTGTTGTTGTTGTTGACGTTGTTGTTGTTGTTGTTGTTTATTGGACGTTGTTGTTGTTGTTTATTTGACGTTGTTGTTGTTATTTGACGTTGTTGTTGTTGTTGTATTTGTTGTTGTTGTTGTTTATTTGACGTTGTTGTTGTTTATTTGACGTTGTTGTTGTTGTGTATTTGACGTTGTTGTTGTTGACGTTGTTGTTGTTGTTATTGCTTATTTGACATTGTTGTTGTTGTTTATTTGACGTTGTTGTTGTTATTGTTTATTTGACGTTGTTGTTGTTATTTATTTGACATTGTTGTTGTTATTGTTTATTTGACATCGTTGTTGTTATTTATTTGACATTGTTGTTGTTATTTATTTGACATTGTTGTTGTTGTTGTTATTGTTTATTTGACGTTGTTGTTGTTGTTGTTTATTTGACGTTGTTATTGTTGTTTACTTGACGTTGTTTTTGTTATTTGACGTTTTTGTTGTTGTATTTGTTGTTGTTGTTGTTATTGTTGTTGTTTATTTGACGTTGTTGTTATTGTTGCTATTTATTTGACGTTGTTGTTGTTGTTGTTGTTGTTGTTGTTTATTTGACGTTATTGTTGTTTATTTGACGTTGTTATTGTCGTTGTTTATTTGACGTTGTTGTTGTTGTTGTTGTTGTTGTATTTGTTGTTGTTATTGTTGTTGCTTATTTGACGTTGTTGTTATTGTTGTTGTTTATTTGACGTTGTTGTTGTTGTTGTTTATTTGACGTTGTTGTTGTTGTTTTTTGACCTTGTTGTTGTTGTTGTTTATTTGACGTTGTTGTTGTTGTTATTTATTTGACGTTGTTGTTGTTGTTGTTATTGTTTATTTGACGTTGTTGTTTTATGTTATTGTTTATTTGACGTTGTTATTGTTGTTTATTTGACGTTGTTTTTGTTATTTGATGTTGTTGTTGTTGTAATTGTAGTTGTTGTTGTTGTTGCTTATTTGACGTTGTTGTTGTTGTTTATTTGACGTTGTTGTTGTTGTTTATTTGACGTTGTTGTTGTAGTTGTTGTTGTTGTTAATTTGATGTTGTTGTTGTTGTTGTTGTATTTGTTGTTGTTGTTATTGTTGTTGCTTATTTGACATTGTTGTTATTGTTGTTCTTTATTTGACGTTGTTGTTGTTATTCATTTGACGTTGTTGTTGTTGTTGTTTATTTGACGTTGTTGTTGTTGTTTATCTGATGTTGTTGTTGTTGTTGACATAGTTGGTGTTGTTAATTTGACGTTGTTGTTGTTGACGTTGTTGTTTATTTGACGTTGTTGTTGTTATTTATTTGACGTTGTTGTTGTTGTTGACGTTGTTGTTGTTGTTGTTGTTTATTTGACGTTGTTGTTGTTGTTTATTTGACATTGTTGTTGTTTTTGACAGTGTTGTTGTTGTTGTTGGTTATTTGACATTGTTGTTGTTGTTGTTATTTATTTGACGTTGTTGTTGTTGTTGTTGTTTATTTGACGTTGTAGTTGTTGTTTATTTGACGTTGTTGTTGTTGTGTATTTGACGTTGTTGTTGTTGACGTTGTTGTTGTTGTTATTGCTTATTTGACATTGTTGTTGTTGTTTATTTGATGTTGTTGTTGTTGTTGTTTATTTGACGTTGTTGTTATTGTTGTTTATTTGATGTTATTTTAGTTGTTGTTGTTTATTTGACGTTGTTGTTGTTTTTTATTTGACGTTGTTGTTGTTGACATTGATGTTGTTGTTGTTTATTTGACGTTGTTGTTGTTGTTTATTTGACGTAGTTATTGTTATTGACGTTGTTGTTGTTGTTGTTTATTTGACGTTTTTGTTGTTGTTGTTGTTGACGTTGTTGTTGTTTTTTATTTGACGTTGTTGTTGTTGTTTATTTGACGTTGTTGTTGTTGTTTATTTGACGTTGTTGTTGTTGTTATTGTTGTTGTTGTTGTTGTTGTTCTTTATTTGACGTTGTTGTTGTTGTTTATTTGACGTTGTTGTTCTTGTTGTTTATTTGACGTTGTTGTTGTTGTTTATTTGACATTGTTGTTGTTATTTATTTGACGTTGTTGTTGTTGTTATTGTTTATTTGACGTTGTTGTTGTTGTTGTTTATTTGACGTTGTTATTGTTGTTTATTTGACGTTGTTGTTGTTGTATTTGTTGTTGTTGTTGTTGTTGCTTATTTGACGTTAATGTTATTGTTGCTATTTATTTGACGTTGTTGTTGTTGTTGTTGTTGTTTATTTCACATTATTGTTGTTTATTTGACGTTGTTATTGTTGTTGTTTATTTGACGTTGTTGTTGTTGTATTTGTTGTTGTTATTGTTGTTGCTTATTTGACGCTGTTATTATTGTTGTTGTTTATTTGACGTTGTTGTTATTGTTGTTGTTTATTTGACGTTGTTGTTGTTGTTGTTTTTTGACGTTGTTGTTGTTGTTGTTTATTTGACGTTGTTGTTGTTTTTTATTTATTTGACGTTGTTGTTGTTGTTTTTTGTTTATTTGACGTTGTTGTTTTATGTTGTTGTTTATTTGACGTTGTTATTGTTGTTTATTTGACGTTGTTTTTGTTATTTGACGTTGTTGTTGTTGTATTTGTTGTTGTTGTTGTTGTTGTTGCTTATTTGGCGTTGTTGTTATTGTTGCTATTTATTTGACGTTGTTGTTGTTGTTGTTGTTTATTTGACGTTGTTGTTGTTGTTTATTTGACGTTGTTGTTGTTGTTGTTTATTTGATGTTGTTGTTGTTGTATTTGTTGTTGTTGTTATTGTTGTTGCTTATTTGACGTTGTTGTTATTGTTGTTGTTTATTTGACGTTGTTGTTGTTATTCATTTGACGTTGTTGTTGTTGTTGTTTATTTGACGTTGTTGTTGTTGTTGTTTATTTGATGTTGTTGTTGTTGTTGTTGACATAGTTGTTGTTGTTAATTTAACGTTGTTGTTGTTGTTGACGTTGTTATTTATTTGACGTTGTTGTTGTTATTTATTTGACGTTGTTGTTTTATGTTGTTGTTTATTTGACATTGTTATTGTTGTTTATTTGACGTTGTTTTTGTTATTTGACGTTGTTGTTGTTGTATTTGTTGTTTTTGTTGTTGCTTATTTGACGTTGTTGTTATTGTTGCTATTTATTTGACGTTGTTGTTGATGTTTATTTGACGTTGTTGTTGATGTTTATTTTTGTTGTTATTTTTGTTGCTTATTTGACGTTGTTGTTATTGTTGTTGTTTATTTGACGTTGTTGTTGTTGTTATTCATTTGACGTTGTTGTTGTTGTTGTTGCTTATTTGACGTTGTTGTTATTGTTGCTATTTTTTTGACGTTGTTGTTGTTGTTTATTTGGCGTTGTTGTTGTTTATTTGACGTTGTTGTTGTTGTTGTTTATTTGACGTTGTTGTTGTATTTGTATTTGTTGTTGTTATTGTTGTTGCTTATTTGACATTGTTGTTATTGTTGTTGTTTATTTGACGTTGTTGTTGTTGTTGTTATTCATTTGACGTTGTTGTTGTTGTTGTTGTTTATTTGACGTTGTTGTTGTTGTTGTTGTTTATTTGATGTTGTTGTTGTTGTTGTTGTTATTTTTGTTGTTTATTTGACGTTGTTGTTGTTATTTATTTGACGTTGTTGTTTTTAATTTGACATTGTTGTTGTTGTTGTTGTTGTTTATTTGACGTTGTTGTTGTTGTTGTTGTTTATTTGACGTTGTTAATGTTGTTGACATTGTTGTTGTTGTTTTTGTTGTTTATTTGGCGTTGTTGTTGTTAGTGATTGTTGGTGTTGTTGTTGTTGTTGTTATTGTTTATTTGACGTTGTTGTTGTTGTTGTTTATTTGACGTAGTTGTTGTTGTTGACGTTGTTGTTGTTGTTGTTGTTTGTTTATTTGGCGATTTTGTTGTTGTTGATGTTGTTGTTGTTGTTGTTTATTTGACGTTTTTGTTGTTATTCATTTGAAGTTGTTGTTGTTGTTGTTTATTTGACGTTGTTGTTGTTGTTGTTTATTTGATGTTGTTGTTGTTGTTGTTGACATAGTTGTTGTTGTTAATTTGACATTGTTGTTGTTGTTGACGTTGTTGTTTACTTGACGTTGTTGTTGTTATTTATTTGACGTTGTTGTTGTTGACGTTGTTGTTGTTGTTTATTGGACGTTGTTGTTGTTGTTGTTTATTTGACATTGTTGTTGTTGACGGTGTTGTTGTTGTTGTTGTTTATTTGACATTGTTGTTGTTGTTGTTATTTATTTGACGTTGTTGTTGTTGTTGTTTATTTGACGTTAATGTTGTTGTTTATTTGACGTTGTTGTTGTTGTGTATTTGTGGTTGTTATTGTTGACGTTGTTGTTGTTGTTGTTATTGCTTATTTGACATTGTTGTTGTTGTTTATTTGACGTTGTTGTTGTTGTTGTTGTTGTTGTTGTTGTTTATTTGACGTTGTTGTTGTTGTTGTTTATTTGATGTTGTTTTAGTTGTTGTTGTTTATTTGACGTTGTTGTTGTTTTTTATTTGATGTTGTTGTTGTTGACATTGATGTTGTTGTTGTTTATTTGACGTTGTTGTTGTTGTTGTTATTGTTTATTTGACGTAGTTGTTGTTATTGACGTTGTTGTTGTTGTTGTTTATTTGACGTTTTTTTTGTTGTTGTTGACGTTGTTGATGTTTTTATTTGACGTTGTTGTTGTTGTTGTTTATTTGACGTTGTTGTTGTTATTGTTGTTGTTGTTGTTGTTTATTTGACGTTGTTGTTGTTGTTGTTTATTTGACGTTGTTGTTCTTGTTGTTTATTTGACGTTGTTGTTGTTGTTTATTTGACATTGTTTTTGTTATTCATTTGACGTTGTTGTTGTTGTTGTTATTGTTTATTTGACGTTGTTGTTGTTGTTGTTTATTTGACGTTGTTATTGTTGTTTATTTGACGTTGTTTTTGTTATTTGACGTTGTTGTTGTTGTATTTGTTGTTGTTGTTGTTGTTGCTTATTTGACGTTGTTGTTATTGTTGCTATTTATTTGACGTTGTTGTTGTTGTTGTTGTTTATTTGACGTTATTGTTGTTTATTTGACGTTGTTATTGTTGTTTACTTGACGTTGTTTTTGTTATTTGACGTTGTTGTTGTTGTATTTGTTGTTGTTGTTGTTATTGTTGTTGTTTATTTGACGTTGTTGTTATTGTTGCTATTTATTTGACGTTGTTGTTGTTGTTGTTGTTGTTGTTTATTTGACGTTATTGTTGTTTATTTGACGTTGTTATTGTCGTTGTTTATTTGACGTTGTTGTTGTTGTTGTTGTTGTTGTATTTGTTGTTGTTATTGTTGTTGCTTATTTGACGTTGTTGTTATTGTTGTTGTTTATTTGACGTTGTTGTTGTTGTTGTTTATTTGACGTTGTTGTTGTTGTTTTTTGACCTTGTTGTTGTTGTTGTTTATTTGACGTTGTTGTTGTTGTTATTTATTTGACGTTGTTGTTGTTGTTGTTATTGTTTATTTGACGTTGTTGTTTTATGTTATTGTTTATTTGACGTTGTTATTGTTGTTTATTTGACGTTGTTTTTGTTATTTGATGTTGTTGTTGTTGTAATTGTAGTTGTTGTTGTTGTTGCTTATTTGACGTTGTTGTTGTTGTTTATTTGACGTTGTTGTTGTTGTTTATTTGACGTTGTTGTTGTAGTTGTTGTTGTTGTTAATTTGATGTTGTTGTTGTTGTTGTATTTGTTGTTGTTGTTATTGTTGTTGCTTATTTGACATTGTTGTTATTGTTGTTCTTTATTTGACGTTGTTGTTGTTATTCATTTGACGTTGTTGTTGTTGTTGTTTATTTGACGTTGTTGTTGTTGTTTATCTGATGTTGTTGTTGTTGTTGACATAGTTGGTGTTGTTAATTTGACGTTGTTGTTGTTGACGTTGTTGTTTATTTGACGTTGTTGTTGTTATTTATTTGACGTTGTTGTTGTTGTTGACGTTGTTGTTGTTGTTGTTGTTGTTTATTTGACGTTGTTGTTGTTGTTTATTTGACATTGTTGTTGTTTTTGACAGTGTTGTTGTTGTTGTTGTTGGTTATTTGACATTGTTGTTGTTGTTGTTATTTATTTGACGTTGTTGTTGTTGTTGTTGTTGTTGTTTATTTGACGTTGTAGTTGTTGTTTATTTGACGTTGTTGTTGTTGTGTATTTGACGTTGTTGTTGTTGACGTTGTTGTTGTTGTTATTGCTTATTTGACATTGTTGTTGTTGTTTATTTGATGTTGTTGTTGTTGTTGTTTATTTGACGTTGTTGTTATTGTTGTTTATTTGATGTTATTTTAGTTGTTGTTGTTTATTTGACGTTGTTGTTGTTTTTTATTTGACGTTGTTGTTGTTGACATTGATGTTGTTGTTGTTTATTTGACGTTGTTGTTGTTGTTTATTTGACGTAGTTATTGTTATTGACGTTGTTGTTGTTGTTGTTTATTTGACGTTTTTGTTGTTGTTGTTGTTGACGTTGTTGTTGTTTTTTATTTGACGTTGTTGTTGTTGTTTATTTGACGTTGTTGTTGTTGTTTATTTGACGTTGTTGTTGTTGTTATTGTTGTTGTTGTTGTTGTTGTTCTTTATTTGACAATGTTGTTGTTGTTTATTTGACGTTGTTGTTCTTGTTGTTTATTTGACGTTGTTGTTGTTGTTTATTTGACATTGTTGTTGTTATTTATTTGACGTTGTTGTTGTTGTTATTGTTTATTTAACGTTGTTGTTGTTGTTGTTTATTTGACGTTGTTATTGTTGTTTATTTGACGTTGTTGTTGTTGTATTTGTTGTTGTTGTTGCTGTTGCTTATTTGACGTTAATGTTATTGTTGCTATTTATTTGACGTTGTTGTTGTTGTTGTTGTTGTTTATTTCACATTATTGTTGTTTATTTGACGTTGTTATTGTTGTTGTTTATTTGACGTTGTTGTTGTTGTATTTGTTGTTGTTATTGTTGTTGCTTGTTTGACGCTGTTATTATTGTTGTTGTTTATTTGACGTTGTTGTTATTGTTGTTGTTTATTTGACGTTGTTGTTGTTGTTGTTTTTTGACGTTGTTGTTGTTGTTTATTTGACGTTGTTGTTGTTTTTTATTTATTTGACGTTGTTGTTGTTGTTGTTGTTTTTTGTTTATTTGACGTTGTTGTTTTATGTTGTTGTTTATTTGACGTTGTTATTGTTGTTTATTTGACGTTGTTTTTGTTATTTGACGTTGTTGTTGTTGTATTTGTTGTTGTTGTTGTTGTTGTTGCTTATTTGGCGTTGTTGTTATTGTTGCTATTTATTTGACGTTGTTGTTGTTGTTGTTGTTTATTTGACGTTGTTGTTGTTGTTTATTTGATGTTGTTGTTGTTGTTGTTGTTGTTGACATAGTTGTTGTTGTTAATTTAACGTTGTTGTTGTTGTTGACGTTGTTGTTTATTTGACGTTGTTGTTGTTATTTATTTGACGTTGTTGTTTTATGTTGTTGTTTATTTGACATTGTTATTGTTGTTTATTTGACGTTGTTTTTGTTATTTGACGTTGTTGTTGTTGTATTTGTTGTTTTTGTTGTTGCTTATTTGACGTTGTTGTTATTGTTGCTATTTATTTGACGTTGTTGTTGATGTTTATTTGACGTTGTTGTTGATGTTTATTTTTGTTGCTTATTTGACGTTGTTGTTATTGTTGTTGTTTATTTGACGTTGTTGTTGTTGTTATTCATTTGACGTTGTTGTTGTTGTTGTTGTTGCTTATTTGACGTTGTTGTTATTGTTGCTATTTTTTTGACGTTGTTGTTGTTGTTTATTTGGCGTTGTTGTTGTTTATTTGACGTTGTTGTTGTTGTTGTTTATTTGACGTTGTTGTTGTATTTGTATTTGTTGTTGTTATTGTTGTTGCTTATTTGACATTGTTTTTATTGTTGTTGTTTATTTGACGTTGTTGTTGTTGTTGTTATTCATTTGACGTTGTTGTTGTTGTTGTTGTTTATTTGACGTTGTTGTTGTTGTTGTTGTTGTTTATTTGATGTTGTTGTTGTTGTTGTTATTTTTGTTGTTTATTTGACGTTGTTGTTGTTATTTATTTGACGTTGTTGTTTTTAATTTGACATTGTTGTTGTTGTTGTTGTTGTTTATTTGACGTTGTTGTTGTTGTTGTTTATTTGACGTTGTTAATGTTGTTGACATTGTTGTTGTTGTTTTTGTTGTTTATTTGGCGTTGTTGTTGTTGTTGTTAGTGATTGTTGGTGTTGTTGTTGTTGTTGTTATTGTTTATTTGACGTTGTTGTTGTTGTTGTTTATTTGACGTAGTTGTTGTTGTTGACGTTGTTGTTGTTGTTGTTGTTTGTTTATTTGGCGATTTTGTTGTTGTTGATGTTGTTGTTGTTGTTGTTTATTTGACGTTTTTGTTGTTATTCATTTGAAGTTGTTGTTGTTGTTGTTTATTTGACGTTGTTGTTGTTGTTGTTTATTTGATGTTGTTGTTGTTGTTGACATAGTTGTTGTTGTTAATTTGACGTTGTTGTTGTTGTTGACATAGTTGTTGTTGTTAATTTGACGTTGTTGTTGTTGTTGACGTTGTTGTTTACTTGACGTTGTTGTTGTTATTTATTTGACGTTGTTGTTGTTGACGTTGTTGTTGTTGTTTATTGGACGTTGTTGTTGTTGTTGTTTATTTGACATTGTTGTTGTTGACGGTGTTGTTGTTGTTGTTGTTTATTTGACATTGTTGTTGTTGTTGTTATTTATTTGACGTTGTTGTTGTTGTTTATTTGACGTTAATGTTGTTGTTTATTTGACGTTGTTGTTGTTGTGTATTTGTGGTTGTTATTGTTGACGTTGTTGTTGTTGTTATTGCTTATTTGACATTGTTGTTGTTGTTTATTTGACGTTGTTGTTGTTGTTGTTGTTGTTGTTGTTTATTTGACGTTGTTGTTGTTGTTGTTTATTTGATGTTGTTTTAGTTGTTGTTGTTTATTTGACGTTGTTGTTGTTTTTTATTTGATGTTGTTGTTGTTGACATTGATGTTGTTGTTGTTTATTTGACGTTGTTGTTGTTGTTGTTATTGTTTATTTGACGTAGTTGTTGTTATTGACGTTGTTGTTGTTGTTGTTTATTTGACGTTTTTTTTGTTGTTGTTGACGTTGTTGATGTTTTTATTTGACGTTGTTGTTGTTGTTGTTTATTTGACGTTGTTGTTGTTGTTATTGTTGTTGTTGTTGTTGTTTATTTGACGTTGTTGTTGTTGTTGTTTATTTGACGTTGTTGTTCTTGTTGTTTATTTGACGTTGTTGTTGTTGTTTATTTGACATTGTTTTTGTTATTCATTTGACGTTGTTGTTGTTGTTGTTATTGTTTATTTGACGTTGTTGTTGTTGTTGTTTATTTGACGTTGTTATTGTTGTTTATTTGACGTTGTTTTTGTTATTTGACGTTGTTGTTGTTGTATTTGTTGTTGTTGTTGTTGTTGCTTATTTGACGTTGTTGTTATTGTTGCTATTTATTTGACGTTGTTGTTGTTGTTGTTGTTTATTTGACGTTATTGTTGTTTATTTGACGTTGTTATTGTTGTTTACTTGACGTTGTTTTTGTTATTTGACGTTGTTGTTGTTGTATTTGTTGTTGTTGTTGTTATTGTTGTTGTTTATTTGACGTTGTTGTTATTGTTGCTATTTATTTGACGTTGTTGTTGTTGTTGTTGTTGTTGTTTATTTGACGTTATTGTTGTTTATTTGACGTTGTTATTGTCGTTGTTTATTTGACGTTGTTGTTGTTGTTGTTGTTGTTGTATTTGTTGTTGTTATTGTTGTTGCTTATTTGACGTTGTTGTTATTGTTGTTGTTTATTTGACGTTGTTGTTGTTGTTGTTTATTTGACGTTGTTGTTGTTGTTTTTTGACCTTGTTGTTGTTGTTGTTTATTTGACGTTGTTGTTGTTGTTATTTATTTGACGTTGTTGTTGTTGTTGTTATTGTTTATTTGACGTTGTTGTTTTATGTTATTGTTTATTTGACGTTGTTATTGTTGTTTATTTGACGTTGTTTTTGTTATTTGATGTTGTTGTTGTTGTAATTGTAGTTGTTGTTGTTGTTGCTTATTTGACGTTGTTGTTGTTGTTTATTTGACGTTGTTGTTGTTGTTTATTTGACGTTGTTGTTGTAGTTGTTGTTGTTGTTAATTTGATGTTGTTGTTGTTGTTGTTGTATTTGTTGTTGTTGTTATTGTTGTTGCTTATTTGACATTGTTGTTATTGTTGTTCTTTATTTGACGTTGTTGTTGTTATTCATTTGACGTTGTTGTTGTTGTTGTTTATTTAACGTTGTTGTTGTTGTTTATCTGATGTTGTTGTTGTTGTTGACATAGTTGGTGTTGTTAATTTGACGTTGTTGTTGTTGACGTTGTTGTTTATTTGACGTTGTTGTTGTTATTTATTTGACGTTGTTGTTGTTGTTGACGTTGTTGTTGTTGTTGTTGTTGTTTATTTGACGTTGTTGTTGTTGTTTATTTGACATTGTTGTTGTTTTTGACAGTGTTGTTGTTGTTGTTGGTTATTTGACATTGTTGTTGTTGTTGTTATTTATTTGACGTTGTTGTTGTTGTTGTTGTTGTTTATTTGACGTTGTAGTTGTTGTTTATTTGACGTTGTTGTTGTGTATTTGACGTTGTTGTTGTTGACGTTGTTGTTGTTGTTATTGCTTATTTGACATTGTTGTTGTTGTTTATTTGATGTTGTTGTTGTTGTTGTTTATTTGACGTTGTTGTTATTGTTGTTTATTTGATGTTATTTTAGTTGTTGTTGTTTATTTGACGTTGTTGTTGTTTTTTATTTGACGTTGTTGTTGTTGACATTGATGTTGTTGTTGTTTATTTGACGTTGTTGTTGTTGTTTATTTGACGTAGTTATTGTTATTGACGTTGTTGTTGTTGTTGTTTATTTGACGTTTTTGTTGTTGTTGTTGTTGACGTTGTTGTTGTTTTTTATTTGACGTTGTTGTTGTTGTTTATTTGACGTTGTTGTTGTTGTTTATTTGACGTTGTTGTTGTTGTTATTGTTGTTGTTGTTGTTGTTGTTCTTTATTTGACGTTGTTGTTGTTGTTTATTTGACGTTGTTGTTCTTGTTGTTTATTTGACGTTGTTGTTGTTGTTTATTTGACATTGTTGTTGTTATTTATTTGACGTTGTTGTTGTTGTTATTGTTTATTTGACGTTGTTGTTGTTGTTGTTTATTTGACGTTGTTATTGTTGTTTATTTGACGTTGTTGTTGTTGTATTTGTTGTTGTTGTTGCTGTTGCTTATTTGACGTTAATGTTATTGTTGCTATTTATTTGACGTTGTTGTTGTTGTTGTTGTTGTTTATTTCACATTATTGTTGTTTATTTGACGTTGTTATTGTTGTTGTTTATTTGACGTTGTTGTTGTTGTATTTGTTGTTTTTATTGTTGTTGCTTATTTGACGCTGTTATTATTGTTGTTGTTTATTTGACGTTGTTGTTATTGTTGTTGTTTATTTGACGTTGTTGTTGTTGTTGTTGTTTTTTGACGTTGTTGTTGTTGTTGTTTATTTGACGTTGTTGTTGTTTTTTATTTATTTGACGTTGTTGTTGTTGTTTTTTGTTTATTTGACGTTGTTGTTTATTTGACGTTGTTATTGTTGTTTATTTGACGTTGTTTTTGTTATTTGACGTTGTTGTTGTTGTATTTGTTGTTGTTGTTGTTGTTGTTGCTTATTTAGCGTTGTTGTTATTGTTGCTATTTATTTGACGTTGTTGTTGTTGTTGTTGTTTATTTGACGTTGTTGTTGTTGTTTATTTGACGTTGTTGTTGTTGTTGTTGTTTATTTGATGTTGTTGTTGTTGTATTTGTTGTTGTTGTTGCTTATTTGACGTTGTTGTTATTGTTGTTGTTTATTTGACGTTGTTGTTGTTATTCATTTGACGTTGTTGTTGTTGTTGTTTATTTGACGTTGTTGTTGTTGTTGTTTATTTGATGTTGTTGTTGTTGTTGTTGTTGACATAGTTGTTGTTGTTAATTTAACGTTGTTGTTGTTGTTGACGTTGTTGTTTATTTGACGTTGTTGTTGTTATTTATTTGACGTTGTTGTTTTATGTTGTTGTTTATTTGACATTGTTATTGTTGTTTATTTGACGTTGTTTTTGTTATTTGACGTTGTTGTTGTTGTATTTGTTGTTTTTGTTGTTGCTTATTTGACGTTGTTGTTATTGTTGCTATTTATTTGACGTTGTTGTTGATGTTTATTTGACGTTGTTGTTGATGTTTATTTTTGTTGTTATTTTTGTTGCTTATTTGACGTTGTTGTTATTGTTGTTGTTTATTTGACGTTGTTGTTGTTGTTATTCATTTGACGTTGTTGTTGTTGTTGTTGCTTATTTGACGTTGTTGTTATTGTTGCTATTTTTTTGACGTTGTTGTTGTTGTTTATTTGGCGTTGTTGTTGTTTATTTGACGTTGTTGTTGTTGTTGTTTATTTGACGTTGTTGTTGTATTTGTATTTGTTGTTGTTATTGTTGTTGCTTATTTGACATTGTTGTTATTGTTGTTGTTTATTTGACGTTGTTGTTGTTGTTGTTATTCATTTGACGTTGTTGTTGTTGTTGTTGTTTATTTGACGTTGTTGTTGTTGTTGTTGTTGTTTATTTGATGTTGTTGTTGTTGTTGTTATTTTTGTTGTTTATTTGACGTTGTTGTTGTTATTTATTTGACGTTGTTGTTTTTAATTTGACATTGTTGTTGTTGTTGTTGTTGTTTATTTGACGTTGTTGTTGTTGTTGTTTATTTGACGTTGTTAATGTTGTTGACATTGTTGTTGTTGTTTTTGTTGTTTATTTGGCGTTGTTGTTGTTGTTGTTAGTGATTGTTGGTGTTGTTGTTGTTGTTGTTATTGTTTATTTGACGTTGTTGTTGTTGTTGTTTATTTGACGTAGTTGTTGTTGTTGACGTTGTTGTTGTTGTTGTTGTTGTTTGTTTATTTGGCGATTTTGTTGTTGTTGATGTTGTTGTTGTTGTTGTTTATTTGACGTTTTTGTTGTTATTCATTTGAAGTTGTTGTTGTTGTTGTTTATTTGACGTTGTTGTTGTTGTTGTTTATTTGATGTTGTTGTTGTTGTTGTTGACATAGTTGTTGTTGTTAATTTGACGTTGTTGTTGTTGTTGTTGACGTTGTTGTTTACTTGACGTTGTTGTTGTTATTTATTTGACGTTGTTGTTGTTGACGTTGTTGTTGTTGTTTATTGGACGTTGTTGTTGTTGTTGTTTATTTGACATTGTTGTTGTTGACGGTGTTGTTGTTGTTGTTGTTTATTTGACATTGTTGTTGTTGTTGTTATTTATTTGACGTTGTTGTTGTTGTTGTTTATTTGACGTTAATGTTGTTGTTTATTTGACGTTGTTGTTGTTGTGTATTTGTGGTTGTTATTGTTGACGTTGTTGTTGTTGTTATTGCTTATTTGACATTGTTGTTGTTGTTTATTTGACGTTGTTGTTGTTGTTGTTGTTGTTGTTGTTGTTTATTTGACGTTGTTGTTGTTGTTGTTTATTTGATGTTGTTTTAGTTGTTGTTGTTTATTTGACGTTGTTGTTGTTTTTTATTTGATGTTGTTGTTGTTGACATTGATGTTGTTGTTGTTTATTTGACGTTGTTGTTGTTGTTGTTGTTATTGTTTATTTGACGTAGTTGTTGTTATTGACGTTGTTGTTGTTGTTGTTTATTTGACGTTTTTTTTGTTGTTGTTGACGTTGTTGATGTTTTTATTTGACGTTGTTGTTGTTGTTGTTTATTTGACGTTGTTGTTGTTGTTATTGTTGTTGTTGTTGTTGTTTATTTGACGTTGTTGTTGTTGTTGTTTATTTGACGTTGTTGTTCTTGTTGTTTATTTGACGTTGTTGTTGTTGTTTATTTGACATTGTTTTTGTTATTCATTTGACGTTGTTGTTGTTGTTGTTATTGTTTATTTGACGTTGTTGTTGTTGTTGTTGTTTATTTGACGTTGTTATTGTTGTTTATTTGACGTTGTTTTTGTTATTTGACGTTGTTGTTGTTGTATTTGTTGTTGTTGTTGTTGTTGCTTATTTGACGTTGTTGTTATTGTTGCTATTTATTTGACGTTGTTGTTGTTGTTGTTGTTTATTTGACGTTATTGTTGTTTATTTGACGTTGTTGTTGTTGTTGTTTATTTGACGTTGTTGTTGTTGTATTTGTTATTGTTATTGTTGTTGCTTATTTGACGTTGTTGTTATTGTTGTTGTTTATTTGACGTTGTTGTTATTGTTGTTGTTTATTTGACGTTGTTGTTGTTGTTGTTTTTTGACGTTGTTGTTGTTGTTGTTGTTTATTTGACGTTGTTGTTGTTGTTATTTATTTGACGTTGTTGTTGTTGTTATTGTTTATTTGACGTTGTTGTTTTATGTTGTTGTTTATTTGACGTTGTTATTGTTGTTTATTTGACGTTGTTATTGTTGTTTATTTGACGTTGTTTTTGTTATTTGACGTTGTTGTTGTTGTATTTGTTGTTATTGTTGTTGTTGCTTATTTGACGTTGTTGTTATTGTTGCTATTTATTTGACGTTGTTGTTGTTGTTGTTGTTTATTTGACGTTATTGTTGTTTATTTGACGTTGTTATTGTCGTTGTTTATTTGACGTTGTTGTTGTTGTTGTTGTTGTTGTATTTGTTGTTGTTATTGTTGTTGCTTATTTGACGTTGTTGTTATTGTTGTTGTTTATTTGACGTTGTTGTTGTTGTTGTTTATTTGACGTTGTTGTTGTTGTTATTGTTTATTTGACGTTGTTGTTGTTGTTGTTTATTTGACGTTGTTATTGTTGTTTATTTGACGTTGTTGTTGTTGTATTTGTTGTTGTTGTTGCTGTTGCTTATTTGACGTTAATGTTATTGTTGCTATTTATTTGACGTTGTTGTTGTTGTTGTTGTTGTTTATTTCACATTATTGTTGTTTATTTGACGTTGTTATTGTTGTTGTTTATTTGACGTTGTTGTTGTTGTATTTGTTGTTTTTATTGTTGTTGCTTATTTGACGTTGTTATTATTGTTGTTGTTTATTTGACGTTGTTGTTATTGTTGTTGTTTATTTGACGTTGTTGTTGTTGTTGTTTTTTGACGTTGTTGTTGTTGTTGTTTATTTGACGTTGTTGTTGTTTTTTATTTATTTGACGTTGTTGTTGTTGTTTTTTGTTTATTTGACGTTGTTGTTTTATGTTGTTGTTTATTTGACGTTGTTATTGTTGTTTATTTGACGTTGTTTTTGTTATTTGACGTTGTTGTTGTTGTATTTGTTGTTGTTGTTGTTGTTGTTGCTTATTTAGCGTTGTTGTTATTGTTGCTATTTATTTGACGTTGTTGTTGTTGTTGTTGTTTATTTGACGTTGTTGTTGTTGTTTATTTGACGTTGTTGTTGTTGTTGTTGTTTATTTGATGTTGTTGTTGTATTTGTTGTTGTTGTTATTGTTGTTGCTTATTTGACGTTGTTGTTATTGTTGTTGTTTATTTGACGTTGTTGTTGTTATTCATTTGACGTTGTTGTTGTTGTTGTTTATTTGACGTTGTTGTTGTTGTTGTTTATTTGATGTTGTTGTTGTTGTTGTTGTTGACATAGTTGTTGTTGTTAATTTAACGTTGTTGTTGTTGTTGACGTTGTTGTTTATTTGACGTTGTTGTTGTTATTTATTTGACGTTGTTGTTTTATGTTGTTGTTTATTTGACATTGTTATTGTTGTTTATTTGACGTTGTTTTTGTTATTTGACGTTGTTGTTGTTGTATTTGTTGTTTTTGTTGTTGCTTATTTGACGTTGTTGTTATTGTTGCTATTTATTTGACGTTGTTGTTGATGTTTATTTGACGTTGTTGTTGATGTTTATTTTTGTTGTTATTTTTGTTGCTTATTTGACGTTGTTGTTATTGTTGTTGTTTATTTGACGTTGTTGTTGTTGTTATTCATTTGACGTTGTTGTTGTTGTTGTTGCTTATTTGACGTTGTTGTTATTGTTGCTATTTTTTTGACGTTGTTGTTGTTGTTTATTTGGCGTTGTTGTTGTTTATTTGACGTTGTTGTTGTTGTTGTTTATTTGACGTTGTTGTTGTATTTGTATTTGTTGTTGTTATTGTTGTTGCTTATTTGACATTGTTGTTATTGTTGTTGTTTATTTGACGTTGTTGTTGTTGTTGTTATTCATTTGACGTTGTTGTTGTTGTTGTTGTTTATTTGACGTTGTTGTTGTTGTTGTTGTTGTTTATTTGATGTTGTTGTTGTTGTTGTTATTTTTGTTGTTTATTTGACGTTGTTGTTGTTATTTATTTGACGTTGTTGTTTTTAATTTGACATTGTTGTTGTTGTTGTTGTTGTTTATTTGACGTTGTTGTTGTTGTTGTTTATTTGACGTTGTTAATGTTGTTGACATTGTTGTTGTTGTTTTTGTTGTTTATTTGGCGTTGTTGTTGTTGTTGTTAGTGATTGTTGGTGTTGTTGTTGTTGTTGTTATTGTTTATTTGACGTTGTTGTTGTTGTTGTTTATTTGACGTAGTTGTTGTTGTTGACGTTGTTGTTGTTGTTGTTGTTGTTTGTTTATTTGGCGATTTTGTTGTTGTTGATGTTGTTGTTGTTGTTGTTTATTTGACGTTTTTGTTGTTATTCATTTGAAGTTGTTGTTGTTGTTGTTTATTTGACGTTGTTGTTGTTGTTGTTTATTTGATGTTGTTGTTGTTGTTGTTGACATAGTTGTTGTTGTTAATTTGACGTTGTTGTTGTTGTTGACGTTGTTGTTTACTTGACGTTGTTGTTGTTATTTATTTGACGTTGTTGTTGTTGACGTTGTTGTTGTTGTTTATTGGACGTTGTTGTTGTTGTTGTTTATTTGACATTGTTGTTGTTGACGGTGTTGTTGTTGTTGTTGTTTATTTGACATTGTTGTTGTTGTTGTTATTTATTTGACGTTGTTGTTGTTGTTGTTTATTTGACGTTAATGTTGTTGTTTATTTGACGTTGTTGTTGTTGTGTATTTGTGGTTGTTATTGTTGACGTTGTTGTTGTTGTTATTGCTTATTTGACATTGTTGTTGTTGTTTATTTGACGTTGTTGTTGTTGTTGTTGTTGTTGTTGTTGTTTATTTGACGTTGTTGTTGTTGTTGTTTATTTGATGTTGTTTTAGTTGTTGTTGTTTATTTGACGTTGTTGTTGTTTTTTATTTGATGTTGTTGTTGTTGACATTGATGTTGTTGTTGTTTATTTGACGTTGTTGTTGTTGTTGTTGTTATTGTTTATTTGACGTAGTTGTTGTTATTGACGTTGTTGTTGTTGTTGTTTATTTGACGTTTTTTTTGTTGTTGTTGACGTTGTTGATGTTTTTATTTGACGTTGTTGTTGTTGTTTATTTGACGTTGTTGTTGTTGTTATTGTTGTTGTTGTTGTTGTTGTTTATTTGACGTTGTTGTTGTTGTTGTTTATTTGACGTTGTTGTTCTTGTTGTTTATTTGACGTTGTTGTTGTTGTTTATTTGACATTGTTTTTGTTATTCATTTGACGTTGTTGTTGTTGTTGTTATTGTTTATTTGACGTTGTTGTTGTTGTTGTTGTTTATTTGACGTTGTTATTGTTGTTTATTTGACGTTGTTTTTGTTATTTGACGTTGTTGTTGTTGTATTTGTTGTTGTTGTTGTTGTTGCTTATTTGACGTTGTTGTTATTGTTGCTATTTATTTGACGTTGTTGTTGTTGTTGTTGTTTATTTGACGTTATTGTTGTTTATTTGACGTTGTTGTTGTTGTTGTTTATTTGACGTTGTTGTTGTTGTATTTGTTATTGTTATTGTTGTTGCTTATTTGACGTTGTTGTTATTGTTGTTGTTTATTTGACGTTGTTGTTATTGTTGTTGTTTATTTGACGTTGTTGTTGTTGTTGTTTTTTGACGTTGTTGTTGTTGTTGTTGTTTATTTGACGTTGTTGTTGTTGTTATTTATTTGACGTTGTTGTTGTTGTTATTGTTTATTTGACGTTGTTGTTTTATGTTGTTGTTTATTTGACGTTGTTATTGTTGTTTATTTGACGTTGTTATTGTTGTTTATTTGACGTTGTTTTTGTTATTTGACGTTGTTGTTGTTGTATTTGTTGTTATTGTTGTTGTTGCTTATTTGACGTTGTTGTTATTGTTGCTATTTATTTGACGTTGTTGTTGTTGTTGTTGTTTATTTGACGTTATTGTTGTTTATTTGACGTTGTTATTGTCGTTGTTTATTTGACGTTGTTGTTGTTGTTGTT
Source organism: Vicia faba (assembly GCA_948472305.1). Taxonomy (NCBI): domain Eukaryota; kingdom Viridiplantae; phylum Streptophyta; class Magnoliopsida; order Fabales; family Fabaceae; genus Vicia; species Vicia faba. The sequence continues at coordinate 1,209,737,341 of OX451735.1, forward strand.
GTTGTATTTGTTGTTGTTATTGTTGTTGCTTATTTGACGTTGTTGTTATTGTTGTTGTTTATTTGACGTTGTTGTTGTTGTTGTTTATTTGACGTTGTTGTTGTTATTGTTTATTTGACGTTGTTGTTTTATGTTGTTGTTTATTTGACGTTGTTATTGTTGTTTATTTGACGTTGTTTTTGTTATTTGACGTTGTTGTTGTTTTATTTGTTGTTATTGTTGTTGTTGCTTATTTGACGTTGTTGTTATTGTTGCTATTTATTTGACGTTGTTGTTGTTGTTGTTGTTTATTTGACGTTGTTGTTGTTGTTTATTTGACGTTGTTGTTGTTGTTATTGTTTATTTGACGTAGTTGTTGTTATTGACGTTGTTGTTGTTGTTGTTTATTTGACGTTTTTGTTGTTGTTGTTGACGTTGTTGATGTTTTTATTTGACGTTGTTGTTGTTGTTGTTTATTTGACGTTGTTGTTGTTGTTATTGTTGTTGTTGTTGTTGTTGTTTATTTGACGTTGTTGTTGTTGTTGTTTATTTGATGTTGTTGTTCTTGTTGTTTATTTGACGTTGTTGTTGTTGTTTATTTGACATTGTTTTTGTTATTTATTTGACGTTGTTGTTGTTGTTGTTGTTATTGTTTATTTGACGTTGTTGTTTTATGTTGTTGTTTATTTGACGTTGTTATTGTTGTTTATTTGACGTTGTTTTTGTTATTTGACGTTGTTGTTGTTGTATTTGTTGTTGTTGTTGTTGTTGTTGTTGCTTATTTGACGTTGTTGTTATTGTTGCTATTTATTTGACGTTGTTGTTGTTGTTGTTTATTTGACGTTGTTGTTGTTTATTTGACGTTGTTGTTGTTGTTATTGTTTATTTGACGTAGTTGTTGTTATTGACGTTGTTGTTGTTGTTGTTGTTTATTTGACGTTTTTGTTGTTGTTGTTGACATGGTTGATGTTTTTATTTGACGTTGTTGTTGTTGTCGTTTATTTGACGTTGTTGTTGTTGTTATTGTTGTTGTTGTTGTTGTTGTTTATTTGACGTTGTTGTTGTTGTTGTTTATTTGACGTTGTTGTTCTTGTTGTTTATTTGACGTTGTTGTTGTTGTTTATTTGACATTGTTTTTGTTATTTATTTGACGTTGTTGTTGTTGTTGTTATTGTTTATTTGACGTTGTTGTTGTTGTTGTTTATTTGACGTTGTTATTGTTGTTTATTTGACGTTGTTTTTGTTATTTGACGTTGTTGTTGTTGTATTTGTTGTTGTTGTTGTTGTTGTTGCTTATTTGACGTTGTTGTTATTGTTACTATTTATTTGACGTTGTTGTTGTTGTTGTTGTTGTTTATTTGACGTTATTGTTATTTATTTGACGTTGTTGTTGTTGTTGTTTATTTGACGTTGTTGTTGTTGTTGTTGTATTTGTTGTTGTTATTGTTGTTGCTTATTTGACGCTGTTGTTATTGTTGTTGTTTATTTGACGTCGTTGTTATTGTTGTTGTTTATTTGACGTTGTTGTTATTGTTATTTTTTGACGTTGTTGTTGTTGTTGTTGTTTATTTGACGTTGTTGTTGTTGTTATTTATTTGACGTTGTTGTTGTTGTTATTGTTTATTTGATGTTGTTGTTTTATGTTGTTGTTTATTTGACGTTGTTATTGTTGTTTATTTGACGTTGTTTTTGTTATTTGACGTTGTTGTTGTTGTATTTGTTGTTGTTGTTGTTGTTGCTTATTTTACGTTGTTGTTATTGTTGCTATTTATTTGACGTTGTTGTTGTTGTTTATTTGACGTTGTTGTTGTTGTTTATTTGACGTTGTTGTTGTTGTTGTTGTTGTTGTTTATTTGATGTTGTTGTTGTTGTATTTGTTGTTGTTGTTATTGTTGTTGCTTATTTGACGTTGTTGTTATTGTTGTTGTTTATTTGACGTTGTTGTTGTTATTCATTTGACGTTGTTGTTGTTGTTGTTTATTTGACGTTGTTGTTGTTGTTGTTGTTGTTTATTTGATGTTGTTGTTGTTGTTGTTGACATAATTGTTGTTGTTAATTTAATGTTGTTGTTGTTGTTGACGTTGTTGTTTATTTGACGTTGTTGTTTTTATTTATTTGACGTTGTTGTTTTATGTTGTTGTTTATTTGACATTGTTATTGTTGTTTATTTGACGTTGTTTTTGTTATTTGACGTTGTTGTTGTTGTATTTGTTGTTTTTGTTGTTGCTTATTTGACGTTGTTGTTATTGTTGCTATTTATTTGACGTTGTTGTTGATGTTTATTTGACGTTGTTGTTGATGTTTATTTGACGTCGTTGTTGTTGTTGTATTTGTTGTTGTTATTGTTGTTGCTTATTAGACGTTGTTGTTATTGTTGTTGTTTATTTGACGTTGTTGTTGTTGTTGTTATTCATTTGACGTTGTTGTTGTTGTTGCTTATTTGACGTTATTGTTAATGTTGCTATTTTTTTGACGTTGTTGTTGTTGTTTATTTGGCGTTGTTGTTGTTTATTTGACGTTGTTGTTGTTGTTTATTTGACGTTGTTGTTGTATTTGTATTTGTTGTTGTTATTGTTGTTGCTTATTTGACATTGTTGTTATTGTTGTTGTTTATTTGACGTTGTTGTTGTTGTTGTTATTCATTTGACGTTGTTGTTGTTGTTGTTGTTGTTTATTTGACGTTGTTGTTGTTGTTGTTGTTTATTTGACGTTGTTGTTGTTGTTGTTGTTGTTTTTGTTGTTTATTTGACGTTGTTGTTGTTATTTATTTGACGTTGTTGTTTTTTATTTGACATTGTTGTTGTTGTTGTTGTTTATTTGACATTGTTGTTGTTGTTGTTTATTTGACGTTGTTAATGTTGTTGACATTGTTGTTTTTGTTTTTGTTGTTTATTTGGCGTTGTTGTTGTTGTTGTTAGTGATTGTTGGTGTTGTTGTTGTTGTTGTTATTGTTTATTTGACGTTGTTGTTGTTGTTGTATATTTGACGTAGTTGTTGTTGTTGACGTTGTTGTTGTTGTTGTTGTTGTTTGTTTGTTTATTTGACGATTTTGTTGTTGTTGATGTTGTTGTTGTTGTTGTTTATTTGACGTTGTTGTTGTTATTCATTTGAAGTTGTTGTTGTTGTTGTTGTTGTTTATTTGACGTTGTTGTTGTTGTTGTTGTATTTGTTGTTGTTGTTGTTGTTGCTTATTTGACTTTGTTGTTGTTGTTTATTTGATGTTGTTGTTGTTGTTATTGTTTATTTGACGTTGTTGTTGTTTTTTATTTGACGTTGTTGTTGTTGACATTGTTGTTGTTGTTGTTGTTTATTTGACTTTGTTGTTGTTGTTGTTTATTTGACGTAGTTGTTGTTATTGACGTTGTTGTTGTTGTTGTTTATTTGACGTTTTTGTTGTTGTTGATGTTGTTGTTGTTGTTTTTTATTTGACGTTGTTGTTGTTGTTTATTTGACGTTGTTGTTGTTGTTGTTATTGTTGTTGTTGTTGTTAATTTGACGTTGTTGTTGTTGTTGTTGTTGTTTATTTGACGTTGTTGTTGTTGTTTTTTGACATTGTTGTTGTTGTTGTTTATTTGACGTTGTTGTTGTTGTTATTTATTTGACGTTTTTGTTGTTGTTGTTATTGTTTATTTGACATTGTTGTTTTATGTTGTTGTTTATTTGACGTTGTTGTTGTTGTTTATTTGACGTTGATTTTGTTATTTGACGTTGTTGTTGTTGTATTTGTTGTTGTTGTTATTGTTGCTTATTTGACGTTGTTGTTATTGTTGCTATTTATTTGACGTTGTTGTTGTTGTTTATTTGACGTTGTTGTTGTTGTTTATTTGACGTTGTTGTTGTTGTTGTTGTTGTTTATTTGATGTTGTTGTTGTTGTTGTTGTATTTGTTGTTGTTGTTATTGTTGTTGCTTATTTGACGTTGTTGTTATTGTTGTTGTTTATTTGACGTTGTTGTTGTTATTCATTTGACGTTGTTGTTGTTGTTGTTTATTTGACGTTGTTGTTGTTGTTGTTGTTTATTTGATGTTGTTGTTGTTGTTGTTGACATAGTTGTTGTTGTTTATTTGACGTTGTTGTTGTTGTTAACGTTGTTGTTTATTTGACGTTGTTGTTGTTATTTATTTGACGTTGTTGTTGTTGTTGACGTTGTTGTTGTTGTTGTTTATTGGATGTTGTTGTTGTTGTTTATTTGACATTGTTGTTGTTGTTGACGGTGTTGTTGTTGTTGTTGTTTATTTGACATTGTTGTTGTTGTTGTTATTTATTTGACGTTGTTGTTGTTGTTGTTTATTTGACGTTGTTGTTGTTGTTGTTTATTTGACGTTGTTGTTGTTGTTGTTGTTTATTTGACGTTGTTGTTATTGTTGTTTATTTGATGTTGTTTTAGTTGTTGTTGTTTATTTGACGTTGTTGTTGTTTTTTATTTGACGTTGTTGTTGTTGACATTGATGTTGTTGTTGTTTATTTGACGTTGTTGTTGTTGTTATTGTTTATTTGACGTAGTTGTTGTTATTGACGTTGTTGTTGTTTATTTGACGTTTTTGTTGTTGTTGTTGACGTTGTTGTTGTTTTTTATTTGACGTTGTTGTTGTTGTTGTTTATTTGATGTTGTTGTTGTTGTTATTGTTGTTGTTGTTGTTGTTTATTTGACGTTGTTGTTGTTGTTGTTTATTTGACGTTGTTGTTCTTGTTGTTTATTTGACGTTGTTGTGCTTTATTTGACATTGTTGTTGTTATTTATTTGACGTTGTTGTTGTTGTTGTTATGGTTTATTTGACGTTGTTGTTGTTGTTGTTTATTTGACGTTGTTATTGTTGTTTATTTGACGTTGTTTTTGTTATTTGACGTTGTTGTTGTTGTATTTGTTGTTGTTGTTGTTGTTGCTTATTTGACGTTGTTGTTATTGTTGCTATTTATTTGACGTTGTTGTTGTTGTTGTTGTTTATTTGACGTTATTGTTGTTTATTTGATGTTATTGTTGTTGTTGTTTATTTGACGTTGTTGTTGTTGTTGTATTTGTTGTTAATATTGTTGTTGCTTATTTGACGTTGTTGTTATTGTTGTTGTTTATTTGACGTTGTTGTTATTGTTGTTGTTTATTTGACGTTGTTGTTGTTGTTGTTTTTTGACGTTGTTGTTGTTGTTGTTTATTTGACGTTGTTGTTGTTGTTATTTATTTGACGTTGTTGTTGTTGTTATTGTTTATTTGACGTTGTTGTTTTATGTTGTTGTTTATTTGACGTTGTTATTGTTGTTTATTTGACGTTGTTTTTGTTATTTGACGTTGTTGTTGTTGTTTTTGTTGCTTATTTGACGTTGTTGTTATTGTTGCTATTTATTTGACGTTGTTGTTGTTGTTGTTTATTTAACGTTGTTGTTGTTGTTTATTTGACGTTGTTGTTGTTGTTGCTGTTTATTTGATGTTGTTGTTGTATTTGTTGTTGTTGTTATTGTTGTTGCTTATTTGACGTTGTTGTTATTGTTGTTGTTTATTTGACGTTGTTGTTGTTATTCATTTGACGTTGTTGTTGTTGTTGTTGTTTATTTGATGTTGTTGTTGTTGTTGACATAGTTGTTGTTGTTAATTTGACGTTGTTGTTGTTGACGTTGTTGTTTATTTGACGTTGTTGTTGTTGTTATTTATTTGACGTTGATGTTGTTGTTGACGTTGTTGTTGTTGTTGTTTATTGGACGTTGTTGTTGTTGTTGTTGTTTATTTGACGTTGTTGTTGTTATTTGACGTTGTTGTTGTTGTATTTATTGTTGTTGTTGTTGTTGTTTATTTGACGTTGTTGTTGTTTATTTGACGTTGTTGTTGTTGTGTATTTGACATTGTTGTTGTTGACGTTGTTGTTGTTGTTATTGCTTATTTGACATTGTTGTTGTTGTTTATTTGACGTTGTTATTGTTATTGTTTATTTGACGTTGTTGTTGTTATTTATTTGACATTGTTATTGTTATTGTTTATTTGACGTCGTTGTTGTTATTTATTTGACATTGTTGTTGTTATTTATTTGACGTTGTTGTTGTTGTTGTTATTGTTTATTTGACGTTGTTGTTGTTGTTGTTTATTTGACGTTGTTATTGTTGTTTATTTGACGTTGTTTTTGTTATTTGACGTTGTTGTTGTTGTTGTTGTTGCTTATTTGACGTTGTTGTTATTGTTGCTATTTATTTGACGTTGTTGTTGTTGTTGTTGTTGTTGTTTATTTGACGTTATTGTTGTTTATTTGACGTTGTTGTTGTCGTTGTTTATTTGACGTTGTTGTTGTTGTTGTTGTTGTTGTATTTGTTGTTGTTATTGTTGTGGCTTATTTGACGTTTTGTTATTGTTGTTTTTTATTTGACGTTGTTGTTGTTGTTTATTTGACGTTGTTGTTGTTGTTGTTTTTTGACCTTGTTGTTGTTGTTGTTTATTTGACGTTGTTGTTGTTGTTATTTATTTGACGTTGTTGTTGTTGTTGTTATTGTTTATTTGACGTTGTTGTTTTATGTTATTGTTTATTTGACGTTGTTATTGTTGTTTATTTGACGTTGTTTTTGTTATTTGACGTTCTTGTTGTTGTAATTGTAGTTGTTGTTGTTATTGCTTATTTGACGTTGTTGTTGTTGTTGTTTATTTGACGTTGTTGTTGTTTATTTGACGTTGTTGTTGTAGTTGTTGTTGTTGTTTATTTGATGTTGTTGTTGTTGTTGTTGTATTTGTTGTTGTTGTTATTGTTGTTGCTTATTTGACGTTGTTGTTATTGTTGTTCTTTATTTGACGTTGTTGTTGTTATTCATTTGACGTTGTTGTTGTTGTTGTTGTTTATTTGACGTTGTTGTTGTTGTTGTTTATCTGATGTTGTTGTTGTTGTTGTTGACATAGTTGGTGTTGTTAATTTTACGTTGTTGTTGTTGACGTTGTTGTTTATTTGACGTTGTTGTTGTTATTTATTTGACGTTGTTGTTGTTGTTGACGTTGTTGTTGTTGTTGTTGTTGTTTATTTGACGTTGTTGTTGTTGTTTATTTGACATTGTTGTTGTTGTTGACAGTGTTGTTGTTGTTGTTGTTGGTTATTTGACATTGTTGTTGTTGTTGTTATTTATTTGACGTTGTTGTTGTTGTTGTTGTTTATTTGACGTTGTTGTTGTTGTTGTTTATTTGACGTTGTTGTTGTTGTTGTTGTGTATTTGACGTTGTTGTTGTTGACGTTGTTGTTGTTGTTATTGCTTATTTGACATTGTTGTTGTTGTTTATTTGATGTTGTTGTTGTTGTTTATTTGACGTTGTTGTTATTGTTGTTTATTTGATGTTATTTTAGTTGTTGTTGTTTATTTGACGTTGTTGTTGTTTTTTATTTGACGTTGTTGTTGTTGACATTGATGTTGTTGTTGTTTATTTGACGTTGTTGTTGTTGTTTATTTGACGTAGTTATTGTTATTGACGTTGTTGTTGTTGTTGTTTATTTGACGTTTTTGTTGTTGTTGTTGACGTTGTTGTTGTTTTTTATTTGACGTTGTTGTTGTTTATTTGACGTTGTTGTTGTTGTTATTGTTGTTGTTGTTGTTGTTGTTCTTTATTTGACGTTGTTGTTGTTGTTTATTTGACGTTGTTGTTGTTGTTTATTTGACATTGTTGTTGTTATTTATTTGACGTTGTTGTTGTTGTTATTGTTTATTTGACGTTGTTGTTGTTGTTGTTTATTTGACGTTGTTATTGTTGTTTATTTGACGTTGTTGTTGTTGTATTTGTTGTTGTTGTTGCTTATTTGACGTTAATGTTATTGTTGCTATTTATTTGACGTTGTTGTTGTTGTTGTTGTTTATTTGACATTATTGTTGTTTATTTGACGTTGTTATTGTTGTTGTTTATTTGACGTTGTTTTTGTTGTTGTTGTATTTGTTGTTGTTATTGTTGTTGCTTATTTGACGTTGTTGTTTATTTGACGTTGTTGTTGTTGTTGTTGTTGTTATTCATTTGAGGTTGTTGTTGTTGTTGTTGTTGTTTATTTGACGTTGTTGTTGTTTATTTGACGTTGTTGTTGTTGTTTTTGTTGTTTATTTGACGTTGTTGTTGTTATTTATTTGACGTTGTTGTTTTTTTTTTATTTGACATTGTTGTTGTTGACGTTGTTGTTGTTGTTGTTGTTTTTTTGACTTTGTTGTTGTTGTTGTTTATTTGACGTTGGTAATGTTGTTGACATTGTTGTTGTTGTTTTTGTTGTTTATTTGGCGTTGTTGTTGTTGTTAATAGTGATTGTTGGTGTTGTTGTTGTTGTTATTGTTTATTTGACGTTGTTGTTGTTGTTTATTTGACGTAGTTGTTGTTGTTGACGTTGTTGTTGTTGTTGTTGTTGTTTGTTTATTTGACGATTTTGTCGTTGTTGATGTTGTTGTTGTTTATTTGACGTTGTGGTTGTTGTTGTTGTTTATTTGACGTTGTTGTTGTTGTTGTGGTTTATTTGACGTTGTTGTTTTTGTTATTGTTATTGTTGTTGTTATTGTTTATTTGACGTTGTTGTTGTTGTTGTTGTTTATTTGACGTTGTTGTTGTTGTTGTTTTTTTGACGTTGTTGTTGTTGTTCTTGTTGTTATTTATTTGACGTTGTTGTTGTTGTTGTTGTTTATTAGACGTTGTTGTTGCTGTTTATTTTACTTTGTTATTGTTGTTTATTTGACGTTGTTTTTGTTATTTGACACTGTTGTTGTTGTTGTTGTATTTGTTGTTGTTGTTGTTGTTGCTTATTTGACGTTATTGTTGTTGTTGTTTATTTGATGTTGTTGTTGCTGTTGTTTATTTGACGTTGTTGTTGTTTATTTGACGTTGTTGTTGTTGTTTATTTGACGTTGTTATTGTTGTTGACGTTGTTGTTGTTGTTGTTTATTTGACGTTGTTGTTGTTGTTGTTTATTTTACGTTGTTAATGTTTTTGACGTTGTTGTTCTTGTTTTTGTTGTTTATTTGACGTTGTTGCTGTTATTAGACGTTGTTGTTGTTGTATTTGTTGTTGTTGTTGTTGTTGTTTATTTGACGTTGTATTTGTTGTTGTTGTTGTTGTTGTTTATTTGACGTTGTTGTTGTTGTTTATTTGACGTTATTGTTGTTGTTTATTTGACGTTGTTGTTGTTGATGACGTTGTTGTTGTTGGTGTTTATTTGACGTTGTTGTTGTTGTTGTTTATTTGACGTTGTTAATGTTGTTGACATTGTTGTTGTTGTTTTTATTATTTATTTGACTTTGTTGTTGTTGTTGTTTTTGTTGTTGTTATTGTTGGTGTTGTTGTTGTTGTTTATTTGACGTTGTTGTTGTTGTTGTTTATTTGACGTTGTTGTTGTTGTTGTTTATTTGACGTTGTTGTTGTTGTTGTTTATTAGACGTTGTCGTTGATGTTGTTTATTTGACGTTGTTGTTGTTGTTGTTGTTGACATTGTTGTTGTTGTTATTGATTTGACGTTGTTGTTGTTGTTGTTGTTTATTTGATGTTGTTTTAGTTGTTGTTGTTTATTTGACGTTGTTGTTGTTTTTTATTTGACGTTGTTGATGTTGACATTATTGTTGTTGTTGTTTATTTGACGTTGTTGTTGTTTATTTGACGTAGTTGTTGTTATTGACGTTGTTGTTGTTGTTGTTGTTTATTTGACGTTTTTGTTGTTGGTGATGTTGTTGTTGTTGTTTTTTTTATTTGACGTTGTTGTTGTTGTTGTTTATTTGACGTTGTTGTTGTTGTTGTTTATTTGACGTTGTTGTTGTTATTGGTTATTTGACGTTGTTGTTGTTATTATTTATTTGACATTGTTGTTGTTGTTATTGTTTATTTGACGTTGTTGTTGTTGTTGTTTATTTGACGTTGTTATTGTTGTTTATTTGACGTTGTTTTTGTTATTTGACGTTGTCGTTGTTGTATTTGTAATTGTTGTTGTTGTTGTTGTTGCTTATTTGACGTTGTTGTTATTGTTGCTATTTATTTGACGTTGTTGTTGTTGTTGTTGTTTATTTGACGTTGTTGTTGTTGCTTATTTGACGTTGTTGTTGTTGTTGTTTATTTGACGTTGTTGTTGTTGTATTTGTTGTTATTGTTATTGATGTTGCTTATTTGATGTTGTTGTTTATTTAACATTGTTGTTGTATTATTCATTTGACGTTGTTGTTGTTGTTGTTTATTTGACGTTGTTGTTGTTGTTGTTGTTGTTGTTTATTTGACGTTGTTGTTGTTGTTGACGTTGTTGTTGTTGTTGTTTATTTGATGTTGTAGTTATTGTTGTTGACATAGTTGTTGTTGTTTATTTGACGTTGTTGTTGACGTTGTTGTTTATTTGACGTTGTTGTTGTTGTTGACGTTGTTGTTGTTTGTGTTGTTTATTGGACGTTGTTGTTGTTGTTTATTTGACATTGTTGTTGTTGTTGTTTATTTGACATTGTTGTTGTTGTTGTTATTTATTTGTCGTTGTTGTTGTTGTTTATTTGACGATGTTGTTGTTTATTTGATGTTGTTGTTGTTGACGTTGTTGTTGTTGTTGTTGCTTATTTAACATTGTTGTTGTTGTTTATTTGACGTTGTTGTTGTTGTTGTTGTTTATTTGACGTTGTTGTTGTTGTTGTTTATTTGACGTTGTTGTTGTTGTTATTGTTGTTTATTTGATATTGTTTTAGTTGTTGTTATTTATTTGACGTTGTTGTTGTTTTTTATTTGATGTTGTTGTTGTTGTTGTTGTTGTTTATTTGACGTTGTTGTTGTTGTTGTTTATTTGACGCAGTTGTTGTTATTGACCTTGTTGTTGTTGTTGTTGTTTATTTGACGTTTTTGTTGTTGTTGTTGTTGACGTTGTTGTTGTTTTTTATTTGACGTTGTTGTTGTTGTTGTTTATTTGGCGTTGTTGTTGTTGTTGTTATTGTTGTTGTTGTTGTTGTTTATTTGACGTTGTTGTTGTTGTTTATTTGACGTTCTTGTTGTTGTTGTTTATTTGACGTTGTTGTTGTTGTTGTTGTTTATTTGACGTTGTTGTTGTTATTGTTTATTTGACGTTGTTGTTTTTGTTGTTATTGTTTATTTGACATTGTTGTTGTTGTTGTTGTTTATTTGACGTTGTTATTGTTGTTTATTTGACGTTGTTTTTGTTATTTGACGTTGTTGTTGTTGTATTTGTTGTTGTTGTTGTTTTTGCTTATTTGACGTTGTTGTTATTGTTGCTATTTATTTGACGTTGTTGTTGTTGTTGTTTATTTGACGTTGTTGTTGTTTATTTGACGTTGTTGTTGTTGTTTATTTGACGTTGTTGTTGTATTTATTGTTGTTGTTATTGTTGTTGCTTATTTGATGTTGTTGTTATTGTTGTTGTTAATTTGACGTTGTTGTTGTTGTTGTTATTCATTTGACGTTGTTGTTGTTGTTGTTGTTTATTTGACGTTGTTGTTGTTTTTGTTGTTTATTTGACGTTGTTGTTGTTGTTGTTGTTTTTGTTATTTATTTGACGTTGTTGTTTTTATTTATTTGACGTTGTTGTTGTTTTTTATTTGACATTGTTGTTGTTGACATTGTTGTTGTTGTTGTTTACTTGACGTTGTTGTTGTTGTTTATTTGACGTTGTTGTTATTGTTGTTGTTGTTTATTTGACGTTGTTGTTGTTGCTTATTTGACGTTGTTGTTGTTGTTGTTTATTTGACGTTGTTGTTGTTGTTGTATTTGTTGTTATTGTTATTGTTGTTGCTTATTTGATGTTGTTGTTTATTTGACATTGTTATTGTATTATTCATTTGACGTTGTTGTTGTTGTTGTTTATTTGACGTTGTTGTTGTTGTTGTTGTTGTTTATTTGACGTTGTTGTTGTTGTTGACGTTGTTGTTGTTGTTGTTTATTTGATGTTGTTGTTATTGTTGTTGACATAGTTGTTGTTGTTTATTTGACGTTGTTGTTGTTGTTGACGTTGTTGTTTATTTGACGTTGTTGTTGTTGTTGACGTTGTTGTTGTTTGTGTTGTTTATTGGACGTTGTTGTTGTTGTTTATTTGACATTGTTGTTGTTGTTGTTTATTTGACATTGTTGTTGTTGTTGTTATTTATTTGTCGTTGTTGTTGTTGTTTATTTGACGTTGTTGTTGTTGTTTATTTGATGTTGTTGTTGTTGACGTTGTTGTTGTTGTTGTTGTTGTTGTTGTTGTTGCTTATTTGACATTGTTGTTGTTGTTTATTTGACGTTGTTGTTGTTGTTTATTTGACGTTGTTGTTGTTGTTGTTTATTTGACGTTGTTGTTGTTGTTATTGTTGTTTATTTGATATTGTTTTAGTTGTTGTTGTTTATTTGACGTTGTTGTTGTTTTTTATTTGATGTTGTTGTTGTTGCTGTTTATTTGACGTTGTTGTTGTTGTTGTTTATTTGACGCAGTTGTTGTTATTGACCTTGTTGTTGTTGTTGTTTATTTGACGTTTTTGTTGTTGTAGTTGTTGACGTTGTTGTTGTTTTTTATTTGACGTTGTTGTTGTTGTTGTTTATTTGACGTTGTTGTTGTTGTTATTGTTGTTGTTGTTGTTGTTTATTTGACGTTGTTGTTGTTGTTTATTTGACGTTCTTGTTGTTGTTGTTTATTTGACGTTGTTGTTGTTGTTGTTTATTTGACGTTGTTGTTATTATTGTTTATTTGACGTTGTTGTTTTTGTTGTTATTGTTTATTTGACATTGTTGTTGTTGTTGTTGTTGTTTATTTGACGTTGTTATTGTTGTTTATTTGACGTTGTTTTCGTTATTTGACGTTGTTGTTGTTGTATTTGTTGTTGTTGTTGTTTTTGCTTATTTGACGTTGTTGTTATTGTTGCTATTTATTTGACGTTGTTGTTGTTGTTGTTTATTTGACGTTGTTGTTGTTTATTTGACGTGGTTGTTGTTGTTTATTTGACGTTGTTGTTGTATTTATTGTTGTTGTTATTGTTGTTGCTTATTTGATGTTGTTGTTATTGTTGTTATTAATTTGACGTTGTTGTTGTTGTTGTTGTTATTCATTTGACGTTGTTGTTGTTGTTGTTGTTGTTTATTTGACGTTGTTGTTGTTGTTTATTTGACGTTGTTGTGGTTGTTGTTGTTTTTGTTGTTTATTTGACGTTGTTGTTTTTATTTATTTGACGTTGGTGTTGTTTTTTATTTGACATTGTTGTTGTTGACATTATTGTTGTTGTTGTTTATTTGACGTTGTTGTTGTTGTTTATTTGAGATAGTAGTTGTTATTGACGTTGTTGTTGTTGTTGTTTATTTGACGTTTTTGTTGTTGTTGATGTTGTTGTTGTTGTTTTTTTTTTATTTGACGTTGTTGTTGTTGTTTATTTAACGTTGTTGTTGCTGTTGTTTATTTGATGTTGTTTTAGTTATTGTTGTTTATTTGACGTTGTTGTTGTTTTTTATTTGACGTTGTTGTTATTGACATTGTTGTTGTTGTTGTTGTTTATTTGACATTGTTGTTGTTGTATTTTATTTGACGTAGTTGTTATTATTGACGTTGTTGTTGTTGTTGTTTATTTGACGGTTTTGTTGTTGTTGTTGTTTATTTGACGTTGTTGTTGTTGTTGGTTATTTGACGTTGTTGTTATTATTTATTTGACATTGTTGTTGTTGTTATTGTTTATTTGACGTCGTTGTTGTTGTTGTTTATTTGACGTTGTTATTGTTGTTTATTTGACGTTGTTTTTGTTATTTGACGTTGTCGTTGTTGTATTTGTAATTGTTGTTGTTGTTGTTGTTGCTTATTTGACGTTGTTGTTATTGTTGCTATTTATTTGACGTTGTTGTTGTTGTTTATTTGACGTTGTTGTTGTTGCTTATTTGACGTTGTTGTTGTTGTTGTTTATTTGACGTTTTTGTTGTTGTTGTATTTGTTGTTATTGTTATTGATGTTGCTTATTTGATGTTGTTGTTTATTTGACATTGTTGTTGTATTATTCATTTGACGTTGTTGTTGTTGTTGTTTATTTGACGTTGTTGTTGTTGTTGTTGTTGTTTATTTGACGTTGTTGTTGTAGTTGACGTTGTTGTTGTTGTTGTTTATTTGATGTTGTTGTTATTGTTGTTGACATAGTTGTTGTTGTTTATTTGACGTTGTTGTTGTTGTTGTTGACTTTGTTGTTTATTTGACGTTGTTGTTGTTGTTGACGTTGTTGTTGTTTGTGTTGTTTATTGGACGTTGTTGTTGTTGTTTATTTGACATTGTTGTTGTTGTTGTTTATTTGACATTGTTGTTGTTGTTGTTATTTATTTGTCGTTGTTGTTGTTGTTTATTTGACGTTGTTGTTGTTGTTTATTTGACGTTCTTGTTGTTGTTGTTTATTTGACGTTGTTGTTGTTGTTGTTTATTTGACGTTGTTGTTATTATTGTTTATTTGACGTTGTTGTTTTTGTTGTTATTGTTTATTTGACATTGTTGTTGTTGTTGTTGTTGTTTATTTGACGTTGTTATTGTTGTTTATTTGACGTTGTTTTCGTTATTTGACGTTGTTGTTGTTGTATTTGTTGTTGTTGTTGTTTTTGCTTATTTGACGTTGTTGTTATTGTTGCTATTTATTTGACGTTGTTGTTGTTGTTGTTTATTTGACGTTGTTGTTGTTTATTTGACGTGGTTGTTGTTGTTTATTTGACGTTGTTGTTGTATTTATTGTTGTTGTTATTGTTGTTGCTTATTTGATGTTGTTGTTATTGTTGTTATTAATTTGACGTTGTTGTTGTTGTTGTTGTTATTCATTTGACGTTGTTGTTGTTGTTGTTGTTGTTTATTTGACGTTGTTGTTGTTGTTTATTTCACGTTGTTGTGGTTGTTGTTGTTTTTGTTGTTTATTTGACGTTGTTGTTTTTATTTATTTGACGTTGGTGTTGTTTTTTATTTGACATTGTTGTTGTTGACATTATTGTTGTTGTTGTTTATTTGACGTTGTTGTTGTTGTTTATTTGAGATAGTAGTTGTTATTGACGTTGTTGTTGTTGTTGTTTATTTGACGTTTTTGTTGTTGTTGATGTTGTTGTTGTTGTTTTTTTTTTATTTGACGTTGTTGTTGTTGTTTATTTAACGTTGTTGTTGCTGTTGTTTATTTGATGTTGTTTTAGTTATTGTTGTTTATTTGACGTTGTTGTTGTTTTTTATTTGACGTTGTTGTTATTGACATTGTTGTTGTTGTTGTTGTTTATTTGACATTGTTGTTGTTGTATTTTATTTGACGTAGTTGTTATTATTGACGTTGTTGTTGTTGTTGTTTATTTGACGGTTTTGTTGTTGTTGTTGTTTATTTGACGTTGTTGTTGTTGTTGGTTATTTGACGTTGTTGTTGTTATTATTTATTTGACATTGTTGTTGTTGTTATTGTTTATTTGACGTCGTTGTTGTTGTTGTTTATTTGACGTTGTTATTGTTGTTTATTTGACGTTGTTTTTGTTATTTGACGTTGTCGTTGTTGTATTTGTAATTGTTGTTGTTGTTGTTGTTGCTTATTTGACGTTGTTGTTATTGTTGCTATTTATTTGACGTTGTTGTTGTTGTTTATTTGACGTTGTTGTTGTTGCTTATTTGACGTTGTTGTTGTTGTTGTTGTTTATTTGACGTTTTTGTTGTTGTTGTATTTGTTGTTATTGTTATTGATGTTGCTTATTTGATGTTGTTGTTTATTTGACATTGTTGTTGTATTATTCATTTGACGTTGTTGTTGTTGTTGTTTATTTGACGTTGTTGTTGTTGTTGTTGTTGTTTATTTGACGTTGTTGTTGTAGTTGACGTTGTTGTTGTTGTTGTTTATTTGATGTTGTTGTTATTGTTGTTGACATAGTTGTTGTTGTTTATTTGACGTTGTTGTTGTTGTTGTTGACTTTGTTGTTTATTTGACGTTGTTGTTGTTGTTGACGTTGTTGTTGTTTGTGTTGTTTATTGGACGTTGTTGTTGTTGTTTATTTGACATTGTTGTTGTTGTTGTTTATTTGACATTGTTGTTGTTGTTGTTATTTATTTGTCGTTGTTGTTGTTGTTTATTTGACGTTGTTGTTGTTGTTTATTTGATGTTGTTGTTGTTGACGTTGTTGTTGTTGTTGTTGCTTATTTGACATTGTTGTTGTTGTTTATTTGACGTTGTTGTTGTTGTTGTTGTTTATTTGACGTTGTTGTTGTTGTTGTTTATTTGACGTTGTTGTTGTTGTTATTGTTGTTTATTTGATATTGTTTTAGTTGTTGTTATTTATTTGACGTTGTTGTTGTTTTTTATTTGATGTTGTTGTTGTTGTTGTTGTTGTTTATTTGACGTTGTTGTTGTTGTTGTTTATTTGACGCAGTTGTTGTTATTGACCTTGTTGTTGTTGTTGTTGTTTATTTGACGTTTTTGTTGTTGTTGTTGTTGACATTGTTGTTGTTTTTTATTTGACGTTGTTGTTGTTGTTGTTGTTTATTTGACGTTGTTGTTGTTGTTATTGTTGTTGTTGTTATTGTTTATTTGACGTTGTTGTTGTTGTTTATTTGACGTTCTTGTTGTTGTTGTTTATTTGACGTTGTTGTTGTTGTTGTTGTTGTTTATTTGACGTTGTTGTTGTTATTGTTTATTTGACGTTGTTGTTTTTGTTGTTATTGTTTATTTGACATTGTTGTTGTTGTTGTTGTTTATTTGACGTTGTTATTGTTGTTTATTTGACGTTGTTTTTGTTATTTGACGTTGTTGTTGTTGTATTTGTTGTTGTTGTTGTTTTTGCTTATTTGACGTTGTTGTTATTGTTGCTATTTATTTGACGTTGTTGTTGTTGTTGTTTATTTGACGTTGTTGTTGTTTATTTGACGTTGTTGTTGTTGTTTATTTGACGTTGTTGTTGTATTTATTGTTGTTGTTATTGTTGTTGCTTATTTGATGTTGTTGTTATTGTTGTTGTTAATTTGACATTGTTGTTGTTGTTGTTGTTATTCATTTGACGTTGTTGTTGTTGTTGTTGTTTATTTGACGTTGTTGTTGTTGTTGTTTATTTGACGTTGTTGTTGTTGTTGTTGTTTTTGTTGTTTATTTGACGTTGTTGTTTTTATTTATTTGACGTTGTTGTTGTTTTTTATTTGACATTGTTGTTGTTGACATTGTTGTTGTTGTTTATTTGACGTTGTTGTTGTTGTTTATTTGACGTTGTTGTTATTGTTGTTGTTGTTTATTTGACGTTGTTGTTGTAGCTTATTTGACGTTGTTGTTGTTGTTGTTTATTTGACGTTGTTGTTGTTGTTGTATTTGTTGTTATTGTTTTTGTTGTTGCTTATTTGATGTTGTTGTTTATTTGACATTGTTGTTGTATTATTCATTTGACGTTGTTGTTGTTGTTGTTTATTTGACGTTGTTGTTGTTGTTGTTGTTGTTGTTTATTTGACGTTGTTGTTGCTGTTGACGTTGTTGTTGTTGTTGTTTATTTGATGTTGTTGTTATTGTTGTTGACATAGTTGTTGTTGTTTATTTGACGTTGTTGTTGTTGTTGACGTTGTTGTTTATTTGACGTTGTTGTTGTTGTTGACGTTGTTGTTGTTTGTGTTGTTTATTGGACGTTGTTGTTGTTGTTTATTTGACATTGTTGTTGTTGTTGTTTATTTGACATTGTTGTTGTTGTTGTTTATTTGACATTGTTGTTGTTGTTGTTATTTATTTGTCGTTGTTGTTGTTGTTTATTTGACGTTGTTGTTGTTGTTTATTTGATGTTGTTGTTGTTGACGTTGTTGTTGTTGTTGTTGTTGTTGCTTATTTGACATTGTTGTTGTTGTTTATTTGACGTTGTTGTTGTTGTTTATTTGACGTTGTTGTTGTTGTTGTTATTTATTTGACGTTGTTGTTGTTATTGTTGTTTATTTGATATTGTTTTAGTTGTTGTTGTTTATTTGACGTTGTTGTTGTTTTTTATTTGATGTTGTTGTTGTTGTTGTTGTTGTTGTTTATTTGACGTTGTTGTTGTTGTTGTTTATTTGACGCAGTTGTTGTTATTGACCTTGTTGTTGTTGTTGTTGTTTATTTGACGTTTTTGTTGTTGTAGTTGTTGACGTTGTTGTTGTTTTTTATTTGACGTTGTTGTTGTTGTTGTTTATTTGACGTTGTAGTTGTTGTTATTGTTGTTGTTGTTGTTGTTTATTTGACGTTGTTGTTGTTGTTTATTTGACGTTCTTGTTGTTGTTGTTTATTTGACGTTGTTGTTGTTGTTGTTTATTTGACGTTGTTGTTGTTATTGTTTATTTGACGTTGTTGTTTTTGTTGTTATTGTTTATTTGACATTGTTGTTGTTGTTGTTGTTTATTTGACGTTGTTATTGTTGTTTATTTGACGTTGTTTTTGTTATTTGACGTTGTTGTTGTTGTATTTGTTGTTGTTGTTGTTTTTGCTTATTTGACGTTGTTGTTATTGTTGCTATTTATTTGACGTTGTTGTTGTTGTTGTTTATTTGACGTTGTTGTTGTTGTTTATTTGACGTTGTTGTTGTATTTATTGTTGTTGTTATTGTTGTTGCTTATTTGATGTTGTTGTTATTGTTGTTGTTAATTTGACGTTGTTGTTGTTGTTGTTGTTGTTATTCATTTGACGTTGTTGTTGTTGTTGTTGTTGTTGTTTATTTGACGTTGTTGTTGTTGTTGTTTATTTGACGTTGTTGTGGTTGTTGTTGTTTTTGTTGTTTATTTGACGTTGTTGTTTTTATTTATTTGACGTTGGTGTTGTTTTTTATTTGACATTGTTGTTGTTGACATTGTTGTTGTTGTTGTTTATTTGACGTTGTTGTTGTTGTTTATTTGAGATAGTAGTTGTTATTGACGTTGTTGTTGTTGTTGTTTATTTGACGTTTTTGTTGTTGTTGATGTTGTTGTTGTTTTTTTTATTTGACGTTGTTGTTGTTGTTTATTTAACGTTGTTGTTGTTGTTTATTTGATGTTGTTTTAGTTATTGTTGTTTATTTGACGTTGTTGTTGTTTTTTATTTGACGTTGTTGTTATTGACATTGTTGTTGTTGTTGTTGTTTATTTGACATTGTTGTTGTTGTATTTTATTTGACGTAGTTGTTATTATTGACGTTGTTGTTGTTGTTGTTTATTTGACGGTTTTGTTGTTGTTGTTGTTTATTTGATGTTGTTGTTGTTGGTTATTTGACGTTGTTAATGTTATTATTTATTTGACATTGTTGTTGTTGTTATTGTTTATTTGACGTTGTTGTTGTTGTTGTTGTTTATTTGACGTTGTTATTGTTGTTTATTTGACGTTGTTTTTGTTATTTGACGTTGTCGTAGTTGTATTTGTAATTGTTGTTGTTGTTGTTGTTGCTTATTTGACATTGTTGTTATTGTTGCTATTTATTTGACGTTGTTGTTGTTGTTGTTTATTTGACGTTGTTGTTGTTGCTTATTTGACGTTGTTGTTGTTGTTGTTTATTTGACGTTGTTGTTGTTGTTGTATTTGTTGTTATTGTTATTGATGTTGCTTATTTGATGTTGTTGTTTATTTGACATTGTTGTTGTATTATTCATTTGACGTTGTTGTTGTTGTTGTTTATTTGACGTTGTTGTTGTTGTTGTTGTTGTTTATTTGACGTTGTTGTTGTTGTTGACGTTGTTGTTGTTGTTGTTTATTTGATGTTGTTGTTATTGTTGTTGACATAGTTGTTGTTGTTTATTTGACGTTGTTGTTGTTGTTGTTGACGTTGTTGTTTATTTGACGTTGTTGTTGTTGTTGACGTTGTTGTTGTTTGTGTTGTTTATTGGACGTTGTTGTTGTTGTTTATTTGACGTTGTTGTTATTGTTGTTGTTGTTTATTTGACGTTGTTGTTGTTGCTTATTTGACGTTGTTGTTGTTGTTGTTTATTTGACGTTGTTGTTGTTGTTGTATTTGTTGTTATTGTTTTTGTTGTTGCTTATTTGATGTTGTTGTTTATTTGACATTGTTGTTGTATTATTCATTTGACGTTGTTGTTGTTGTTGTTTATTTGACGTTGTTGTTGTTGTTGTTGTTGTTGTTTATTTGACGTTGTTGTTGTTGTTGACGTTGTTGTTGTTGTTGTTTATTTGATGTTGTTGTTATTGTTGTTGACATAGTTGTTGTTGTTTATTTGACGTTGTTGTTGTTGTTGACGTTGTTGTTTATTTGACGTTGTTGTTGTTGTTGACGTTGTTGTTGTTTGTGTTGTTTATTGGACGTTGTTGTTGTTGTTTATTTGACATTGTTGTTGTTGTTGTTTATTTGACATTGTTGTTGTTGTTGTTATTTATTTGTCGTTGTTGTTGTTGTTTATTTGACGTTGTTGTTGTTGTTTATTTGATGTTGTTGTTGTTGACGTTGTTGTTGTTGTTGTTGTTGTTGTTGCTTATTTGACATTGTTGTTGTTGTTTATTTGACGTTGTTGTTGTTGTTTATTTGACGTTGTTGTTGTTGTTGTTATTTATTTGACGTTGTTGTTGTTGTTGTTATTGTTTATTTGACGTTGTTGTTGTTGTTGTTTATTTGACGTTGTTATTGTTGTTTATTTGACGTTGTTTTTGTTATTTGACGTTGTTGTTGTTGTATTTGTTGTTGTTGTTGTTGTTGTTGCTTATTTGACGTTGTTGTTATTGTTACTATTTATTTGACGTTGTTGTTGTTGTTGTTGTTGTTTATTTGACGTTATTGTTATTTATTTGACGTTGTTGTTGTTGTTGTTTATTTGACGTTGTTGTTGTTGTTGTTGTATTTGTTGTTGTTATTGTTGTTGCTTATTTGACGCTGTTGTTATTGTTGTTGTTTATTTGACGTCGTTGTTATTGTTGTTGTTTATTTGACGTTGTTGTTATTGTTATTTTTTGACGTTGTTGTTGTTGTTGTTGTTTATTTGACGTTGTTGTTGTTGTTATTTATTTGACGTTGTTGTTGTTGTTATTGTTTATTTGATGTTGTTGTTTTATGTTGTTGTTTATTTGACGTTGTTATTGTTGTTTATTTGACGTTGTTTTTGTTATTTGACGTTGTTGTTGTTGTATTTGTTGTTGTTGTTGTTGTTGCTTATTTTACGTTGTTGTTATTGTTGCTATTTATTTGACGTTGTTGTTGTTGTTTATTTGACGTTGTTGTTGTTGTTTATTTGACGTTGTTGTTGTTGTTGTTGTTGTTGTTTATTTGATGTTGTTGTTGTTGTATTTGTTGTTGTTGTTATTGTTGTTGCTTATTTGACGTTGTTGTTATTGTTGTTGTTTATTTGACGTTGTTGTTGTTATTCATTTGACGTTGTTGTTGTTGTTGTTTATTTGACGTTGTTGTTGTTGTTGTTGTTGTTTATTTGATGTTGTTGTTGTTGTTGTTGACATAATTGTTGTTGTTAATTTAATGTTGTTGTTGTTGTTGACGTTGTTGTTTATTTGACGTTGTTGTTTTTATTTATTTGACGTTGTTGTTTTATGTTGTTGTTTATTTGACATTGTTATTGTTGTTTATTTGACGTTGTTTTTGTTATTTGACGTTGTTGTTGTTGTATTTGTTGTTTTTGTTGTTGCTTATTTGACGTTGTTGTTATTGTTGCTATTTATTTGACGTTGTTGTTGATGTTTATTTGACGTTGTTGTTGATGTTTATTTGACGTCGTTGTTGTTGTTGTATTTGTTGTTGTTATTGTTGTTGCTTATTAGACGTTGTTGTTATTGTTGTTGTTTATTTGACGTTGTTGTTGTTGTTGTTATTCATTTGACGTTGTTGTTGTTGTTGCTTATTTGACGTTATTGTTAATGTTGCTATTTTTTTGACGTTGTTGTTGTTGTTTATTTGGCGTTGTTGTTGTTTATTTGACGTTGTTGTTGTTGTTTATTTGACGTTGTTGTTGTATTTGTATTTGTTGTTGTTATTGTTGTTGCTTATTTGACATTGTTGTTATTGTTGTTGTTTATTTGACGTTGTTGTTGTTGTTGTTATTCATTTGACGTTGTTGTTGTTGTTGTTGTTGTTTATTTGACGTTGTTGTTGTTGTTGTTGTTTATTTGACGTTGTTGTTGTTGTTGTTGTTGTTTTTGTTGTTTATTTGACGTTGTTGTTGTTATTTATTTGACGTTGTTGTTTTTTATTTGACATTGTTGTTGTTGTTGTTGTTTATTTGACATTGTTGTTGTTGTTGTTTATTTGACGTTGTTAATGTTGTTGACATTGTTGTTTTTGTTTTTGTTGTTTATTTGGCGTTGTTGTTGTTGTTGTTAGTGATTGTTGGTGTTGTTGTTGTTGTTGTTATTGTTTATTTGACGTTGTTGTTGTTGTTGTATATTTGACGTAGTTGTTGTTGTTGACGTTGTTGTTGTTGTTGTTGTTGTTTGTTTGTTTATTTGACGATTTTGTTGTTGTTGATGTTGTTGTTGTTGTTGTTTATTTGACGTTGTTGTTGTTATTCATTTGAAGTTGTTGTTGTTGTTGTTGTTGTTTATTTGACGTTGTTGTTGTTGTTGTTGTATTTGTTGTTGTTGTTGTTGTTGCTTATTTGACTTTGTTGTTGTTGTTTATTTGATGTTGTTGTTGTTGTTATTGTTTATTTGACGTTGTTGTTGTTTTTTATTTGACGTTGTTGTTGTTGACATTGTTGTTGTTGTTGTTGTTTATTTGACTTTGTTGTTGTTGTTGTTTATTTGACGTAGTTGTTGTTATTGACGTTGTTGTTGTTGTTGTTTATTTGACGTTTTTGTTGTTGTTGATGTTGTTGTTGTTGTTTTTTATTTGACGTTGTTGTTGTTGTTTATTTGACGTTGTTGTTGTTGTTGTTATTGTTGTTGTTGTTGTTAATTTGACGTTGTTGTTGTTGTTGTTGTTGTTTATTTGACGTTGTTGTTGTTGTTTTTTGACATTGTTGTTGTTGTTGTTTATTTGACGTTGTTGTTGTTGTTATTTATTTGACGTTTTTGTTGTTGTTGTTATTGTTTATTTGACATTGTTGTTTTATGTTGTTGTTTATTTGACGTTGTTGTTGTTGTTTATTTGACGTTGATTTTGTTATTTGACGTTGTTGTTGTTGTATTTGTTGTTGTTGTTATTGTTGCTTATTTGACGTTGTTGTTATTGTTGCTATTTATTTGACGTTGTTGTTGTTGTTTATTTGACGTTGTTGTTGTTGTTTATTTGACGTTGTTGTTGTTGTTGTTGTTGTTTATTTGATGTTGTTGTTGTTGTTGTTGTATTTGTTGTTGTTGTTATTGTTGTTGCTTATTTGACGTTGTTGTTATTGTTGTTGTTTATTTGACGTTGTTGTTGTTATTCATTTGACGTTGTTGTTGTTGTTGTTTATTTGACGTTGTTGTTGTTGTTGTTGTTTATTTGATGTTGTTGTTGTTGTTGTTGACATAGTTGTTGTTGTTTATTTGACGTTGTTGTTGTTGTTAACGTTGTTGTTTATTTGACGTTGTTGTTGTTATTTATTTGACGTTGTTGTTGTTGTTGACGTTGTTGTTGTTGTTGTTTATTGGATGTTGTTGTTGTTGTTTATTTGACATTGTTGTTGTTGTTGACGGTGTTGTTGTTGTTGTTGTTTATTTGACATTGTTGTTGTTGTTGTTATTTATTTGACGTTGTTGTTGTTGTTGTTTATTTGACGTTGTTGTTGTTGTTGTTTATTTGACGTTGTTGTTGTTGTTGTTGTTTATTTGACGTTGTTGTTATTGTTGTTTATTTGATGTTGTTTTAGTTGTTGTTGTTTATTTGACGTTGTTGTTGTTTTTTATTTGACGTTGTTGTTGTTGACATTGATGTTGTTGTTGTTTATTTGACGTTGTTGTTGTTGTTATTGTTTATTTGACGTAGTTGTTGTTATTGACGTTGTTGTTGTTTATTTGACGTTTTTGTTGTTGTTGTTGACGTTGTTGTTGTTTTTTATTTGACGTTGTTGTTGTTGTTGTTTATTTGATGTTGTTGTTGTTGTTATTGTTGTTGTTGTTGTTGTTTATTTGACGTTGTTGTTGTTGTTGTTTATTTGACGTTGTTGTTCTTGTTGTTTATTTGACGTTGTTGTGCTTTATTTGACATTGTTGTTGTTATTTATTTGACGTTGTTGTTGTTGTTGTTATGGTTTATTTGACGTTGTTGTTGTTGTTGTTTATTTGACGTTGTTATTGTTGTTTATTTGACGTTGTTTTTGTTATTTGACGTTGTTGTTGTTGTATTTGTTGTTGTTGTTGTTGTTGCTTATTTGACGTTGTTGTTATTGTTGCTATTTATTTGACGTTGTTGTTGTTGTTGTTGTTTATTTGACGTTATTGTTGTTTATTTGATGTTATTGTTGTTGTTGTTTATTTGACGTTGTTGTTGTTGTTGTATTTGTTGTTAATATTGTTGTTGCTTATTTGACGTTGTTGTTATTGTTGTTGTTTATTTGACGTTGTTGTTATTGTTGTTGTTTATTTGACGTTGTTGTTGTTGTTGTTTTTTGACGTTGTTGTTGTTGTTGTTTATTTGACGTTGTTGTTGTTGTTATTTATTTGACGTTGTTGTTGTTGTTATTGTTTATTTGACGTTGTTGTTTTATGTTGTTGTTTATTTGACGTTGTTATTGTTGTTTATTTGACGTTGTTTTTGTTATTTGACGTTGTTGTTGTTGTTTTTGTTGCTTATTTGACGTTGTTGTTATTGTTGCTATTTATTTGACGTTGTTGTTGTTGTTGTTTATTTAACGTTGTTGTTGTTGTTTATTTGACGTTGTTGTTGTTGTTGCTGTTTATTTGATGTTGTTGTTGTATTTGTTGTTGTTGTTATTGTTGTTGCTTATTTGACGTTGTTGTTATTGTTGTTGTTTATTTGACGTTGTTGTTGTTATTCATTTGACGTTGTTGTTGTTGTTGTTGTTTATTTGATGTTGTTGTTGTTGTTGACATAGTTGTTGTTGTTAATTTGACGTTGTTGTTGTTGACGTTGTTGTTTATTTGACGTTGTTGTTGTTGTTATTTATTTGACGTTGATGTTGTTGTTGACGTTGTTGTTGTTGTTGTTTATTGGACGTTGTTGTTGTTGTTGTTGTTTATTTGACGTTGTTGTTGTTATTTGACGTTGTTGTTGTTGTATTTATTGTTGTTGTTGTTGTTGTTTATTTGACGTTGTTGTTGTTTATTTGACGTTGTTGTTGTTGTGTATTTGACATTGTTGTTGTTGACGTTGTTGTTGTTGTTATTGCTTATTTGACATTGTTGTTGTTGTTTATTTGACGTTGTTATTGTTATTGTTTATTTGACGTTGTTGTTGTTATTTATTTGACATTGTTATTGTTATTGTTTATTTGACGTCGTTGTTGTTATTTATTTGACATTGTTGTTGTTATTTATTTGACGTTGTTGTTGTTGTTGTTATTGTTTATTTGACGTTGTTGTTGTTGTTGTTTATTTGACGTTGTTATTGTTGTTTATTTGACGTTGTTTTTGTTATTTGACGTTGTTGTTGTTGTTGTTGTTGCTTATTTGACGTTGTTGTTATTGTTGCTATTTATTTGACGTTGTTGTTGTTGTTGTTGTTGTTGTTTATTTGACGTTATTGTTGTTTATTTGACGTTGTTGTTGTCGTTGTTTATTTGACGTTGTTGTTGTTGTTGTTGTTGTTGTATTTGTTGTTGTTATTGTTGTGGCTTATTTGACGTTTTGTTATTGTTGTTTTTTATTTGACGTTGTTGTTGTTGTTTATTTGACGTTGTTGTTGTTGTTGTTTTTTGACCTTGTTGTTGTTGTTGTTTATTTGACGTTGTTGTTGTTGTTATTTATTTGACGTTGTTGTTGTTGTTGTTATTGTTTATTTGACGTTGTTGTTTTATGTTATTGTTTATTTGACGTTGTTATTGTTGTTTATTTGACGTTGTTTTTGTTATTTGACGTTCTTGTTGTTGTAATTGTAGTTGTTGTTGTTATTGCTTATTTGACGTTGTTGTTGTTGTTGTTTATTTGACGTTGTTGTTGTTTATTTGACGTTGTTGTTGTAGTTGTTGTTGTTGTTTATTTGATGTTGTTGTTGTTGTTGTTGTATTTGTTGTTGTTGTTATTGTTGTTGCTTATTTGACGTTGTTGTTATTGTTGTTCTTTATTTGACGTTGTTGTTGTTATTCATTTGACGTTGTTGTTGTTGTTGTTGTTTATTTGACGTTGTTGTTGTTGTTGTTTATCTGATGTTGTTGTTGTTGTTGTTGACATAGTTGGTGTTGTTAATTTTACGTTGTTGTTGTTGACGTTGTTGTTTATTTGACGTTGTTGTTGTTATTTATTTGACGTTGTTGTTGTTGTTGACGTTGTTGTTGTTGTTGTTGTTGTTTATTTGACGTTGTTGTTGTTGTTTATTTGACATTGTTGTTGTTGTTGACAGTGTTGTTGTTGTTGTTGTTGGTTATTTGACATTGTTGTTGTTGTTGTTATTTATTTGACGTTGTTGTTGTTGTTGTTGTTTATTTGACGTTGTTGTTGTTGTTGTTTATTTGACGTTGTTGTT
Source organism: Vicia faba (assembly GCA_948472305.1). NCBI lineage: Eukaryota > Viridiplantae > Streptophyta > Magnoliopsida > Fabales > Fabaceae > Vicia > Vicia faba. The sequence continues at coordinate 1,209,763,696 of OX451735.1, forward strand.
GTTGTTGTTGTGTATTTGACGTTGTTGTTGTTGACGTTGTTGTTGTTGTTATTGCTTATTTGACATTGTTGTTGTTGTTTATTTGATGTTGTTGTTGTTGTTTATTTGACGTTGTTGTTATTGTTGTTTATTTGATGTTATTTTAGTTGTTGTTGTTTATTTGACGTTGTTGTTGTTTTTTATTTGACGTTGTTGTTGTTGACATTGATGTTGTTGTTGTTTATTTGACGTTGTTGTTGTTGTTTATTTGACGTAGTTATTGTTATTGACGTTGTTGTTGTTGTTGTTTATTTGACGTTTTTGTTGTTGTTGTTGACGTTGTTGTTGTTTTTTATTTGACGTTGTTGTTGTTTATTTGACGTTGTTGTTGTTGTTATTGTTGTTGTTGTTGTTGTTGTTCTTTATTTGACGTTGTTGTTGTTGTTTATTTGACGTTGTTGTTGTTGTTTATTTGACATTGTTGTTGTTATTTATTTGACGTTGTTGTTGTTGTTATTGTTTATTTGACGTTGTTGTTGTTGTTGTTTATTTGACGTTGTTATTGTTGTTTATTTGACGTTGTTGTTGTTGTATTTGTTGTTGTTGTTGCTTATTTGACGTTAATGTTATTGTTGCTATTTATTTGACGTTGTTGTTGTTGTTGTTGTTTATTTGACATTATTGTTGTTTATTTGACGTTGTTATTGTTGTTGTTTATTTGACGTTGTTTTTGTTGTTGTTGTATTTGTTGTTGTTATTGTTGTTGCTTATTTGACGTTGTTGTTTATTTGACGTTGTTGTTGTTGTTGTTGTTGTTATTCATTTGAGGTTGTTGTTGTTGTTGTTGTTGTTTATTTGACGTTGTTGTTGTTTATTTGACGTTGTTGTTGTTGTTTTTGTTGTTTATTTGACGTTGTTGTTGTTATTTATTTGACGTTGTTGTTTTTTTTTTATTTGACATTGTTGTTGTTGACGTTGTTGTTGTTGTTGTTGTTTTTTTGACTTTGTTGTTGTTGTTGTTTATTTGACGTTGGTAATGTTGTTGACATTGTTGTTGTTGTTTTTGTTGTTTATTTGGCGTTGTTGTTGTTGTTAATAGTGATTGTTGGTGTTGTTGTTGTTGTTATTGTTTATTTGACGTTGTTGTTGTTGTTTATTTGACGTAGTTGTTGTTGTTGACGTTGTTGTTGTTGTTGTTGTTGTTTGTTTATTTGACGATTTTGTCGTTGTTGATGTTGTTGTTGTTTATTTGACGTTGTGGTTGTTGTTGTTGTTTATTTGACGTTGTTGTTGTTGTTGTGGTTTATTTGACGTTGTTGTTTTTGTTATTGTTATTGTTGTTGTTATTGTTTATTTGACGTTGTTGTTGTTGTTGTTGTTTATTTGACGTTGTTGTTGTTGTTGTTTTTTTGACGTTGTTGTTGTTGTTCTTGTTGTTATTTATTTGACGTTGTTGTTGTTGTTGTTGTTTATTAGACGTTGTTGTTGCTGTTTATTTTACTTTGTTATTGTTGTTTATTTGACGTTGTTTTTGTTATTTGACACTGTTGTTGTTGTTGTTGTATTTGTTGTTGTTGTTGTTGTTGCTTATTTGACGTTATTGTTGTTGTTGTTTATTTGATGTTGTTGTTGCTGTTGTTTATTTGACGTTGTTGTTGTTTATTTGACGTTGTTGTTGTTGTTTATTTGACGTTGTTATTGTTGTTGACGTTGTTGTTGTTGTTGTTTATTTGACGTTGTTGTTGTTGTTGTTTATTTTACGTTGTTAATGTTTTTGACGTTGTTGTTCTTGTTTTTGTTGTTTATTTGACGTTGTTGCTGTTATTAGACGTTGTTGTTGTTGTATTTGTTGTTGTTGTTGTTGTTGTTTATTTGACGTTGTATTTGTTGTTGTTGTTGTTGTTGTTTATTTGACGTTGTTGTTGTTGTTTATTTGACGTTATTGTTGTTGTTTATTTGACGTTGTTGTTGTTGATGACGTTGTTGTTGTTGGTGTTTATTTGACGTTGTTGTTGTTGTTGTTTATTTGACGTTGTTAATGTTGTTGACATTGTTGTTGTTGTTTTTATTATTTATTTGACTTTGTTGTTGTTGTTGTTTTTGTTGTTGTTATTGTTGGTGTTGTTGTTGTTGTTTATTTGACGTTGTTGTTGTTGTTGTTTATTTGACGTTGTTGTTGTTGTTGTTTATTTGACGTTGTTGTTGTTGTTGTTTATTAGACGTTGTCGTTGATGTTGTTTATTTGACGTTGTTGTTGTTGTTGTTGTTGACATTGTTGTTGTTGTTATTGATTTGACGTTGTTGTTGTTGTTGTTGTTTATTTGATGTTGTTTTAGTTGTTGTTGTTTATTTGACGTTGTTGTTGTTTTTTATTTGACGTTGTTGATGTTGACATTATTGTTGTTGTTGTTTATTTGACGTTGTTGTTGTTTATTTGACGTAGTTGTTGTTATTGACGTTGTTGTTGTTGTTGTTGTTTATTTGACGTTTTTGTTGTTGGTGATGTTGTTGTTGTTGTTTTTTTTATTTGACGTTGTTGTTGTTGTTGTTTATTTGACGTTGTTGTTGTTGTTGTTTATTTGACGTTGTTGTTGTTATTGGTTATTTGACGTTGTTGTTGTTATTATTTATTTGACATTGTTGTTGTTGTTATTGTTTATTTGACGTTGTTGTTGTTGTTGTTTATTTGACGTTGTTATTGTTGTTTATTTGACGTTGTTTTTGTTATTTGACGTTGTCGTTGTTGTATTTGTAATTGTTGTTGTTGTTGTTGTTGCTTATTTGACGTTGTTGTTATTGTTGCTATTTATTTGACGTTGTTGTTGTTGTTGTTGTTTATTTGACGTTGTTGTTGTTGCTTATTTGACGTTGTTGTTGTTGTTGTTTATTTGACGTTGTTGTTGTTGTATTTGTTGTTATTGTTATTGATGTTGCTTATTTGATGTTGTTGTTTATTTAACATTGTTGTTGTATTATTCATTTGACGTTGTTGTTGTTGTTGTTTATTTGACGTTGTTGTTGTTGTTGTTGTTGTTGTTTATTTGACGTTGTTGTTGTTGTTGACGTTGTTGTTGTTGTTGTTGTTTATTTGATGTTGTAGTTATTGTTGTTGACATAGTTGTTGTTGTTTATTTGACGTTGTTGTTGACGTTGTTGTTTATTTGACGTTGTTGTTGTTGTTGACGTTGTTGTTGTTTGTGTTGTTTATTGGACGTTGTTGTTGTTGTTTATTTGACATTGTTGTTGTTGTTGTTTATTTGACATTGTTGTTGTTGTTGTTATTTATTTGTCGTTGTTGTTGTTGTTTATTTGACGATGTTGTTGTTTATTTGATGTTGTTGTTGTTGACGTTGTTGTTGTTGTTGTTGCTTATTTAACATTGTTGTTGTTGTTTATTTGACGTTGTTGTTGTTGTTGTTGTTTATTTGACGTTGTTGTTGTTGTTGTTTATTTGACGTTGTTGTTGTTGTTATTGTTGTTTATTTGATATTGTTTTAGTTGTTGTTATTTATTTGACGTTGTTGTTGTTTTTTATTTGATGTTGTTGTTGTTGTTGTTGTTGTTTATTTGACGTTGTTGTTGTTGTTGTTTATTTGACGCAGTTGTTGTTATTGACCTTGTTGTTGTTGTTGTTGTTTATTTGACGTTTTTGTTGTTGTTGTTGTTGACGTTGTTGTTGTTTTTTATTTGACGTTGTTGTTGTTGTTGTTTATTTGGCGTTGTTGTTGTTGTTGTTATTGTTGTTGTTGTTGTTGTTTATTTGACGTTGTTGTTGTTGTTTATTTGACGTTCTTGTTGTTGTTGTTTATTTGACGTTGTTGTTGTTGTTGTTGTTTATTTGACGTTGTTGTTGTTATTGTTTATTTGACGTTGTTGTTTTTGTTGTTATTGTTTATTTGACATTGTTGTTGTTGTTGTTGTTTATTTGACGTTGTTATTGTTGTTTATTTGACGTTGTTTTTGTTATTTGACGTTGTTGTTGTTGTATTTGTTGTTGTTGTTGTTTTTGCTTATTTGACGTTGTTGTTATTGTTGCTATTTATTTGACGTTGTTGTTGTTGTTGTTTATTTGACGTTGTTGTTGTTTATTTGACGTTGTTGTTGTTGTTTATTTGACGTTGTTGTTGTATTTATTGTTGTTGTTATTGTTGTTGCTTATTTGATGTTGTTGTTATTGTTGTTGTTAATTTGACGTTGTTGTTGTTGTTGTTATTCATTTGACGTTGTTGTTGTTGTTGTTGTTTATTTGACGTTGTTGTTGTTTTTGTTGTTTATTTGACGTTGTTGTTGTTGTTGTTGTTTTTGTTATTTATTTGACGTTGTTGTTTTTATTTATTTGACGTTGTTGTTGTTTTTTATTTGACATTGTTGTTGTTGACATTGTTGTTGTTGTTGTTTACTTGACGTTGTTGTTGTTGTTTATTTGACGTTGTTGTTATTGTTGTTGTTGTTTATTTGACGTTGTTGTTGTTGCTTATTTGACGTTGTTGTTGTTGTTGTTTATTTGACGTTGTTGTTGTTGTTGTATTTGTTGTTATTGTTATTGTTGTTGCTTATTTGATGTTGTTGTTTATTTGACATTGTTATTGTATTATTCATTTGACGTTGTTGTTGTTGTTGTTTATTTGACGTTGTTGTTGTTGTTGTTGTTGTTTATTTGACGTTGTTGTTGTTGTTGACGTTGTTGTTGTTGTTGTTTATTTGATGTTGTTGTTATTGTTGTTGACATAGTTGTTGTTGTTTATTTGACGTTGTTGTTGTTGTTGACGTTGTTGTTTATTTGACGTTGTTGTTGTTGTTGACGTTGTTGTTGTTTGTGTTGTTTATTGGACGTTGTTGTTGTTGTTTATTTGACATTGTTGTTGTTGTTGTTTATTTGACATTGTTGTTGTTGTTGTTATTTATTTGTCGTTGTTGTTGTTGTTTATTTGACGTTGTTGTTGTTGTTTATTTGATGTTGTTGTTGTTGACGTTGTTGTTGTTGTTGTTGTTGTTGTTGTTGTTGCTTATTTGACATTGTTGTTGTTGTTTATTTGACGTTGTTGTTGTTGTTTATTTGACGTTGTTGTTGTTGTTGTTTATTTGACGTTGTTGTTGTTGTTATTGTTGTTTATTTGATATTGTTTTAGTTGTTGTTGTTTATTTGACGTTGTTGTTGTTTTTTATTTGATGTTGTTGTTGTTGCTGTTTATTTGACGTTGTTGTTGTTGTTGTTTATTTGACGCAGTTGTTGTTATTGACCTTGTTGTTGTTGTTGTTTATTTGACGTTTTTGTTGTTGTAGTTGTTGACGTTGTTGTTGTTTTTTATTTGACGTTGTTGTTGTTGTTGTTTATTTGACGTTGTTGTTGTTGTTATTGTTGTTGTTGTTGTTGTTTATTTGACGTTGTTGTTGTTGTTTATTTGACGTTCTTGTTGTTGTTGTTTATTTGACGTTGTTGTTGTTGTTGTTTATTTGACGTTGTTGTTATTATTGTTTATTTGACGTTGTTGTTTTTGTTGTTATTGTTTATTTGACATTGTTGTTGTTGTTGTTGTTGTTTATTTGACGTTGTTATTGTTGTTTATTTGACGTTGTTTTCGTTATTTGACGTTGTTGTTGTTGTATTTGTTGTTGTTGTTGTTTTTGCTTATTTGACGTTGTTGTTATTATTGCTATTTATTTGACGTTGTTGTTGTTGTTGTTTATTTGACGTTGTTGTTGTTTATTTGACGTGGTTGTTGTTGTTTATTTGACGTTGTTGTTGTATTTATTGTTGTTGTTATTGTTGTTGCTTATTTGATGTTGTTGTTATTGTTGTTATTAATTTGACGTTGTTGTTGTTGTTGTTGTTATTCATTTGACGTTGTTGTTGTTGTTGTTGTTGTTTATTTGACGTTGTTGTTGTTGTTTATTTGACGTTGTTGTGGTTGTTGTTGTTTTTGTTGTTTATTTGACGTTGTTGTTTTTATTTATTTGACGTTGGTGTTGTTTTTTATTTGACATTGTTGTTGTTGACATTATTGTTGTTGTTGTTTATTTGACGTTGTTGTTGTTGTTTATTTGAGATAGTAGTTGTTATTGACGTTGTTGTTGTTGTTGTTTATTTGACGTTTTTGTTGTTGTTGATGTTGTTGTTGTTGTTTTTTTTTTATTTGACGTTGTTGTTGTTGTTTATTTAACGTTGTTGTTGCTGTTGTTTATTTGATGTTGTTTTAGTTATTGTTGTTTATTTGACGTTGTTGTTGTTTTTTATTTGACGTTGTTGTTATTGACATTGTTGTTGTTGTTGTTGTTTATTTGACATTGTTGTTGTTGTATTTTATTTGACGTAGTTGTTATTATTGACGTTGTTGTTGTTGTTGTTTATTTGACGGTTTTGTTGTTGTTGTTGTTTATTTGACGTTGTTGTTGTTGTTGGTTATTTGACGTTGTTGTTATTATTTATTTGACATTGTTGTTGTTGTTATTGTTTATTTGACGTCGTTGTTGTTGTTGTTTATTTGACGTTGTTATTGTTGTTTATTTGACGTTGTTTTTGTTATTTGACGTTGTCGTTGTTGTATTTGTAATTGTTGTTGTTGTTGTTGTTGCTTATTTGACGTTGTTGTTATTGTTGCTATTTATTTGACGTTGTTGTTGTTGTTTATTTGACGTTGTTGTTGTTGCTTATTTGACGTTGTTGTTGTTGTTGTTGTTTATTTGACGTTTTTGTTGTTGTTGTATTTGTTGTTATTGTTATTGATGTTGCTTATTTGATGTTGTTGTTTATTTGACATTGTTGTTGTATTATTCATTTGACGTTGTTGTTGTTGTTGTTTATTTGACGTTGTTGTTGTTGTTGTTGTTGTTTATTTGACGTTGTTGTTGTAGTTGACGTTGTTGTTGTTGTTGTTTATTTGATGTTGTTGTTATTGTTGTTGACATAGTTGTTGTTGTTTATTTGACGTTGTTGTTGTTGTTGTTGACTTTGTTGTTTATTTGACGTTGTTGTTGTTGTTGACGTTGTTGTTGTTTGTGTTGTTTATTGGACGTTGTTGTTGTTGTTTATTTGACATTGTTGTTGTTGTTGTTTATTTGACATTGTTGTTGTTGTTGTTATTTATTTGTCGTTGTTGTTGTTGTTTATTTGACGTTGTTGTTGTTGTTTATTTGACGTTCTTGTTGTTGTTGTTTATTTGACGTTGTTGTTGTTGTTGTTTATTTGACGTTGTTGTTATTATTGTTTATTTGACGTTGTTGTTTTTGTTGTTATTGTTTATTTGACATTGTTGTTGTTGTTGTTGTTGTTTATTTGACGTTGTTATTGTTGTTTATTTGACGTTGTTTTCGTTATTTGACGTTGTTGTTGTTGTATTTGTTGTTGTTGTTGTTTTTGCTTATTTGACGTTGTTGTTATTGTTGCTATTTATTTGACGTTGTTGTTGTTGTTGTTTATTTGACGTTGTTGTTGTTTATTTGACGTGGTTGTTGTTGTTTATTTGACGTTGTTGTTGTATTTATTGTTGTTGTTATTGTTGTTGCTTATTTGATGTTGTTGTTATTGTTGTTATTAATTTGACGTTGTTGTTGTTGTTGTTGTTATTCATTTGACGTTGTTGTTGTTGTTGTTGTTGTTTATTTGACGTTGTTGTTGTTGTTTATTTCACGTTGTTGTGGTTGTTGTTGTTTTTGTTGTTTATTTGACGTTGTTGTTTTTATTTATTTGACGTTGGTGTTGTTTTTTATTTGACATTGTTGTTGTTGACATTATTGTTGTTGTTGTTTATTTGACGTTGTTGTTGTTGTTTATTTGAGATAGTAGTTGTTATTGACGTTGTTGTTGTTGTTGTTTATTTGACGTTTTTGTTGTTGTTGATGTTGTTGTTGTTGTTTTTTTTTTATTTGACGTTGTTGTTGTTGTTTATTTAACGTTGTTGTTGCTGTTGTTTATTTGATGTTGTTTTAGTTATTGTTGTTTATTTGACGTTGTTGTTGTTTTTTATTTGACGTTGTTGTTATTGACATTGTTGTTGTTGTTGTTGTTTATTTGACATTGTTGTTGTTGTATTTTATTTGACGTAGTTGTTATTATTGACGTTGTTGTTGTTGTTGTTTATTTGACGGTTTTGTTGTTGTTGTTGTTTATTTGACGTTGTTGTTGTTGTTGGTTATTTGACGTTGTTGTTGTTATTATTTATTTGACATTGTTGTTGTTGTTATTGTTTATTTGACGTCGTTGTTGTTGTTGTTTATTTGACGTTGTTATTGTTGTTTATTTGACGTTGTTTTTGTTATTTGACGTTGTCGTTGTTGTATTTGTAATTGTTGTTGTTGTTGTTGTTGCTTATTTGACGTTGTTGTTATTGTTGCTATTTATTTGACGTTGTTGTTGTTGTTTATTTGACGTTGTTGTTGTTGCTTATTTGACGTTGTTGTTGTTGTTGTTGTTTATTTGACGTTTTTGTTGTTGTTGTATTTGTTGTTATTGTTATTGATGTTGCTTATTTGATGTTGTTGTTTATTTGACATTGTTGTTGTATTATTCATTTGACGTTGTTGTTGTTGTTGTTTATTTGACGTTGTTGTTGTTGTTGTTGTTGTTTATTTGACGTTGTTGTTGTAGTTGACGTTGTTGTTGTTGTTGTTTATTTGATGTTGTTGTTATTGTTGTTGACATAGTTGTTGTTGTTTATTTGACGTTGTTGTTGTTGTTGTTGACTTTGTTGTTTATTTGACGTTGTTGTTGTTGTTGACGTTGTTGTTGTTTGTGTTGTTTATTGGACGTTGTTGTTGTTGTTTATTTGACATTGTTGTTGTTGTTGTTTATTTGACATTGTTGTTGTTGTTGTTATTTATTTGTCGTTGTTGTTGTTGTTTATTTGACGTTGTTGTTGTTGTTTATTTGATGTTGTTGTTGTTGACGTTGTTGTTGTTGTTGTTGCTTATTTGACATTGTTGTTGTTGTTTATTTGACGTTGTTGTTGTTGTTGTTGTTTATTTGACGTTGTTGTTGTTGTTGTTTATTTGACGTTGTTGTTGTTGTTATTGTTGTTTATTTGATATTGTTTTAGTTGTTGTTATTTATTTGACGTTGTTGTTGTTTTTTATTTGATGTTGTTGTTGTTGTTGTTGTTGTTTATTTGACGTTGTTGTTGTTGTTGTTTATTTGACGCAGTTGTTGTTATTGACCTTGTTGTTGTTGTTGTTGTTTATTTGACGTTTTTGTTGTTGTTGTTGTTGACATTGTTGTTGTTTTTTATTTGACGTTGTTGTTGTTGTTGTTGTTTATTTGACGTTGTTGTTGTTGTTATTGTTGTTGTTGTTATTGTTTATTTGACGTTGTTGTTGTTGTTTATTTGACGTTCTTGTTGTTGTTGTTTATTTGACGTTGTTGTTGTTGTTGTTGTTGTTTATTTGACGTTGTTGTTGTTATTGTTTATTTGACGTTGTTGTTTTTGTTGTTATTGTTTATTTGACATTGTTGTTGTTGTTGTTGTTTATTTGACGTTGTTATTGTTGTTTATTTGACGTTGTTTTTGTTATTTGACGTTGTTGTTGTTGTATTTGTTGTTGTTGTTGTTTTTGCTTATTTGACGTTGTTGTTATTGTTGCTATTTATTTGACGTTGTTGTTGTTGTTGTTTATTTGACGTTGTTGTTGTTTATTTGACGTTGTTGTTGTTGTTTATTTGACGTTGTTGTTGTATTTATTGTTGTTGTTATTGTTGTTGCTTATTTGATGTTGTTGTTATTGTTGTTGTTAATTTGACGTTGTTGTTGTTGTTGTTGTTATTCATTTGACGTTGTTGTTGTTGTTGTTGTTTATTTGACGTTGTTGTTGTTGTTGTTTATTTGACGTTGTTGTTGTTGTTGTTGTTTTTGTTGTTTATTTGACGTTGTTGTTTTTATTTATTTGACGTTGTTGTTGTTTTTTATTTGACATTGTTGTTGTTGACATTGTTGTTGTTGTTTATTTGACGTTGTTGTTGTTGTTTATTTGACGTTGTTGTTATTGTTGTTGTTGTTTATTTGACGTTGTTGTTGTAGCTTATTTGACGTTGTTGTTGTTGTTGTTTATTTGACGTTGTTGTTGTTGTTGTATTTGTTGTTATTGTTTTTGTTGTTGCTTATTTGATGTTGTTGTTTATTTGACATTGTTGTTGTATTATTCATTTGACGTTGTTGTTGTTGTTGTTTATTTGACGTTGTTGTTGTTGTTGTTGTTGTTGTTTATTTGACGTTGTTGTTGCTGTTGACGTTGTTGTTGTTGTTGTTTATTTGATGTTGTTGTTATTGTTGTTGACATAGTTGTTGTTGTTTATTTGACGTTGTTGTTGTTGTTGACGTTGTTGTTTATTTGACGTTGTTGTTGTTGTTGACGTTGTTGTTGTTTGTGTTGTTTATTGGACGTTGTTGTTGTTGTTTATTTGACATTGTTGTTGTTGTTGTTTATTTGACATTGTTGTTGTTGTTGTTATTTATTTGTCGTTGTTGTTGTTGTTTATTTGACGTTGTTGTTGTTGTTTATTTGATGTTGTTGTTGTTGACGTTGTTGTTGTTGTTGTTGTTGTTGCTTATTTGACATTGTTGTTGTTGTTTATTTGACGTTGTTGTTGTTGTTTATTTGACGTTGTTGTTGTTGTTGTTATTTATTTGACGTTGTTGTTGTTATTGTTGTTTATTTGATATTGTTTTAGTTGTTGTTGTTTATTTGACGTTGTTGTTGTTTTTTATTTGATGTTGTTGTTGTTGTTGTTGTTGTTGTTTATTTGACGTTGTTGTTGTTGTTGTTTATTTGACGCAGTTGTTGTTATTGACCTTGTTGTTGTTGTTGTTGTTTATTTGACGTTTTTGTTGTTGTAGTTGTTGACGTTGTTGTTGTTTTTTATTTGACGTTGTTGTTGTTGTTGTTTATTTGACGTTGTTGTTGTTGTTATTGTTGTTGTTGTTGTTGTTTATTTGACGTTGTTGTTGTTGTTTATTTGACGTTCTTGTTGTTGTTGTTTATTTGACGTTGTTGTTGTTGTTGTTTATTTGACGTTGTTGTTGTTATTGTTTATTTGACGTTGTTGTTTTTGTTGTTATTGTTTATTTGACATTGTTGTTGTTGTTGTTGTTTATTTGACGTTGTTATTGTTGTTTATTTGACGTTGTTTTTGTTATTTGACGTTGTTGTTGTTGTATTTGTTGTTGTTGTTGTTTTTGCTTATTTGACGTTGTTGTTATTGTTGCTATTTATTTGACGTTGTTGTTGTTGTTGTTTATTTGACGTTGTTGTTGTTGTTTATTTGACGTTGTTGTTGTATTTATTGTTGTTGTTATTGTTGTTGCTTATTTGATGTTGTTGTTATTGTTGTTGTTAATTTGACGTTGTTGTTGTTGTTGTTGTTGTTATTCATTTGACGTTGTTGTTGTTGTTGTTGTTGTTGTTTATTTGACGTTGTTGTTGTTGTTGTTTATTTGACGTTGTTGTGGTTGTTGTTGTTTTTGTTGTTTATTTGACGTTGTTGTTTTTATTTATTTGACGTTGGTGTTGTTTTTTATTTGACATTGTTGTTGTTGACATTGTTGTTGTTGTTGTTTATTTGACGTTGTTGTTGTTGTTTATTTGAGATAGTAGTTGTTATTGACGTTGTTGTTGTTGTTGTTTATTTGACGTTTTTGTTGTTGTTGATGTTGTTGTTGTTTTTTTTATTTGACGTTGTTGTTGTTGTTTATTTAACGTTGTTGTTGTTGTTTATTTGATGTTGTTTTAGTTATTGTTGTTTATTTGACGTTGTTGTTGTTTTTTATTTGACGTTGTTGTTATTGACATTGTTGTTGTTGTTGTTGTTTATTTGACATTGTTGTTGTTGTATTTTATTTGACGTAGTTGTTATTATTGACGTTGTTGTTGTTGTTGTTTATTTGACGGTTTTGTTGTTGTTGTTGTTTATTTGATGTTGTTGTTGTTGGTTATTTGACGTTGTTAATGTTATTATTTATTTGACATTGTTGTTGTTGTTATTGTTTATTTGACGTTGTTGTTGTTGTTGTTGTTTATTTGACGTTGTTATTGTTGTTTATTTGACGTTGTTTTTGTTATTTGACGTTGTCGTAGTTGTATTTGTAATTGTTGTTGTTGTTGTTGTTGCTTATTTGACATTGTTGTTATTGTTGCTATTTATTTGACGTTGTTGTTGTTGTTGTTTATTTGACGTTGTTGTTGTTGCTTATTTGACGTTGTTGTTGTTGTTGTTTATTTGACGTTGTTGTTGTTGTTGTATTTGTTGTTATTGTTATTGATGTTGCTTATTTGATGTTGTTGTTTATTTGACATTGTTGTTGTATTATTCATTTGACGTTGTTGTTGTTGTTGTTTATTTGACGTTGTTGTTGTTGTTGTTGTTGTTTATTTGACGTTGTTGTTGTTGTTGACGTTGTTGTTGTTGTTGTTTATTTGATGTTGTTGTTATTGTTGTTGACATAGTTGTTGTTGTTTATTTGACGTTGTTGTTGTTGTTGTTGACGTTGTTGTTTATTTGACGTTGTTGTTGTTGTTGACGTTGTTGTTGTTTGTGTTGTTTATTGGACGTTGTTGTTGTTGTTTATTTGACGTTGTTGTTATTGTTGTTGTTGTTTATTTGACGTTGTTGTTGTTGCTTATTTGACGTTGTTGTTGTTGTTGTTTATTTGACGTTGTTGTTGTTGTTGTATTTGTTGTTATTGTTTTTGTTGTTGCTTATTTGATGTTGTTGTTTATTTGACATTGTTGTTGTATTATTCATTTGACGTTGTTGTTGTTGTTGTTTATTTGACGTTGTTGTTGTTGTTGTTGTTGTTGTTTATTTGACGTTGTTGTTGTTGTTGACGTTGTTGTTGTTGTTGTTTATTTGATGTTGTTGTTATTGTTGTTGACATAGTTGTTGTTGTTTATTTGACGTTGTTGTTGTTGTTGACGTTGTTGTTTATTTGACGTTGTTGTTGTTGTTGACGTTGTTGTTGTTTGTGTTGTTTATTGGACGTTGTTGTTGTTGTTTATTTGACATTGTTGTTGTTGTTGTTTATTTGACATTGTTGTTGTTGTTGTTATTTATTTGTCGTTGTTGTTGTTGTTTATTTGACGTTGTTGTTGTTGTTTATTTGATGTTGTTGTTGTTGACGTTGTTGTTGTTGTTGTTGTTGTTGTTGCTTATTTGACATTGTTGTTGTTGTTTATTTGACGTTGTTGTTGTTGTTTATTTGACGTTGTTGTTGTTGTTGTTATTTATTTGACGTTGTTGTTGTTATTGTTGTTTATTTGATATTGTTTTAGTTGTTGTTGTTTATTTGACGTTGTTGTTGTTTTTTATTTGATGTTGTTGTTGTTGTTGTTGTTGTTGTTTATTTGACGTTGTTGTTGTTGTTGTTTATTTGACGCAGTTGTTGTTATTGACCTTGTTGTTGTTGTTGTTGTTTATTTGACGTTTTTGTTGTTGTAGTTGTTGACGTTGTTGTTGTTTTTTATTTGACGTTGTTGTTGTTGTTGTTTATTTGACGTTGTTGTTGTTGTTATTGTTGTTGTTGTTGTTGTTTATTTGACGTTGTTGTTGTTGTTTATTTGACGTTCTTGTTGTTGTTGTTTATTTGACGTTGTTGTTGTTGTTGTTTATTTGACGTTGTTGTTGTTATTGTTTATTTGACGTTGTTGTTTTTGTTGTTATTGTTTATTTGACATTGTTGTTGTTGTTGTTGTTTATTTGACGTTGTTATTGTTGTTTATTTGACGTTGTTTTTGTTATTTGACGTTGTTGTTGTTGTATTTGTTGTTGTTGTTGTTTTTGCTTATTTGACGTTGTTGTTATTGTTGCTATTTATTTGACGTTGTTGTTGTTGTTGTTTATTTGACGTTGTTGTTGTTGTTTATTTGACGTTGTGGTTGTATTTATTGTTGTTGTTATTGTTGTTGCTTATTTGATGTTGTTGTTATTGTTGTTGTTAATTTGACGTTGTTGTTGTTGTTGTTGTTGTTGTTATTCATTTGACGTTGTTGTTGTTGTTGTTGTTGTTGTTTATTTGACGTTGTTGTTGTTGTTGTTTATTTGACGTTGTTGTGGTTGTTGTTGTTTTTGTTGTTTATTTGACGTTGTTGTTTTTATTTATTTGACGTTGGTGTTGTTTTTTATTTGACATTGTTGTTGTTGACATTGTTGTTGTTGTTGTTTATTTGACGTTGTTGTTGTTGTTTATTTGAGATAGTAGTTGTTATTGACGTTGTTGTCGTTGTTGTTTATTTGACGTTTTTGTTGTTGTTGATGTTGTTGTTGTTGTTTTTTTTTATTTGACGTTGTTGTTGTTGTTTATTTAACGTTGTTGCTGTTGTTTATTTGATGTTGTTTTAGTTATTGTTGTTTATTTGACGTTGTTGTTGTTTTTTATTTGACGTTGTTGTTATTGACATTGTTGTTGTTGTTGTTGTTTATTTGACATTGTTGTTGTTGTATTTTATTTGACGTAGTTGTTATTATTGACGTTGTTGTTGTTGTTGTTTATTTGACGGTTTTGTTGTTGTTGTTGTTTATTTGATGTTGTTGTTGTTGTTGGTTATTTGACGTTGTTGTTGTTATTATTTATTTGACATTGTTGTTGTTGTTATTGTTTATTTGACGTTGTTGTTGTTGTTGTTGTTTATTTGACGTTGTTATTGTTGTTTATTTGACGTTGTTTTTGTTATTTGACGTTGTCGTAGTTGTATTTGTAATTGTTGTTGTTGTTGTTGTTGTTGCTTATTTGACGTTGTTGTTATTGTTGCTATTTATTTGACGTTGTTGTTGTTGTTGTTTATTTGACGTTGTTGTTGTTGCTTATTTGACGTTGTTGTTGTTGTTGTTTATTTGACGTTGTTGTTGTTGTTGTATTTGTTGTTATTGTTATTGATGTTGCTTATTTGATGTTGTTGTTTATTTGACATTGTTGTTGTATTATTCATTTGACGTTGTTGTTGTTGTTGTTTATTTGACGTTGTTGTTGTTGTTGTTGTTGTTTATTTGACGTTGTTGTTGTTGTTGACGTTGTTGTTGTTGTTGTTTATTTGATGTTGTTGTTATTGTTGTTGACATAGTTGTTGTTGTTTATTTGACGTTGTTGTTGTTGTTGTTGACGTTGTTGTTTATTTGACGTTGTTGTTGTTTGTGTTGTTTATTGGACGTTGTTGTTGTTGTTTATTTGACATTGTTGTTGTTGTTGTTTATTTGACATTGTTGTTGTTGTTGTTATTTATTTGTCGTTGTTGTTGTTGTTTATTTGACGTTGTTGTTGTTGTTTATTTGATGTTGTTGTTGTTGACGTTGTTGTTGTTGTTGTTGCTTATTTGACATTGTTGTTGTTGTTTATTTGACGTTGTTGTTGTTGTTGTTGTTTATTTGACGTTGTTGTTGTTGTTGTTTATTTGACGTTGTTGTTGTTGTTATTGTTGTTTATTTGATATTGTTTTAGTTGTTGTTATTTATTTGACGTTGTTGTTGTTTTTTATTTGATGTTGTTGTTGTTGTTGTTGTTGTTTATTTGACGGTTTTGTTGTTGTTGTTGTTTATTTGATGTTGTTGTTGTTGGTTATTTGACGTTGTTAATGTTATTATTTATTTGACATTGTTGTTGTTGTTATTGTTTATTTGACGTTGTTGTTGTTGTTGTTGTTTATTTGACGTTGTTTTTGTTATTTGACGTTGTCGTAGTTGTATTTGTAATTGTTGTTGTTGTTGTTGTTGCTTATTTGACGTTGTTGTTATTGTTGCTATTTATTTGACGTTGTTGTTGTTGTTGTTTATTTGACGTTGTTGTTGTTGCTTATTTGACGTTGTTGTTGTTGTTGTTTATTTGACGTTGTTGTTGTTGTTGTATTTGTTGTTATTGTTATTGATGTTGCTTATTTGATGTTGTTGTTTATTTGACATTGTTGTTGTATTATTCATTTGACGTTGTTGTTGTTGTTGTTTATTTGACGTTGTTGTTGTTGTTGTTGTTGTTTATTTGACGTTGTTGTTGTTGTTGACGTTGTTGTTGTTGTTGTTTATTTGATGTTGTTGTTATTGTTGTTGACATAGTTGTTGTTGTTTATTTGACGTTGTTGTTGTTGTTGTTGACGTTGTTGTTTATTTGACGTTGTTGTTGTTGTTGACGTTGTTGTTGTTTGTGTTGTTTATTGGACGTTGTTGTTGTTGTTTATTTGACGTTGTTGTTATTGTTGTTGTTGTTTATTTGACGTTGTTGTTGTTGCTTATTTGACGTTGTTGTTGTTGTTGTTGTTGTTTATTTGACGTTGTTGTTGTTGTTGTATTTGTTGTTATTGTTTTTGTTGTTGCTTATTTGATGTTGTTGTTTATTTGACATTGTTGTTGTATTATTCATTTGACGTTGTTGTTGTTGTTGTTTATTTGACGTTGTTGTTGTTGTTGTTGTTGTTGTTTATTTGACGTTGTTGTTGTTGTTGACGTTGTTGTTGTTGTTGTTTATTTGATGTTGTTGTTATTGTTGTTGACATAGTTGTTGTTGTTTATTTGACGTTGTTGTTGTTGTTGACGTTGTTGTTTATTTGACGTTGTTGTTGTTGTTGACGTTGTTGTTGTTTGTGTTGTTTATTGGACGTTGTTGTTGTTGTTTATTTGACATTGTTGTTGTTGTTGTTTATTTGACATTGTTGTTGTTGTTGTTATTTATTTGTCGTTGTTGTTGTTGTTTATTTGACGTTGTTGTTGTTGTTTATTTGATGTTGTTGTTGTTGACGTTGTTGTTGTTGTTGTTGTTGCTTATTTGACATTGTTGTTGTTGTTTATTTGACGTTGTTGTTGTTGTTTATTTGACGTTGTTGTTGTTGTTGTTATTTATTTGACGTTGTTGTTGTTATTGTTGTTTATTTGATATTGTTTTAGTTGTTGTTGTTTATTTGACGTTGTTGTTGTTTTTTATTTGATGTTGTTGTTGTTGTTGTTGTTGTTTATTTGACGTTGTTGTTGTTGTTGTTTATTTGACGCAGTTGTTGTTATTGACCTTGTTGTTGTTGTTGTTGTTTATTTGACGTTTTTGTTGTTGTAGTTGTTGACGTTGTTGTTGTTTTTTATTTGACGTTGTTGTTGTTGTTGTTGTTTATTTGACGTTGTTGTTGTTGTTATTGTTGTTGTTGTTGTTGTTTATTTGACGTTGTTGTTGTTGTTTATTTGACGTTCTTGTTGTTGTTGTTTATTTGACGTTGTTGTTGTTGTTGTTTATTTGACGTTGTTGTTGTTATTGTTTATTTGACGTTGTTGTTTTTGTTGTTATTGTTTATTTGACATTGTTGTTGTTGTTGTTGTTTATTTGACGTTGTTATTGTTGTTTATTTGACGTTGTTTTTGTTATTTGACGTTGTTGTTGTTGTATTTGTTGTTGTTGTTGTTTTTGCTTATTTGACGTTGTTGTTATTGTTGCTATTTATTTGACGTTGTTGTTGTTGTTGTTTATTTGACGTTGTTGTTGTTGTTTATTTGACGTTGTTGTTGTATTTATTGTTGTTGTTATTGTTGTTGCTTATTTGATGTTGTTGTTATTGTTGTTGTTAATTTGACGTTGTTGTTGTTGTTGTTGTTATTCATTTGACGTTGTTGTTGTTGTTGTTGTTGTTGTTGTTGTTTATTTGACGTTGTTGTTGTTGTTGTTTATTTGACGTTGTTGTGGTTGTTGTTGTTTTTGTTGTTTATTTGACGTTGTTGTTTTTATTTATTTGACGTTGGTGTTGTTTTTTATTTGACATTGTTGTTGTTGACATTGTTGTTGTTGTTGTTTATTTGACGTTGTTGTTGTTGTTTATTTGAGATAGTAGTTGTTATTGACGTTGTTGTCGTTGTTGTTTATTTGACGTTTTTGTTGTTGTTGATGTTGTTGTTGTTGTTTTTTTTTATTTGACGTTGTTGTTGTTGTTTATTTAACGTTGTTGCTGTTGTTTATTTGATGTTGTTTTAGTTATTGTTGTTTATTTGACGTTGTTGTTGTTTTTTATTTGACGTTGTTGTTATTGACATTGTTGTTGTTGTTGTTGTTTATTTGACATTGTTGTTGTTGTATTTTATTTGACGTATTTGTTATTATTGACGTTGTTGTTGTTGTTGTTTATTTGACGGTTTTGTTGTTGTTGTTGTTTATTTGATGTTGTTGTTGTTGTTGGTTATTTGACGTTGTTGTTGTTATTATTTATTTGACATTGTTGTTGTTGTTATTGTTTATTTGACGTTGTTGTTGTTGTTGTTTATTTGACGTTGTTATTGTTGTTTATTTGACGTTGTTTTTGTTATTTGACGTTGTCGTAGTTGTATTTGTAATTGTTGTTGTTGTTGTTGTTGCTTATTTGACGTTGTTGTTATTGTTGCTATTTATTTGACGTTGTTGTTGTTGTTGTTTATTTGACGTTGTTGTTGTTGCTTATTTGACGTTGTTGTTGTTGTTGTTTATTTGACGTTGTTGTTGTTGTTGTATTTGTTGTTATTGTTATTGATGTTGCTTATTTGATGTTGTTGTTTATTTGACATTGTTGTTGTATTATTCATTTGACGTTGTTGTTGTTGTTGTTTATTTGACGTTGTTGTTGTTGTTGTTGTTGTTTATTTGACGTTGTTGTTGTTGTTGACGTTGTTGTTGTTGTTGTTTATTTGATGTTGTTGTTATTGTTGTTGACATAGTTGTTGTTGTTTATTTGACGTTGTTGTTGTTGTTGTTGACGTTGTTGTTTATTTGACATTGTTGTTGTTTGTGTTGTTTATTGGACGTTGTTGTTGTTGTTTATTTGACATTGTTGTTGTTGTTGTTTATTTGACATTGTTGTTGTTGTTGTTATTTATTTGTCGTTGTTGTTGTTGTTTATTTGACGTTGTTGTTGTTGTTTATTTGATGTTGTTGTTGTTGACGTTGTTGTTGTTGTTGTTGCTTATTTGACATTGTTGTTGTTGTTTATTTGACGTTGTTGTTGTTGTTGTTGTTTATTTGACGTTGTTGTTGTTGTTGTTTATTTGACGTTGTTGTTGTTGTTATTGTTGTTTATTTGATACTGTTTTAGTTGTTGTTATTTATTTGACGTTGTTGTTGTTTTTTATTTGATGTTGTTGTTGTTGTTGTTGTTGTTTATTTGACGTTGTTGTTGTTGTTGTTTATTTGACGCAGTTGTTGTTATTGACCTTGTTGTTGTTGTTGTTGTTTATTTGACGTTTTTGTTGTTGTTGTTGTTGACGTTGTTGTTGTTTTTTATTTGACGTTGTTGTTGTTGTTGTTGTTGTTTATTTGACGTTGTTGTTGTTGTTATTGTTGTTGTTGTTGTTGTTGTTTATTTGACGTTGTTGTTGTTGTTTATTTGACGTTCTTGTTGTTGTTGTTTATTTGACGTTGTTGTTGTTGTTGTTTATTTGACGTTGTTGTTGTTATTGTTTATTTGACGTTGTTGTTTTTGTTGTTATTGTTTATTTGACATTGTTGTTGTTGTTGTTGTTTATTTGACGTTGTTATTGTTGTTTATTTGACGTTGTTTTTGTTATTTGACGTTGTTGTTGTTGTATTTGTTGTTGTTGTTGTTTTTGCTTATTTGACGTTGTTGTTATTGTTGCTATTTATTTGACGTTGTTGTTGTTGTTTATTTAACGTTGTTGTTGTTTATTTGACGTTGTTGTTGTTGTTTATTTGACGTTGTTGTTGTATTTATTGTTGTTGTTATTGTTGTTGCTTATTTGATGTTGTTGTTATTGTTGTTGTTAATTTGACGTTGTTGTTGTTGTTGTTGTTATTCATTTGACGTTGTTGTTGTTGTTGTTGTTTATTTGACGTTGTTGTTGTTGTTGTTTATTTGACGTTGTTGTTGTTGTTGTTGTTTTTGTTGTTTATTTGACGTTGTTGTTTTTATTTATTTGACGTTGTTGTTGTTTTTTATTTGACATTGTTGTTGTTGACATTGTTGTTGTTGTTGTTTATTTGACGTTGTTGTTGTTGTTTATTTGACGTTGTTGTTATTGTTGTTGTTGTTTATTTGACGTTGTTGTTGTTGCTTATTTGACGTTGTTGTTGTTGTTGTTTATTTGACGTTGTTGTTGTTGTTGTATTTGTTGTTATTGTTATTGTTGTTGCTTATTTGATGTTGTTGTTTATTTGACATTGTTGTTGTATTATTCATTTGACGTTGTTGTTGTTGTTGTTTATTTGACGTTGTTGTTGTTGTTGTTTATTTGACGTTGTTGTTGTTGACGTTGTTGTTGTTGTTGTTTATTTGATGTTGTTGTTATTGTTGTTGACATAGTTGTTGTTGTTTATTTGACGTTGTTGTTGTTGTTGACGTTGTTGTTTATTTGACGTTGTTGTTGTTGTTGACGTTGTTGTTGTTTGTGTTGTTTATTGGACGTTGTTGTTGTTGTTTATTTGACATTGTTGTTGTTGTTGTTTATTTGACATTGTTGTTGTTGTTGTTATTTATTTGTCGTTGTTGTTGTTGTTTATTTGACGTTGTTGTTGTTGTTTATTTGATGTTGTTGTTGTTGACGTTGTTGTTGTTGTTGTTGTTGTTGTTGCTTATTTGACATTGTTGTTGTTGTTTATTTGACGTTGTTGTTGTTGTTTATTTGACGTTGTTGTTGTTGTTGTTGTTGTTGTTTATTTGACGTTGTTGTTGTTATTGTTGTTTATTTGATATTGTTTTAGTTGTTGTTGTTTATTTGACGTTGTTGTTGTTTTTTATTTGATGTTGTTGTTGTTGTTGTTGTTGTTTATTTGACGTTGTTGTTGTTGTTGTTTATTTGACGCAGTTGTTGTTATTGACCTTGTTGTTGTTGTTGTTGTTGTTTATTTGACGTTTTTGTTGTTGTAGTTGTTGACGTTGTTGTTGTTTTTTATTTGACGTTGTTGTTGTTGTTGTTTATTTGACGTTGTTGTTGTTGTTATTGTTGTTGTTGTTGTTGTTGTTTATTTGACGTTGTTGTTGTTGTTTATTTGACGTTCTTGTTGTTGTTGTTTATTTGACGTTGTTGTTGTTGTTGTTGTTTATTTGACGTTGTTGTTGTTATTGTTTATTTGACGTTGTTGTTTTTGTTGTTATTGTTTATTTGACATTGTTGTTGTTGTTGTTGTTGTTTATTTGACGTTGTTATTGTTGTTAATTTGACGTTGTTTTTGTTATTTGACGTTGTTGTTGTTGTATTTGTTGTTGTTGTTTTTGCTTATTTGACGTTGTTGTTATTGT
Source organism: Vicia faba (assembly GCA_948472305.1). Taxonomy (NCBI): domain Eukaryota; kingdom Viridiplantae; phylum Streptophyta; class Magnoliopsida; order Fabales; family Fabaceae; genus Vicia; species Vicia faba. The sequence continues at coordinate 1,209,784,834 of OX451735.1, forward strand.
TGCTATTTATTTGACGTTGTTGTTGTTGTTGTTTATTTGACGTTGTTGTTGTTGTTTATTTGACGTTGTTGTTGTATTTATTGTTGTTGTTATTGTTGTTGCTTATTTGATGTTGTTGTTATTGTTGTTGTTAATTTGACGTTGTTGTTGTTGTTGTTATTCATTTGACGTTGTTGTTGCTGTTGTTGTTGTTTATTTGACGTTGTTGTTGTTGTTGTTTATTTGACGTTGTTGTTGTTGTTGTTGTTTTTGTTGTTTATTTGACGTTGTTGTTTTTATTTATTTGACGTTGGTGTTGTTTTTTATTTGACATTGTTGTTGTTGACATTGTTGTTGTTGTTGTTTATTTGACGTTGTTGTTGTTGTTGTTTATTTGAGATAGTAGTTGTTATTGACGTTGTTGTTGTTGTTGTTTATTTGACGTTTTTGTTGTTGTTGATGTTGTTGTTGTTGTTTTTTTTTTATTTGACGTTGTTGTTGTTGTTTATTTAACGTTGTTGTTGTTGTTGTTTATTTGATGTTGTTTTAGTTATTGTTGTTTATTTGACGTTGTTGTTGTTTTTTATTTGACGTTGTTGTTATTGACATTGTTGTTGTTGTTGTTTATTTGACATTGTTGTTGTTGTATTTTATTTGACGTAGTTGTTATTATTGACGTTGTTATTGTTGTTGTTTATTTGACGGTTTTGTTGTTGTTGATGTTGTTGTTGTTGTTGTTGTTTTTTATTTGACGTTGTTGTTGTTGTTGTTTATTTGACCTTGTTGTTGTTGTTGTTGTTTATTTGACCTTGTTGTTGTTGTCATTGTTGTTGTTGTTGTTGGTTTTAATTTGACCTTGTTGTTGTTGTTGTTGTTGTTTATTTGACATTGTTGTTGTTATTTATTTGACGTTGTTGTTGTTGTTATTTATTTGACGTTGTTGTGGTTATTGTTATTGTTTATTTGATGTTGTTGTTGTTGTTTATTTGACGTTGTTATTGTTGTTTATTTGACGTTGTTTTTGTTATTTGACGTTGTTGTTGTTGTATTTGTTGTTGTTGTTGTTGTTGTTGCTTATTTGACGTTGTTGTTATTGTTGCTATTTATTTGACGTTGTTGTTGTTGTTGTTGTTGTTTATTTGACGTTATTGTTGTTGTTGTTGTAATTGTTTATTTGATGTTGTTGTTGTTGTATTTGTTGTTGTTGTTATTGTTGTTGCTTATTTGACGTTGTTGTTATTGTTGTTGTTTATTTGACGTTGTTGTTGTTGTTATTCATTTGACGTTATTGTTGTTGTTGTTTATTTGACGTTGTTGTTGTTGTTGTTGTTTATTTGATGTTGTTGTTGTTGTTGTTGACATAGTTGTTGTTGTTAATTTGACGTTGTTATTGTCGTTGTTGATGTTGTTGTTTATTTGACGTTGTTGTTGTTATTTATTTGATGTTGTTGTTGTTGTTGACGTTGTTGTTTATTGGACGTTGTTGTTGTTGTTCATTTGACATTGTTGTTGTTGTTGACGGTGTTGTTATTGTTGTTGTTGTTGTTTATTTGACATTGTTGTTGTTGTTATTTATTTGACGTTGTTGTTGTTGTTGTTGTTGTTTATTTGACATTGTCGTTGTTGTTGTTTATTTGACGTTGTTGTTGTTGTTGTTGTTGTTTATTTGACGTTGTTGTTGTTGTTGTTGTTGTTTATTTGACGTTGTTGTTGTTGGCGTTGTTGTTGTTGTTGTTTATTTGACGTTGTTGTTGTTGACGTTGTTGTTGTTGTTATTGCTTAATGCATATGTCAACACAAAGAGGAAGCGTCCATGGGAGACTTAAGTCATAATTTATTCTTTTGAAACCCTAATTTTTATTTTCATTGTAAGCCTAAAATGCGTTTATAATCTGAACTTACTAACAAGAATCTTTGTTGTTGTTTCCTTTTTATTAACAAATTTAAATCCCACGAGGTCCTTGAAAACATTGAATATGCATCTACATATCATACATATCATTACATAACAGGTTTCCAAGACAGGTTTTCTCATCTTCTTGCTGTTTATTTAAGGAAGAAAATGTCTCTTGAACAGACAGTCAAAGATCTCCAGGCTCAGAATGCCCAATTCCAACAGATGTTCCTAAACTTAGCCAAGGGGAAAGAAGAACTGAAGGTGCTCATCGCCAATCGGCGTCCTTAACATGGGGAGCGAGTTCAGAGGTCTAGTCAAGCGAGCTCAAGATCTTGATATCCCATCAGACGAAGATGACAACCTGGATGAAGATGGTAAAAGTGTTAAAACTGAAAGAAACAACCTCATTTCTGACAAGTTTCCTGATGAAGAGGAAAAGGATTATTTGGATGAACAATATCCCCCTGCTGACGAGAAGTATAATCTGCTAGACGAGTGTCTGAAAGCTATGGAGATCTAGAAGGTTCTTGGCTTGAACTTTGAAGAATTGGTTTTAGTCTTAGGAGTCGTCATTCCTCCTAAGTTCGAAACTCCTACCTTTGCCAAGTATGATGGTGTTTCTTCTCTGGAGCTGCATTTGAGATCATATGTTCAGAAAATTCAACCACACACCACTGACAAGAAATTATGGTTGATTTTCTTTCAAGAAAGTTTGTTTGGAACACAACTAGAATGGTATTATCAACTTGAAGATACCAATATCCATACCTGGGAAGATTTGGCTGCAACTTTCTATAAATAGTATCAATACAATTCTGATTTGGTACCAACCCGCATGCAACTACAGAGTATGTCCATGGGTTCTGAGGAAGGCTTTAAAGAGTACACATAGAAATAGAGAGATCTTGCAGGAAGAGTTTAACCTCCTTTGGCTGATAGGGAATTAGTTGTCATGTTCATGAGCATGCTAACATGTCATTTCTATAATCACCTACTTGGAAGTTCTTCAGCCGGTTTCACTGAACTAATATTAACAGGAGAACATGTTGAGAATGGAATCAGAAGCGGTAAAATTCAGGTGGCTACATCTTCGAATATTGTGAAGAAGTCTTATAATGGTAAGAAAGAATCCAATGTTGTGTACAACCAGAAGGGTCGTAGTAAGAGTAACCCAACCAATCTATGGGGGAAATTCTGATCTCTAATCCCACGCAAATACCATAATAACAACAATAGAGTAATCAGCATAGATAGGATGCACCCAGGTGACAGTTCACAAGAATCAACATGTCGTTGTCTCAAGAATTGCAACACATGTTAAAGGCGGAACTGATCACATTGAAGGACCCTCCTCAGAATCCTAATACTTCCTCTCCCCTTTACAATCCCAATGCAAGGTGTGCATATCACTCCAACAGTCTCGGACATGACACTAACAACTGTTGGGCTCTGAAGAATAAGATCCAAGACATGATTGATGCTAAGGAGATTAAATTTGATCCCCTGAGACTCCTAATGTGATCACTGCACCTATGCATAATCACGACAAGGGCATTAATGCTATGATGATGTTTCTTATGTTTCTGTTGTGAATGACTTGACTACTCCCCTGATGATTGTTAAGACAAAGCTGCTGCAAGACGATTTATTTCTGGGTTGCATTGAAAGGTGATAATACTGTGTATCCCAATCCAATGGTTATGCACTGTTGAAAGAAGGTGTTCAGTGTTTGATGGATGACCGTGTAATTCTATTTGAGAATACTCCTTCTGTGGAGAGTATGTCTCAAGACCTGAAGCTTGAGAACGTGTCTTCAATTTATGGTACTCCTATAAGGATCACTTCTAAGGGTCATGTGAAGATTACTACTGAACCTAGGGTTGCTCCTCTGATCATTACCGTGCCTGGGCCAATTCCATATTCCTCTGACAAGGCTATCCCTTGGAATTATGGAGCTGATGTCTACTACCATGGCGTCAAGCAAGAACCGTTGATTGTCAAAGATAAAAATACGGAAATTACTGATCCCAATGTTGGCAATATTGCTGGGACTAGTAAAGTTACCAGAAGTGGAAGGGTTTTCTCTCCAGATATCTCTCCAAAAGTTGTTACTACACCAGCTCGTATCACTACGACTGAATAAACTATTGAAACTCGAGGCAAAGAACATATGACTGAGCTTGTCCAAACTGAGGCACCGAAAGAGGTTACTGTTGAAGATGCCTCCAAGCAAGAGATGGAAGAACTACTGAAAATTATTCGAAAGAGTGACTATAAGATCGTTGAACAGTTGGGGCAGACCCCCTCCAAAATATCTAGTTATCTATGTTGTTGTGCTCTTAAGCCCATGCTCAGGCTCTGGTAAAGTTCCTGAAATATGCTCATGTACCATAGGAAATCTCTGTTGATCAGTTCAGAAATTGTGTTGCTAGCCTAACAACCAATAATGGGCTAGGCTTTTTTGACGTTGGCTTAACTCCCACGGGAAGGAACCATAATAAGACCCTACCTGTCTCTATTGAGTGTAGGGGCACTACCTTATCCCATGTATTGGTTGACACAGGTTCCTTATTGAATGTATTTCCAAAAGCTGCTTTAGACAAACTTAATTATGAAGGGATTATGCTAAAACCCAGTGACATTATGGTAAGAGCTTTTTATGGTTCAAAGATAATAGTGCATGGAGAGGTTGATCTTCGAATCAAAGTGGGTTCCCAGGTCTTTGACTATACTTTCTATGTGATTCACATTTGCCCAGCCTATTCCTGTTTGCTTGGACGACCTTGTATTCATGGGGCATGCGCTGTTAATTCTACTTTACACCAAAAGTTAAAGTATCCCGTAAAAGGAAAAAATGTTACAGTTTACGGCGAAGAAGAATACATGGTGAGCCATTTAACTTCCTTCAAGTATGTTGAGATGTGTGGTTAATTCTTCGAGACTCCTTGCCAAAACTTTAAAGTTATTCCTCAGACAACACCTATTGACAAAGCTACTCCTACCATTCCTAAGGTTACCAAGATTCCACCAAGAATGGCTTCTCTGAAAGACGCTAAGGTTGTGGTAGAAGAAGGTGGCGACACTGTTTAGGGTCAGCTTCCCAACATCCCTTACAAGTCTAATAAATTTGGTTTGGGTTTCACCTCAAAGGCTCAGAGGGCTTTCCGTCATGCTCGTGCTAATTCTGGGAGACCTCCATTCTGCATCAACAACAATGAAGTTCATAAAAATCAAGTCAATGATTTGGAAGACGCTGATAGCGACTATGACATAGAGAGTTAGATTTTCCTACTACCAGAAATGGGCTCAACAATTGGAAGGCTGAAGACTTTATACTAATCTCCTTTAGTCAGGAGTAAATTCTATTTTCTATTTTCTTGCTTTCAAGTTTTTGGTTATGTAATTTAAACAATAACTTTAAACCTTGTGCCTTACCTGGGGCACAACGGTCCATTTGTTAGGGTTGTCATTTTTCATCCGCATATTCTCATTTAATAAATCATTGAATGTTTGCATTCAAATTTGCGCTTTTTTATTTCTTTTACTTTATTGCTTTCAAAATAGCTATGTGTTCTTACACACACACACACAACAAATTGCAGATCCATATCCACCCTGGATCCCATTGTTAACAATTATGTTATTGCCAATTATGACTTCAAAAATATGATCTACCAAGACGAGGATGAAGGTGAGTGTTTTACCCTAAAATTTTCCCTCCCATTTTAGTCAAGACATTCTTCTAGGGTTCTCAAAATACTCAAAGCCACTTAAGAGTTTGACTGGTCAAACCTCCTCCTAAGCAAAGGTCTTCAACTAGGGTTTGGTGCTTATCAAATAAAATTGGTTTGCAAGGGTCTCAAATTATTTTCATGGTTCATCATAGGTCCTCAATAATTCTTAGGTCAAGTTTCAAGCCTTGCATCACAAGTTTGCTCAGTCAACTGCTCAAGTGACTGAAAATCAACTATATTGGGTAAAAAGCCATTTGTGGTCAACATACAGTCAAACTTCAAGATTTTTAGTCAACATCAACATTTTGAGGTGATATTCATCATTTGATCAAGGGTTGATCATAATTACTCAAGAAAAGTCCTCAAACCCTTAAAGATCAAAAATTGCCAAATTAAGGTTTTGACTAAGGATGACTGATCATTGACTTTTGGCCTAGTGCATGACCTAATGGCTTGAAGCATGATCTCAAGGGCTCAAATACAACATCTTGACCTAATTATATGGCTCAAAACATTTTCAAATATGCAAGTGATTGATAGTTAAAGGAATTGAATCAATTGATGAAAAGTCAACAATCACTCAAAAAGTCAAACTTTGACTTTTTGGGTCAACATTGGAATTAAAAAGTCAAGAATCATCAAGATATTCAAAACTATAAAACTTGATTATCAAGAATAAAAAAGTGAACAAAAGTCAAATTTGGAAAATTTTCTAACACATAGAAAAATTCTAAGTGCTTTTGTTCTTAACAAAAGTCCTAACTTCATAGCCATTTTTCACTAAGATCCAAGTTGATTCAAAGAAAACTTTCAACATGAAAGTTGTAGGGATTGATAAATTCTACAACTTTTTCAATGAGGGTTGAGTTCCAAAAAGTGTTTGGATTAAGAGATATGAGCCCATGAAGTTGTGATATTTTTTATCCAACACTTAGAAAAATTTTCAACAAGTTTTGGTCAGTTTTTCATCTAAACTTCTTGGCCAATTTTCACCAAGTTCCCATTTGATTTAGCAAAAACTCACAACATGAAAGTTGTAGACAAAGTTTCAAGCTTTTCAAAATGTCGAAGAACATAATTTTATTATGCTTGAGCTAGAAATTTAGAAGAGATGAAGTTGGGTATCTAAGGTTGCATTATAGGTCATTTTTGTGACATGTTCATAACCAAATCTTCAAGCCATGCTGCATAATATTACTTTATAAGCTTCTAACCTCTAAATTAATCCATAATCAGAAGATTACATAAACTTTTGAGCCATTATCCAAGTGATTCAAGCATTATCCAATCCATTTGGCCATTTAAGGAAAAAAGATAATACTTCCATTCTTGTAAAGTGACTTTAATTAGAAAGTCTACTCCTTGAGCCTCTAACTTGTTTATTCTGATCAAACTCAACATTAATGCTCAGAAGCAACATCTCTAATCCTATCAGCCACCCTACATTTCCTTGGAATCATTACTTTGCAAGTTACTTCAAAACCAAGCTTCAAAACCATAACTTGTTATCTCTAGATTCTGGTTACTTCAAGATGTCAAACCTTTTCTCTATAAATAGAGATGTCATTTGCAAGCTAACACACGAATTCACAAGCCCTCAAACACTGTCAAACTCATAATCACTTAGAGAATTCCATTGTTTCACATTTGAAGCTTCCAACATCCAACTTCAAATCCACTCGTGTATTTTCCCTTTTTAGCATTCAAACATCATCTATACACTATATAGAATTCATCCACACCCCTGTTTCATCACTGTAACATCATCTCCATCCTACACGAGTTTCAATTTTCATACCTACTAGTTGAATTGGTCAGAGGTATCCAGAAGTTCTCAGCACCAAGTGAGCATCCAAACAGCTTCCTAAGGGTCCAAGCAAGCTCACCAAATCATCATTTCACCTCTGGAAGTCGTGTAAAGGGCATTCAGATTTTGTATCAAGAGGTAAGTTTTCCAAACTTTGAAATCTCTATACACACATCATTTGCTTTCAATTTCAATAGATAAAATGTAGATATGAGTGTCCTGAAACTAACCATGTCCTTAGTTTTCATTTATGTTGATTATGTGATAAAAATTTTGGAATTGAAGTTTTTTGAAATATTAGGTTTTAGTTTAGTACCAAATAAAATTCATCCTAACCATTGATCTATAGCTTTTAAAAGTTGCATGGTTGAAATCGTGGTGAAATTTAGAACAACTTTCATGTTTACATTTTTTGAAATGATTGAGAAATGGAAGAGTTGGAAAATAAAAATGGTGATGTTGATGTCTGGCACGACGAAGAAGGAGAAATGGGCATTTTAAACATTTGAAAACAAGCTTTATAATATATTTATTGGGGGGTGTTTCATAACCGGATGAAACAGCCACCCCAGTGGTAAAACAAGTGCGCGTTAATGTGAGGGACCCGGATTCGAGCCCTTGCGGTACCCTTTTGTTTTTTTCCATATATTTTGCTTGCAGATCCAGCGTACCAAGCTTCCATAAGCCCACCCTGCGCTCTCAACTCCTCACCATTAGATGTTCATCAAATCAAGTCAAACGCTTCAGATTCGCATGTGCATCATGAACCCTTTGAAGCCAGTTGCATTGGATCCAACGAAAGCAATGGGTTTTGTCTCTTTGAGCCCATTAATTTATGTTTCTCACACCCCCAGACTTTTCTTCAACAAGCTCACTCTATTACTTTTATTTTTATTTTTCAGCTTCAAATAAAAAACTTGTTGTTGGGCCATGATGTTTTTACTTCCTTCTCACCCCCAATTTTCTTATACTGTTGACCCATTTTAATTTTCTTTATTTTATTTTAATTAACATTTATTTTTTTAATTAATTTTATTTTAATCAAATAAAATCATAAAATCATAAAAAAATTAGATTTAGTTTTTTTTAATTAATTAATTTAACTTTTGATAAATAAAAATTAATTTAATTTAATCATTTTGATTTTATTTCATTAATTAATTAGAATTAGGTTTTATACTTCAATTATTTTCCTAAATAAAATATCAAAAGTATTTTCTAACAATTAGTTGCTTTTTTAAAATTAAAATTAATTTAGACTTAGGTTTTTTTTAGGTTAACTAAATTAGCTTTTTTTTTAATTAATTAGATTAATTGTCTTTCATATTTAATTTAATTTAATTTCTTTAAGTTTTTATTAAACTCTTTTTTTAATGAAAATTAATCAAATAATTAGGTTAATCATCAAGCTTTTTCCATCAAAAAATCACGAAACAATTCCTTTTCTCTTTTCTTTATTTTACAAATCTTTGCATACTTTATTTCCCAATTATTATAATTGCTCAAAGTCTGTATTAGTTTTAATTAGGACTCCTTTACATTTTTCCCCATTCACAAATTTGTACCCCAATTCCCGAGGCCTTGTAATAGCGTAGAATATTTAATTTCCGCAATTTACTGCTTTCCTTATTACTGTTAGTAATTAGGATTTGTATGGCAAGATTAAAATCAATCATTAGAAAACCTAATCTCAAAGACAAAAATAACTAAAATCAAAACACTTTGCACACACGCACCTCTAGGGTAACCTCACTTGCTGCCTCAGATAAAAACATTCATGTCCCTAGAACATGGGATACTTTAGCAAAGACCCTTGAATAAAAGATTGTAGTCCCTCGATGACCCTTCGATGCTGCCTTCGGTAAACGATCTTAGTCCCTTACAACAATTGCTAAAGCATTCTATAAGTTTCCTTCTATGACTGTACGATTATCCATGCTTGTCCCTTACATCTAATGATAAGTCTTCCTACTAACTAATGGTGGGATAACACTATTTAAAGGAAGAGGAAAAGAACAAAGTCTTTTTGAGAAGGTAGATCACTCATAATCGCTTGCTCACAAACTAAAACAATTTCCACACTTCACACTTTCAAAACAACTACTTTCAATATGCTTTATAAACACTCTTGAGGACTGATACAATTGTTATTATAAAGAAAATTGCCTTACATTGGCATTTTCAAAACACCTTTTCACAAAACAAAACTTCCTTTCAACAAATATTTTCAAAACAAACATTTTGTATACATTCTCAACGATATGAGAATCATTATAAAATTGCCGCTCTTGGGCATTTTCAAAATATTTTCAAACATACACAAACACAAAGCATTTCAAAGAAGTGAGTAAGCGATTAAGAGCCTGTAGATAACTACGAACGAAAAGGGTTCTAACACCTTCCCTTTTCATAACCTACCCCCCCCCCCCGAACTAAAGAAAATTCTCAAAGGTTTTTCCTGTTCTTTTCACCCTTTCCTTTATTAGATAAAAGAAAAGTTGGTGGCGACTCTTGATATCTACAACATTTTCGATAAAATGCAAAAACCAAAAGTTAGTTCTCCCACTGTATTACAGTGAGGAAGATTGTGAAGTACCTGGAGAGCTTGTTAGGCTGTTAATGCGGGAAGAAAGAGTCATACAACCGCATGAAGAGCAAGTCGAGGTTGTGAACTTGGGTACTGAACAAGACAAGAAAGAAGTCAAGATAACCTAGAAGACAATGTCAAAAAGAGATTAATTCAGATGTTGCGTGACTATGTTGAGATCTTTTCTTGGTTGTATGAAGACATGCCAGGGCTTGATACTGACATTGTGGTTTACTGTTTACCAACGAAGGAAGGTTGTCCTCCTATAAAATAGAAGGTTCGCCGTATACATCCCGATATGTTTGAAAAGATCAAAGTTGAGGTTATGAAGCAGTTCAATGGGGGTTTCTTAGCTGTTACGTCCTATCCTCGGTGGGTTGCAAATGTGGTACCAATACCTGATAAGGATGGAAAGGTGTGTATGTGTATAGACTATAGGGATTTGAACAAGGCAAGCCCCAAAGATGACTTTTCGCTTCCATATATTGATGTTCTGGTTGACAACATCGCTCAACATAAAGTATTTTACTTCATGGATGGTTTCTCTAGTTATAATCAAATCAAGATGGCACCTGAAGACATGGAGAAGACTACCTTTGTCACACAATGGGGCACTTTCTGTTACAAATTTATGGCTTTTGGTTTGAAGAACGTCGACGCAACATATCAGCGTGTTATGGTAGATTTATTCCATTATATGATCCATCGTGAGATAGAGGTTTACATTGATGGCGTGATAGTCAGGTCTCATACTGAAGAAGAATATTTCGACCACCCGCACAAGCTATTTTTCTCCGTACTGACCAAAGATGAATGGAACAGTGGAAGCCGCCAACAAGAATATCAAGAAGATTTTCAGAAGATGACAATGACATATAAAGATTGACATGAGATGTTACCATTTTCTATTCATGGTTACCGTACTTCAGTATGTACATCAATTAGAGCAACCTCATTCTCTCTAGTCTATGGTATGAAGGTTGTCTTACCTGTTGAAGTCCAGATTCCTTCCCTAAGTATTTATGAAAGACACAGGTTTAGATAAAGACGAATGGACTCAGACTCGACTGGACCAAATAAATTTGATCATTGAAAAAAGGCTTGAGGTTTTTTGTCATAGTTAGATGTATCAGAAACACATGATCAAAGCCTTTAACAGGAAAGTAAAAAATAGGGTATACCAGGCTAGTAATTTGGTAATAAAGCGCATTATCCTACCATAAGGAATCCTATGGGAAAAATACACTCCCACATACGAAGGGCCATTTGTGATCAAAAAAATATTTTATGGTGGTGCTATGATACTTATTACCATGTACGGTGAAGATTTTCCACACCCTGTGAACGCGAATATAGTAAAAAAATAATACGCATAAAAGAGACCCGCTAGGTTGATAGACCTAGGCAAAATTAAGGGCATATTAGTGAACCAAAAGGGTTCGGGAAAAAATTAGGGATATAAAAATTGTAGATCCGGCAAGTCGAAAACTTGAAAAGGCGGCTTAGATAAAAAAGGATATCCCGATGGACTGAAAACCCAAAAGGGCGGTCCAGGAAAAAGTTAGGGATTAAAGCGTCCTACTATGTCCCGTTGGATCACCCATCTACTTACAACCAGCTTCATTACTAGCGTCAAGTTCAAACAATACAGAACAATTCAACCATCTTCTTCCAACAACAAGTGATGAGATGCTTGAAGACATATGGGCAATAGCAGAGTTGAAACTTAATGAGATTGTTTCCACATAGCTATTTTTCCTTGTTTTTCTTTGTACCTTTTCTTCATTCTTACGACGATTTCCTCTTACTAGGATTTTTCTGTCTCTTTGTATAAAACTCCCTGCTTATAGGCAAACTTTCAGAATCAATGCAATTAGATTTTAAAATTCAAAATTGTTTTACTTTCTCTTTTTTGTTTGCAAAAACGTCCAATGATTACATTGAATGAACATATGCATTTGAACATGATTACTGTTAACAAAATATATGCATAAAAACAAGATTAGCATTTACTAAAGACTCTAGGAGTTGGGATAATGTTCAAGTCATCCACAAATCTCCATAGAGCAATATCCATGGAACTATCTCTATAGAGCTATCTTCACAAGCTCATTCCCAACAGAGATATATTCCCCATAAAATCTAATATGCCATCAGACAGAAATTGGGGCATCTTCCAGCGGTTCACCTCTATATCCCTAATGGATAGCTCGACATGATCATCTTCCCTAATAGGCCCCCTGGCGGATAAGGAAGTTTGATCATTTCCCCAGCATACGGTGGAAACTTACTCAGCGCAGCCTATGAAATCCCGATCCCCATCAGAGATTATTTCCTCAATGCAGTCTACAAGGTTTATTTCCCCAACAGAGTTTATTTCTCCGATATTGCAATTCCCCGACAGGATTCTCTTCCCCAATCAGATGTCATTCAACTTTGTCCTCCCCATAAGAGTTGACATCTATATTTGAAACTTGGTCAGACAACACATTAGAGGATTATCCATCTCTTTTGTCCCCAGTCATGGTACATAAGAATCAAATCCTTTAAAAGAATGATGAACAACCAATTTTCCTGGAATTCTTCTATCCCCAAGCAGAAGTCGAACGTCCCCAACAGAGTGTCCTCAAACAGAAAGTGGGAATCCCCAGCACAAACGTTCTAAACAAAATTGAGAAACTAATGTCTTCATCCCCAATAACAGTCAGGGATTTATTTTACCCATCCAAAGATGTTATACGAAGCTACCGATACGTTCCAATGACATATTTCACCCATATATCATTTATAGAATATCATAGAATATGCATACGAAACACATATAGTATTCTCATTTATTTTGAAAGCATCATTACACAATGCATTTCATGCATCATGACATTTCCTAAAACTAACTTTGTATTTTCAGGTTAAGTTCCTGAACCGACGAATATTATCATCCATCTATAGACAAGTTGTAGAGGAATCCCCGGAATAGGACGGGGCGACTATCTACATGACCAGGTGATTTCCTTCAGAGATTTATTCTGAAAAGAATTCCCCTCAGAGACTAAATTTGTCGAGCATTTCCTTCAGATACTGGTTATGACGAGCATTTCCTTCAGAGATTTATTTTGAAAAGCATTTCCTTCAGAGATTCATTCTGAAAAGCACTTCCTTCAGAGATTTATTCTGAAAAGCACTTCCTTTAGAGATTTATTCTAAAAAGAACCTCCCTCATAGATTCATTCCGACGAACATTTCCTTCAAATATTTATTTTGAAAAGCACCTCCCTCAAAGGTTTATTCTGACAAGCATTTCCTTCAGAGATTTATTCTGAAAATCACCTCCCTCATAGGTTTATTCTGTCGACCATTTCCCTCAGAGACTAAATCTGGAGAGCAATTCCTTCAGAGCATCATTCTAAAAAGCATTTCCTTCAGATATTCATTCTGAAAATCATTTCCCTCAGATAGGATCATGTAGATTCATTCTAAAAAGCATTCTTCAAATAAAGTCAAACGTAGACTCATTCTGATAATCCTATCAACAGTTACTTTAGATGGCATCTATAAGCCCATTTCCGAAGACACTCCATCACCTCTTTCAATGGGATATTTAATCCCATTTAAGAAATACAATCAACCAACAGTGTTACTTCGTGCACATGTGAGTGCAAATTTCTGGGCACTTAAGTGTTCAATCCTCTTCCACCTTCAGATCATGAATGGCGAGCATGTCAATCTAACTCTTCAGGTTTAAGAAGATTGAACAGAGGAAACTGTTGTACCCCAAAAATTTTCCCTTCCATTATTCAAGAAAAATTATTTCAATAGGTCTCTGCATGCTCCTAGGGTTCTCAATTGCTCAAGACTACTCAAGGATTGATCAGACAAACCCTCCTCCTAAGCAATTGACCTACAATTAGAGTTTTGATTCTCTCAAGGAAATTTGACTTCTAATGTCTCAAGTGGATTTCATGGTTTCTCATATGTCTCAAAGAATCCTCATGCCAAATTCCAAGTCCTGTAGCACAAGTTTGCTCAGTCAATTAGTCAGATGATTGAAAATCAACTATATTGGGCAAAAAGTCAACTTTGACCAATTTACAGTCAAAGTTCAAGATTTTTGGTCAACATCAACATTTTTAAGTCACATTCATCATTTTATTAAGGGTTAGTTATGATTCGTCAAGAAAACTCAATATTCATCAAAAGTTACTAAATTAGGGTTTTCTTAAGGAGAAGTCAACTAAACTTTGATCAAGCCTAAGTTTCACATACTTAATCATAAATTTCTCAACCAAAGCTCATTTTGAAGGAAATTCAATTCTATACAACTTTGACACTCTAATCTCAAGGCCAAAAAATGCTTCATTTGAGAGATATGGGCCAAAACATTACAGGTTATTTTAAAAGTCAACAAAAAGACACTTTTTGTCAAAGCAATTTATATCAAGATAAAGGCTTCAAATGAAAAAATTACCTAAATAAAGATTGTAGGGGATATCTGGAGATTTCCAAATATTCAAATATCACCTTCATGTGATAAAAGTTGAGTGAGATATGCTTTCTGCAAGTTGGGCTATTTTGAGAAAATGCATGAAATCCAAATTAAGCAAATTTGAATTTTTGGGCTAATGGACCTATCTTTTAAGGTCCAAACGTATTCCTGACCTCATAATAGAATTATAAATTCATTACATTGTACCCCAAAATTTTCCCTCTCTTTTCTCAAGATATTTCTCACGAAGATCTTCTATAGCTCAAGCTTGTACAAGTGTTGACTAGGTCAAACCATCTCCTAAACATTGATGCCTCAAATTAGGGTTTTGATTTTTACAAGGATAATTGGACTTCTAATGCCTCAAATTACTTACATAGAACATTATAATCCTCCAAGCATACTCATGTCAAGTTTCAAGTCTTGAATCACAATTTTGCTCAATCAATTGCTCAAATGACTGAAAATCAACTATATTAGATAAAAAGTCAATTTTGGTCAACCTACAGTTAAACTTCAATTTTTTTGAAAAATATTAACATTTTGAAATCATGTATGTCAATTGATCAAGTTTGGATCACAATTCCCTAAGAAAAATGTTCAAATCATCAAAAGGGCAATTGAGAAAAATGTGAATTGAGAAGGCTTGATTTTTGACTTTTTACCTACTGCATGACTTAATGGTTTGAAACACGATATCAAGGATTCAGGTACATCATTTTGACCTAATTGCATGACTCAATTCATTTCTCAAGATTAATTGATTGATAGTTGAAATTCAGTCAACTAGGGAAAAGTCAACTGATACATCAAAAGTCAAAATTTGGTTTTTTTAATCAAAATTCAATTTCAAAGATCACAATTTATCAAGACATTCAAAAATATGAAGCTTGATCATCAAGAAATCATGAAAGTCAAAAGTATTTGAAAAAGTCAAAGTTTTCAAGACTTAGAAAATTTTCTAAGTGTTTTAAGTCTTATTTTTTCATGACTTCATGCCAACTTTTCACCAAGATGCAAGATGATTCAAAGAAAACTCCAAACATGAAAGCTGAAGATCTTGATGAGATCTAAAAATTTGTTTTATTGATCAAGTCTTAGAAATGCTTTTATTTTGAGTTATGAATCCATGAAGTCATGCACTTTTTCTTAAATACTTAGTGAAAATTTGACCTAATTTAGGCAGATTTTTGACCTAACTTCTTGGCCAATTTTCACCAAGCTCCAAGAGGATTTCGTCAAAATGGCCAACATGAAAGTTGTAGATAATGTTCCATTATTTTCAAAATGTCCAATAACTCAATGAGATCATTTTTGAGCTAAGATAATCGAAGGCAAGAAGTTGGACATTCATTCTTGAATTATAGGTCTTTTTTTGTAATGAACAAGAATTCAAATAACAAGCCTATGTTGCACAATCTTCTTTTGCAGGCTTATAACTTATAAATCACTTCATAATTAATTGTTTACACAATTGATTAAGATATGGTCCAAGTGATTAAGCTATTATCTAAAGCAATTTTCCATATTTGAAAGAAAGTCACCATTCCATTCTTGTAAAGCAAGCTTTATGCACAAAGTAAATGCATTGAGCTCCTAACTTGTTTGTTCTGATTACACTTCATCTACAAAGTCATAAGCATTTTGTTTAAAGTAATTAACAACTCTATGATCAAAGGTACAAGGCATTGAAACTTGTTTTGTCAAAAAAATCACATGTTGAGCTTAACATGTAAATTTGAATTCTGATCAACTTAAGCACTCCAAACCTTTTCCTATAAATTGATCATCCATCTACAAGCCAAGGAAAGGAATTCACAAGCCCCAAGCACCCTCACTCTCTCTCAAACCAAAAATTGCAACACAAGCACAAAAACTTGTCATTTCTGACTTTGAAACTCAATCTTCAAATCTACTCATGCGTTTTCACTTCTAATCCATCACAAAGCTTCTAATACACATATATAGGCTATCCCAATCCATGTCTTCCAACTGTAACACCATCTTCTTCATTTTCCATAACCAAAAACAGAGCATTGCAGTTGGACTTTTCCATACCATTTCAGCCATTCTCAACTCAAGCTAAGCATTGCATTAGTTTCCTAGAGACTCAAGGAAGCCAACCTGATCATTGCAGCACTTTGAATCAATCTCATTTTTAAAACACGAAATCCATTTTTGAGGTAACTTTTCTGAATTTTGAAATCTTCATATAGGCATTGTTAGCTTTCCATTTTCAAAGATAAATGTAGATATCATAGCTCTGAAACTGACCATATCCTTAGTATTCATTTATGTTTCCTGAGTAGAGAGAATTTTAGAGTTGAACTTTCTGAAAAAGTAAGGTCAAATTTGGTACCATTATAAATTCTCATTCATCTTTGATTTATAGCTTATGATATTTATATGGTTGAATTCGTATGGAAAAATGGAGCAACTTTCATGTTTGTATTTTTCATTTTGGTTGAGAGATGAAGAAGTTACAGGTTTTAAAATCATGTTGAAATTTCTGGCGCAAGATTGAAGATGATACAACCATGGGTTTGTTTTGTAATATAATGAATTAGTTTTGTTTTAAACACCAGATGTATATCCACCCCAGCGGTAGAGAGCGCGCGAGTAAGGGCCTTATTGCTAATGGATCCTAGGTTCGAGCCCCAGGGACACCTTTTGTTTTATTTCTTAACATTTTTGCTTCATTTTGTTCAAACAGCCAGCGCGTTGGGCCTCCAGCAAATGGGCCATTACCATTTTACTTCCTCTCACCCCCTGTATGCTAACGTCACATATCCCATTCCACTTTTTTGTTTTATTTTCTGACTTTACAAAAAATCAATGATGGGCCTAACAAACAAAATCATTTTACTTGTTGACACCTCAAGTTATTTCCAAACTCCCCTGACTTAATTTTAGTTTTTATTTTATTTTATTTTTCTATTTATTTTATTTTTATTTTTTAATATTATTATTATTATTTTTATTAAACAAAAATACCTAAAATATTGTATATTTATTAGTTAGATATTTAGTATATTTTTATTTTATTTCTTTTAGACGAGAAGACCAAAAACATTTCTTTAACAAATTTCTTTTCTTAATTAAATTTATATTAGACTTAGTTTATTTTAATTAAATTAATTCATAACTTAAGAGTTTAATTAATTAATTTCCTTCCATTCATTTTAGTTTTAATTAATTAGGTTAAAACCTTTTCCTAAAAACCCAAAAAATTGTTTTCTTAATTAATTTAATTTCTTTTTCTATTTAATTTAGGTTTCGTTCTTGTTAAATCCACCTAGACTAGAAAATTATTTTCTTTCTTTCTATTAGTTTAATTAAGTTAAAACCTTTCATAAAAAACAAACAAAAGAAATTTTCTTTTCCCTTCACATTGCCTTCATTATTCTTGTACATTGTTTGTTCTTATTCAATATGGTTGTAATTGTAAATTAGGTTTTATTTGTTTTCATCTCCCATTCATAAATTTGTATCTCCATCCCCAAATGATGTAATAGCATAGAATTTTACATTTTTGCAATTTATCACTTTCAATATAAATGTTAGTAATTAGGGTTTGTATGGCAAGACATAAAATCAAAAAATAGAAAAACTCTAATTCAAAGACAACAAAGCATGAAAACAAACACTTTGCACACTTTCACCTCTAGGGCTAACCTCACTTGTTGCCTAAAGATAAAAATAGTCATGTCCCTCGAACGTGGGATACTTTAGCAATGACCCTCGAATACAAGATCGTAGTCCCTCGATGACCCTTCAATATTGTATTCGGTAAACGATCATAGAACCTTAAGATAAATTTCTAAGGTATCCTAAAATGTTGCCTTCTATGACTATACGATGACCCATGCCCGTCCCTTCACATCCAACGATATGGCTTCTTATCAATCAAATGGTAAGATAACAATATCTAAAGGAGGAGGAAATGAACAAATACTTTTGAGTAGGTAGAACATTCGTAGTTGCTTGCTCACAAACATTTCAAACCAAACATATTTCAAACACCCCAACACTTTTAAAATGATATATTCTCAAAAGTCAACACTTTTTATACATTCTTGTAGAGACGAGAATCATTACAAAGTTCACCTAAACAAAGGCACTTTCAAAAATGATTTCAAAAACATCATAAACACATTTCAAACAAAGCATTTCAAAGTGAGCTAGCAACTAAGAGCCCGTAGATACTACGGATGAAAAGGGTGCTAACACCTTCTATTTTCATAACCTACCCCCCGAACTCAAGAAAATTCTCAAAAGGTCTTTCCTGTTCTTTTAACCCTTTCCTTTATTGGGTAAAAGAAAAGTCGGTGGCGACTCTTGCTATCCGCAACAATTGCGATAAAATGCAAAAACACCCTAGTCAGTTCTCCCACCGTATAACAGAACTCTCGACTCTGCTGGGGACATACTTAAAAGTGGGGTTACTTTAGAGACTATACCACCTTTAAATGCTTTCATTGTTTGACTTGTTTGCTTTACATTTTTGGTCCTTGTTTGGGTTTTGTATTGATTCACTACCCGGATCTGGGAACATTATTAGGTAAGTAGCAAAGATTGTGGAGACTGTACGGCATAGACCGATATGGTTCAAGCGATAGCTACGTTAGTGTGACACATTTATGGATACCGGTATCCTTTGTGTTAAATCAAGGAGAATACATGGCTGATGTGTGGTGTCATAAAACACTAACTGACCTTAGAACCTTTAATTGAACAACTTGGCCATTAGGAAGTATTGAGATACCCAGTTTCGGTGGAAAGCTGAAAATTGGTTGATACTCGATGCTACGCTCATTGAGATCGGACTTATGGGATATTTCAGCTGCAAGAAAAGATTGATTGTGCAGATACAATGCCCAATGAAGAAAGATTAATGATATTGGGATTCCCTAGAACCCGATTACTTTGTAGGACAGGTTGAACCAACTAAACTTCAAAAGGGTACTTATCTATGAACTTCATGCAAGCCTAAACCTAAGGACTTGTTTGATTTGTTTCTATATGTTTATCTGTACATAACATCATGACATCATACTATGGCATTTGCACTAACCATTTCCAGGACCTTAGGATTTATCTTTGTCTGTTTTGTAGGACATGGATTCCACTCGTAGAAAGACTATCCGAATCGGATTTGTGAAAGTGCCTCCTCAACTCAAGGAGTTAACCTTAAGGGTTCCCCATGATTTTCCGTTCACCAAGAAGTATGGTTGTCTCATCAACTTGGCTACCTCAAATTTTGAAGAAAAAATGATGGGGGTACTCTTTCAATTCTTTGACCCTAAGCACCATTGCTTTACATTTCCCGATTAACAATTAGTGCCCACCATAGAGGAGTTTTATCAACTCTTGGGAGTGCCTATTTTTGATCAATTATCCTTCACCGGTATTGAGAAAGACCAAATATCCGAGGAGATTCCTCTAGATTTACATTTGTAACAGTCAGACGTTATGGAAAATTGGGAAACAAGAAGTGGTGTTAAGGGCTTTCTAGCCAAGTTTTTGTTTGAGAAGGCTCAACAATTTTGGGATGCTTTGGATTTGCAAGCTTTTGAAGAAATTTTGGCTCTTCTACTCTATGCGATGGTAGTATTTCCGAACCTGGACCAGCTTATAGAGGTGAATACGGTCAAAGATTTTCTATCTCATAACCCGATGCCTACCTTACTTGGGGATATTTTGGATTCTTGTCATATTCGCACCATGAAGAGAAGGAGGATTCTTATGTGTTGTACTCTTTTGTTGGCTAGGTGGTTTATTTTGAACCTTCCTTGATCAGTTTTGAAGAATGGATAAGGAATGAGTTGGTCTCAAAGGTTGATGTCACTCTATCATTCAGATATCCATTGGTGTTCTCTATCTTTGGAGGATGTCACCATCATTGATCACTGTGGGGAATTCCCTAATGTCTCTCTCTTTGGCATTATGGGAGGTATCACATATAATCCTTGTTTGTCTCTATGACAGTTCGGGTATGCTTGGAGAGATGGGCCTCATGACGCACTTGTCCAAGGAATTGTATTTGACTATGAGAACAATGTCCAAGGTTATCGTCAAAGATTTGTACGAGCTTGGGGCATGGTGAACAAAGTCGATAGCAAAACGTTTGGGCATAAGAACTCTATTGCATTTGAGCCTTATCTCAAATTGGTGCGAGCTCGCGCTAAAAGCCTCATGAAGTCGTATCCTGCTATCTCACCTATCATCATGGAGCCTGTCACCGAAGGATATGTTCCCTACACTATTCTTCATCATGACATGCCTAATGCTCTCGAGGAGTTGCAAAGATCGTGGATTAAACTTAAAGGGGAGAGAGACACCTTTGAAACCCAATTCTATGCAAGTGAGAAGAAAGTGTCTGAGCTCACAAGGAAACTTCACGAGGAACAAAACCTGAATGCCTACATTACTCTAAAGAGGAAGCGTCCATAGGAGACCCGAGCCTTTTTGTATTAGTTCATTTTGTTTATTTTTCTTTCGTTGTGAGCCCAAGAGGCATTTTTGTAACCATTTAAACTTATTAATACAATTAATGTTTGTTCCTTCTTTGGTTAAACAAATTTAAATCTTAAAGGTCCTTGAAAATATTTGCATTCACATTACATGCATCATAACATAAGCAGGTTTTTCGACACAGGTTTCCTTATCTTTCTACTGTTTATTTCAGTAAGATGGATCTCGAGCAGACTGTGAAGGACTTGCAAACACAAAATTCTCAATTTCAAGAAACCTTGCTCAACTTAGCCAAAGGGCAGCAAGAACTGATGTCACTTCTGGTTGCAAAGAAGAAGACCAAGAAGAAGTCTTTGATAAACACGGGGAAGAGGCTCAAAGGACCCGTTCGACAAGTTCAAGTGGTAGAAAACTCCTCCTCTCAGGATAAGAATCAGGATGAAGATGCAAGGAGCACCTGTGCCGGGGGTGGTAACAATCCAATCTCTGAGGATGAGGACTATTTTGACGAACAATATCCACCGGCTGAAGACAAGTATAAGTAACTGGAGGACAAATTGAAGGATATGGAAATTCAAGCTGTTCCTGGCCTAGATTTTGGTGATTTGGGTTTTGTTCATGGGGTAACAATCCCTCACAAATTTAAGATTCCAGTTTTTGCCAAGTACGATGGTGTTTCGTGCCCTAAGCTTCACTTGAGATCTTACATCCGTAAAATTCAACCGCATACCATTGATAAGAAGTTATGGGTGCACTTCTTTCAA
The DNA here is from genome assembly GCA_948472305.1 of Vicia faba. Lineage (NCBI taxonomy): Eukaryota > Viridiplantae > Streptophyta > Magnoliopsida > Fabales > Fabaceae > Vicia > Vicia faba. Next base: position 1,209,806,559 of record OX451735.1, read on the forward strand.
GAGAGTCTGTCTGGGATTCAATTGGAGTGATTGTACCAGTTAGAAGGTTCCAATATCCATACCTTGGAAGACTTGGCCACCTCCTTCTACCATCAATATCAGTACACTGCCGATCTGGAGCCAACTAGAGTGCAGTTACAAGGAATGACCATGGGTCCCAGTGAAGGCTTCAAAGAATATACACAGAAACTGAGAGACATGGCTGGCAGGGTACAACCACCATTGACTGACAGGGAATTGGTAGATATGTTCATGGGAATATTGACTGGGCCATTTTTCAACTTACTGATTGGGATCTCATCATCTGGGTTCACTGAGTTAATCTTGACTGGTGAAAGGGTTGAGAGCGACATTAAAAGTGGAAAGATACCCATGGCCTCCGCCTCTACATCAAATACTGTGAAGAAACCTTTTACCGGCAAAAAGGAAACTAATGTTGTATATGGGTCAAGGGGCTATGTCAAGAAGTATCATCGCCAATATGTTAATGCAGTTCTAATCTCCAATTTGACCTCTACTCAAAGACCACAACAACAATCTAACTACCAAAGACCCGATATTCCAAGAATATAATTTAAAAGGATCAACATGTCACTATCTCAAGCCCTACAACATATGTTGAAGGATAATTTGGTAAAATTGCGTGACCCTCCTTCAAATCCCAATGCTTCATCTCTAAAGTATAACCCGAACGCCAAATGTGTTTACCACTCCAATAGTCCCGGACATGACACTGATCATTGTTTGGCATTAAAATGCAAGATCCAAGACCTCATTGACAACAAGGCCATTGAATTTAATCCTCCTCCAACTCCGAATGTAATCACCGCTCCTATGCCAAATCATAGCAAAGGTGTAAACGCTATTGAAGATACTTCTTTTGTTTCCTCTATTAATGACTTGACCACTCTGCTAAAGTTTGTTAAAAACAATTTGTTGAAAGTTAGGGTTTTCCCTGGTTGCCTTGAAGATTGTTGTTGTTGTGCTGTGTAAATCAATGGTTGTGAATGGAAGAAAAGAGGTGTCCAACACCTAATGGAAAGCCATGAGATCCTATTTGAAATAACTCCACTCGTAAAAAGTTTGACCGAAGTTGTGCCTCAAGAAGTTTAAGACATATCCATCATCACTATCTCCAACAAACCTATTAGGATCACCTAAAAAGGTCCTATTAGGATTTCTAATGAACCAAAGATAGCTCCATTGATAATTTCAACACCGGAGCCAGTCCCTTATTTTTCCGATAAGGAGGTACCTTGGAATTATGGCGCTGAAGTATACTACCATGGTATTAGACAAGACTCCTGGATTGATGAAGACAAGACTGTTGATATTACTAACATTGCTTGGTCTAGTAAGGTGACTAGCACGGGGAGAATTTTCTCTCCTGATACTTCACCTCCAACAACCACAACTACACCTGTTCGCATTACTATTGATAAACCTTGTACTGATGCTAGGGGAAAATAAAAAATGATTGAGCCTGCCAGGATGGAGGCGCCTGCGAAAGACATTATTACTGAGGAACCCTCTACCCAAGAAATGGAGGAGATTTTGAAGATTATAAGGAAAAATGATTATAAGATAGTAGAGCAGTTGGGGAAAACCCCCTCGAAGATTTCTATGCTATCTTTATTACTATTCTCATATGCACGTGCTCAAGCATTGATAATTTTTTTGAAGAATGTGCATGTTCCTCAAGAGACTACGGTCGATCAGTTTGAAAATTGTGTAGCGAGTTTAACTGCCGATAATGAATTGGGATTCTCAGATACTGATTTAACTCCCGCCGAAAGAAATCACAATAAAGCTTTGCATGTCTCCATTGAATGCAAAAGAACCACTCTAGCCCATGTATTGGTGGATAACGGGTCCTCTCTGAATGTCTTGCCCAAAGGTGCCCTAGATTGGTTGGATTGCAAAGGTTTGATACTGAAGCCAAGTGACTTAGTGGTGAGGGCTTTTGACGGATCCAAAAGGATGGTCCATGGAGAAGTTGATCTCCCCATCAAAGTCGGGTCTCAAATTTTCAATTCAACTTTCTATGTGATGGATATCCATCCTGCTTACTCTTGCCTACTTGGACGCCCCTGGATACATGAGGCAGGAGCAGTGACTTCTACACTTCATCAAAAGTTGAAATATCCAGTCAAAGGAAAGATCATTACCGTCTGTGGTGAATAAGAGTTTATGGTTAGCCACCTGAATTTATTTAAGTATGTTGAGATGGATGGTGAGTTCATAGAAACTCCTTTTCAAGCCTTCGAAGTGGTTTCTCCCATGGTTGCTGCTTCCAAGGCTACTCCTGATGTTCCAAAAGCTGCTAAAGATACACCAAGGATGGCTTCTCTCAAAGATTCCCGTGCTGTTATAGAAGAAGGAGATTGCACCATTTGGGGATAACTTCTTGATTTCCCTTTCAAGTCAGACAAATTTGGATTGGGCTTCACCTCCAAGGATCAAAAGGAGGTTCAACATGCTCGCATAGGGAAACCACCTTTATGCGTTAATAACCATCAAGTAAATGCTCTTGAAGACTCCGACAATGACTATGACTTTGATGACTGGATCTACCCGACTGTTGATGAAGGGCTCAACAACTGGCGTACGAAGGACTTCATTCCAATCTCCTTCAACAAGGATTAATTACCATTTACTATTTTATTAAGTTAAGAACCCTGTCTGTAATTTTATTGAAATAATGACTTTAAGCGATGTGCCATGCCCGGGGCACATGGTCCATCTGTTAAGGGTTTGTTCATTTTCATATGCCATATGGTCATTTAATGAAAAACACTGGACTCTTTTACATTCAAATTTTGCGCTCATTGCGTTTCTTTCATTTTATTGAATTTTCGAAATAGCCATGTGACCTTACATACGCACACGCATATTTGCAGATCCACATCCACTCTGAATCTCATTAATAACGACTCTGCTATTTCCATCTATGACTTTGAACATCCAATCTACCAAGATGAAGACGAAGGCGAAGAAGATTGTGAAATACCTGGGGAAATAGCCAGACTTCTGATGAAAGAGGAAAAGGACATTCAACCACACAAGGAACCAGTTGAAGTGATCAACCTAGGTACTGAGGCAGACAAGAGGGAAGTCAAGATTGGCGCCAACTTGGAAGACGATGTCAAAAGCATATTGGTCCAGATGTTGCACAACTACATTGAGGTGTTTGCTTGGTTATATGAAGATATGACAGGGCTTGATACTGACATTATGGTCCATCGTCTACCAACAAAGTAAGATTGTCCTCCAGTCAAGCAAAAAGTTCGTCGTATCCGGCCATACATGTTTGAAAAGATAAAAGCTAAGGTAATGAAGAAATTCAATGCAGGATTTCTAGCAGTGATGTCATATCCCCAATGGGTGAAAAATGTGGTCTCGGTGCCGAAGAAATATAGGAAAGTCCGTATGTGGGTAGACTATAGGGATTTGAATAGGTCAAGCCCCAAAGATGATTTCCTACTACCGCATATTGACGTCTTGGTCGACAACACTACTCAACATAAAGTATTCTCCTTCACGGATGGCTTCTCCGGCTACAACCAAATCAAAATGGCTCTCGAGGACATGGAGAAGACCACCTTTGTCACACAGTGGGGCACTTTCTACTATAAGGTCATGCCTTTCGGTTTAAAGAATGCAGGGGCAACCTACCAACAAGCTATGGTAGCTCTATTTCATGATATGATCCATCATGAGATAGAAGTGTACGTTGATGATATGATTGCAAGGTCGCAAACTAAGGAACAACACCTTGACCATCTTCACAAGTTGTTTAAGAGGTTGAATAAATACAATCTAAGGCTGAATCCCAACAAATGCACCTTCGGGGTAAGGTAGGGAAAGCTTCTAGGTTTTGTTGTCAGTGGAAAAGGTATCGAGGTCGACCCTGCAAAAGTCAAATCTATATAAGAAATGCCAACTCCCTATACTTAGAAAGAGGTCAGGGGTTTCTTAGGTCGACTTAACTATATTCCCCGGTTCATATCTCACCTAACTGCTACTTGTGAGACAATCTTCAAACTGTTAAAGAAATATCAAGTAGTCAGATGGAACAATGACTACCAAACAGCCTTTGACAAGATCAAAGAATACTTACAAAAACCTCTCATCCTGATGCCTCCAGTTTAAGGAAGACATATGATTATGTACTTGACTGTATTAGAGAATTCAATGGGGGTGTGTGTTGGGCCAACATGACGAATCTGGCCGAAAAGAGCATGCAATATACTACCTGAGCAAAAAGTTTACCGACTGTGAAACAAGATATTCACTGCTCGAGAAAACTTGATGCGCTCTGGCATGGGCTTCTCACCGGCTAAGATAGTATATGCTGACTCAAACCACTCTATTGATTTCTAATATGGACCCCATCAAGTATATCTTCGAGAAGCCAACTCTTTCCGGACGAATAGCTAGATGGAAAATGATCTTGACCGAATATGACATCCAATACACAACACAAAAAGCAATCAAAGGAAGTGTACTGTCGGATCATTTGGCCCATCAAGCTATTGATGACTACCAATCCATGAACTTTGAATTCCTGGACGAGAATATCATGCTTATAACTGATTGTGAAAAGCCTGGACTGTATGAAGGACCTGAACAAGGATCCCGATGGACTATGGTTTTTGATGGAGCTTCCAATGCTTTAGGTAACGAAATTGGTGCTGTGATTATTTCCTCTGAAGGTGGCCATACACCTTTCACTTCCAGACTATGCTTCGACTATACAAACAACATGGCTGAGTATGAAGCGTGCATCTTGGGTCTTAAGGATGCCATTGACCTAAGAATCAAATGCTTAAGCATATACGGAGATTCAACTTTAGTAATCACTCAAGTTAAAGGAGAATGGGATACCAAACATCCAAATATGATCCCTTACAAAGAGATTTTGTCAACCTTGATCCCTTACTTCAAAGAGGTCACCTTTGAAAATTTCCGAGGGAAGAAAATCAGTTGGCAGATGCTTTAGCAACTATGTCATCTATGTTCAAGGTCAATTGGGACAATAAAGCTCTTAGAATTACTATGGAAATATTTGACGAACCTGCACACTATTATGAGATTGACACTGATGTAGAGAAGCCTTGGTACTATGAAGTAAAGAGATATCCTGAAACACAAGAGTATCCTGAAGGAGCTTCAGTCAATGACAAGAAATTGTTACGAAGGTTCTCACCCAAATTCTTCCTAAGCAATGGGATCCTATACAAGCGCAACCATGATTTTACTCTGCTCTATTGTATGGACAAGAAAGAGGCAGAGAAAATCATGGAAGACACGCATGAAGGTATCTTTGGAACTCACTCTAGCGAGCACACTATGGCCAAGAAGATTCCGAGGGCTGGTTACTATTGGTCGACTATGGAAACTGATTACCACCATCACTCGAGGACTTGTCATAAGTGTCAAATCTATGCTGACAAGGTTCATGTGCCTCCAATTCCTTTGAATGTCATGACTGCTCCGTAGCCATTTGCAATGTGGGGCATTGACATGTTTTGGGAGATGAAGCCCACTGACTCTAATGGACATTGATTCATCCTTGTTTCCATCGACTACTTCACCAAATGAGTCGAAGCTACTTCATTTTCCTCATTCACTAAGAACGTTGTAGCCCGGTTTATCAAGCATAATCTCATATGCCGGTACGGTATTCCTAAAAGGATCATCACTGATAACGGAACCAATCTCAACAATGCTATGATCACTGAACTTTGTACGTAGTTCAAAATCAAGCATCACAACTCTTCTCCATACAGACCTAAGATGAATGACACAGTATAAGCTGCCAATAAAAACATAAAGAAGATTGTGCAAAAGATAGTGGTGACCTACAAGGATTGGCATGATATGCTACCATTTGCTCTCCATAGCTACCGTACTTCCGCACGAACATCAACTAAGGCAACACCTTTCTCTTTAGTCTATGGCATGGAAGCTGTCTTACCTGTGGAAGTTCATATTCCTTCCTTAAGGATTATGAAACAAGCTGACTTAGGCGAAGATGAATGGATTCATACTAAGTTGGATCAGTTGAACTTAATTGACGAGAAGAGACTGGCTGCTGTTTCTCATGGTCAAATGTATCAAAAGCGTATGATCAAGGCTTTCAACAAGAAGATCAAATCTCGAGTGTATTAGGCTGGCGATTTGGTAATAAAGCGCATCATTCTTCCTTAAGGCGATCCCATGGGCAAATGGACTCCCACTTACGAAGGGCCATTTATTGTTAAGAAAGTATTCTCTGGTGGAGCCATGATGCTATCTACTATAGATGGTGAAGAGTTCCCGCATCCTGTGAACGCAAACATAGTTAAAAAAATACTACACATAAAAATGACCCTCTAGGTTGACATACCTAGGCAAAAATAAGGGCATCCCGACGAATCAAAGAGGTCCAGGAAAAAGTTAGGGATATATACAATGGATTGTACACCCGACAAGTCGAAAAACCGAAAGGGAGACTTGAGCAAAAAAGGGTATCCTGGTGGACTGAAAACCTGAAAGGGCGGTCCAGGAAAAAGTTAAGGATCAAAGAATATGACTATGTCCCGTGAAATCACTATAGCCAGCTTTATTACCAAGGTCCAAGTTCAATGGTATAAGATCAATTCAATCAACTTCTTTCAACGACAAGGGATAATGTTCAAAGACATAGGGGCAATGGCGGAGTTGGAACCCAATGAGATTACTTCCAAATGGCTATTATTTTGTTTTCACTTTGTACTCCTTTTATTCTTTCAAAGATTTCCTCTTACTAGGATTCCTGTCTCCTTGTACAAAAACACCTGATTATAGGCAAATCATCAATACAAATATACTTCGAAGTGCCAACTTTTTGTTTTTTTTCCTTCTAGTTTGAGTGCAAAAACGTCTAATGATTAAAATTGAATAAACATATGCATATGAATGTGATAAGCATTTCCTTAAGGATTTGGGATATCCCCACAGAGTTGCTTCAATAAAATTATCCCCACAAAGTGTAATCTCTTGAAAACCCTCTCCCCAACTGAGTTGGTCTTAACTGAAAAAAGAGAGTTTGCGGAGTTCTCCCTAAAATAATTCATCTCCCCAATAAGATCCTCAAAATATTCTCCTCAACAGGGTTTATTTCCCCAACAAACTACAGATTCCCCAACGTGAGTCTTTTCTCAGACTGTTACAGATCAACGGACAAAACCCTTTTGTCCCTAGCGGAGTCGTTATTATCCCCAGAAAGTTACTGCAAAGCCTGGAATTAGACCAAATACCAGTTAACATTTACTCTCCCCAGTCAAGTTATAATTCCCCAGTAGATTAATGGACAACCAAGGTTCCTGAACTCTATCCCTTAAGCAGAAATCGACATTCCCAGCAAAATTTCCTCAAAACAATGAGACATGAATCCCAAGCGGAACACTCCAAACAAAGTCGAAGATACACATACTCTTCATCTCCAACAGTAGTCCGAGATTTTGCTTCCCAATACTCCCCAACATTTGTCAAGGATTTATTTTCATAGACAAAGATATGTTTCAATAACATTCATACATTGTAGCACATACATAACAAAGGCATACAACATAATCACATTTATTTTGAGAACATCATTACACCATGCATGCATCTGCATGCAACTAACCCTCTTCCTTTCATGGAAAATCAATCAACAAACCTCTTCTGGTTAAATTCATTTCTTCCAGTTAAAGACAGACAAACTACAAACCATTTCTGGTTAGATTTATTTCTTCCAGTTAAAGACAGGCAATCAATAGACCTCCTCTGGTTAGATTTACTTCTTCCAGTTAATGACAAGCAAACGACAGACCTCTTCTAGTTAAATTCATTTCTTCCAGTTAAAGACAGGAAATCAACAGACCTCCTCTAGTTAGATTCACTTCTTCCAGTTAATGACAGGCAATCAACAGACCTCTTCTGGTTAGATTCATTTCTTCCAGTTAAAGACAGGCAAACGAAGACCTCTTCTGGTTAGATTTACTTCTTCCAGTTAATGACAGGAAAATAACAGACCTCTTCTGGTTAGATTTACTTCTTCTAGTTAAAGAGAGGAAAACAAAGACCTCTTCTGGTTAGATTTACTTCTTCCAGTTAAAGACAGGAAGACGAAGACCTCTTTTGGTTAGATTTATTTCTTCAAGTTAAAGACAGGCAATCAACAGACCTCTTCTGGCTAGATTCATTTCTTCCAGTTAAAGACAGGAAAACGACATACATCTTCTGGTTAGATTCATTCCTCCTAGTGAAGTCGCCAAACAACAGACCTCTTATGTCATTCTGGATGGCATTTGTAAGCCCATCTTCAACAAATTATTTATCACTCCTCTAAATGGCATCTTTAAGCCCATTCCTGATACAATCAACTAACACGTCATCAAGTGCAAATTTCTGGGCACTCTAGTGTTCAATCATCTTCCACCTTCAAGTCACGAATGGAGGTCTCGCCAATATAAATCTTCAAGTGTAAGAAGATTGAATAGGGGTAGCTGTTGTACCCCAAAATTTTCCCTCTCTTTTCTCAAGATATTTCTCACAAAGATCTTCAATAGCTCAAGCTTATATAAGTGTTGACTAGATCAAACCATCTCCTAAACACTGATGCCTCAAATTAGGGTTTTGATTTTTAAAAGGATAATTGGACTTCTAATGCCTCAAATGACTTTCATAGATCATTATAAGCCTCCAAGAATACTCGTGTCAAGTTTCAAGTCTTGAATCACAATTTTGCTCAGTCAATTGCTCAGATGACTGAAAATCAACTGTATGGGTAAAAAGTCAATTATGGTCAACCTATAGTTAAACTTCAAAATTTTTGACCAATATTAACATTTTTAAGTCATATGTGTCAATTGATCAAGTTTGGATCACAATTCCCCAAGAAAAATGTTCAAATCATCAAAAGGGCAAAATTGTCAAAATTAGGGTTTTAATTGAGAAGGCTTGATTTTTGACTTTTGATCTACTTCATGACTTAATGGTTTGATAAATGATCTCAATCATTCAAGTACATCATTTTGACCTAATTGCATGACTTAATTTATTTCTCAAGATCAATTGATTGACAGTTGAAATTCAGTCAATTGAGGAAAAGTCAACTGACACATCAAAAGTCAAAATTTGATTTTTTTTTTAATCAAAATTGAATTTCAAATATCACAATTTATAAATACATTCAAAAATATGAAGCTTGATCATCAAGAAATCAAGAAAGTCAAAAATCTTTGAAAAAGTCAAAGTTTTCAAGACTTAGAAAATTTTCTAAGTGTTTTAAGTCTTATTTTTTCATGACTTCATGCCAACTTTTCACCAAGATGCATGATGATTTAAAGAAAACTCCCAACATGAAAGCTGAAGATCTTGATGAGATCTACAACTTTTCTCTACTTACCAAGTCCTAGAAATACTTGGATTTTGATTTATGAATCCATGAAGTCATTCACTTTTTCTTAAACACTTAGTGAAAATTTGACCTAGTTTAGGCAGATTTTTGACCTAACTTCTTGGCCAATTTTCACCAAGCTCCAAAAGAATTTTGACAAAATGGCCAACATGAAAGTTGTAGATAATGTTCCAAGATTTTAAAAATGTCCAAGAACTCAATGATATCATTTTTGAGCTAAGATAATCGAAGGCAAGAAGTTGGACATTCATGCTTGAATTATAGGTCATTTTTGTGATGAACAAGAATTCAAATCTCAAGCCTATGCTGCACAATCTTGTTTTGCAGGATTTTAAATTATAAATCACTCCATAATTAATTATTTACACAATTTATTGAGGTATGACCCAAGTGATTAAGCCATTATCCAAAGCAATTTGCCATATTTGGAAGAAAGTTACAATTCCATTCTTGTAATGCAAGTTTTATGCATAAAGCCAATGCATTGAGCTCCTAACTTGTTTGTTATGATTACACTCCATCTAGAAAGTAATAAGCATTGTGTTTAAAGTAATTAACAAATCTATGATCAAAGGTACAAGGCATTAAAACTGGTTTTTTCAAGAAAATCACATGTTGAGCTTAACATGTAAATTTAAATTCTGATCAACTTAAGCACTCCAAACCTTACCTATAAATTGAGCATCCATCTACAAGCCAATGACACGAATTCATAAGCCCCCAAGCACCCTCTCTCACTCTCTCTTAACCAGAAATTGCAACACAAGCACAAAAACTTGTCATTTCCGACTTTGAAACTCAATCTTCAAATCTACTCGTGCGTTTTCACTTATAATCCATCACAAAGCTTCTAATACACATATATAGGCTATCCCAATCCCTATCTTCCAACTGTAACACCATCTTCTTCATTTATGATAACCAAAAATAGAGCATTGCAGTTGGACTTCTTCTGACCATTTCAGCCACTCTCAACTCAAGCTAAGTAATGCATTAGTTTCCTAGAGACTCAAGGAAGCTAACCTTATCATTGCAGCACTTTGAATGAAGCTCATTTGCAAAACATGAAATCCATTTTTTAGGTAAGTTTTCTGACTTTTGAAATCATCATATGGGCATTTTTAGCTTTCCATTTTCAAAGATAAAATGTAGATATCAATCCCTGAAACTGACCATGTCCTTAGAATTCATTTATGTTGCCTGAGTAGAGAGAATTTTAGAGTTGAACTTTCTGAAAAAGTTAGGTCAAATTTGATACCATTAGAAATTATCATTCATCTATGATTTATAGCTTATGATATTTATATGGTTGAATTCTTATGGAAAAATGGAGGAACTTTCACGTTTGCATTTTTCATTTTGGTTGAGAGATAAAGAAGTTATAGGTTTTAAAATCATGTTCAAATTTCTAGCGCAAGCTGAAAGATGATACAACCATGGGTTTATTTTGTAATATAATGCATCGCTTTTGTTTAAAACACCAGATGTATAGCCACCCTTCGGTAGAGAGCGCGCGAGTAAGGGCCTTATTGCTAAAGGGTCCTGGGTTCGAGCCTCAGGGACACCTTTTGTTTTATTTCTTAACATTTTTGCTTCATTTTGTTCAAATAGCCAGCGCGTTGGGCCTCCAGCAAATGGGCCATTACCATTTTACTTCCTCTCACCCCCTGTATGCTCACGTCACATAGCCCATTCCATTTTTTTGTTTTATTTTCTGACTTTACAAAAAATCAATGATGGGCCTAACAAACAAAATCATTTTACTTGTTTATACCTCAAATTATTTCCAAACTCCCCTGACTTAATTTTAATTTTAATTTTATTTTATTTTCTTTTTCTCTTTATTTTATTTTTATTTTTTAATATTATTATTATTATTATTTTTATTAACCAAAAAACCAAAAAATATTGTATATTTATTATTTAGATATTTAGTATATTTTTATTTTATTTCTTTTAGACAAGAAGACCAAAAACATTTCTTTAATAAATTTATTTTCTTAATTAAATTAATATTAACTTAGTTTATTTAAATTAAATTAATTCAGAACTTAGAAGTTTAATTAATTAATTTCCTTCCATTCATTTTAGTTTTAATTAATTAGGTTAAAACCTTTTCACAAAAACCCCAAAAATTGTTTTCTTAATTAACTTAATTTATTTTTCTATTTAATTTAGATTTAGTTCTTGTTAAATCCACCTAGACTAGAAAATTATTTTCTTTCTTTCTATTAGTTTAATTAAGTTAAAACCTTTCATAAAAAACAAACAAAAACAATTTTCTTTTCCTTTCACATTGTCTTCATTATTCTTGTACATTATTTGTTCATATTCAATATAGTTATAATAGTAAATTAGGTTTTATTTGTTTTCATCCCCGATTCATAAATTTGTATCCCCATCCCCAAATGATTTGATAGCATAGAATTTTACATTTTCGCAATTTATCGCTTTCAACATAAATGTTAGTAATTAGGGTTTGTATGTCAAGACATAAAATCAACAAACAGAAAAACCCTAATTCAAAGATAACAAAGAATGAAAACAAACACTTTACACACTTGCACATCTAGGGCTAACCCTCACTTGTTTCCTAAAGATAAAAATAGTCATGTTCCTCGAACGTGGGATACTTTAGCAATGACCCTCGAATACAAGATTGTAGTCCCTCGATGACCCTTCAATGTTGCCTTCGGTAAACGATCTTAGACCCTTAAGATGAATTGCTAAGGTATCCTACAATATTGCCTTCTATGACTATACGATGACCCACGCCCATCCCTTCACATCCAATGATAGGGCTTCTTATCAATCAAATGGTAAGATAGAAATATCTAAAGGAGGAGGAAATGAACAAAGACTTTTGATTAGGTAGAACATTCATAGTTGCTTGCTCACAAACATATCAAACCAAACATCTTTAAAACACACCAACACTTTCAAAATCAAATATTTTCAAAAGTCAACCCTTTGTATACATTCTTATAGAGACGAGAATCATTACAAGGTTTTCCTAAACAAAGGCACTTTCAAAAATGCTTTCAAAAACATCACAAACACATTTCAAACAAAGCATTTCAAGGTGAGCTAACAACTAAGAGCCCGTAGATAACTACGGATGAAAAGGGTGCTAACACCTTCCTTTTTCATAACATACCCCCTGAACTCAAGAAAATTATCAAAAGGTCTTTCTTGTTCTTTTCACCTTTTCCTTTATTAGATAAAAGAAAAGTCGGTGGCAACTCTTGCTATCCGCAACAATTACGATAAAATGCAAAAACACCCAAGTCAGTTCCCCCACCGTATGACATAACTGGAGACTCTGCTAGGGACATACTTAAAAGTGGGGTTACCTTAGAGACTAGATCACCTTTTAATGCTTTCATTGTTTGAATTTTTTTCTTTATATTTTGGGTCCTTGTTTGGGTTTTGTATTGATCCTCTACCCAGATCTGGGAACATTATTAGGTAAGTAGCAAAGATTGTGGAGACTGTACGGTGTAGACCGATATGGTTCCAACAATAGCTACGTTAGTGTGACACATTTGTGGGTACCGGTATCCTTTATGTTGAATCAAGGAGAATACGAGGCCGCTGTGTGGTGTCATGAAACACTAAATGACCTTAGAACCTTTAATTGAACAACTTGTCCATTAGGAAGTAGTGAGATAACTGGTTTCGGTGGAAAGCTGAAAATGGGTTGATACTCGATGCTACGCTCATTGAGATCGGACTTTTAGGATATTTCGACCATAAGAAAGATTGATTATGCTGAGACAATGCCCAATGAAGAAAGATCAATGATATTGAGATTCCCTGGAACCCGATTACTTGGTAGGACAGGTTGAACCAACTAAACTTCAAAAGGGTAATTGCCTATGAACCTCATGCAAGCCTAAACCTAAATACTTGTTTTCTTTGTTTGTATATGTTTATCTGTACATAACATCATGAAATCATACCATGGCATTTTCACTAACCATTTCAAGGACCTTGGCATTTATCTTTGTCTTTTTTGTAGGACATGGATTCCACTCATAGAAAGACTATCCAAATCGGCTTTGTGAAAGTGCCTCCTCAACTTAAGGAGTTAACATCAAGGGTTCCCCATGATTATCCGTTCACCAAAAAGTATGGTTGTATCATCAACTTGGCTACCTCAAATTTTGAAGAAAAAATGATGGGGGTACTCTTTCAATTATTTTACCCTAAGCACCATTGCTTTACATTTCCTGATTACCAATTAGTTCCCACCATGGAGGAGTTTTCTCAACTCTTGGGACTGCCTATTCCTGACCAATTAACCTTCACCAGTATTGAGAAAGACCCAATACCCGAGTAGATTGCTCTAGCTTTACATTTGCAATGGTCCGACATTGTGGCAAATTGGGAAACAAGAAGTGGTGTTAAGGGCTTTCTAGCCAAGTTTCTGTTTGAGAAGGCTCAACAATTTTGAGATGCTTTGGATTTGCAAGCTTTTAAATAAATTTTGGCTCTTCTACTCTATGGGATGGTACTAATTCCTAACCCGGACCAACTCATAGAGGTGAATACGGTCAAAGTTTTTCTATCTCAGAACCCGGTGCCTACCTTACTTGGGGATATTTTTCATTCTTTTCATATTCGCAACATGAAGAGAAGGGAGATTCTTATGTGTTGTACTCCTTTGTTGGCTAGGTTGTTTATTTCACACCTTCCTCGACCAGTTTTGAAGAACGAACAAGTTATGAGTTAGTCTCAAAGGTTGATGTCACTCTCGCATTTAGATATCCATTGGTGTTCTCGATCTTTGGAGGATGTCACCATCATTGATTGTTGTGGGGAATTCCCTAATGTACCTCTCTTTGGCATTAGGGGAGGTATCACCTATAATCCTTGTTTGGCTCTACGACAGTTCTGGGATGCTCAGAGGGATGGCTCTCATGACGCGCTTGTCCAAGGATTTATATTGGACTATGAGAACGATGTCCAAGGTTATCGTCAAAGATTTGTACGAGCTTGGGGTATGGTAAACAAAGTCGATAGAAAACTTTAGGGCATAAGAACTCTATTCCATTAGAGCCTTGTCTCAAATGGGTGTGAGCTCACGCTCAAAGCCTCATGATGTTGTATCCTTCCATCTCACCTATCATCATGGAGCCTGTTGCCGAAGGAGATGTTCCCTACACTATTCTTCATCTTGACACGCCTACTACTCTCGAGGAGTTGAAAAGATCGTGGATTCAACTTAAAGGGAAGCGAGACACCTTTGAAACCCAGTTCTATGCAGGCGAGAAGAAAGTGTTGGAGCTCATAAAGATAGTAATTAATTTTTTTCTTATATTTTTTATTTTCTAATTAATTAAATTGGCTTTTTTATTAACATTAAGATGAATTAGGATTTAGGTTTTAATTACTATTATTAACTTAAATTATTTTCTACAAAAAAATCATAAAACATTTTAACATTATTTTTCTATTTTCTTTCTTGCTATTTAATTTTCCTAAAAAATTGTATAGGTTGCATTCTTTAATTGTAATAGCGTAGATTTCTTTTCTCGCATTTTTCCTAATTATATAACTTCTCACATGATGTAATAGCGTAGGTTTACTTTCTAACAAATTTTTATACTTATGTACCTCTCCCAAAACCATGTAATAGCTTGGGACTTTAAAATCTGCACTTTATTTTTCTGTACTTATTTAACTTCTAGTAACTAGGGTTTGCGTGGCAAGACTAAAAACAATCTAGAAAACCCTAATATTCAAGATAAATAATTGAATTAATACAATTCACACACTTGCACCTATAGGATAACCTCTCTTATTGCCTTATGATATTGGTCACATCCCTCGAAAGTGAGGATACTTTAGCAAAAGAGTCTCAATCAAATCATCATGTCCCTTTCGAATAAAGATCATAATCGCTCGATGACCCTTCGAGCTGCCTACAAAATGGTTTATTCCCTTCGAGTTAACTATAAAATGATGATAGTCTCTTCGATATGATTGCTAAAGTATCCTTACTTGTTGCCTTCTATGACCATACAATGACCCTACTCCTGTCCCTTCACATCCAATAGATAGGGCTACCTACCAACTAATGGTATGGATAATAGTATCTCTAAAGGAGAAGGAAAAGAATAAGAAAGACTTTAGGGGGTAAGAAACTCCTAATTGCTTGCTCACAACTTTTCTCAAAACTTTTTCTCACACTACACTTCCAAACAAATATTTTCAAAAATAACACTTTGTATACATTCTTGAGGATTGATATAAGAATCATTATAAAGTCAGCCTTACATTGGAGAATATGTTCAAACAAATCACACACACACACAAAGCAAGATTTTAAAAAGTGAGATATGCAATTAAGATCCTGTAAATAACTACGGATGAAAAGGGTGCTAACACCTTCCCTTTTCATAACTTATCTTCCAAACTCAAAATCTATCAAAGGTCTTTCCTGTTCTTTTCACCTTTCCTAAATATTGGATAAAATAAAAGTCGGTGGCGACTCTAGTTATCTTCATATTTGGATAAAACCAAAAAGTCAGTTCTCCCACCGTATTACACATATCATCAAGTATTTTGGCATGAGCATGAGGGTAATGTTGAAATGCAAGGAGTCTGGCTAACTCTTTACTGGTAAGACGATAATAATGGCCAAAGAGTCTAAAGGTATCTAAGCTTTTGTCTTGTCATTTTCCAATGTGGGGTTGGAAACGAAATGAACTTAGGAACTCTAGTGTTAGGTTTATGTAGGTTAGGTGTTTTACAACTGAAAATCAGTCCCAACTCATCCAGCTAAACATGAAGCGGACACTGTCAGCAAGTCCTAGGTCAATTAGGCAAGGAAAATCTAAGTAACTAGTAGGTGAGATGGTTATCTCAGCAAGGATATCAAAATTCTCTCTTTGGACATCATTTTTCAAAGTGATCTTCATCTCATCAATTGTCTACATCCTGAAATAATGCTAGTAGATAAAGTTGGCTACAGAGAATGCAACGGCCCTGAAAAGAAAACATACACAAGTTAGAAATTTATTAACTAAAATTAAAATTAACCGTTTATGGATAAAATTAAAATGAAAAACTCATGGGTTACCTCCCATGTAGCGCTTTGTTTAACGTATGTAGCTCGATAATTATTAAATTTTAGAATCATGTTGTGGTAGTAACATGCGGTGGTTCTATTAAAGTAAGGTGATCGTAGGAAGTAGGATTATCACTACTACTATAGTGTTTCAATCTCTTCCCATTCACAATGAAAGGACCATTCGATTGGTTTCAAATCTCAACGACACTAGATTGCATGACTCTTGTGACTTCAAATGGTCCAAACCATCTGGAACATAATTTACCTGGAAAGAGTCACAATCTGGATTTGAATAGAATTACTAGTACAAATGTATTAAATTCTCTCCTCACGATCCACTTATCATGCCATGCTTTGGTCCGTTCTTTGTAAATTACAGCATTCTCGTAAGCATCACGCTGGAGTTCATCTAATTAATGGATGTCTAATATGCATTTGTTACCAGCTATTAAGTAATCCATGTTTAGGGTTTTTATAGCCCAATAGGATTTTTGCTCTAATTATAAAGGTAGGTGACATGATTTCCCATAGACCAAATTAAAGGGGGTTTTCCCTATATGGGTCTTATAGGAAGTCCTATAAGTCCATAATGCATCTTGAAGTCTAGAGGACCAATCTTTTCTAGAGATGGTGGCAGTTTTCTCTAGGATATGTTTTATTTCCCTTTTTGGTACTTCTACTTGTCCATTAGTTTGTGGGTGATAAGGTGTTGCTACATATGTTTCACTCCATATTTTCTTAAGATATTCTCGAAGATTCTTGAAATAAAATAGGATCTGCCATCGCTTATGACGAGGCGAGGAACTCCAAACCTTGGGAATATACATTTTTTAAACATCCTCATAACTACTTGTGCATCATTTGTAGGTGAGGCAATAACCTCGATCCATTTAGAAACATAATCGATAACAACTAATATATATGTATTTCCCACTGGCGATGGAAATGAACCCATGAAGTTGATTCCCCAGACATCAAAAACCTCTACTTCTTGAATCTTACTAAGGGGCATGTCACCACGTCTTGAAATATTTCCAATGTGCTGGCACCTTTCACATTTGATTATGAAAGCATGAACTTCACGCCATAAGGTTGGCCAATATAGTCCTGCTTGAAGGATCTTTGCGCAAGTTTTAGATGTGCTTGTAGGTCCACCATAAGGTGCGGAGTGGTAACTAGTTATAATGTTTTCAACTTCCTCTTTAGGTGCATAACGGAGAAATATGCCTCTGCTCCTATTTTAAGAAGGAGTTATACATCCCAGTATAATTGTTTTATATCATGAAAAAACATCTTATTTTGTTGATAAGTTAGATAAGGGGGTAGGATATTTGCTGCCAAATAGTTAACGAAGTCAACGTACCAAGGTACACTTGTTATCACTAAGGAAACTTAGATATTTGGTCTTGACTCATCTTCCTCGTGATTTGTCCTATTTTTTACTGACATTATTAGTCTATCTTAAGTGAAGTCATCGTTTATGGGAATATGGTCTAGTTTTAGATATTCGAGTCTCGAAAGGTGACCAACTATTGCATTTTTGGTTCCTTTTTCTATTGGCATAATATATAACATGCAATCTCTTGTCTTTACACTGTCCTAAAGCAACACCAACAACGCAATCACTTGCATCACACATAATCTCGAAGGGTTGGTTCAAATCTGGCGGCTGCATGATAGGTTCAGAGATTAGTTCACTTTTTAGGAGATTGAATGCTTCAAGTCATTTTATGTTAAAAAGGAATTCGACGTCTTTCATTAGGAGACCGATCAAAGTTTTAGGAATTTTAGAGAAGTCCTTGATAAAATTTTGGTAGAAACCGGCATGTCCAAGAAAGCTTTGGACTTCCCTAACATATTCTGATGTTTGTAGGTTTTCGATTACCCTAATTTTAGCTTTATCAACCTCAATGACTCTTTCTAATACTATGTGTCATAGGACTATACCTTCTGTCACCATAAAATGTCATTTCTCCCTATTTAGAACGAGGTAAACTTGTGCTCATCTTTCTAGAATTTTCTCTAGGTTATCAAGGCAGTTTTTAAAGTTGGATCCACATACTGAGAAGTCGTCCAAAAAAACCTCCATGATATCGTCGAGGAAATATTTGAATATTTCCATCATACATCGTTGGTAAGTCGCAGGGGCGTTGCATAGCACGAACGACATTCATTGATAGGTAAATGTTCTATATGGGCATGCGAAGGTTGTTTTATCTTGCTCATCCAGATGTAAGGGTGGAAAACGAGCATGCCCGCTCCGTTTAAGCATTCCCCATAAAAGCACGCGTAAATAGGGGTGGGGAAGGGTGGTCATAGTTGAGGATGAGGGTCAAAAACCTAGGCCCGCCCCATAAAAAATTGAGTGCGGGGCAAGGAAAGCCCGGGGGAGTAACACCTTTTAAACTTAAAAATGCAAAATTTTATGTTAATACTCATGCCCGCAAAAGCACGCGAAGAAAACGGGGCGGGGCGGACACATTAGAGGTTGAGGGACTAAGTTCTTGGCTCTCCCCGCACTAAAGTGCAGGAAAAATGGACATGCCCAACGGGCCGGGCCCATTTTGCCACCCCTATCTGAATGTATACAAATTTGGAAAAAGCCTGAATATCCATCTAAATAGCATAAATAAGAGTGTCTAGCTAAACGTTCGAGCATTTGATCAATAAAAGGAAGCGGGAATGGTCCTTCCTGATTACTTTATTTAGATTCATATAGTATATGCACATGCGCCATCCGTTTTCTATTTGTTTTTCCACTGATTCTCCTTTTTCATTTTGAACTATGACACCTCCCTTATTTAGCACTACATGTATAGGGCTAACCCATTTACTATCAGATATTTGATAAATTATTCCAGCATCGAGTAATTTTAACACTTCTCTCTTGACCATATCTCTCATGATGGGGTTTATCCTTATTTGGTGTTCCCTAGATGGTTTAGAATCTTCCTCTAGCATAATCCAGTGTATGCACATAAATGGGCTTATCCCTTTAAGTTTAAATATATTATAGCCTAGGTTGTAGGGTATTTTCGTAAGACATCTAAGAGTTGGTTAGTTTCGTCTTTGTTTAAGTTTTCATTTACTATAACGTGATGATTTAGTTCCTTATTGAGAAACTAATATAACATATTCTTAGGTAATTCCTTAAGCTCTATAGACGATTTCTTAAAACCAGACATATGGTCAAGGGTAAGTTCTAGGCATTCGTAAAGGTTGTCGTCCACATATGGTGTATATAACTTAAATCCATAATCTTGCATTATGGGTGTCGAGGGATGTTTTATTACCTCAGTATGTATTTCCATATCCAACTCTCTTATGCACTCATCGATAATATTGTTGGCACAACATTAGTCATTTATGGCAGGTGCCTTTAGAAACTTGGATAGGATAAACTCGACCTTTTCTTCACCTACTTCAAAAGTCATTTTTCCTCTTTTAACATCTATCCTGGCTCCAGCAGTCGATAAGAATGGTATACCTAGAAGAATATGGATATCATTGTCTTCTTTAATGTCCATTACAACGAAGTCTATTGGAATATAAAGTTGATCGATCTTGACTGGAATATATTCTAATATACCGATTGGAAACTTAACTGATCAGTCAGCCCGTTGAAGGGACATCCTTGTTGGTTGTATATCTCCCAGATTTAACCTATTGCAGACATCTAGAGGCATTAAAACCACACTTGCGCCTAGATCTAGTAGTACCTTGTCAATAACATATCTTCCTAAAATACACGGTATGGAAAAGCTTCCAGGATCTTTATGCTTTTTTCGCTAATTTGTTCTCAGCAATCACATTGAATTCTAATGGTTTAGGGTCATCAAGCTTACGTCTGTTTGTCAAGATGTCTTTTAGAAATTTAGCATATGATGGAATCTGGGTTATAGCCTCGGTGAAGGGGATTTTGACATGTAGTTTTCAATTACTTTCACAAACTTTTATATTGGGCGTCTTGTTGGGTTTGTTTAAGCCTTTAGGGATATGGAATTTTTGGTTTATAGGTGGGAGTTAGAACATATTTTTTACTTCCTTGGTTATCATTTACTGCTTCCTTATCTTTTATTTCCACTTCTCTTTGTTTCTCATGTCCTACTGGTTCCTCTACTACTTGTTTTTCTGGAGTAGTCACAACATTTTCTTTTGGCTGGTCAGGTTTCCTTGGCAAAGGGTTATTCAACCTAGGGTCTACAAGTTCATCATATGTGGTTTTTCTTCATAGTGAAATAGCATTGGAATGGACCTTAGGGTTAGGTTGAGGTTGTCCAGGGAATGACCCCCCTAGTGTATCCTGAGCAACTTGTTGTTGTGCTACTTGAGAAATTCGGGTTTCCAGCCTTTTGTTGTGGGTTACCACATAATCGACTTTGTTGCCTAATTATGTAATGAGCTCATTTATATGAATGTTCTGGTTCAAGAATTCTTTATTCTGCTGAGTTTGAGCTGGAATGAAATTTTCCATGATTTTCTCTAGGTTTGATTTCTGAGGGGTAGCTTGAGTAGGTTGTGTCGGTCTTTGAGCTTGAAAACCCTATGGTCTTTGAGGTGCGGTGTTTTGAATATGATTGTTGTTCTTATAATAGAAGTTTGGGTGGTTCCTCCATCCATGGTTATAAGTGTTCAAATATGGGTTTCCTTTGGCATAATTTACCTTATTTGGGTTTGGCTCATCTAGAAGGATGCAATCGGCAGTAATATGTCATTGGGTTCCACAAATTTTGCATCTGGTTTATAGTGCGGCAATTAGTTGTACTGCAACTACGATATTTGTAGTTTTGATGAATAGGCATTCGAATTTTTGTGCAAAGGCGTCCATCTTAGCGTATATATGGTCTAGGCTAGTGACTTCGTATATACCTCCTTTATGTGAGTGCAACTTTCCTTAAGAAGTGTTGTGCATGATGTCAAAACTACAAGAATATAACAATTTTGTATATTGAGTGGTATCTTTGAGTTTAGGTGGCACCCAAGCATTTAGAAGTCTTAGGAATCATTTGAAACATAGTCAAAACTGACCCAGTCGTGAAAAATCATTTTCTGCACTAAAAATGTACACACAGACCGGCTCATAAGCCATTGCAGACCGACACATGTACTCTCCTAAACAAGGAGTTCTCTTCTGTTTAGGTCAGGCCATCACATAAGCTATTTCAGGCCGACACATGTACTATCCTAAATAAGTAGTTCTCTTTTGTTTGGTTCAGGTCAGCTCATATGCCATTTCAGGTCGGATCATGCTATTAATTTAACAATAAGAGCCAGCTTATCCAAGCTACATGCTTGCTCATACTTTTTCATGGGTTAAACTTTCTATTTTCTTTTAATTTTGAATTTCCATATTTTCCCCTAATATCTCCATAACTATAAATACATATTTCATGCATCATTCCAACTTGATGATACCATAAAAGTTTTATGCAATTGCTCTTCACCTTCAACCTCCAATCTATGCATACACACTAAAATTCCATTATAACGATCTTTTGCTGGGGTGCCATCTAGATGAGGCTTGTAAATGTCCAATTAGGTTCTTGTGTAGACGAGAATATTGGTTGAGATTTGCAGGGGTCTTCATCCGAAAAAATCGCGGGTTTATCCTCCAAGATCATTGATTGATTTGGGGTTTTTTTGAAAGACATTCAAGAGAGGATTATGGCCTAGTGAAAGCCTTTGGATTTAAAGAAATCAAAGGACCCTCTAGAGATAACGAACTCAAATGAAGTAGCGCGAGAACAACGATTTGAATTTAAGTCTCGTGTTACAATAGTTGAAATTGGTGGTTTGTGAAAGCTTTGGAGATAAAGTATGCAAAGGAGTATCAAGATCTAGATAACCAATTGGTAGCTATTGTGTCTTGGTCTTTCTCAAGATCGAAGGAAGAGAATAGGTTGAATTAACAATAAGCCTTATGGTTTTTGGAGTTTCTCTTGAACACTTCTCTTGTATCAACTTTTTGCATAGTAAGAATTATCCTAACTCCATTAGAATTAGGCGCAGATGTACCCACGCGCAAGGATGAAAGTGGGGAACTGTGAAGGCAAATACTCGTGTGTATTTTCTCTTATTGCTTTACTTGCTTTAATTTTCATACATCAATTTGTCAAATAATATTGAGTAATCTATCGACGCGTAGGACTTTTTTGATATTGTTTTTGTTTTGAATTATATGTTGATTTGCTTACAATCACTTTTGATTATAAGTGGTTTTTCACATCAACATAACTTAAAGGAAAATTCTGAAACTTTGATTGTACACCAAGTGTTTGACAAATTGTGTAGGTTGTTTAACTCAAAGGAAAATTTGAAAATGTGTTGCACACTGTAATAACCGGTTTAAAAATATAGAGTCACCACCATTAATTTTTATCCTACAGAAGGGAATATAATGGATAACCCTAATTTGATCCGTGATTCTAAGTTGTTGACTCGTTTTAGACGAAGGAAAGGTGTTAGGCACCCCTCATCTACCTTGTTCAAAAGGATACTAGGGTTTAGGTTTACGATTTCAAAATAGGGTTTTAATTTTTATTAGGGGAACTCGCCACAGTTTTTAAGTCGTATGCCTACGTATCCTCTTATGAGGAATCAAAGTCCCAATTTGTAGTCCGTAGTTTTTTGGTTAGTGTTTTTTATGGATTATAGAAATATTTTGAATTCTCCTTGAACCAAGTCTGAGTTTGTAAATTACGGAGTTGTTAGACGAAGTTCGCAGTTGATAAGAAATATCTCCATAAGCACTGATGACCAAAATTAGGGTTTTAGATTGCACAAGGATATTTGAACTTCCAATGCTTCATATGACTTTCATGGGTTATTATGGACCCCCAAGATTTCTCATATCAAGTTTCAAGCCTTGGATCACCCTTTTGCTCAGTCAATTGAGTAGTTGACCTAAAATCAGCTATATTGGGGGAAAAGTCAACTATGGCCAATTTACAGTCAAACCTCATGATTTTTGATACACATCAAAATTATAAACTCATATGTATCATTTGATCAAGTTTGTACCATAATTCCTCAAGAAATCTGATCAAATCATCAAAAGGGTAAAATTGTCAAAATTAGGGTTTTGACTGAGAAAGGGCAATTTCTGATTTTTGACCTAGCAAATGGTCAATTGGTTTGAAGCATGATTTCAAGAGTTCAATTGCATAATTTTGACCTAATGGAATGACCTAAAATATTGCTCAAGATCAATTGGATTGATAGTGAATTTTCAGTCAACTGATCAAAAAGTGAACTATACACTGAAAAGTCAAACTTTTTGACTTTTTGGTCAAAGTTCAATGTCAAAGATCACAATTCATCAAAACATGTCAAAATATGAAACTTATTCATCAAGAAATCAAAAAGTCAAGATTTCATTTTGAAAAGTCAAAGTTTTCTAACTTAGAAATTTTTCTGTGTTTAAACTTCATGTTTTTTTCATAACTTTGGGCCAATTTTTCACCATGATGCAAGAGGATTCAGAAGAAACTTTCAACATGAAATTGTAGATCTCCATGATATCTACAAGATTTATTTACACACTTCTCCTAAAAATTCTTGGATCTCAAGTTATTAATTCCTAAAGTCATTGTCTTGAAATTGGACACTTAGTGAAATTTTGCCCTAGTTTTGGTCAAGATTTTGACCTAACTTCATGGAACTTTTCCATATAGTTCCAAGGGGAACTTTCAAAAGTGATTCAAAGAGTGGTTGTAGAGAACATTACAAGCTCCAAAATGTAAAAGAACTCCTTGAGATCATTCTTGAGTAGGGAGAATCAAAGAGATGAAGTTAGGGTTTTCATACTTGAAATACAAGTCATTTTGTGATGAACAAGATTCAAATTTCAAACCTATGCTGCATAATCTCTACTTTACAGGCCTCAAACTTGTTAGGAACTCCATAATTAATTGCTTACACAACTGTTAGAAGTCTCAATTCAAGCATTCAGTGCAAGGCCATGCTTTATATCCATTTTGGGAAGAAAGTGCACAATGCCATTTTGATAAAGTAGTTTTTTGAACAAAACTTGTTCTTGAGCCTTGTAATTGTTTTCTTCTGATCATACAGGTCCTAACTCAAGAGAAGTTTATCTAAACACTTACAATCACTCATCCCATGCTTGTACTTCCTCTTAGAACCATACTTCCCACTTTTCTTCAAAATCAAGTAACGTAGCAATTAGTCTAGGACTTGTACTTATGATCCTCTCAAGCACTCAAGTCTTTTGCTTATACATACACAAGTCATTTGTCATAAAACAAACGCATGCTTGAGCCCTGAAAACACCAAGAACTCAGATTTGCATCTCATACCTCCATTTTCACATAACCTGACCAAAAGTTTGAAACTCATAACTCCCTCGTGCGTTTTAAAGCCTCTTTGTTCCAAAGCTTCTAAACATCATTTAGAAGTCATCCCTCATCCTGTTACAGTTCTGTAACACCTCCATCACCATCTTCCATTTCCAAAAATGGAGGTCTGCATCTTGACTTCTCCAGGCCAGTTCAAGCACTTACAACTCAAAGTAACCATTGTATTAGCTTCCTGGGACCTCAATGGAGCTATTATGATCACCACAACACATTGAGGAGTGCTCATTTGCAGAACACGGCTTCCAATTTTGAGGTAAGTTATCTCAACTTTGAACTTTTCATACAAGCATCATTAATGTTTAATCTGTGAATGAAAAATGTAGACATCATTGTTCTGAAGCTAACCATGTCTTTAGATTTCATTTATATTGCTTGAGTAGTTAGAATTTTGAATCTGAACATCCTGAAAAAATTAGGTCAGAATTTGGTACCATTCAAAATTCATGTTCATTCTTGAGAATTAGTTTAAGTTGTTTACATTTCTGGAATCGTGGTAAAATTTTACACAAGTTTCATGTTTACTTTGTTGCAAATGGTTGAGAAATGAACAAGTTATAGGTGGTCTGGCTGGAGGTTGAAGATGAAGTATAATCAGGGCGCGTTCTATGTTATATATTTATGGTTTTGCATAAGTTAACGAATGTATCACCACCATAGTGGTTAAAGTGCGCGTTTGTCACTATGAGGTCCTGGGTTCAAGCCCCAGCGTGACTTTTTTTGATTTTTTCACATTTTTCACACTTTTTCGACTTTTTTGCAGCACTGGGCTTCACTCCTTTGGGCCTATTCTTTTTTGCTTATTCTGACTCCCCTGGACTATTCACACCCTGGCCCATTTTATTTTCGTTTTCTCATTTTTCATTTATTTATTTTCTTTAATATTTTATATAATATTTAAAAAAAATCAGAAAAAATATAAAAACATTAGATTTATATTTTGATATAGTTTTTTTTTATTTTTTTTACAATAAAAGATATTTTTATTTAATCATACTTTATTTATTTTACTAATTGGTTTGTAAATTTAATTAAAAACTAGGGTTTTAGTTATTTTCTTTTAGACAATTAAAATATATTATTTTAAAACAAAAAAAGACCAAAAATATTTTATAATACTATCAATTTTTTTAAGACAAAAATACCAAAAATATTCTTCTTACAAACTTAATTTATTTTTTAATCAATTAATATTCAGATTAGGGTTTTATTTAAAGTCTTTTCCTAGTAAATTTAGGTTTACTTTTTACTAATTTAATTAACTATTTTCTTTTAGTTAATTAGGTTAAAACAAAACCCTTCTTCCTTAAAAAAATCCAAACAAATTCAATATGGTTGTAATAGATTATTTAGATTTAAAATCTTGCAATCCCTATTTGTAATTTGTACACCCCCTCCCATACGTATTGTAATAGCATAGTAATTTTAAATTTCGCAATTTATCGCTTTATATACAAATGCTAGTAATTAGGGTTTTAAATGGAAAGACTAAAACCAATCAATTAGAAAACCCTAATCAAAGATAAAACCAAGCATGAAAAATAATACACTTGCACACAAGCACCCCTAGGGTAAAATCCACTTGGTTGCCTTACAAAATGGCCATATTATGCATGTGAGGTATCTTAGCAAAAACAAATGAACACAAGATCATAGTCCCTCGATGAAGCTATCCATGTTGCCTTCAAATGATCTTAGTCCCTAAAGAAAGATGCTAAGATACTTTTCAACATTGCTAATCATGGTTATACGATGACCCACGCCCGTCCCATTTACATTTAAAGATAGGGTTACTTACCAAATCAATGGTAAGATAACAATGTCAAAGGAAAGAGGAAATGAACATGAAAAAATTTTGAGTAGATAGAATTCCCCTAGTTACTTGCTCACTTTCAAAACAAAACATCTTTGTTATTTTCAAAACAAACACCTACACTTTCAAAACATCTTACAAACTTGAAAACATTTTCAAAAGATCAACATCTTTGTATACATTCTTACGAACGAGAATCATTACAAAGTTTGCCTAAACAATGACCTCTTTACAAAATACTTTCAAAAACCACACAAAGCAAATTTTCAAATAAACACAAGTGATCTAGCAAGTAACTAAGAGCCCATGGAAAACCATGGATGAAAAGGGTGCTAATACCTTCCCTTTTCAAATCTACCCCCCGAACTCAAGAAACAATCTCAAAGGTCTTTCCTGTGCTTTTTAACCTTTCCTTTTGGATAAAAGAAAACTCGGTGGCGACTCTTGCTAACCGCAACATTTGCGATAAAATGCAAAACCTTCAAGTCAGTTCTCTCACGGCATCACAGAACTGGAAACTCTGTTGGGGGTCATTCTAAAAGTGGGGTTACCTTAGGGCTAGATCACATTTACTTGCTTTCTTTGTTTAACTTGTATGCTTTACATTTTGGTTCTTTGTTTGGGTTTGAATCCTCTACCCGGATTTGGGATACCTTATAGGTAAGTAGCAATACGTTGTGGAAACTGTGTGGGGTATACACACATGGTTTAAGCAATAACTACGTTAGTGCGACATATTTGTGGGTACCGGTATCCCTTGAGTAGTCAAGGAGAATACGGGGCCGCTGAGTGATGTAATGAAGCACTAATGAAATTTTTAGAACCTTTACTTGACCAACTTGGCCTTTAGGACATAGTGAGATGACCGACTTTGGTGCAGTCCGAAGTTGATAGATACTCGATACTACACTCATTTAGGTTTGGTTTTTTGGGATATTTCGGTCGCCATTAAAGAGGCTTGCGTTGAAACAATGCCCAAGGAAACAAACCAGTGATATTGAGCTCCTTAGAACCCAGTTACTATTACTAGGACAAGTTTGAGCCAACTAAACTTCAAGAGGGTACTTAACTATGAGACTCTATGCAAGCCTAAACCTAAGGACTTGTTTTCTTTGTGTGTATATATACTTGTACATAACATCATAAACATCATAACATCATACTCATACTCACTAACCATTTCAAGGATATTTTGGGATTTATCTTTGTTCTGTTTTGTAGGACATGGATTCTATTTGCAGGAAAACCATTCAAGTCAATCTCGTAAGGATCCCTCCTCAACTCAAAGAGATAGCATCAAGGATTCCTGAAAATTCTCCATTTACCGAAAGACACGGTCACCTACTAAACTTGGTCACCTCCAACACCGATGAAGACATGATGAATGTGCCCTTTCAGTTCTTTGATCCTCTACACTATTGCTTCACATTTCCCGATTATCAACTTGTGCCAACTTTGGAAGAATTCTCCCAACTCTTGAGGATTCCCATTCTCAATCAACTACATTTCAAAGGTACGGAAAGAGATCCAAAACCAGAAGATATTGCTCAAGCTCTACACTTGCAACCATCTGATATCACAACTAATTGGGAAACAAGGAGTGGTGTCAAAGGTTTCCTAGCAAAATTCTTGTTTGAGAAAGCCCAAAACTGTTGGAACACTTTGGATTTGCAAGCCTTTGAGGACATTGTGGCTCTCCACATCTATGGAATGGTTTTGTTTCCAAATCCTGACCAACTCATAGATGTGAACACCGTCAAAATCTTCATGTCTCGTAACCCGGTGCCTACTTTGCTAGGGGACATCCTACATTCCTTTCACACTCACACAATAAGGAAAAGAGGTATCCTTATATGTTGTACTCATCTCTTGGAAAAATGGTTTATTTCACATCTTCCCTAATCTGTATTAAAGAACGAGCAAGGTTCAAGGTGGTCATAAAGGTTGATGACGCTCAGACATTCAGATATTCATTGGTGTTCCCGCTCTTTGGAGAATGTTACTATCGTTAACCGTTGTGGAGAATTCCATAATGTCCCTTTACTTGGCATTATAGGAGGTATCATCTACAACCCTTGCTTAGCCTTAAGACAGTTTGGTTACGCCCGAAGGGATGGTCCACATGAGATGCTTATTCAAGGTTTGGTATTTGACTACGAGAATGACGATCAAGGTTACCACCATAGGTTTATTCGAGCTTAGAGAATATTGAACAAGGTGGATAGCAAGACGCTAGGACACAAGAATTCCATTCCCATCGAGCCCTACCTTAAATGGGTGTGAACTCGTGCTTAGAAACTTGTGATGCCTTATCCCTCCATCTTACTAGTCTTTGTGGAGCATGTGGTCGAAGGGGATGTTCCCTACACTATCCTCCATCCCGACATTCCTACCTCACTCGAATACTTACAAAAGGGTTGGGTCCAGCTGAAGGAAGAACGAGATACTTTCGAGGCCAAATTCTATGCTAGTAAGAAGAGAGTCTTGGAGCTTACAAAGAAGTTACAAGAAGAGAAAAGTGTGAACGCTTATCTCGTGCCAAAGAGGATCCGCTCAGTCTTTTTATATTAGAAAGCTATTTTGTAAGCCCAAGAGGCATGATGTAACCTTTCTTGTTTTATCTAAATGAAAATTAATGTTTGTTCATTCTGTTGTCTACACAAATTTAAATTTCATTAATCCTTGAAATCATTTGCATGAACATATTCCATGCATCATGCCACGACAGGTTTTTGCATAACATGTTTCCTTATCTTTCTGTTGTTTATTTCAGCAAGATGGATCTAGTGAAAACTATGACGGATCTCCAAGCCTAGAATTCTCAGTTTCAGGAAGCTCTACTAGCCCTAGCCAAGGGGCAGCAAGATATGATGGCTTTGCTGGCCGTTAAGAAGAAGCCAAAGAAGAAAGCTCTACTCAACATGGGTAGAAGGTTCAAGGAGAAAATTTGTCAAATCCCAGTAGGAGGAGACTCATCTGAAGAGGACGAGAACCAGGTCGGTGAGGTCAAGAGTACTCAAGCTGAATATGCTAATGATCAAGAATCTGATGATGATTATTTCAACGAGAAGTATCCACCCGCTGATATAAAATACAAGCAGTTAGAACACAGATTGAAAGCTGTTGAAATCTAAGCCGTCCCCGGTTTAGATTTTGATGATTTGGGTTTGATCTCTGGGGTAATCATTTCCAAAAATTCAAAGTACCAATCTTTGCAAAGTATCATGGGGTTTCTTATCCAAAACTCCATTTGAAATCTTATGTGCGCAAGATACAGCCGCACACTCCCGATAAGAAGCTATGGGTTCACTTTTTCCAAGAGAGCTTTGCTGGAACACAACTTGAATGGTTTTATCAGTTAGATGGTTCTAGTATCAACACTTGGGAGGATTTAGCTACTGCCTTCTACCATCAGTATCAGTACAACGCCGACTTGGCGCCAACGAGGGTTCAATTGCAAGATATGACCATGGGAAAGAATGAAGGATTTAAGGAATATGCGCAAAAGTGGAGAGACCTTGCTAGTAGGGTCCAACCTACCTTGATCGATAGGGAACACATCGACATGTTCATGGGCACCTTATCTGGTCCTTTCTTTAATCTGTTGGTAGGTTTCTCTTCTTCTGGTTTCACCGAATTAATCTTAACCGGTGAAAGAGTTGAGAGTGGCATCAAAATTGGGAAGATCTCTGTGGCGTCTACCTCCACCACCAATCCTATCAAGAAACCTTTTGCTGCAAAGAAGGAAGTTAATGATGTGTATAGGGAAAGGGCCCATACCAAGAAGAATGATCGTCCGTCTATCAATGATGTCTTAATCTCCAATCCAACTCCTACTCCAAGACCATCTGCAAATCATCAATGTTTTGAAACTCCAAGAAGAGAATTTACAAGGTTAGGCATGTCACTGTCTCAAGCCCTTCAACATTTACTCAAGGCTAATTTAGTGACATTGCGCGATCCTCCCGCCAACCCTGACACCTCGTCATCAAAGTATAATCCGAACACAAAGTGTGCTTACCATTCAAACAGCCCCGGGCACGAGACTGACCAGTGTTGGGCCTTGAAGAACAAGATCCAGGATTTAATTGACAACAAGACTATTGAATTTGATCCTCCTCCAATGCCGAATGTAATTACCTCTCCAATGTCGAAGCATGACAAAGGTGTTAATGTTGTCGAAGATATAATTTTTGTTGCCTTTGTTGAAGAATTGACTACTCCGCTGAATGTAATCAAAAGAAATCTGCTGAAAGCTGGGATCTTCCCTGGCTGTGAAAAAGACTGTGTGTGTTGTACACGATAACTCAATGGATGTGAAGGGCTGAAAAAGGCATACAATGCCTGATGGATAGCCACGAAATTCTGTTTGAAAAGACTCCACCTGCCAAGAGTTTGATGAACAAATGTGAAGACCTCTCCATTATTACTATCTCTAACAAACCTCTTAGGATCACCTCTAAAGGTCCTATTAGGATTTCAAATGAACCCACTATTTCTCCATTAATCATTACCAATCCTGGACCGATTCCCTATTCTTCAAATAAAGCGGTACCATGGAATTACGGTGCTGAAGTGTTCTATCATGGGATTAAACAAGATGTCTAGATCTAGGAAGAAAAAGATGACAATGTCAGCAACATAGCTGGCTCAAGCAAAGTAACTAGAACTGGAAGAATATTTTCACCCAATATCTCATCACCAGTTGTTACAAGGACGCCCATCCGCATTACTGCTGCCAAGACAAGTACCGATACCAGAGGGAAGGAAAAGGTTGTTGAGCCGGTTGTGATTAAAGTACCCTCCAAGAACGTAGCTGATGAAGAACCCTCCCCCCGTTAAATGGACGAGATTTTGAAGATCATCAAGAGAAGTGACTTTAAAATTATAGAACAGTTGGGGAAAACCCAATCTAAGATTTCAATGTTGTCATTGCTGCTTTGCTCTGATGCCCATGCTCGAACATTAATCAAGTTCCTAAAGAAAGACCATTTCCCCCATGAGACAACAATAGATCAATTTGAGAATTGCGTGGCTAGTCTGACAGCTGATAATGGCTTGGGATTTTCAGATGCTGACTTAACACCTCTCGGGAAAAATCACAATAAAGCTTTACATGTGTCAATTGAGTGCAAAGGGACCACCTTAGCACATGTACTAGTCGACACTGGTTCTTCTCTCAATGTATTACCCAAGGGGCGTTAGACCATCTTGTTTGTGAGGATTTAGTATTGAAGTCAAGCGACATCATTGTAAGAGCGTTTAACAGATCAAAGAGGACTGTTCATGGGGAGGTAGATCTTTGAATCAAAGTGGGTTCCCAAAACTTCAACTCCACCTTCTATATTATGGATATTCGTCCGGCCTATTCTTGTTTGTTAGGTCGCCCGTGGATCCATAAAGCTGGGGCAGTAACCTCAACCCTCCACCAGAAACTCAAATATCCAGTCAAGGGCAGAATAGTCACCGTCTGTGGAGAAGAAGAGTTTATGGTCAGCCACCTTAACTCTTTCAAGTACGTAAATATGAATGGGGAATTAATTGAAACCCCATGTTAAGCCTTTGAGGTCGTACCACCTATGATTGCTGCTACTAAATGTTCTTCTGATGAGTCTAAAACTGTTAAGGCCACACCAAAGATGGTTTCAGTCAAGGATGCCCACGCGGCAATTGAAGAAGGAAACTGCGATACTTGGGGGCAACTCCTCGATATCCCGTTTAAAGCAGACAAGTTTGGTGTGGGCTTCACCATTAAAGCTCAGAAGGAAGTGAGGCGTGCTCGTGCTGGAAAGCCACCTCTCTGCATTGGAAGCCATGAAGTCAACGCCATGGATGTTTCTGAAGAAGAAGCTGCATTTTAAGAGTGGGTGTACCCAACTACAACGGAGCTGAAGAATTGGCATACAAAGGACTTTGTGCCCATCTCCTTCATTGAGGAGTAATCTACTTGTTATTTCTTTTATTTCAATTCAAGAACTTGTTGTTTATAATATTTTAACAATGACTTTTCAACCATGTGCCTGGCCCGGAGCATTTTGGTCCATTTGTCAAGGGTTTTATTTATATTCATCTAATCATATGATCATTTAGTACATTGGACTCTTTTGCATTCAAATATTTGTGTTCATTGTATTTCCTTTCTTTCAAATACATTTTCAAACATAGCCATGTATCTTACATGCGCACACACACACACACACACACACACACACACACACACACACACTTTTGCAGGTCCACATCCACTCTGGATCATATTGCCAATGACTCTATTATTACCGACTATGACTTTGAATGTCCTATCAACCAAGCCGAAGATGAAGGCAAGGAAGATTGTGACATATCGGGAGAACTAGCCAGACTTCTATTACAAGAGGAAAAAGCTATTCAACCGCATGAAGAGTCAGTTGAAGTTATCAACCTGGGTACTGAGTCAGATAATCAGGAAATCAAGATCGTCGCTAATTTGGAAAGCAATGTTAAGAGAAGTTTGGTTCAGATGTTGCATGATTATGTTGAAGTATTTGCTTGGTTTTGTGAAGATATTCCTGGGTTGGATACCGACATCGTAGTTCACCGTCTACCGACAAGAGAGGACTGCCCTCCTGTTAAATAAAAGGTTCTTCGCATGAGGCCTGATATGTCTGAAAAGATCAATGCTGAAGTGATGAAACAATTTGATGCGGGGTTCCTAGTTGTGACATCCTATCCTCAATGGTTGCCAGTATGGTGCCAGGGCCAAAGAAAGACGGGAAAGTTTGCATGTGCGTAGACTATAGGGATCTAAATAGGGAAAGCCCCAAGGATGACTTCCCTCTACCACACATTGATGTCTTAGTTGATAATACTGCTCAGCATAAAGTCTTCTCATTCATGGATGGATTCTCAGGCTATAATCAAATAAGGATGGATCCCGATGATATGGAAAAGACTATTTTCATTATGCAATAGGGCACCTTCTGCTACAAGGTCATGTCGTTCAGATTAAAGAATGCAGGGGCAACATATCAAAGGGCTATGGTAGCTTTATTTCATGACACGATTCATCGTGAGATAGAGGTATATGTGGATGATATGATTGTCAGATCACAAACCGAAGAAGAACATCTCGATCATCTGCACAAATTATTCGAGAGGCTGAAGAAGTACACGCTAAGGTTAAATCCTAACAAGTGCATGTTTGGAGTACGATCTGGAAAGCTTTTAGGTTTTGTCGTCAGTAATAAAGGCATTAAAGTTGATCCTGTCAAGGTAAAGGCCATCCAAGAAATTCCAGTCCCTCATTCTGAAAAAGAAGTCAGAGGATTCTTAGGTCGTCTCAATTACATTGCCCGTTTCATATCTCACTTGACTGCTACTTGTGAGCCACTCTTCAAACTCTTGAAGAAAGATCAGGTAGTCAGATGGAACGATGAGTGCCAGATTGCCTTTGACAAAATCAAAGAATACCTACAAGAACCTCCTATTCTCATGCCTCCAGTTGAAGGAAGATCCTTGATGATATACTTGACAGTACTAAAGAATTCTATGGGGTGTGTTTTGGGCCAACATGACGAGTCTGGGCGAAAAGAGCATGCTATTTATTACCCGAGCAAAAAGTTTACCGACTGTGAAACCAGATATTCACTGCTCGAGAAAACTTGTTGCACTCTGGCATGGGCTGCTCACCGGCTAAGACAGTATATGTTGACTCATACCACTCTGTTGATTTCTAAGATGGACCCAATCAAGTACATCTTCGAGAAACTTTCCCTTTCTAGACGGATAGCCAGATAGCAAATGATCTTGATTGAGTACGACATTCAATACACGACTCAAAAAGCCATCAAAGGAAGTGTACTAGAATATCATTTGGCCCATCAAGTTGTGGATGATTATCAGTCAATGAACTTCAACTTCCCTGATGAGAACATCATGCTGGTAACCGACTGTGCGAAACCTAGACCGTATGACGGACCTGAACAAGGATCCCGATGGACTATGGTATTCGATGGGGCTTCCAATGCCTTAGGTAACGGAGTTGGTGCTGTGATTATCTCTCCTGAAGGTTTCCACTCTCCTTTCACTTCCAGACTATGCTTTGATTGCACGAACAATATGGCCGAGTATGAAGCGTGCATTTTGGGTCTGAAAGCTACCATTGACTTGAGGATCAAGCATTTGGATGTGTTCGGAGATTCCACCCTAGTGACCAGCCAAGTAAAAGGATATTGGGACACTAAACACCATAATCTCATCCCTTACAAGGAACTTGTGCTATCCCTAATTCCTCACTTCGAAGAGATCACTTTTGAGCACTTCCCTGGGGAAGAAAACCAGTTGGCTTACGCTTTGGCAACCATGTCTTCAATAATCAAAGTCAAATGGGACAACGAAGCCCCCTATGATAACAATTGAAATATTCGATGAAACTGCACATTATTATGAGCTTGACACTGACAAAGAAAAGCCATGGTACCATGAGGTGATGAGATACCTTGAAGCACAAGAGTATCCAGAGGGGGCATCTATCAATGACAGAAAGTTCTTGCGAAGATTTCCAGCCAAATTCTTCCAAAGTAACGGGATATTATACAAGCGCAACCATGATTCAACTCTACTCCGATGTGTGGACAAGAAGGAAGCAGAGGAAATTATGGAAGACATGCATGATGGTCTCTTTGGTACTCACTCAAGTGGACATACGATGGCTAAGAAAATCTTAAGAGCCGGTTACTATTGGTCAACGATGGAGACTGATTGCCATCAACATTCAAGAACTTGTCATAAATCTCAAATCTACACTGACAAGGTCCATGTGCCTCCTATTCCTCTAAATTTCATGGCCGCTCCGTGGGCATTTGCAATGTGGGGAATTAACATGATTGGAGAAATCAAGCCCACAACTTCCAACGGACATCACTTTATTCTTGTTGCTATCAACTATTTTACCAAATGGGTCGAAGCCCCCTCGTTTTCCACAGTCACCAAGAATATGGTAGCCAGATTCATCAGACATAACCTCATCTGCCGTTATGGTATCCCCGAAAGGATCATCACCGACAATGGGACTAACCTCAACAATGCTATGATCACTGAGCTTTGCACTCAGTTTAAAATCAAGCATCACAATTCTTCTCCATATAGACTGAAAATGAATGGCGCAGTCGAAGCTGCCAAAAAAAATATCAAGACGATTATGCAGAAAATGGTAGTAACCTATAAGGATTGGCATGAGATGTTGCCGTTTGCTCTACATGGCTACCGTACTTCAGCTAGAACATTAACTGGGGCAACTCCCTTTTCTCTAGTCTATGGCATGGATGCTGTTTTGCCATTAGAAGTTCAGATTCCCTCTCTAAGAATTATGAGTGAGGCAGGCCTAGGCAAAGACGAGTGGATTCAAACGAGATTGGATCAGCTGAACTTGATCGACGAAAAACGATTAGCTACTGTTTTCCATGGTCAGACGTACCAAAAACGGATGATCAAGGCTTTCAACAAAAAGGTCAAGCCTCGAGTATATCAAGTTGGTGACTTGGTGATAAAGCGCATCATTTGTTGTCACCTATGAAGGGCCATTTGTTGTCAAGAGAGTTTTCTCTGGCGGTGCCATGATGCTGACTACCATGGATGGTGAAGATTTCCCACATCCTATAAACGCGGACATAGTTAAAAAATACTACGCATAAGAGACCCGTTAGGTTGACACACCTAAGCAAAATAAGGGAATCCCGACAAACCAAAAGGTTTGGGAAAAATTAGGTATATATGAAAAATATGGTACACCCGGCAAGTTGAAAACTCGAAAGGGCAACTTGGGAAAAAAAGGGTATCCTGGTGGGCTGAAAACCCGAAAGGGCGGTCCAGGCAAAAGTTAAGGATTAAAAGCGTATGACTATGTCCCGTGGAATCAACACATTCAATTTTATCACCAAGGTCCAAGTTCAACGGTCCAACATCAATCCAATCAACTTCTATCAACGACAAGGGACATTCGAAGACATTGGGGCAATAGTAGAGTTGGAAGGCAATAAGATCATTTCACATGGCTATTTGTTTTCATTCTAAATTTTTGTTTTCCTTTCGACAATTTCCTCTTACTAGGATCTCCGTCTCTCTGTACAAAAACGCCTATTCATGGGAAAAACATCAATACAAATATACTTTGAAGTGCAAAATTTATGTCTTTGTTTTGAATGCAAATTTGTCCAATGACTAAAATTGAATGAACATATGCATATGAACATAATTAAAACTATTTGTCACATGTGTCCTGCTAAGCAGAGGCAAACATATCTTTAATGTATATGAAATATCCTTACAGAGTTATCTCATTATCATTATCCCCACGAGGACGGCTGCAATAAACCTTTCCCCAACAGGTTTTATTTCCCAAACAATAATCAAGGAATCACATAACTCCCCAGCCGAGTTCAAATTTCCCCAACATACAACAATCAAGACACCACAAAGTTCCCCAAGCTGAGCATATCTTCCCCGGCCAAGGCTATTATCCCCAAGCGGAGTTTATCCTCCCCAAGCATATTTTATCCTCCCCAGTTGAGTGTATCCTCCCCAAGTTGAGTCTGTCCTACCCGACTGAGTCTACACTCTCCAATTTGAATTTTCTTCCAGATTATTGCAAATCATAGGGCTACAATCCCCGATCCCCAGTAAATTCGTCAGCAAAGCCTTTATTATTTCCAAAAAGATACTATGGAGCCTGCATCCGACCAAATATTAACATAATTTTAAAGTTATTACTGAAGCCTGGACCCGACCAGATAATAGTTTGACTTCTTCAAGTTACTGAAACCTGGACCCGACCAGATAACAGTCTGAGTATCTGAAACCTGGACCCGACCAGATAACCATTGATCTCAATTTCAAGACACTATGAAACCTGGACCCGACCAAATAGTAGCCTAACTCTTCAAATATATAGAAAAACATGGACTCAATCCGACGAAGGTTTAACTTCTTTTCCCCAGTAGAATTTGCCTCTGCCCCAACAAATTACTGCGAAACCTGGATCCGACCAAATAACAGTTCTCAAACTTCATCTTTTCAAGCAAGTTGTTGTGAAGCCTGGATCCGACCAGATAACAACTAAATCCCCAAACAGTTTATTGTAAAGCCTGGACCCGACCAGATAGCAATTGACCTCATCAACCTCAGAAATCTATAAAGCCTGGACCCGACCAGATGACAATTTTTCAAACAGTTTATTGTGAAACCTGGAGCCCGACCATATAAGAACTAACTATGATCCTCAGAGAGACGCTATGAAGCCTGGACTCGACCAGATAATAGTACAACTTTCCAAAAAGCCATGAAACTTGGACCCGACCAGATAGTAGTTATCACTTCAAGTTACTGCGAAGCCTGGATCCGACCAGATCATGGTTAACTTCCGTATCCCCAACAAGTTATTGTGAATCCTGGATCCGACCAGATAACTATTCAATTTCAAGAAATTTTCTGAAAAGCCTGGAATCCGACCAGATAACAGTTAATTTGTCTCTTCCTCTAGTAAATTACCGTGAAGCCTGGATCCGACCAGATAATAGTCGACTACTTCATCCTCAGCAATTGTGAAGCATGTATCTGACCAGATAACAGTTGACATTCAAGCGATGTTCCCTAGCGAAAGTATCCTTTCAACAAAATTTGAAGATATGCATATTCTTCATCTCCAACGGCAAT
Organism: Vicia faba; assembly: GCA_948472305.1. Lineage (NCBI taxonomy): Eukaryota > Viridiplantae > Streptophyta > Magnoliopsida > Fabales > Fabaceae > Vicia > Vicia faba. Next base: position 1,209,844,940 of record OX451735.1, read on the forward strand.
CAGGGATTCAGCCTCCCAGAATTTCCTCAGCAGCAGTCAGGGATTTATTTCCCCGAACAAAAACGTACATCTCACATTCATACATCATAGCATGTACATACCATATGTATTTAGCATAATACCACATTTGATGAACATCATACAAGAATTTGCATTTTACTAACTCTTTTCTCCCACAGGTAAAACATCAAGTTTTAGTATAAATCAACAGGAGATTTGTACTGATACTTCTTCCAATGTTTACCAACATTCCTCCAAATGGCATCTATAAGCCCATTCACCATCCATCTTCGAGTGCAAATTTCTGGGCACTCTAGTGTTCAATCATCTTTCACCTTCAAGTCACGAATGGAGGAGCCGCCAATCTAACTCTTCAGGTTTAAGAAGATTGAACAGGGGAAGTTGTTGTACCCCAAAATTTGCCCTCTCATTTATCAAATATTTCTTCACAAAGACCTCTCTTGGTTCAAGACTGCACTAGGGTTGATCAGCTCAAGACATCTCCTCAAGCACTGATGACCAAAATTAGGGTTTGAGATTGCACAAGGATATTTGAACTTCCAATTCTTCATATGACTTTCATGGGTTATTATGTACCCCCAAGATTACTCATGTCAAGTTTTAAGCCTTGGATCACACTTCTGCTCAGTCAATTGAGCAGTTGACCTAAAATCAACTATATTGGGGGAAAAGTCAACTATGGCCAATTTACAGTCAAACCTCATAATTTTTTATACACATCAACATTATAAACTCATATGTGTCATTTGATCAAGTTTGGACCATAATTCCTCAAGAAATCTGATCAAATCATCAAAAGAGCAAAATGGTCAAAATTAGGGTTTTGATTGAGAAAGGGCAATTTCTGATTTTTGACCTAGAAAATGGTCAATTGGTTGAAGCATTATTTCAAGAGTTCAATTGCATCATTTTGACCTAATGGCATGACCTAAAATATTGCTCAAGATCAATTGGATTAATAGTGAATTTTCAGTCAACTGATCAAAAAGTCAACTATACATTTAAAAGTCAAGCTTTGACTTTTAGGTCAAAATTCAATGTCAAAGATCACAATTCATAAAAATATGTCAAAATTTGAAACTTATTCATCAAGAAATAAAAAAGTCAAGATTTCATTTTGAAAAGTCAAATTTTTCTAACTTAGAAATTTTTCTAAGTGTTTAAACTTCATGTTTTTTCATAACTTTGGGCCAATTTTTCACCATGATGCAAGAGGATTCAGAAGAAACTTTCAACATGAAAGTTGTATATCTACATGATATCTACAACATTTCTTTACACAACTTTACCAAAGTTGGACACTTAGTGAAATTTTTCCCCAACTTTGGTCAGGATTTTGACCTAACTTCATGGAAAATTTTCATATAGTTCTAAGGGGAATTTTCAAAAGTGATTCAAAGAGGGGCTATAGAGAACATTATAAGCTTTCCAAAATAACCAAGAACTCCTTGAGATCATTCTTGAGTAGGGAGAATCGAAGAGATGAAGTTAGGGTTTTCACACTTGAAATACAAGTCATTTTGTGATGAAAAAGATTCAAATTTCAAACCTATGCTGCATAATATCTACTTTACAGGTCTTGAACTTGTTAGGAAATCCATAATTAATTGCTTTCGCAACTGTTAGAGGTCTCAATTCAAGAATTCAATGCAATGTCATGCTTTATATCCATTTTAGGAAGAAAGTGCACAATGTCATTTTGATAAAGTAGCTTTTTGCACAAAACTTGTTCTTGAGCCTTGCAATTGTTTTCTTCTGATCATAAAGGTCCTATAACTCAAGAGAAGTTTGTCTAAACACTTACAATCACTCAGCCCATGCTTGTACTTTCTCTTGGAACCATACTTCCGACTTTTCTTCAAAATTAAGTAACATAGAAATAAGTCTAGGACTTGTACTTCTGATCATCTCTAGAACTCAAGTCTTTTGCTTATACATACACAAGTCATTTTTCACAAAACACATGCATGCTTGAGCCCTGAAAACACCAAGAACTCAGATTTTCATCTCATACCTCCATTTTCACATAACCTGACCAAAAGTTTGAAACTCATAACTCCCTCGTGCGTTTTCAAGCCTCTTTGTTCCCAAAGCTTCTAAATATCATTTAGAAGTCATCCCTCATTCTGTTATAGTTCTGTAACACCTCCATCACCATCCTCCATTTCCAAAAATAGAGGTCTGCATCTTGACTTCTCCAGGCCAGTTCAAGCACTTACAACTCAAAGTAACCATTGTATTAGCTTCCTGGGACCTCCGTAGAGCTATTCTGATCATCACAACACCTTGATGAGTGCTCATTTGCAGAACACGACTTCCAGTTTTGAGGTAAGTTATCTCAACTTTGAACTTTTAATACAAGCATCATTAATGTTTAATTTATGAATGAAAAATGTAGACATCATTGTTCTGAAGCTAACCATGTCTTTAGATTTCATTTATATTGCTTGAGTAGTTAGAATTTTGAGTCTGAACATTCTGAAAAAATTAGGTCAGAATTTGGTACCATTCAAAATTCATGTTCATTCTTGAGAATTAGTTTAAGTTGTTTACATTTCTGGAATCGTGGTAAAATTTTACACAAGTTTCATGTTTACTTTGTTGCAAATGGTTGAGAAATGAACAAGTTACAGGTGGTCTGGCTGGAGGTTGAAGATGAAGTGTAATCAGGGCGCGTTTTATGTTATATATTTATGGTTTTGCATAAGTTAACGGATGTATCACCACCCCAGTGGTTAAAGTGCGCGCCTGTCACTTTGAGGTCCCGGGTTCAAGCCCCAGCATGACTTTTTGTGATTTTTTCACACTTTTTTGACTTTTTTGCAGCGTTGGGCTTCACTCCTTTGGGCCTATTCTTTTTTGCTTATTCTGACTCCCCTGGACTATTCACACCCCTGGCCCATTTTATTTTATTTTTCTCATTTTTCATTTATTTATTTTCTTTAATATTTTATGTAATGTTTAAAAAAAATCAGAAAAAATATAAAAACATTAGATTTATATTTTGATATAGTTTTTTTTTTTACAATATTAGTTTTTTTTATTTAATCATACTTTATTTATTTTACTAATTGGTTTGTAAATTTAATTAAAAACTAGGGTTTTAGTTATTTTCTTGTACACAATTAAAATATATTATTTTAAAACCAAAAAGACCAAAAATATTTAATAATACTATAAAAAATTTTGTAAGACAAAAATACCAAAAATATTCTTACAAACTTAATTTCTTTTTTAATCAATTAATATTAAGATTAGGGTTTTATTCAAATTATTTTCCTAGTAAATTTAGGTTTACTTTTTACTAATTTAATTAATTATTTTCTTTTAGTTAATTAGGTTAAAACAAAACCCTTCTTTCTAAAAAAAATCCAAACAAAAATCTATTTTCTTTCCATTATACATTCTTGTATATTTATTCATTTTTCTACATTATTTATCCAAATTCAATATGGTTGTAATAGATTATTTAGATTTAAATTCTTGCAATCCCCATTTGTAATTTGTACACCCCCTCCCACAAGTATTGTAATAGCGTAGTAATTTTAAATTCCACAATTTATCGCTTTATATACAAATGCTAGTAATTAGGGTTTTGAATGGAAAGACTTAAACCAATCAATTGGAAAACCCTAATCAAATATAAAACCAAGCATGAAAAACAATACACTTGCACACAAGCACCCCTAGGGTAAAATCCACTTGGTTGCCTTACAAAATGGACATATTATGCATGTGAGGTATCTTAGCAAAAACAAACGAACACAAGATCATAGTCCCTCGATGACACTATCCATGTTGCCTTCAAATGATCTTAGTCCCTAAATAAAGATGCTAAGATACTTTTCAACATTGCTAATCATGGTTATACGATGATCCGCGCCCGTCCCATTTACATCCAAAGATAGGGTTACTTACCAAATCAATGGTAAGATAACAATGTCAAAGGAAAGAGGAAATGAACATGAAAGAATTTTGAGTAGGTAGAATGCCCCTAGTTACTTGTTCACTTTAAAAACAAAACATCTTTGCTATTTTCAAAATAAACACCTACACTTTCAAAACATCTTACAAACTTGAAAACATTTTCAAAAGATCAACATCTTTGTATACATTCTTACGAACGAGAATCATTACAAAGTTTTCCTAAACAATGGCCTCTTTACAAAATACTTTCAAAAACCACACAAAGCACATTTTCAAATAAAAGCAAGTGATCTAGCAAGTAACTAAGAGCCCATGGAAACCTTGGATGAAAAGGGTGCTAATGCCTTCCCTTTTCATAATCTACCCCCCAAACTCAAGAAACAATCTCAAAGGTCTTTCCTGTGCTTTTTCACCTTTCCTTTTGGATAAAAGAAATGTCGGTAACGACTCTTGCTAACCGCAACATTTGCAATAAAACGCAAAACCTTCAAGTCAGTTCTCCCACCGCATCACAATTAGTAAAAAATTTGTTAGTAATTTGTCAGTTAGATGTTATCGAGTATATTATGCAATATGAGATAAATAGTTTTTCATGCATGAGAAAAAATATTTTTAATGAAATTAAAGTATTAATAAAAAGAGTTAGTATTTAATAAAAGAATTTGAATTTAAAAAATAAGTAATTCTAGAATATATTAAATGTTAAAAATATTAATTATAATAAAGTAAATAAAATAAAATTAATTATAATTAAAAATGCAGGGGGTGTAGAATTAATTGGTTTGTAAAATATGGGGGTGTTATTAGCAGGGCCCTAAATCCAGATATTAGATTTAGGGCCAAGTCGCAGGGGGTATGGATTTAATCTAGGTATCAAAACCGGGGGTTCAGGGAGTAAGGGTCTAAGTCCAGATGTTGAACTTGGCCCAGAATACATGGGAGGTACATCCTTCATCATAATAGCGAAACCCAAAAAACCAGGGAGGTGCGATTAGAGATGGGCTTAGGCCCAAGACACTAAATATGGATCCTGTTTGGGAAATGTGTGAGCGAGTGTAGAGATTATCATGGGCGCACGGTTGTGGAACGTTTGATTAAAATTTAAGGGATAGGGAATGAGGGTACATAATATGAGTGTCATAATGGAACGAAGGGGCGTTTATATAACTATTACCAGGGTATGAAGCCCATTTCTCTATTTTCTTTCTCTCTACCCCTTTTCTCTTAAACATAACAAAATCTTATAGAGAGAAGATCTCACTTCTCTCTATACGATCAAAAATCGCCATGCCGGCCAAAAATCCCTTCAGCCGGCGGCTCCAACCTTTAGCAACGTAGGAAACCCCACACCATCGATTGATTTCAAATCTCAACGACACTAGATTGAATGACTCTTATGACTTCAAATGGTCCATACCATCTGGAACGTAATTTACATGGAAAGAGTCATAATCTGGATTTTAATAGAAGTACTAGAACACTTGTATTAAATTCTCTCCTCGCTATTCGCTTATCATGCCATGCTTTGGTTCGTTCTTTGTAAATTACAACATTCTCGTAAGCATCGCGTTGGAGTTCATCTAGTTAATGGATGTCTAATATGCATTTGTTACAAGCTATTAAATAATCCATGTTTAGGGTTTTTATAGCCCAATAGGCTTTTTGCTCTAATTCGAAAGGTAGGTGATATGATTTCCCATAGACCAAATTAAAGGGGGTTTTCCCTATATGGGTCTTATAGGCAGTCCTATAAGCCCATAATGCATCTTGAAGTCTAGAGGACCAATATTTTCTAGAGATGGTGGCAGTTTTCTCTAGGATCTATTTTATTTCCCTATTTGGTACTTCTACTTGTCCATTAGTTTGTGGGTGATAAGGTGTTGCGACCATATTTTTCACTCCATATTTTGTTAAGAGATTCTCGAAGATTCTTGAAATAAAATAGGATCCGCCATCGCTTATGACGAGGTGAGGAACTCCAAACCTTGGGAATGTACAATTTTTAAACATCCTGATAACTACTTGTGCATCATTTGTAGGTGAGGCACTAACCTCGATCCATTTAGAAACATAATCGATAATAACTAATATATATTTATTTCCCATTGATGATGGAAATGGACCCATGAAGTTGATTCCCCAGACATCAAAAACCGCTACTTCTTGAATATTACTAAGGGGCATGTCACCACGTCTTGAAATATTTCCAATGTGCTGGCACCAGTCACATTTGATTATGAAAGCATGAAATTCACGCCATAAGGTTGGCCAATATAGTCCTGCTTGAAGGATCTTTGATCAAGTTTTAGATGTGCTTGTAGGTCCACCATAAGGTGCGGAGTGGTAACTAGTTATAATGTTTTCAACTTCCTCTTCAGGTCCATAACAGAGAAATATGCCTCTGCTCCTATTTTAAAAAGGAGTTGTACATCCCAGTATAATTGTTTTATATCATGAAAAAACTTCTTCTTTTATTGATAAGTTAGATAAGGGGGTAAGATATTTGCTGCCAAATAGTTAACGAAGTCAACGTACCAAGGTACACTTGTTATCACTAAGGCAACTTTTATATTTTGTCTTGACTCATCGTCCTCGTGATTTGTCCTATTTTTTACTGACTTTATTAATCTATCGTAAGTGAAGTCATTATTTATGGGAATATGGTCCAGTTTTAGATATTCGAGTCTCGAAAGGTGATCAGCTATTACATTTTTGGTTCCTTTTTCTATTGGAATAATATATAACATGAAATCTCTTGTCTTTACACTGTCCTAAAACAACACCAACAACGAAATCACTTGCATCGCACATAATCTCGAAGGGTTGGTTCCAATGTGGCGGCTGCATGATAGGTTTAGAGATTAGTGCACTTTTTAGGAGATTGAATGCTTTAAGACATTTTATGTTAAAAAGGAATTCGACGTCTTTCATTAGGATACCGATCAAAGTTTTAGGAATTTTACAGAAGTCCTTGATAAAATTTCGGTAGAAACCGGCATGTCCAAGAAAGCTTCGGACATCCCTAACATATTCTGATGTTTGTAGGTTTTTGATTACCCCAATTTTAGCTTTATCAACCTCAATGCCTCTTTCTAATACTATGTGTCATAAGACTATACCTTATGTCACCATAAAATGTCATTTCTCCCTATTTAGAACGAGGTTAACTTGTACTCATCTTTCTAGAATTCTATTTAGGTTATCAAGGTAGTTTTTAAAGTTGGATCCACATACTGAGAAGTCGTCCATAAAAACCTCCATGATTTCTTCGAGGAAATCTTTGAATATTGCCATCATACATCGTTGGTAAGTCGCAGGGGCGTTGCATAGCCCGAATGAGATTCGTTCATAGGTAAATGTTTTATATGGGCACGCGAAGGTTGCTTTATCTTGGTCATCCGGATGTAATGGTGGCAAATGAGCATTTCTGCTTCATTTAATCCCGCCCCACAAAATCCTGCAAAAATAGGGGTGGGGAAGGGCGGTCATAGTTAAGGATGAGGGTCTAAAACCTAGGCCCGCCCCGCAAAAAATTGAGTGCGGGGCAAGGAAAGTCCGGGGGAGCAACACTTTTTAAGCTTAAAAATGCAAAATTTTATGTTAATACTCATGCCCACAAAAGCCCGTGAATAAAATGGGGCGGACACATTAGAGGTTAAGGGCCTAAGTTCTTGGCCCTCCCCGCACTAAAGTGCGGGAAAAATGGACATGCCCAACAGGTCGGGCCCATTTTTCCACCCCTATCCGAATGTATACAAATTTGGAAAATCCTGGATATTCATCTTAATAGCATAAATAAAAGTGTCTAGCTAAATGTTCGAGTATTTTATCAATAAAAGGAAGCGAAAATGGTCCTTCCTGGTTACTTTATTTAGCTTCATATAGTATATGAACATGCGTCATCCTTTTTTTATTTGTTTTTCCACTGATTCTCCTTTTTCATTTTGAATTGTGACACCTCCCTTCTTTGGCACTACATGTACAGGGCTAACCCATTTACTATCATATATTTGATAAATTATTCCAGCATCGAGTAATTTTAACACTTATCTCTTGACCATATCTCTCATGATGGGGTTTATCCTTCTTTGGTGTTTCCTAGATGGTTTAGAATCTTCTTCTAGCATAATCCTGTGTATGCATATAAATGGGCTTATCCCTTTAAGGTCAGATATATTATAGCCTAGGGCTGTAGGGTATTTTCATAAGACATCTAAAAGTTGGTTAGTTTCGTCTTTGTTTAAGTTTTCATTTACTATAACTGGATGATGTAGTTCCTTATTGAGAAACTCATATATCCTATTCTTAGGTAATTCCTTAAGCTCTATAGACGGTTTCTTAAAACCAGACATATGGTCAAGGGTAAGTTCTAGGAATTCGTAAAGGTTGTCGTCCACATATGGTGTATATAACTTAAATCCATAATCTAGCATTATGGGTGTCGAGGGATGTTTTATTACCTCAGTATGTATTTCCATATCTAACTCTCTTATGCACTCATCGATAATATTGTTGGCACAACACTAGTCATTTATGGCAGGTACCTTTAGAAACTTGGATAAGATAAACTCGACCTTTTCTTCACCTACTTCAAAAGTCATTTTTCCTCTTTTAACATCTATCATGGCTCCAGCAGTCGATAAGAATGGTTTACCTAGAAGAATAGGGATATCATTGTCTTCTTTAATGTCCATTACATTGAAGTCTATTGGAATATAAAGTTGACCGATCTTGACTGGAATATCTTCTAATATACCGATTGGATACTTTACTGATCAGTCAGCCAATTGAAGGGACATCCTTGTTGGTTGTATATCTCCCAGATTTAACCTATTGCATACATCTAGAGGCATTAAAACTGCACTTGTGCCTAGATCTAGTAGTGTCTTGTCAATAACATATCTTCCTAAAATACACGGTATGGAAAAGCTTCCAGAATCTTTCTTCTTTTTCGCTAATTTGTTCTCAGCAATCGCATTGCATTATAATGGTTTAGGGTCATCAAGCTTACGTATGTTTGTCAAGATGTCTTTTAGAAATTTAGAATATGATGGAATCTGGGTTATAGCCTCGGTGAAGGGGATTTTGACATGGAGTTTTCAATTACTTTCACAAAATTTTATATTGGGCATCTTGTTGGGTTTGTTTAAGCCTTTGGGGATATGGAATTTTAGGTTTATAGGTGGTAGTTGGAACATATTTTTTACTTCCTTGGTTATAATTTACCGCTTCGTTATCTTTTATTTCCACTTCTCTTTGTTTCTCATGTCCTACTGGTTCCTCTACTACTTGTTTTTCTGGAGTAGTCACAACATTTTCTTTTGGCTGGTCAGGTTTCCTTGGCAAAGGGTTATTCAACCTAGGGTCTACAGGTTCATCATATGTCGTTTTTCTTCATAGTGAAATAGCATTGGAATGGACCTTAGGGTAAGGTTGAGGTTGTCCAGAGGATGATCCCCCTAGTGTATCCTGAGCAGCTTATTGTTGTGCTACTTGAGAAATTCGGGTTTCCAGCTTTTTGTTGTGGGTTACCACATAATCGACTTTGTTTTCTAATTGTGTAATGAGATCATTTATATGAATGTTCTGGTTCAAGAATTCTTTATTCTGCTGAGTTTAAGCTAGAATGAAATTTTCCATGATTTTCTCTTGGTTTGATTTCTGAGGGGTAGCTTGAGTAGGATGTGTCGGTCTTTGAGCTTGAAAACCTTATGGTCTTTGAGGTGCACTGTTTTGAATAGGATTGTTGTTCTTATAATAGAAGTTTGGGTGGTTCCTCTATCCATGGTTATAAGTGTTCAAATATGGGTTTCCTTTGGCATAATTTACCTGATATGGGTTTGGCTCATCTAGAAGGATGCAATCGGCAGTAATATGTCATTGGATTCCACAAATTTTGCATCTGGTTTATACTGCGGCGATTGGTTGTACTGCAACTATGATAGTTGTAGGCTTGATGACTAGGCTTTCAAATTTTTGTGCAAAGGTGTCCATCTTAGTGTAGATATGGTATAGGCTAGTGACTTCGTATATAGCTCCTTTATGTGAGTGCAACTTTTCTCAAGAAGTGTTGTGCATGATGTCAAAACTACAAGAATATAACAATTTTGTATATTGAGTGGTATCTCTAAGTTTGGGTGGCACCCAAGCGTTTATAAGTCTTATGAATCATTTGAAACATAGTCAAAACTGACCCAGTAGTGAAAAATCACTTTCTGCACTAAAAATGTACACACAGACCGGCTCATAAGCCATTGCAGACCGACATATGTATTGTCCTAAATAAGGAGTTATCTTCTGTTTAGTTCAGGCCATCACATAAGCTATTTTAGTCCGACACATGTACTGTCCTAAATAAGGAGTTCTCTTTTGTTTGGTTCAGGTCGGCTCATATGCCATTTCAGGTCAGATCATGCTATTAATTTAACAATGTGAGTCAGCTTATCCAAGCTACATGCTTGCTCATACTTTTTCATGGGTTAAACTTTCTATTTTCTTTTAATTCTGAATTTCCATATTTTCCCCCAATATCTCCATAACTATAAATACATATTTCATGCATCATTCCAGCTTGATGATACCATAAAAGATTTATGCAATTTCTCTTCACCTTCAACCTCCAATTTATGCATACACACTAAAATTCAATTATAACGATCTTTTGTTGGGGTTCCATCTAGATGAGGCTTGTAAACGTCCAATTAGGTTCTTGTGTAGCCGAGAATATTAGTTGAGATTTGCAGGGGTCTTCATCCAAAAAAATTGCGGGTTTATCCTCCAAGATGATTGATTGATTTGGGGGTTTTGTGCAAGACATTCAAGAGAGGATTATGGCCTAGTGAAAGCCTTTGGATTTAAAGAACTCAAAGGACCCTCTAGAGATAAGGAACTCAAATGAAGTAGCGCGAGAACAACGGTTTGAATTGAAGTCTTGTGTTACAATAGTTGAAATTGGTGGTTTGTGAAATCTTTGGAGATAAAGTATGCAAAGGAGTATCAAGGTATATATAACCAATTGGTAGCTATTGTGTCTTGGTATTTCTCAAGATCGAAGGAAGAGAAGGGGTTTAATTAACAATAAGCCTTATGGTTTTTGGAGTTGCTTTTGAACACTTCTCTTGTATCAACATTTTGCATGGTAATAATTATCCTAACTCCATTGGAATTAGGCGCAGGTGTACCCACGCGCGAGGACAAAAGTAGGGAACTGTGAAGACAAATACTAATGTGTATTTTCTCTTATTACTTTACTTGCTTTAATTTTCATACATCAATTTGTCAAATAACATTGAGTAATCTATCGACGCGTAGGAATTTTTTGATACTGCTTTTTGTTTTGAATTGTATGTTGATTTGCTTATAATCACTTTTGATTATAAGTGGTTTTTCACATCAACATAACTCAAAAGAAAAATTCTGAAACTTTGATTGTACACCAAGTGTTTGATAAATTGTGTAGGTTGTTTAACTCAAAGGAAAATTTGAAAATGTGTTGCACACTGTAATAACCGGTTTAAAAATATAGAGTCGCGACCATTAATTTTTATCCTAGGGAAGAGAATATAATGGATAACCCTAATTTGATTTGTGATTCTAAGTTGTTGACTCATTTTAGACGAAGGAAAGGTGTTAGGCACCCCTCATCTACCTTGTTCACAAGGATACTAGGGTTTAGGTTTACAATTTAGGAATAGGGTTTTAATTTTTATTAGGGGAACTCACCACGGTTTTTAAGTCGTATGCCTACGTATCCTCTTATGAGGAATCAAAGTCCCAATTTGTAGTTCGTAGTTGTTTGGTTGGTGTTTTTTTATGGATTATAGAAATATCTCAAATTCTCCTTGAACCAAGTCTGAGTTTGTAAATTGCAGAGTTGTTAGACAAAGCTCGCAGTTGATAGGAAATATCTCCATAATCCTTTTCGAATATATATATATATATATATATATATATATATATATATATATACATATATATATATATATATATAAGTTTGGAATTAGGTTAGTAAAAAATTGATAGTAATTTGTCGGTTAGATGTTTTTGAGTATATTATGCAGTATGAGAAAAATAGTTTTTCATGCATGAGAAAAAATATTTTTAATGCAATTAAAGTATTAATAAAAAGAGTTAGTATTTAAAAAAATAATTTGAATTTAAAAAAAAAGTAATTCTAGAATAAATGAAATATTAAAAATATTAATTATAATAAAGTAAATAAAATAAAATAAATTTTAACTAAAAACGCAGGGGGTGTAGAATTAGTTGGTTTGTAAAATCTGGGGGTCTTATTAACAGGACCCTAAATCCAGATATTGGATTTAGGGCCAAGTCACAGGGGGTATGTATTTAATTTAGGTAGCAAAACCGGGGGTTCGGGGAGTAAGGGTCCAAGTCCAGATGTTGGACTTGGCCCATAATACATGGGAGGTACATCCTTCATCATAGTAGCAAAACCAAACAAATCAGGGAGGTGCGATTAGAGATGGACTTAGGCCCAAGAAACGAAATATGGAGCCTGTTTGGGCAGTGTGTGAGCGAGTGTAGGGATTATCGTGGGCGCGCGACTGTGGAACGTTTGATTAAAATGCAAGGGATAGGGAATGATGGTACCTAATATGAGCGTCATAATGGAACGAATGAGCGTTTATATAACTATTACCAGGGTCTAAAGCCCATTTATCTCTTTTCTTTCTCTCTACCCCTTTTCTCTTAAACAGAACAAAATCTTAGAGAGAGAAGATCTCGCTTCTCTCTAGGCGATCAGAAATCTCCCCGTCGGCCAGAAATCGCTTCAGCCGATGGCTCCAACCTTTAGCAACATAGGAAACCCCATACCATCGTTAATCATCATCTGGGTTTTTACGAACCCTAACCCTATTTTCTTCAAACCCCATGAACCCTAAGAACCCTAGGTTTCTGGGATAAACCCTTACCTTCAAACAAAGAACCCCAACCCTAATAATTTCCAGAAATCCAGATTAAACCACCAATCTACCAAAAATTTAACAATGATAATAATCTATAAACTTAAAGCTAACTCTGAGGTTTACCTTCCTTGCAGTGAAACTTTTCATAAGTAGATTTCCCTTTCGTCTCTTTCTGATCTTCTTCTCTATCTTTGTTTGCAGGTGGTAATGATGGCGCGACAGTGATGATAGCTTAAAGGCGGCAAAGATGTGACTCCATAGATCTAGGGTTTCAGAAGTTGAAACCTAGATCTCAAGCAAGAAGGTGGATTCGAGGCTTCTACTTCTTCTCCTTCTTCTTTTCTTTCTGCTTCCTTTTTCTTTTTCTCTTTGATTCAATTATCCTTTTTTCTTTTCTTTTGTTCTTAGAATTTTTAGGTTTATTTATAGGTTTTAGAATAGAACAAATTAGGAAATTTTGTTAATTTAGGCGTTACAATTTAGATTGATAGAAGAATTAGGGAATTTTTTAGATTTTGTTTGAAGTTAGCTTAGGATTTGATTATGTATTTGATTTGAATTGTGATTTGGACAATTTATACTTGTAATACAATTGATACGATTAGATTGTAACATGTATATCTTTTATATGATTTGATTCAGTTTGTATGAATCGGGGTTTAGATCTGCCCAATATTTTTTTTGGGCTTTAAGTCTCAGCGAAGAAGGAATAGTTGTTGTGGGAGCAAATTAGGGTTTTGTTCTCTTGTAGTTGACTTGGTCAATATTAATCACAAAAATAATGATATAATTTAATAATAACTTCTCCCAAAATAATAATTAATAAAAATAATATAATTACAAAATATTTATTGGTTTATGCAAATAATAATAATAATAATAAAATTCATTCAAAAATCTGAACTGGGCCAATAATTGTTTAGTTATTTGGCCCAGTCTTCCTCCAGAAAAGCACAAAAACACAAATGCGCTTTCATAAAGTGGTATGGGTTCATCTGGAAAAATGCACCCCTTCTATATTTATGGTAAGAAAACAACATGGGTCGTCAATCTCAAAAAATAAAACACCCCTTGCTTGTTTTAAATGGGCCTGACACAATTGTAACGGGTCATCGATATTCTATATGCACTCCCCCCTTTGTACCCCTCTTTATTCACCCAACTTTAATGGGCTGAGATATAAACAACAAATGCACCCCCTCTCTAATTGTAAGAACAAACTTAATGGGCCATCAGATTTTGATGGTCCATTTTGAAACAATACACCCCCTTTATAAATTTAAACCCCATAATATATATGAATTTGATAACCATAATCTAAACTTTATATTATGATAACACTAGAATTTAACAGCAATGAGGAGTAATTTGTTTAGAACTTAATAGGGAAAATTTGGGGTATGACAGCTGCCCATGTTTAATCACTCTTCGATTGAATAATGTGAGAATACGCATGTCTCATACGTTTGAATTGAAGGTTTATTAAATAATGGAAGACCCCAAAATTTGACCAAAAGATTATAAGTATACGTTGTACAATGTTTCCCAGAGTACTAAAAATAGGCTCAGATGATGGTGTATCATCTTACCATATTTTTAAACAAAAAGTTTTGATTCGACTTAGATACGGCAATGTGGATAACTCGTCGATACCTAAAAGAGATTGTAGATTTTTTCGTGTATTCACCGTTACCTAGGAGGTAAATAACACAAGTTTGAAATTTTACTTATTAATGTTTCGAGACTGACATAGTAAGTTTAAGACATAGATTTTGTCTATTCATAATAGCCTAGGAGATGAATAGAACAAAGCCTGATAACACATTGCCACGTGGATACTAACAAAATGAATCATACTGCAAATTTTGTATATTTAATACAACCTAGAGAGTAAACAGTACGAGGATGACCCTGTGCATTTATCACGACCTAGAGGATAAATGACACAGGGGTAGGCTTATGTATTCATCACGACCTAGAGGATGAATAGTATAATCCTGATAATTCACATACCTACCACAACCTAGAGGATAGATAATTGAAAGGTTTGCGTGTTTATCACGACCTAGAGGATAAATGACACGAGAATAGATTTACGTATTCATTACGACTTAGAGGATGAATAACATAAACCCGACAATTCACATACCTACCACAACCTAGAGGATAAATATTTGCAAAGTTTGTGTGTTTATCACGACTTGGAGGATAAACGACACGAGGATAGACTTATGTATTCATTATAACCTAGAGAATGAATGACATAAACCCGATAATTCACACATCTACCACAACATAGAGGATAGATGATTGATAAGTTTAGTAATCGAATATTTAGATAATTAGACCCAAGATAAGATCTATGTTCACCGATTGTGTCTGTTCTCAACTAAGGTGTTTGTTTGTTTAGATAATCCAACAAAGGGCCCCAAGAAAGTTCATTGTTTAACCAAACTGTATGTGAAAATTGCCATGTATGATGTATAATGCCTTAGATTGATATGGAACCCAAATGTATATGCACTGAGTTTTTTCTGTACCCGCAAATGTTTGTATATGCCCCAAATGTTTGTATATGCACCAAATGTTTGTATATGCACCAAATGTTTGTGTATACACCAAATGTTTGTATATGCCCCAAATGTTTGTATATGCCCCAAATGTTTATATATGCACCAAATGTGTGTTGTAAATTCTTTAATATTCTATCCTTTTAAACCATGGGTTTTGTGTCACCGACTCTCCAACAATGTATGTTGCATTGTCAAGGTTTTTTTGAGTTGATTTGAACAAGATGAATAAGTGTTAGCAAGATTTTGATATTTGTATTGCTGGCGCAGGCGTAGGCGTAGACATAGATGTGGACACAGGCATGGACGTAAGCATGGATTTTCTTTAGACGTTTTTCTAACCAAAATGCTTTTTGATGTTTTATCAAATTCTTCTATTTGTTTGTCAAATCCCCAAAGGGATTTCAATGCAGTATTCACAAGAAATAATCGTAGTATTTTGCAAACAATTCTGAAAAGTAAAAACATAATTGAAAGATTGAAAAAGTAAATGTTTTATTGATAAATATCCCTCTGAATAGGGGCGCGTACAAGATGAAATTCCTAAAAATAGGTAATAACAGAAAGTTTTAATAAAACTAAAAATTGAAATGAAGATGATAATTACTATTGTTGTTTCTCCAATGTCCTTTTGATAGCTTCGATCTCCTTTGCTTCTGAGTCAAATTATTTGGATTAATCCCTCCACTTCATGGTCGTAATTGTGGTTCTTAGATTGTAGTCTATATGTTCTTTATTTCGAATAAGAACCCTATGTTTTGTTTGAACCTCCCTTTTCGGATTTTCAATCCACCGGGATAATTGTTTCTGTGCATGTCCCTAAATGTTTCCTGGATCTCCCTTTGGGGTTTTCAATTCACCGGGATACTCCTTTTTTCCTAAGTCGCCCGTTTAGGGTTCGAACTTAGCGAGCTTTTTATACATAGTATTTTTTTACTGCTTCGGAGTTCATCGGATGTGGTAGTTCCTCCCCATCCATTGTTGTGAGGATAAGACCACCACCCGAGAATGTTGTTTTTACCATATACGGACCTTCGTAGTTGGGTTTCCATTTACCACGTGAACCAAGGCGAGGTAGTAGAATCTTTTTGAGCACCAAATCTTCTTCTTTGAACACTCGAGGACGGACCTTCTTGTCAAATGCTTTTTTCATCCGCTTTTGGTATAATTGGTCGTGGCACAACATCGTCAAGCATTTTTCTTCAATGAAGTTAAGCTGATCAAGTCGCATCTGGACCCACTTTGATTCTTCAAGTTTTGTTTACATTAGAACTCGTAGCGATGGAATCTCTACTTCAACAGGGAGTACTTCCTCCATGCCATATATGAGAGAGAAAGGGGTTGCACCTGTTGACGTGCGCACAGAAGTACGATAGCCATGTAGAGCAAAGGGAAGCATTTCATGCCAATCTTTGTATGTCTTCACCATTTTCTGAATGATTTTCTTGATGTTCTTATTGGCAGCTTCAACGACCCCGTTCATCTTGGGTCGATATCTTGAGGAGTTATAATGCTCGATTTTGAAGTCATCACATAACTCCTTCATCATTTTGTTGTTCAGGTTGGACCCATTGTCTGTAATAATCCTGCTAGGAACACTATATCTGCATATAAGATTCTGCTTGATGAACCGCGTAACCACTTGTCTTGTCACAATTGCATAGGACCCAGCTTCCAGCCACTTGGTGAGTAATCGATGGCAACTACTATGAACTGGTGTTCGTTAGAGGCTTTCGGTTCAATCATTACTATCATATTTATTCCCCACATTGAAAATGGCCAAGGAGAACTTAGGAAATTCAAAGAAGTCGGTGGCACATGCAATTTGTCAGCGTAGATCTGGAATTTGTAACATGTCTTTGTAAATGGTAGCAATCGACTTCTATCGTCAACCAATAAAAACCTGCTTGCAAGATTCTTCTAGCCATGGCGTGTCCATTCGTATGGGTTTCGAAAGTGCCTTCATGAATTTCTCTCATAAGTGTATCTGCTTCATGTTTCTCCACGAACCTGAGTAATACCATATTGTAGTTTCTTTTGTATAACAAATCACCATTAAGAAAAAACTTTAAAGCTAGCTTCTGCAGAGTTTGCCTGTCAATCACAGAGCCATTTTCTGGATATTCTTATTTCTCAAGATACCTTTTGATGTCATAGAACCAAGGCTTGTTATCCAGTCCTTCTTCAATGGCAAGGCAATGTGCTGGTTCTTCAAAATGTCTAATTGTAATGTGTGGTTCATGATTTGGCCACTTCACTTTGAACATGGCTAATAAAGTTTCCAAGGGGTCTTCCTTCTGATTTTCTTCTCGCAGAATATGACTGAAGGTAATTTCAATAAATTCCATAGCTAGCTTCAAAACATGATCCCAATATGGAATCAATTTGAGATGTTTAGTGTCCCATTCACGATTGACCTGGTATATGACTAATGATGAGTCTCCATACACTTCATGCTATTTAATTCTTAGATTGATAGCAGCTTCTAGTCCCAATATACAAGCTTCGTATTCATAGATGTTGTTGGTGCAGTCAAAACATAACCTTGCATTATAAGGTTTGTGAAAATTCTTTGGAGAAGTCAAAACTGCCCCAATTTTGTGCCCTAGTGCATTTGAAGCCCTGTCAAACATGAGTGTCAAACGTGTCTCTGGTTCAGGTCCTTCGTCAGGACCTGGTATTTTGTAGTCATCTATAAGCATGTCATCTTTGTCTTGAAAGTCAAACTTCGTTGGTTGATATTCTGGCAATGGATGGTGAGCTAGATAGTCAGCTAATACACTACCCTTGATGGTCTTTTGAGTAACATAATGGATGTCGTAGTCTGATAGTAACATTTTCAATCAGGAAATTCTTCCTGTAAGAGCTGGTTTTTCAAACACATACTTTAAAGGATCCATTCTTGCTATTAACCAAGTCGTGCGATTTAACATATACTACCTTAACCTTTTAGTAGCTCAAGCCAAAACACAACAAGTCTTCTCAATAAATGAGTACCTGGTTTCACATTCGGTGAATTTCTTGTTGAGATAGTAGTTTGCATGTTCTTTTCTACCTGTTTCATCATGTTTCCCTAATACACATCCCATTGACCCTTCAAGCACTGTTAAGTACACGATGAGAGGTCTGCTAGGAATTGGTGGCATCGAGATTCGTAGCTTTTGTAAATATTGCTTTATCGTCTCAAATGTTGTCTGGCAATCATTATTCCACACCACTGTCTAATCTTTTCAAAGTAATTTGAATATAGGCTCACACGTATCAGTTAGGTGTGATATGAACCTCGAAATGTAATTCAATCGTCCTAAGGAACCACAAACCTCTTTTTATGTCCTTGGATCTGGCATTTCTTGTATGGCTTTCACCTTGTCGAGATCTACCTCAACACCATGCTGACTTACAATAAAACCCAATAGCTTGTCTGACCTGACACCAAATGTACACTTGTTCGGATTCAACCTAAGTTTGAAATTTCGCAGACGCTCAAATAATTTTTGTAAGTGAACGATGTGATCTTCCTCCATATGGGATTTTACAATCATATCATCCACGTATACCTTAACTTCCTTGTGGGTCATATTGTGAAATAGTGTGACCATAGCTCGTTGATAAGTTTCCCCTACATTATTTAGACCGAAAGGCATTACCTTGTAATAGAAAGTTCCCCAAGGAGTCATGAAAGTAGTCTTTTCCATATCCCTAGGTGCCATTTTGATCTAATTATATCCTGAGAAACCGTCAATGAATGAGAATACTGAAGCTTGAGTTGTATTATCCACCAAAACATATACGTGTGGTAACGGGAAATTATCTTTAGGACTTGCTTTTAGATCCCGATAATTTACACATGCGTACTTTGCCGTCCTTTTTGGGTATTGGTATGATGTTAGCTATCTAAGGTGGATAATCAACCACTACTAGAACCCTGCAACGAATTATTTAAGGAACTCTTCTCGAATCTTGCTAGACATGTCTATAGGAGTTCTTCTGAGCTTCTGTCTAACTGGAGAGCAACCTTTCTTGAGGGGTAGTCTATGCACCACAATATATGTATCCAATCCTGGCATGTCTCTGTAAGACCGGGAAAATATATCCACATATTCTTGTAACAGCTTGATTAGTCTTTCTTTGACGCTTCTCTCGAACGTTGCCCCTAGCTTGATCTCTTTTGGATCTTCCTCTATGACAAGGTTAATGGTCTCAATAGATTCTTGATATGATTGTATACTGTCAGCTTATTCCTCTATCTCCCTCACCAATTATTCAGAGAGTTCAAGATCTTCATCATCTTCCTCTTCTGCTTGGTTGACGGGTGCATCAAAATTATATCGGATAGCAGTAATAACATTATCGGTGATTTTAGGCATGGATTTGCACATTTATCATGTTTTGGTGCAGTTTTAGTATGTGAATTTGGAAAATGCATATCAAGAAAAGTATTGCCATTTTTAAGTATAAGAGATAAATGCAAGAGAAAAATTGGGATCTTAACTGAAAACGAAATATACTTTTATTAATTGTGAATATTGTCTGAAGCAAATTGGGGGACCCTTACAAGTGACCCCTATTCCTCGGGCTTGACATAGGTTCTTTCAAAAATAAGAAAAATTACTTTGGAAAGAAAAAGATCTCTGGAATCTCCATTTTTGTCCAATTCGTGAGCTCTCCGCCTAGAGCACATTCACAAATGAAGTCAGATGCTCTCTTGGTGTACTTTTGTTAGATATCATCACCACTTGTCTGCCATGCTTTGTTCCTTTATTGATGAAGGTTTCCCTAATAGGAGGAAACTGCACCTTTCCTTTCAGGGTAGCCTTTGATGGTTCGTATCCCAAACCCAAAAGATTTTTCTTCTTAGGTATTTCCATAAGTTTACCCAAACCTTTTGAGGTACCATCCTCCACAGCTGTTTGTACATCTCTCCACGAAGTCACAATAGGTTTCTTAATTTTCTCCATCGGTAGGGTTACCATTGAAGCCACCTTTAATACTTGAAATGGTGTTGCTATGCAGTCCTCATCCACACTGATATATTTGTAAGACTCTATGTGGCTTACGAATATGTCTTCTTCACCGTTGATTATAACCAATCTTCCTTCAACAGAGAACTTCAACTTATGATGTAGAGTTGAAGTAGCAGCCCCCGCTGCATGAATCCAAGGTCATCCGAGCAAACATATATATGATGGTTTTATGTCCATTACTTGAAAAGTGATATAAAAAATATGTGAGCCAATCCTAATAGGAAGATCCACTTCTCCAAACATCGAACTTTGAGAACCATCAAAAGCTTTGACTATTGTAGAACTTGTCCTTATAAGCACATCATCTAGTGTTAATTTCATCAAGCTAGATTTTGGTAACAAATTATGGGCAGAACCAATATCAGTGAGTACCCTGGATAAGCTTGTAGTACCTATCTGAATAGAAATGTGCAAAGCCTTGTTGTGAGCTCTACCTTGTAGAGGCAACTCACTGTCATTAAAACCTAGATATAATCCAGATGTCAGATTCTCTACGACATTGTCAAACTAATTCATTGTAATCTCCTTTGCAACATGCGAAGAACTTAGAATCTTCATCAAAGAGTCTCGATACGCTTCTGATTTGATGATCCACCACTCTATAATCACTTCTCTTGATTATTTGCAAACATTCTTCCACCTCTTGGTCAGTAAAATTCTTGCTTGGAGGTTTTTGATTTTGACTTGCCTCCAACAAAACTTTTCCTTTATCCTTCATAAAAGCATCAATCTTATCTTTAACCACCACATCGTTCTTCTTTTATGGTTCGGGACCATAAATTCGACCGCTGCGAGTCATGCCCCTTGTTCCTGCTATATTTGTGATTTCAGGTCCTTCACTTATTGATGGCTCACATTCTTGTTCTAAACCTTTGATGTATACAGTAGAATCATAACTGTGTGTTATTGCTTTGTCACTTTCATAAGGGGTATGAGATGGCCCCCTAATCACCATTGTAGTCTTCGGGAATATTGGAATTCTCAGAGTCTGGAGCGGAATCATCACTGGTGCTTCTGTTGACTCTACCCATAGAAACACAACGGTTTTCTTAGCAAGATTCGGCCTTTGGCAAGGAATTACCAATGGCTTCTTCATACTTCCATCGATTGTAGCTACGTATTCTTCTTTAGGGTGTTGCCGAAATTGGACTATCCCATGATGCACCCATTTTTATAACACTTCTCAAAAGCTTCATTGTGTTCCAAAAGTAACCCGCACTCCAACAAACATTCTTTCAAAAGGTTTATCGGGGTCTTTACTTGTCTGGATTCCCAAAAGTCAGTGACCACCTTAATTTCTTTCACCGCTGGTCCACAATGAAGAGGCATGGGGTTTGTTTTGGTATTTGGTTTATTAAAAGTGATATCCTAAGAATCCAACAAATCTCGAACCTTGTGTCTAAAGGCACAACAATTTTCTGTAGTATGTCCTGGAGAATTGGCATGATACTCGCACCTAGCATTTGCATCGTACTTTGGTGGGAGTTCCCCAAGTGGATGAGCTAGTGGCTTCTGCTCTACTGAATATGCTTTGAGCAAGTGTTGCAGCAATTGATTATGAGGCATAAGGAGAGGATCAAATCTTCTTAGAGGCATTTCAAACATGTTCTGTTGTTGTTGTTCCCGTAGAACTACCAATGGTTGTTGTGCTCTTGGATGCGATGCTACATCGTTAATTTCTCCTTCTTTTTTTTTTGAGAAGTTAGGGACATGTCTTTTTGAATTGTAAGAGGTACTAAATGATACCCCTTGTATCTTTCCACTCTTTATACCTACTTAGATCCTTTCACCAATAGTCACCAAATCAAAAAATCTGCAAGAGACTCTTCCTACCATCTTATCGTAATAGAACCCTTGTAAAGTTCCCATGAACATATCGACCAATTCTTTCTCCAGGAGTGGTGGTTGTACATGGGATGCCATCTCTCTTCACCTTTGAGCATATTCTTTGAAGGATTCATCCTTCTTTTGAGATAAGTTTTAGAGTTGCATACGGTTAGTCGCCATGTTGAAATTGTACTTGTATTCTCTCAAAAAAGCGTTGGCAAGATCCGCCCATGTCTAGATATGAACCCGCTCCAATTGCATGTACCAATCTAAGGATTCCCACTCAAACTATCTTGGAAGCAATGGATCATTAGCTTCTGATCTTGAGCATATGCATGCATTTTCCGGCAGTACATGCGTAAATGGTTCCTCGGGCATGTGAGTCCCTTATATTTTCCAAAGTCATGTACTTTGAATTTAGAACGGAGCACCACATCCATAACTAGACCCATTTTGAGAGAATCGACATCAAAATCATCGTAACCCTCCACAACCTTCAACCTTTTTTCAAGAGCTTTATATTGATTGAGCGCCAAGGGATTCTCAACAATCTTAGGTTGGCATGCCTAAGTAACACCTTCCAAATTAAGATCTCCATATTGTAGATCTATGAAGTTGTCTTCATTGTTGACTGGAATTTGAAAAGTATGGGATGCCCCTGCCTTTGGTGGAGGTGGGACAAACCCTTAAGTATCATCTTGTCTGACCTCTTGTTGAGCTATAGTTGACTTTAGAGGTCCTAATTCTAGATCTTTTCTTGGTTGGTGACCGCTCGATGCACCAATAGTTTTCGCTACTTCTTCAAAGGATGCCCTAGGAATCTGTTCTTTCCTTTTGATGATGTTCTTCAAGGCTAGAAAAACTTGTCACATATCTCCCTTCATCGAGTCGATGATGCCTTTCACCTGCTCCAAATATTCTTTGAATGTAGCTTGATTCTCTTCAATTTCTTCCATCACTTTCTTTTGATGGCCTCTTATTTGATTTAGCAGTCAGAGAGGTTGTGTTTTCTTACCAATGATTTAACTGGAGAATGTTTTTGAAAAATGATAAGTTTTGTGAATGAATTTATGAAATGCAATGTTTGCGAATGTATCGATGCGTATGAATATGCTAGGAGTTTCATTTTTGAATGTTTTATTCACTTGGATTTTCCATATATATATATATATATATATATATCTTAGAATTTGATTTTTTATTGGCGAGCGTCTTAAAAATAAATACACAAATAAGATACAGAAACAAAACTTTTATTGAAATGATAATTGTCCTCAAAACAGGAATACAATCCAGATATCGAAAAATATTAAAACCAAAACATCAAGATTAAATAGCTGAAAGAAATAACAAAGGGAAACAAAAATATTATAAGTGCACCTGTGGATATCTACTCTAAAACCATCAACCACAGTCCTACAAAGCTCGAGGAAGTCTTCAACATCTTTCAGAAGTGGGACCATCACACTTTCTGTGTCTCTCAAACTTCTAGGGATGTCACCAACGAGGTTGTTGGCTAAGAAGGTGAGTTTTGCATACCTATCTTTGTAGAATCGATATTCCTGGTAAAGATCTGGAACTATCTTATGATTATCCTTTTCTGCTATGGAGATCTTTTCATACTGTTCTTCCTAATACAATTTTTCAGCCCTCATCTTCGTATAGAGGCTCCTTTGTATAAGGAAATTCTTTCGGAGGTCTTCTAACTCATGACAAACTTGCTCATATTCATCAATCTTTTGGGAGAGAAGTCTTTCTTCCCTTATCCTCTTGAGATGTTCCCCTACATCCGATTCTTGCCTATCTTGGAGTCTCGTAGTAAGATAATTCATTTTCTCTTCTTGATCTAAAGAAGCTTGTGCCAAACTTTGAATTTGAGCCCTCAAATTTTCTTCCATCTCCTTTTTGTCTTGTAATGCATTTTTATACCACCTAATTAGCTTCCCGATTTCACCAGCAGCATCATCCAAATGTTGGTTATGAGAAACCAAGTTAAAGGTAGAACTCAACGACCCTTCAGTCGAACGTTTCTACTTAAAACTCTCCTTTTCAAATGCTTCACGGTCTTTCTGAATCTGTTGATCTTTGTTGCTGAGGTAGGGCATCAAACAAAAGTAAGTTAATAATTTACCGGGTGATATTTATGTTATATCGTATCGTGTGCACAGAGATTGGTTATTAATTTCGCCGTTCGACAACTTATTAGTTATTGAGTTTGGGGTTTGAATGGGTTGAAAGAAAATGTTATTAACAGAAAATGAATTTAAACAAAAGAAAAACTACTAAGGAAGAACTTATCAGGCATGCATATGTATTCATTCTCACTGACTTAAATCTATCGTCCTGTCATACTCAACCTAACATTAGTAATCAATGTCCTAACGTATTACTCACAACCTAAGTCATTTCTAACCCAATTGAGAGGCCGACTGCATCACCTCGGTAACAATCTCTCAACCACCTCGACAACACAGAAGTCAACAGTGCTCGCCTGCGTCTACGATCTCTCAGAATGACACAAACAACATAGAGGCTTTAAGCTCCGATACCCAAGTAGATGTTAGTTCTTAATCTATCTCTAGAGTTCAGAAACTAATAGATAATCGTCCTAGATAAGAATCTAAGTAGTATATGTCTATAACAACTCAAATCCCTAACACGGAGTAAAAATCCAGGACAACAATCCACAAATATCCATAAAGCAAGTTTTATATAACGCCAAGGGCGACAAATATACGTTAGTTCAAAGAAAATCCATGTAAAAACCAAACCATTAGAGAATACACAAAGAGAAATAGAAATGAACCGCAGATCTAACGGTTTGTCTGCGCAAATTAAAGAGCAATTTACCCCAGATCATCTGTATGCAAGCTTCGTAGTTGTTATCTAAGCTAATCCACTATAAAAATGAAGGTTTGATGAGTTGGGAACAAATACCCCAAAACATAACCTAAAAAATGTGTTTTTCCCCTATTAGCATAATTCCGTCCAGGGGACCGCGCTAAGCGGCAAAATCCCACTAAGCGCACTCTGAAGTGGTGAAAAACACAAGAAGGGGGGGTTGAATTGAAAAACTGAAATCTAATGCAATGAACAAGATATTTTTATCCTGGTTCGTTTGATCTCAAACTACTCCAGTCCACCCGTCAAGGTGATTTCGCCTCTCTCCAACGAGGTCTTAATCCACTATATTCAACTGAATATTACAGACTGCTTTAACAACTGCTAAAGCCTTCTTGATCCAAACCACAACCCGGTTTGTCAAGGTAACACTTTCTTACAAAGAGATAAAACTAAGTGTGTGAATGTTTTCTACAAAACTGTATCACAACTACGATGTATACACAAATTGAAGCTTAGAAACTAGATTGCTAAACAATGATAGAATATCAGAATGTGTGGTTTAGCAAAACTGAGTGAAAGAAGATTTTGATTAGCTTTAGTGCATGTAGAGATTTGGAGAGCATTAGCCATTTCAATCTTCAAAGTCTTGTTTATATAGCACTGAGATGATGAACGTTGGATGCAATATTCTTGATTCAATGCTAATAACAAACTTTCCTTATCGAGCAGATCTTGTCTGGAATGAAGCCGTTGGAATTAATTTGCTTTCAATGCACAGTACCGTTGCTTACTTAATGCAAGTTCTGGCTTGGCTCATTCTGACTCTGCTTCGCTGCTGATGAACTGTTGTGTTTCTTTATCAGAGTGTTGAGCGCAGTCTTGTTCATCAGGCTTCAGCATGTACGTGAGTTGATCATCTGATTCTGTCATTCTGATATGGCAACTTCTGATGCTGGTGTCTGAAACCAAATTCTGATGCTGATTAGATGTGATCTTGCTTATCAATCAGAGTATCTGCAAGTCAGAACATAATAATTTTTAGGCAGCAGATAGTTCATATATGAATATCATAAATAATATATCTTTTCACTTTGTTATCATCAAAACTTAAATATAGGGTAGTAGATTCAAACTTTGTTCTAACAATCTCCCCCTTTTTGATGATGACAAAAACTAGATATTTTTAAATGAAAATAACGTGAAAAGGTATCTGAGATATGCATCAGAGTAATAAGTAAAAGGATAAGGAGTAAAGAGATATCAGAGTTGAGAGATATACTCCCCCTGAGTTTATTACTTCCCTTTGATTACAAGTGTTCTTCAGGATCAGATCTTTTTGCTTTTCTTTGAACGTCAGAGTATCAGAGTCTTTGACTATCAGAAGCTTTATGTCAGAGCAGAGCTTTAGAGCTTTTCTTGTCAGAGCTTTGCTTTGGATCAGAGTATCAGAGCGGATCAGAGCTTCATAGTGATCAGAGCTTCTAGTCTTCAGAGTGTCCAGGAGCTTCCTTGTACCTGTAGACTTTAAGCAAAACAGAAAAACATTTTCAAGTAATAGAGTTAGAATGTTTGAGAATTTCTGTCTAGTTAGCCGTTATTGTTTAAAATATCATTCTTGTTCTCCCCCTTTTTGTCAGCAATTAAAAAGTGTAAGTGATGTGCTAAAACAATTAAGATCAGAAAAACTAGTTATATTAAAAGAGTTCAGAATCAAAACATGAAAATAGTACAAAACATATTCAAGCAGTACATCCGAAAATCAAGGAAAACATGAAAAAGGACATGAATGAAAAAAGACTAACGTTGAGGAGGCAAGCGTGTGAACAGGTTCTCCAGCATGGCTTGGATCTTTTCAGCAGTCTCATTCTGCTT
This sequence comes from Vicia faba, assembly GCA_948472305.1. Taxonomy (NCBI): domain Eukaryota; kingdom Viridiplantae; phylum Streptophyta; class Magnoliopsida; order Fabales; family Fabaceae; genus Vicia; species Vicia faba. The sequence goes on from OX451735.1 coordinate 1,209,871,955, forward strand.
GTGCACCATGCTGACAACAGTGTCAATCTTGCTATCCTGCACATCCATTCTTTCTTTCATCTTCTGGTCGCTTTCATCCATCCGCTGCTGCAGACGCATGTCATTCAGCCTTAGTTCTTCCAGAGTCTGCCTGTCCAAGGCAGCTTGAGAAGCATCAGAAGCAGGAAGCTTCTGAGAGCTTTCAGCAACATCTTCTGCTTGACTTTCTTCAGCTTGAATGGTCTTGTCTTCTTCTGATTGCACCTTTGCAGCTTGCTGTTTCTCAGACCAAGGTTCACTATCCAGAGGGAGCACGTCTTCTTTCAGAAGCTGACTTCCAACTTCATTCAGAAGCTTGCTGAAATTTTGTTGTGCCTGCTCATAGTTGATATCCTGCAACTTGAGGGCTTCAGCACGTACCCAAAGTCTGAATTGTGACCAGAGCTGATCAGAAGCAGCTGGGTCAATCATTCCAGGACAGACTTGCTTCAAAGAAGCAATCCATTGCAGCACACCTGTTTCAAAATTCATAATACCAGAGCCAACATCTGGTTGTTTTGGTTTTGGGATGGCAATTTTATGTTTCAGATCAGCAAGACGGTCAAGACTGGTTAAGTCTATGAAAGTCCTGCTGGGGTTTTCGGAGGTTTTCTGGGCAGCTGTTTGTTTTGGAGATGGAGTATCAGAATCAGAGATTATGATTGGACTGGGTGGTGTTTTGGGAGTATTTGGTGGTGTAGATTCTGATGAGGATGGCAATTGTGCTAAGGTGATAGTTGTTCCACCTGGCAGCTGGATTGCCAAAGGTGATGGTTAAGGTGAATGAGGTTCAGATGGTTGAGGAGAAGGAGTTTCAGAGTGATGAAACTCTGGTTGAGGTGATGGTGGATTAATTTCTAGTTGGGGAGAGGGAGACGGAATTGCTGGTTGAGGAGAAGTTGTAGGAATTTCTGATTGTTTAGGGATAAGGGGTTCTTCTGGAATTGGTGAAACTGGTTGTTGTTGTTGTTCTGGTTCTTCAGCAGATTGCTGTTGTTCTGGTTGTGGAGGAGGGACAATTTGTGGTTCAGAGATTGGTTGATCAGAGGTGTGTTGATCAATGTCAGACAGCACTTGGTCAATTGCTGATGTTGTTGATATTGTTGGTTGTTTGGGATGTTTGGTTCTGGGTCTTCTGAGTTTTAATGCCTCAGAAGGGTCCTCTTCTGGTACAGTGTCATCTATGGTAGGGATGGGGATTGAGATTCTATGAGAGGTTTGAGGAGGAATAGATGCTGGAATAGTAGAAGAATTTAAAACAGAAGCAGCAGATGAATTACCTCTTTTCCTGGGTGTCTGCTGGGATGATCCTTCTGATGGTGCCTTCCTCTTCTTCGTCTTCTTCAGAGTCACTTCTTGCTGAGGTTGATGCAGAGCTTTGATAATCAGATTTGGATCTGAACCATCTGCCTTGCATGCATCCAAGTACCTGAGAACCACCTCTGGTTTGGATTCTATTTCAGAAAATAACGGAAAGTCACTCAGAGGCACTCTTCTGCTGGTGATATCAGCAATAGGAGTAGCTCTGGGTTCCTTCTGAATATTCTCTATCAGCTTCATCTTCTTCAAGTTCCTTGCGTTCAGAGGTTTCCCAACTGTTGGTTCAATAGTGCTTAGCTCTTGAGCTTCTATCAGATGCTCTATCAGCCTATTCTCTGTCAGAATATCTGATATCAACCTTCCAAAGGGTATCCAATCCCTCTTGGTTCTTTCTTCTTCCCTGGTTTCCTTCACACTTGTTCTGAGGTGGTTGAACAGGAAGTGAGTCAGATTGATCTTTACCTTCTGATCAATAAAGTAGATCAGAAACTGCTGATCCACATTTATGTAATCCGGAGAACTGGTTGGTTTCCTGTGGTTGAAGCACCCCAGAATTATCTTAGCCCAAACTCTGTAATGATCCTTCAGATCTTTAATCTTGCTGTTGGGCACCCCATGAGTGAAAATCCTTGCAGCTATCACACCTACATCAGCACATCTTTCATCCATGTCCACACAACGGATGCCACCGCCACTGTAACCTATTAGCCTTGCAATGTGATCCTCAGTGATCACAATCTTCTTCCCCATAACAAAGGAGGTGACTAGATGTGTTGAAGCCTTGGCGTGAATCCAGAATTCCTTGACTAGCATTGGGAATGTTGGTCCAACCAACCTGTCAAAATACCTTTCCCACTTCTGTGCCCTAACTTCTTCAGTTAGGTCAAAACTGTTCTCCTTCAAGCTTCCAAAATCAATGATTAATTCAGAAAGCACTTCAAGATTCTTCACAGGAGTGAGGAGAGTTCTGAATGGCACTTGATATTGCTCAGATGATGCTTTCTTCTAAGGACCTGCAGAAGCACTGCTGGAGGTTGCCATGTTCACACTAAAAGGGTTTTGAGAATAAACTGAGGAAAATAGGTTTTGCAAGAGATGAACACAGAAATATGCATAAAATGCTTGAGTATTAGTGAGAAAACGTAAAGAATGAGAATGAGAGATTAATGTGTTTAAATAGAGTTTCAAAAATATTTTGAAAAGATAAACGTTTTTTAAGAGAGAGAAAAATCATGATTGCATTTTAAAAGCATGATTACTTTTCATTAAATGCTTGCTGATTTTGGGGGATTTGAGAAAGATACTTAAAAACGGTTACCAGACATGTGTCTCAATGCACCCAATCAGCGCTTTGCCTTCTCAGAAGCGTGCATGCATTCTGCTTCAGAGATATGCTGATGATTGGATGACACTTGTTTGATGTAGTGATCAGCACGTCTGTCTTTGAGCTTAGACTCTCAGATCTTTAGACTTGCATCTGATACAATCTGCATGTTCTATCTTTCTGAAAGAAGATTAATCAGAAGTTCATAGTAAAACAATTACATTCTGAAGGTAAATATATTGAATTAAAACATTTTCACTCTGGACAGATTTTCATGCTGAGATGTTTCAGAATGAAATTAAACCTATCTTCTGAAAGGGGTTTAGTAAAGACATCAGCCCATTGATGGTCTGTATCTATAAATTTTAAGTTCAAAATACCTTTCTGAATATAGTCCCTAATGAAGTGATGTTTTATTTCTATATGCTTAGCTCTAGAATGTAAAATGGGATTCTTACTTAAGCAAATAGCAGAAGTATTATCACAAAGTATAGGAATGTTACTCTCAAAAATCTGGAAGTCTTCAAGCTGACTTTTCATCCAGAGAATTTGTGTGCTACATCCTGCTGCTGCTATGTACTCAGCTTTTGCTGTTGATAGTGCTATTGTTGATTGCCTTTTGCTGGACCAAGAGATCAGATTTTCTCCCAGAAACTGGCAGCTTCCAGAAGTACTTTTACGTTCCACTCTGTCTCCAGCAAAATCAGCATCACAGTAGCCTACTAAGCTGTAATCGCTAGATTTTCTATAAAACAAACCCAGATTAGTAGTACCTTTCAGATACTTGAAAATTCGCTTAACAGCTGTTAAGTGAGATTCTCTAGGATCTGATTGGAATCTAGCACAGATACAAACACTGAATAATATGTCAGGTCTTGAAGCAGTCAGATAGAGGAGAGAACCAATCATACCTCTGTAGACTTTCTGTTCTACATTTTTGCTTACCTCTTCTCTTTCCAGAATGCACGTGGGATGCATTGGAATCTTTGATGGCTTACATTCTGAGAGGTCAAATTTCTTCAGAAGATCTCTGATGTATTTGCTCTGATGAATGTAAGTTCCCTCTGGAGTTTGATTGATCTGAATTCCTAGGAAGAATTTCAGTTCCCCCATGAGGCTCATCTCAAATTCTGCCTGCATACACTTAGCAAATTTTCTTCCAAGAGAAGGATTAGTAGAACCAAAAATAATATCATCAACATAAATTTGACAGACTAAGATGTCATTCTTAACTGATTTACAGAATAGAGTAGTGTCCACTTTCCCTCTGGTGAATTCATTTTCTAACAGAAAGTTACTTAGCCTTTCATACCAAGCTCTGGGAGCTTGTTTCAGACCATACAGTGACTTCTTTAGTTTGAAAACATGTTCTGGATGTTTTGTATTTTCAAAACCTGGGGGTTGGTGTACATAAACTTCTTCTTCTATATAACCATTTAAGAATGCACTTTTGACATCCATCTGATACAGAGTGATGCCTCTATTAATAGCAAATGAAATTAAAAGTCTGATAGATTCTAACCTGGCGACTGGGGCAAAGGTTTCTGTATAGTCTATCCCCTCTTGCTGACTATAACCTTGTGCAACCAGTCGTGCCTTGTTTCTGATGACTTCACCTTGTTCATTTAGCTTGTTTCTGAACACCCATCTTGTTCCAATGACGTTGAATCCTTTTGGTCTGGGAACGAGATCCCATACGTCATTTCTGGTGAATTGATTCAGCTCTTCTTGCATTGCCAGAATCCAGTCATTATCCAGAAGTGCTTCATCAATAGAAGAAGGTTCAATCAGAGACACAAGTCCCATAAGTGTTTCTTCAGAGTTTCTGAAGCTTGCTCTTGTTCTGATTGGATCTTCCTTTCTTCCTAGGATAGTCTCTTCTGGGTGATCCAAGCTGCTTCTGGGTAATATCTTCTGAGGTTGATTAGCAGCTGTTGTAGGATTGCTAGCAGTGCTCCTTTCAGACGTTGAAGGAATGTCTGTGTTGAGAGCTTCTGATGACTTATCTTCAGAACCTGCAAATTCAATTTCTATACCTGCAAAAACTTCATTCTGCTTTGACTTTTCAGAGTCAAGCTTATCATCAAAACGAACATTAATTGATTCTTCCACAATCTGTGTTTCTGTATTGTATACTCTGTACCCTCTTGAGCGTTCAGAGTATCCTAACATAATACACTTCTGTGCTTTAGAGTCAAACTTGTTCAAATAATTCTTTGTATTTAATATAAAGCAAGTACATCCAAATGGATGAAAATATGAAATGTTGGGCTTTCTGTTCTTCCACGATTCATATGGAGTCTTTTCCAGAATAGGTCTTATTGAGATTCTATTCTGAATGTAGCACGCTGTGTTTATTGCCTCTGCCCAGAAGGTCTTAGCAACGTTTGTCTCATTGATCATGGTTCTGGCCATTTCTTGCAATGTTCTGTTCTTTCGTTCTACAACTCCATTTTGTTGGGGAGTTCTAGGACAAGAGAAATCATGCAGAATGCCTCTGTTATTAAAGAATGACTCAAAATCTTTGTTTTCAAATTCTCCACCATGATCACTTCTGACTTTAACGATTCTAAGATCCTTTTCATTCTGAACTAGGTTACAGAAGGTAACAAACACATAGTGTGACTCGTCCTTGTGTCTTAAGAACTTTACCCATGTCCATCTGCTATAGTCATCTATGATTACTAACCCATACTTCTTACCACTAACTGAAGCAGTTTTAACTGGTCCAAATAAGTCAATGTGCAGAAGTTCTAATGGCTTAGAGGTAGAAACAACATTTTTGGATTTAAAAGAAGGTTTTGCAAATTTGCCTTTCTGACATGCTTCACACAGAGCATCTGAATTGAACTTCAAATTAGGAAGTCCTCTGACCAGATTGAGTTTGTTAATCTGAGATATTCTTCTCATACTAACATGCCCCAATCTTCTGTGCCAGATCCACTGCTCGTTGTTAACAGACAGAAGACATTTTACATTCTGACTCTTTAGTTCAGAAAGTTTGATTTTGTAAATGTTGTTTTTCCTCTTACCATTAAACAGGATAGTCCCATCTTTCTGACTAACAACTTTACATGATTTTTGATTAAAGATTATATCATAACCGTTATCACTTAATTGACTTATGGATAACAGATTATGCATCAATCCATCTACTAGCAGAACATTATTAATAGAGGGAACATTTCCATTACCTACAGTTCCAGAGCCAATTATCTTTCCCCTCTGATTGCCTCCAAAGCCAACGTGGCCTCCAGGCTTAAGTTCCAGGCTTTGGAACATATGCCTTCTTCCCGTCATGTGTCGTGAGCAGCCAGAGTCCAGGTACCATGACTGGTGTTTCTGACTTGTTGCTAAAGATATCTGCAACATGTATTATTTTATCCTTAGGTACCCAGATTTTCTTGGGTCCTGATTTGTTAGTTTTACCAAAACTCTGGTTGAATTTTGGTTTCACAGAGTGCTTACTGCTAGTGTATTTGATATCATGTGTGTGACCATATACAAAATGTGAATTCAGAGGAGTGTGTTTAATGGTTAAGTCCATGACATTCTTTGGTGTAGGAACCTTACCTTGGTATCCTATTCCTTTCCTGCCGTTTCTGCTAACTCCATAGATCATTGAAGCCATTCTGCTTCTATCTATGCTTTTAGCTAGGAACTTCTGGAAACTATGATCATACTCCTTGATGATCTCATCAGCATTGCTGGGAGTTTCAGAAATTGGTTCCTTCTGAGAGTTTTGTAAAGTGTTTTCTAATTTTGAAATCTTATTTCTCAGCTCAGAATTTTCCAATTTGAGACTCTTAGTCTTATTAGAGTCAGATTCAAGATTCCTTTTCAGGTTTCTGAATTTAACTCTAATTTGCTGATACCGTTCCAGAATCTCATTAAGGCTTTCAACAAGTTCAGCCTTTGTAAAGTTAACAGCAAAGTTAGGAAATACCTCTTCAGTGTCTGATTCTGAGTCTGATTCAGAAGCTTCACTATCTTCTGAGATGTTAGCCATGAGAGCTATGTTTGCCCTCTCATCATCTGATTCTGAGTCAGCTTCAGACGAGTCAGAGTCATCCCATGTAGCCATGAGACTTTTCTTCTTCTCTCTTCCAAACTTCTTTTTGGGCTTTTCCCTCTGAAGCTTTGGGCAGTCACTCTTATAGTGTCCTTGCTCATTGCACTCATAGCAGATGATGTCTTTGGTGTTTGGCTTTTTGCTACTGGAGGAGCCTTCAGATCTTCTGTATCCAGAGGAAGAATCTGTCCTTCTGTATCTGGAAGAAGACTCGTTCTGATCAGATCTTCTGGGATTCCTGAACTTCCTTTGTCTTTGCTTCCACAGTTGATTTACTCTTCTGGAGAGGAGGGAGAGTTCGTCTTCTTCTGATGAGGATCCATCAGATGTTTCTTCAACTACCTACAAAACTTTAGACTCAAATTTTTTGTTAGATTTTAATGCTAAAGGCTTACCTTGCTTCTGAGGCTCATCAGCTTCTAGCTCTATCTCATGACTTCTGAGGGAGCTGATAAGTTCCTCCAGAGTGATTTTGTTGAGATCTTTAGCTAGCTTCAGAGCTGTAACCATAGGTCTCCACTGCTTGGGTAAACTTCTGATGATTTTCTTGACATGGTCAGCAGTAGAGTATCCTTTGTCCAGAACTTTGAGACCAGCTACCAGAATCTGGAATCTAGAGAACATGGTTTCAATGGATTCAGATTCTTCCATTTTGAACGCCTCATACTTCTGAATGAGCGCCAGAGCTTTTGTTTCTTTGACCTGAACGTTGCCCTCATGCGTCATTCTGAGTGAGTCAAAAATATTCTTTGCTGTGTCTCTGTTGGAGATCTTTTCATACTCAGTATAGGAGATGGCGCTGAGGAGGATGGTTCTGGCCTTGTGGTGATTCTTGAAGTCACGCTTTTGTTGATCAGACATTGATTTTCTGTCAATCTTCTGACCGCTTGCATTCATAGGGTGCGTGTATCCATCTGTCACCATATCCCACAAATCAGCATCATGTGCCAGAAAGAAGCTTTCAATTCTGTCTTTCCAGTAATCAAAGTTTTCTCCATCAAAGACTGGAGGTTTACCGCTGAATCTGTCTCTGTCCTCATTGTTGTCATTGCTGATGTGAGAATTGTTTCCTGCCATTGTGTTTTTCTGACGCTGGATCTTGTACTGACACGGTTAAGTGTTTTAGCTCAGAACCAGGCGCTCTGATGCCAATTGAAGTGGTGAAAAACACAAGAAGGGGGGGTTGAATTGAAAAACTGAAATCTAATGCAATGAACAAGATATTTTTATCCTGGTTCGTTTGATCTCAAACTACTCCAGTCCACCCGTCAAGGTGATTTCGCCTCTCTCCAACGAGGTCTTAATCCACTATATTCAACTGAATATTATAGACTGCTTTAACAACTGCTAAAGCCTTCTTGATCCAAACCACAACCCGGTTTGTCAAGGTAACACTTTCTTACAAAGAGATAAAACTAAGTGTGTGAATGTTTTCTACAAAACTGTATCACAACTGTGATGTATACACAAATTGAAGCTTAGAAACTAGATTGCTAAACAATGATAGAATATCAGAATGTGTGGTTTAGCAAAACTGAGTGAAAGAAGATTTTGATTAGCTTTAGTGCGTGTAGAGATTTGGAGAGCATTAGCCATTTCAATCTTCAAAGTCTTGTTTATATAGCACTGAGATGATGAACGTTGGATGCAATATTCTTGATTCAATGCTAATAACAAACTTTCCTTATCGAGCAGATCTTGTCTGGAATGAAGCCGTTGGAATTAATTTGCTTTCAATGCACAGTACCGTTGCTTACTTAATGCAAGTTCTGGCTTGGCTCATTCTGACTCTGCTTCGCTGCTGATGAACTGTTGTGTTTCTTTATCAGAGTGTTGAGCGTAGTCTTGTTCATCAGGCTTCAGCATGTACGTGAGTTGATCATCTGATTCTGTCATTCTGATATGGCAACTTCTGATGCTGGTGTCTGAAACCAAATTTTGATGCTGATTAGATGTGATCTTGCTTATCAATCAGAGTATCTGCAAGTCAGAACATAATAATTTTTAGGCAGCAGATAGTTCATATATGAATATCATAAATAATATATCTTTTCACTTTGTTATCATCAAAACTTAAATATAGGGTAGTAGATTCAAACTTTGTTCTAACACACTCCGCTGTCATGAAAAAAAAACCAGCATCTTGTTTTCTCCATAACTTGAGAACTCTAACTCCGATTTACACCCGGTTTGAAGCGTTAGAAATCTTATTCAATTATCTTTATAACAATTAAATAATATCAACCAAATTAATGATTTCTTGCTCTTTGATTTTAAGCCTTATATGTTGACGAGTTGCTCAAAATTGCGCTTTTGAAGCCGTGTCTTCGACACTTTATTGCTCATGCTCCAAATACGCATCAATACCTATAAAATGAATAGAAAAACATAAAATGGTAAAATATGTACACAAAAACACAATTAAACATAAACTAAATGTATTTACATAAAAGTCAGGATTATTTAACAATATTAACAAGCAAAAAGTCGATAAGTGCAACAAAAAGTATATACAAAAATATCTACAATTTGCACTTATCAATCTTTGGACTAAATCTAGCGTTGCATTTGTATTTTCTCCTTAGATAAGTTATGAAGGCTAAGCTCCAATTCTTGTTTCTCCTTTTGAGCTTGATTCAAAGCTTTCTTCAAGGTGTCTATTTCTTCTAAGGACATAGGCAGAGGATCTGGGACATCTGGCTTGTATTCAGGATCAATGTCAAGTGGTAACTTAATTACTTATACCCTATCCAAAACCCATCGAATGTAAGGTTATTTCGCCATAACATTATTCCTTTCATCTTTTCTCTTGTTAACCCTACTCCAAGCTCGGATGATCTTGTTGAGCAACTCCCTGTTGTTTTTGCCCATGTCATGAATGATTAATTGTTGAAGTTGTTCATCAGAGGGTTTATCCTCCAAAGGGTACCCTAGTTGTCGCAAATTCAAAGTAGGGTTGTAATTGATGCAACCACGTGACCCAATCAATGGAACATTTGAAAAATCTCTGCAACTGTAAATGATATCAGCAATATTTAGCTTCCTCACATACCACAACACAGAATCAACAATAAAAGATCTTAAGTTTTTAGGGAACTCAAATCGTGTCAAAGTTTTAATCATATAGTCCTCCTTATAGAGGTGAGACATAGGGTGTCCCCATAACGACAAGTAAACATCTTCAAAGCTCTTTCAGAAAATTTCCTTTTGAAGGTTTTGATCTTCTTCATATCTGGCTTGACGACACTAATACAAACAAGTTGTTTCCCTCTGAAATTCGTTTTTAATACTTCACCAAAAACCTTTGAATGTTTTTTAAATATTGTGAATAAAACAAACAAAAAGAATGGAGAATAATAAATATGGGAAATGCAATATGTATGAATTCATGATTGTGTGTCATAGTGTTGTACCCCAAAATTTTCCCTCCCATTTTCCCTCAAGACATTCTTATAAGGTCCTCAAATGCTCAAGTTGGCTCAAGAATTGATCAGACAAATTCTCCTTTAAAACAATGAGAACACAACTAGGGTTTTGTGTCTCACAAGGGAGATTGGGTTCTAAAGGTCTCAAGTGGTTTTCATAGTTCTCCAAGGTCTTCAAGAATGCTCATGTCAAGTTTCATGCCTTGCATCACAAGTTTGCTTAGTCAATGGCTCAGATGGCTAAAAATCAATTGTATTGGGTAAAAAGTCAATTATGGTCAACATACAGTCAAACCTCGAGATTTTTGGTCAAAATCAACATTTGAAGTTATATCCATCATTTGATCAAGGTTTGATCATGATTCCTTAAGAAAAGTCCTCAAATCATCAAAAGTCAAAAATTGCCAAATTAGGGTTACCTTAGGAGAAGTCAACTGAACTTTGACCAAGCATAACTTTCACATGCTTCATCATATTTTCCCCAATGAAAGCCCATTTTGAAGGAAATTCAATTCTCTACAACTTTGTCTCTCTAATCTCAAGTCCAAAAAATACATCATTTGAGAGATATAAGCCAATACATTACAAATCATTTCAAAAGTCAACAAAAAAAACACTTTTTGTCAAGGCAACTTACATTAAGATAAATTCTTGAAGAAAAAAAGATCAACATAGAGGTTGTAGAGGACATCTTAAGCTTTCCAAAAAGTCCAAGATCACTTTCAATAGATGAAAATTGAGAGGGTTATGACCATTGCAAGTTGAGAAATTTTAAGCAAATGCATGAAGTTCAAATTTAGGCAAGCTTGATATTTTGGGCTATTGGGCCATGGTTTAAGAGTCCAAACGTGTATTATGCTCTTCATACACCTCAAATCTTATCCTTACACCCCTTGACCTTTTTTTATTTTAATTATTTTAATTATTTTTCATTTATTCATTAATAATATAAAATAAATAAGATAAGAATCATATCTTTTTACACAAGGTCCAAGTGCACATATTTTTGCCCTAATTTTCCCTATAAAATCTCATTACTTCCCATACAACAAGACACAAAAAAACTTGCCTCTTAACTTGTCAAAATTTCCAAATATTTTCAAGAACCCTAAAGTTTTCAAACCCTATTTTCAAGCCCTTTTACTACAAAACCTCCATTCCATTCTCTTCCACAAGCATATATAGTAAGTTTGGACCAAATTTGATTGTCCAAAACATGTGAAAACACCATACGTGCATCTCCGATTTCATAAACTTTATAAATTTCATATTTTAATTTTTGTTTGGTTTTATGCCATACTAATGCTACTAACGCACTCCTGAGATGTTTTTGAACAGGTTTGGATCATTATCGTGATCCCATGCAGTCAGAACCATAGGATATCATGTTTCCTGCGATCTGTACCATTTGCATTATAGCGGCCAAACCATAGATTTTTAGATCAAAATAACATCATCATTGGATTCGCAACCCTCAATTTAGGAGGGGTAGGATGTTTTTTATTACTAACCTTGCTTATTTTGCAGATTGAATAAAAGAGAGTCACCGGAGAAGACGACCGGAGCTAAGGCTCTGACGCCTCTCCGGTCAATATATTCTGATTTGTATTATATATTTATTGCTTCATTTATATTAACGGGTGAAAAGAGACCCCAATGGTAGAAGCGTGCATGTTAGAATGTTATGGTACCAAGGCATGGCTTCGATCCATGCCTCTGGTATTTTATTTTCAATATCTTTGTTCTATTGCAGATTCAGCGTAGCAAGCCTTCGCAAGCCCATCGTGCATCCTCATCTCATCACCATCAGATCTGGTCATCACAGTTGACCAAAGGGCTAAGCGTCCCAGATTTACACGCCTATGAGGAATCCTCCATGGAGAGCCACACTGAATCTGTTACAAGCGCATGGGCTTGCTGTTTGGGCCTAGCAAATTACTTCTCCACACTCCCAGATTTACTTCTTTCAGGCCCAATATTTTCTTTTATTCTTCATATTTTCTTTTTTACTTTTTATTTATTCATTTAATTAAAATACAACAAATTAATTTTATTTATAAAAAAATATAATAATTAGACTTAGGATTTTTTTCCATTAATTTGTATTAAAAATAATTAGACATTAGGTTTTTTTTATATAATTAACTTATTTTCCTAAAAAAGAGAATTTAGAAATAATTAGATTTTGATTATTTTATCACCACTTTAATTTTTTCCATAAATTAAACATCAAATATTTTTTCTATTAAAAAATCCCAAAGCAGTTTCCTTTCATGTTTTTCTTTATTGTACGATCTTCGCGAACCTTATTATTTCCGCATTATTTTCCTAATTTATGTAACTGCTAATGGGTTGTAATAGCTTTAATTAGGGTTTACTGTTTTGCCCCCGATTTTATGGTTTTGTATCCCCTTTCTCGAACCTTGTAATAGTTTAGGTTTACTTTTTGCACCTTTACTTTCTGCAGTTTACTGCTTTCCTTATAACTGCTAGTAATTAGGCATGTATGGCAAGACATATAAACGAACCTAGCTAACCCTAAATGCAAGATAAAATAATTGAATTGAATCACTTTTCACATGCTCACCTCTAGGGTAACCTCACTTGTTGCCTCAAAAAACAGTCATGTCCCTCGAACGTGGGGACGCTTTAGCAAAGTCCCTCCGATACAAAAGATCATAGTCCCTCGATGACCCTTACGATGCTGCCTTCGGTAAACGATCTTAGTCCCTTACGATAAATTGCTAAAGCGCCCCTACAAGTTGCCTTTATAACTGTATGATGACCCGTGCCTGTCCCTTCACATCTAACGATAAGGCGTCCTACTAACCAATGGTAGAGTAGCAATATCTAAAGGAGAAGGAAAATAACATGAAAGACTTTTGAGTAGGTAGATAGATCGTAATCGCTTGCTCACAAAAGTAAAAAATCTCTTACACAAAACACTTTTCTCTGAAATATTTTCAAAAACAAACACTATGTACGCATTCTCAACTGATACGAGAATCATTACAAAGTTGTCGTACTTAGGCATTTTTTCAAAATATTTTTAAACAATCACACACATAAAGCATGTTTTCAAAAGTGAGCTAGCGATTAAGAGCCCGTAGATAACTACGGATGAAAAGGATGCTAACACCTTCCCTTTTCATAACCTACCCCCCGAACTCAAAAAAATCTCGAAGGTCTTTCCTGTTCTTTTCACCCTTTCCTTATTGGATAAAAGAAAAGTCGATGGCGATTCTAGCTATCCGCAACATTTGTGATAAAACACAAAACAAGTCAGTTATTTCACTGTATTACAGAACTGGCGACTCTGCTGGGGATAACTAAAAGTGAGGTTACCTTAGAGTTAGATCACTTTTAAATGATTTCCTTGTTTGATTTGTTTGCTTTATTTTTAAAGGGTTGTTTGGGTTATTTCTTACAAAGATCCTATACCCGGATCTGGGGAACATTTTAGGTAAGTAGAAATATATCATGGAAACTATACGGTGTATACCGATATGGTTTAAGTGATGAATACGTTAGTGCGACACATTGGTTTGTACTATTATCCATGGATTCAGTTGGGGAGCATACTAGGATACCACGTGGTGTCATAAGAACTAACTGACCTTAGAACCTTAATTGATCTAACTTATCCACTAGAAGGTAGTGATATAGCCGGCTTTGGTGTAGTCCAAAGTTGGTTGATACTCGATACTACACTCATTGAGATTTGACTCTCGAGTTTTGTTTGGTGGCAAGTAAGTTTCTGTGCTAGACGAAGCTTGTGGGAAAATCTGTGATATTGAGATCCCTAGAACCCATGCAAGCTTTAAACCTAAGGCCTCTGCGTTCTTTACTTGTGTTTGATTATCTATTTGAACATGACATCATGACATCATAACATCATAACATCATAACATCATGACTAAACATTTCAAAGATCTAGGGGATTTATCTTTGTTCTGTGTTGCAGGGTCATGGCTTCCTGTTTTAGGAATACTATCCAGATTAACTTCATAAGGATACCTTCCAAGCTTGAGGAATTAGTCTCAAAGGTTCCTGACAATTCTCAATTCACCAAGAGACATGGTCATCTACTCAGTTTGGTTACTACTAGATTTTAGGAAGACATGATGAGCGTTCTTTTCAAGTTCTTTGATCCGAAGCATCACTATTTTACCTTCCCGAATTATCAATTGGTACTCAAAATGAAAGAATTCTCTAATTTGCTCGAAGTACCTATTCTTGATCAGATACCTTTCACTAGTCTAGAGCAAGCTCTGAAACCTGAAGACGTTGCAGTAGCCTTACATCTGAAACAACCAGACATTGTATCTGATTTTGAAACAAGGAATGAAGTTAAGGGTTTCTCTCCTAAATTTATGATAGAGAAGGCTCAGGGATTTCTAGATGTCATGAACCTTCGTGCTTTTAAGGATATGTTGGCCTTTCTGATCTATGGGTTAGTACTATTCCCTAATCTAGACCAATTCATAGATGTGAATGCCATTAAAATATTTCTCACTCATAATTTGGTACCTACTTTGCTCGGAGATGTCCTGCATTCTCTCCACACTCATACCATTAAGAAGCGAGGAACTCTTATATGTGGCATACCTCTACCGTCTAGGTGGTTTATTTCGCACCTGCTCCGACCAGGGATAAAGAATGAACAAGGTTTGAGGTGGTCTCAAAGATTGATGTCACTCACTCACGCAGATATCCATTGGTGTTCTCGATCTCAGACAAAGGTCACTATTATTGATCGCTATGGGGAATTCCCAAATGTACCACTCCTTGGCATAAGAGGGGGTGTTGTACCCCAAAATTTTCCCTCTTATTTCTCAAGATTTTTCTCATAAAATTCCTACTGGGTCAATGCTGCACAAGTGCAATTGGATCATATTGGATTTCCAAGCATCTGGTCAAAGAGGAAACTATTGAAAGAGAAAAGCAGATAAATTTGATCTTTTTGACAAAATTGAAGAAAAGAAGTTTGCTTCGATTCATACTAGCTTCGAATGAACATTGCTTCGATTCATACTCAGCTTCGACTGAATTCTCCCCTGCAAGCTAGCTTCGACTAGGCATTTGTTTCCCTTAAAACAACATCTTTTGATTCATAAGGCATGAGCCTCTTGTTGGTTTCTTTTGATTCAGAAGTTAGTGGCTCCATACCAGCTTCCTTCAATTCAGAAGGCAAGGGCTTTCTGAAAGTCTCCTTCGATTCAGAAGTTAGTGGCTTCATGCTGGTCCCTTTTCGATTCATAGGGAAATGGCCTTCTGAAAGTGTCCTTCGATTTCGAAGGCAATGGTCCCTTGCATGATTCCTTCGATTCACAAAGCCAGGACTTCCTTAAGGCTAGCAGACACAAGGAAATAGCCTCCTACAGCTTTCCTTCAACTCAGAAGCCAATGGTATTGCATGTTTTCCAAATTCACAAGGCAGAAATTCGACTTCATGCTACCACCCACAAAGCAGGGACCTTTTGCATACATCCTTCAATTACACAATTTTCACCCTATAGAGAACTCCTGCATGCAAGCTTCGATTGCACCATTGGCCTTACATGTTTTCTTTGGTCCACAATGCAATGGTTACTTGCATGTGAGCTTCGATTGAGCAAGGGCCTCTTGCAGATTTTTCTTGATGACTACCTACATACTAACTTCGACTGGGCTTGGTTTCCCTTTGAAAAATTTTCCTTCGATTCAGAAGGAAATGACCTCCCGAAAGCTTCCTTCGATTCAAAAGGTAGTGGCTTCATACTGGCTTCCTTTGATTCAGAAGCAATGGCCTTCTGAAGGTTTCCTTCGATTGCACCATTTAGACATCCTACATGCACCTTTTGTTTGGGCATATGGCCTCCCTTCAATACAAGCTTTGGTTACATATTTCGTTTGGGTATGAATTTTCCTTCGATGCAAGTTTAATCCATAAGCATCGTTTGGGCATGTTGCTCCCTTCGACACATGAGTGGAAAATAGAATTTTTGAAGGAACACTGATCAAATCCATAAGCCATGCTACATGATCTTACTTTACAGGCCTCAATGCTTGTGTTTCACTCCATAATTAATTTTTTACGTCATGAATTAAGTTATTATCCAGATAATTAAGCCTTTGTCCAAAAGATTTTTTCATGAAGTCAACTTGTTAGTACAAAATTTGTCTTAAGCCCATGCTTTGCTGAAATCTTGATTATACTTCACCATAAGTCAGGGTAGTCAGCCCCTTTTAACCAACAACTTTAGTACTTCACCTTGGGATCATGGAAAATCTGACATAGCTTAATATTCACTTTTCAACCAAGCCATATTTTTGTTCAAACTCCCAAACCTTTTCTCTATAAATAGGGAAACCATTGACAAAGAAAAGGGCTAGATTTTTGTTGTAGAGAAAAACCATCCAATCCTCAAACACTCTCAAACTCTCAAACTCTCCAACATTCTCAAACCTTCAAAACTCTAAAACTTTCACATGAAATCTCAGGTCCCTTCATACAGTAGTGAACCCTTCGATTCATTCACTCAAACTGCAGTATAACAAAACCTTCGGTTTCCTCATAGCTGTCAAGTACCAACCTTTTGATTCAAGCAGAGAAGTGTGTTAGAACAAAGTTTGAATCTACTACCCTATATTTAAGTTTTGATGATAACAAAGTGAAAAGATATATTATGTATATGATTCATGTATGAACTATCTGCTGCCTAAATTATTACGTTCTGATTTGCAGATACTCTGATTGATATAAGCAAGATCACACCTAATCAGCATCAGAAATTTGGTTCCTGACATTAGCATCAGAAGTTGCCATATCATAATGTCAGAATCAGATGATTAACTCTCGTATATGCTGAAGTCTGATGAACAGAACTGCGCTCAACACTCTGATAAAGAAACACAACAGTTCATCAGCAGCTAAGCAGAGTCAGAATGAGCCAAGCCAGAACTTGCATTAAGTAAGCAACGGTACTCTGCATTGAAAGCAAATTAATACCAACGGCCTCATTCCAGACAAGATCTTCTCATTAAGGAAAGTTTGTTAATAGCATTGAATCAAGAATATTGCTCCAACGTTCAACATCTCAGTGCTATATAAACAAGACTTTGAAGATTGAATTGGCTAATGCTCTCCAAATCTTTACACGCATAAAAGCTGATCAAAATCTTCCTTCTCTCAGTTTTGCTAAACACTACACATTCTCTTATTCAATCATTGTTTAGCAATCTAGTTTCTAAGCTTTAAGTTGTGTATACATCACAGTTGTGATACATTTTTGTAGAAAACATTCACACACTTAGTTTTATCTTCTTTGTAAGAAAGTGTTTCCTTGACAAACCGGGTTGTGGTTTGCATCAAGAAGGCTTTAGCAGTTGTTAAAGAAGTCTGTAATATTCAGTTGAATATAGTGGATTAAGACCTCGTTGGAGAGAGGCGAAATCACCTTGACGGGTGGACTGGAGTAGTTTGAGATCAAACGAACCAGGATAAAAATATCTTGTTCATTGCATTGATTTTCAGTTTTACAATTCAACCCCCCCTTCTTGTGTTTTTCACTACTTCAATTGGCATCAGAGCGCCTGGTTCTGAGCTAAAACACTTAACCGTGTCAGTACAAGATCCAGCGTCAGAAAAACACAATGGCAGGAAACAATTCTCACACCAGCAATGACAACAATGAGGACAGAGACAGATTCAGCGGCAAACCTCCAGTCTTTGATGGAGAAAACTTTGATTACTGGAAAGACAGAATTGAAAGCTTCTTTCTGGCACATGATGCTGATCTGTGGGATATGGTGACAGATGGATACACGCACCCTGTGAATGCAAGCGGTCAGAAGATTGATAGAAAAACAATGTCTGACCAACAAAAGCGTGACTTCAAGAATCACCACAAGGCCAGAACCATCCTCCTCAGCGCCATCTCCTATACTGAATATGAAAAGATCTCCAACAGAGACACAGCAAAGAACATTTTTGACTCACTCAGAATGACGCATGAGGGCAACGTTCAGGTCAAAGAAACTAAAGCTCTGGCGCTCATTCAGAAGTATGAGGCGTTCAAAATGGAAGAATCTGAATCCATTGAAACAATGTTCTCAAGATTCCAGATTCTGGTAGCTGGTCTCAAGGTTCTGGACAAAGGATACTCTACTGCTGACCATGTCAAGAAAATCATCAGAAGTTTACCCAAGCAGTGGAGACCAATGGTTACAGCTCTGAAGCTAGCTAAAGATCTCAACAAAATCACTCTGGAGGAACTTATCAGCTCCCTCAGAAGCCATGAGATAGAGCTAGAAGCTGACGAGCCTCAGAAGCAAGGTAAGCCTTTAGCATTAAAATCTAACAAAAAATTTGAGTCTAAAGTTTTGCAGGCAGTTGAAGAAACATCTGATGGATCCTCATCAGAAGAAGACGAACTCTCCCTCCTCTCTAGAAGAATAAATCAATTGTGGAAGCAAAGACAAAGGAAGTTCAGGAATCCCAGAAGATCTGATCAGAACGAGTCTTCTTCCAGATACAGAAGGACAGATTCTTCCTCTGGATACAGAAGATCTGAAGGCTCCTCCAGTAGAAAAAAGCCAAACACCAAGGACATCATCTGCTATGAGTGCAATGAGCAAGGACACTATAAGAGTGACTGCCCAAAGCTTCAGAGGGAAAAGCCCAAAAAGAAGTTTGAAAGAGAGAAGAAGAAAAGTCTCATGGCTACATGGGATGACTCTGACTCGTCTGAAGCTGACTCAGAATCAGATGATGAGAGGGCAAACATAGCTCTCATGGCTAACATCTCAGAAGATAGTGAAGCTTCTGAATCAGACTCAGAATCAGATACTGAAGAGGTATTTCCTAACTTTGCTGTTAACTTTACAAAGGCTGAACTTGCTGAAAGCCTTAATGAGATTCTGGAACGGTATCAGCAAATTAGAGTTAAATTCAGAGACCTGAAAAGGAATCTTGAATCTGACTCTAGTAAGACTGAGAGTCTCAAATTGGAGAATTCTGAGCTGAGAAATAAGATTTCAAAATTAGAAAACACTTTACAAAACTCTCAGAAGGAACCAATTTCTGAAACTCCCAGCAACGCTGATGAGATCATCAAGGAGTATGATCACAGTTTCCAGAAGTTCCTCGCTAAAAGCATAGATAGAAGCAAAATGGCTTCAATGATCGATGGAGTTAGCAGAAACGGCAGGAAAGGAATAGGATACCAAGGTAAGGTTCCTACACCAAAGAATGTCATGGACTTAACCATTAAACACACTCCTCTGAATTCACATTTTGTGTATGGTCACACACATGATATTAAATACACTAGCAATAAGCACTCTGTGAAACCAAAATTTAACCAGAGTTTTGGTAAAACTAACAAATCAGGACCCAAGAAAATCTGGGTACCTAAGGATAAAATAATACATGTTGCAGATATCTTTAGCAGCAAGTCAGAAACACCAGTCATGGTACCTGGACTCTGGCTGCTCGCGACACATGACGGGAAGAAGGCATATGTTCCAAAGCCTGGAACTTAAGCCTGGAGGCCACGTTGGTTTTGGAGGCAATCAGAGGGGAAAGATGATTGGCTCTGGAACTGTAGGTAATGGAAATCTTCCCTCTATTAATAATGTTCTGCTAGTAGATGGATTGATGCATAATCTGTTATCCATAAGTCAATTAAGTGATTACGGTTATGATATAATCTTTAATCAAAAATCATGTAAAGCTGTTAGTCAGAAAGATGGGACTATCCTGTTTAATGGTAAGAGGAAAAACAACATTTACAAAATCAAACTTTCTGAACTAAAGAGTCAGAATGTAAAATGTCTTCTGTCTGTTAACAACGAGCAGTGGATCTGGCACAGAAGATTGGGGCATGTTAGTATGAGAAGAATATCTCAGATTAACAAACTCAATCTGGTCAGAGGACTTCCTAATTTGAAGTTCAATTCAGATGCTCTGTGTGAAGCATGTCAGAAAGGCAAGTTTGCAAAACCTTCTTTTAAATCCAAAAATGTTGTTTCTACCTCTAAGCCATTAGAACTTCTGCACATTGACTTACTTGGACCAGTTAAAACTGCTTCAGTCAGTGGTAAGAAGTATGGGTTAGTAATCGTAGATGACTATAGCAGATGGACATGGTTAAAGTTCTTAAGACACAAGGACGAGTCACACTCTGTGTTTGTTACCTTCTGTAACCAAGTTCAGAATGAAAAGGATCTTAGAATCGTTAAAGTCAGAAGTGATCATGGTGGAGAATTTGAAAACAAAGATTTTGAGTCATTCTTTAATGACAGAGGCATTCTGCATGATTTCTCTTGTCCTAGAACTCCCCAACAAAATGGAGTTGTAGAACGAAAGAACAGAACATTGCAAGAAATGGCCAGAACCATGATCAATGAGACAAACGTTGCTAAGACCTTCTGGGCAGAGGCAATAAACACAGCGTGCTACATTCATAATAGAATCTCAATAAGACCTATTCTGGAAAAGACTCCATATGAATTATGGAAGAACAGAAAGCCCAACATTTCATATTTTCATCCATTTGGATGTACTTGCTTTATATTAAATACAAAGAATTATTTGAACAAGTTTAACTCTAAAGCACAGAAGTGTATCATGTTAGGATACTCTGAACGCTCAAGAGGGTACAGAGTATACAATACAGAAACACAGATTGTGGAAGAATCAATCAGTGTTCGTTTTGATGATAAGCTTGACTCTGAAAAGTCAAAGCAGAATGAAGTTTTTGCAGGTATGGAAATTGAATTTACAGGTTCTGAAGACAAGTCATCAGAAGCTCTCAACACAGACACTCCTTCAACGTCTGAAAGGAGCACTGCTAGCAATCCTACAACAGCTGCTGATCAACCTCAGAAGAGATTACCCAGAAGCAGCTTGGATCACCCAGAAGAGACTATCTTAGGAAGAAAGGAAGATCCAATCAGAACAAGAGCAAGCTTCAGAAACTCTGAAGAAACTCTTATGGGACTTGTGTCTCTGATTGAACCTTCTTCTATTGATGAAGCACTTCTAGATAATGACTGGATTCTGGCAATGCAAGAAGAGCTGAATCAATTCACCAGAAACGACGTATGGGATCTCGTTCCCAGACCAAAAGGATTCAACGTCATTGGAACAAGATGGGTGTTCAGAAACAAGCTAAATGAACAAGGTGAAGTCATCAGAAACAAGGCACGACTGGTTGCACAAGGTTATAGTCAGCAAGAGGGGATAGACTATACAGAAACCTTTACCCCAGTCCCCAGGTTAGAATCTATCAGACTTTTAATTTCATTTGCTGTTAATAAAGGCATCACTCTGTATCAGATGGATGTCAAAAGTGCATTCTTAAATGGTTATATAGAAGAAGAAGTCTATGTACACCAACCCCCTGGTTTTGAAAATACAAAACATCCAGAACATGTTTTCAAACTAAAGAAGTCACTATATGGTCTGAAACAAGCTCCCAGAGCTTGGTATGAAAGGCTAAGTAAGTTTCTATTAGAAAATGAATTCACCAGAGGGAAAGTGGACACTACTCTATTCTGTAAATCAGTTAAGAATGACATCTTAGTCTGTCAAATTTATGTTGATGATATTATTTTTGGTTCTACTAATCCTTCTCTTGGAAGAAAATTTGCTAAGTGTATGCAGGAAGAATTTGAGATGAGCCTCATGGGGGAACTGAAATTCTTTCTAGGAATTCAGATCAATCAAACTCCAGAGGGAACTTACATTCATCAGAGCAAATACATCAGAGATCTTCTAAAGAAATTTGACCTCTCAGAATGTAAGCCATCAAAGATTCCAATGCATCCCACGTGCATTCTGGAAAGAGAAGAGGTAAGCAAAGATGTAGAACAGAAAGTCTACAGAGGTATGATTGGTTCTCTCCTCTATCTGACTGCTTCAAGACCTGACATATTATTCAGTGTTTGTATCTGTGCTAGATTCCAATCAGATCCTAGAGAATCTCACTTAACAGCTGTTAAGCGAATTTTCAAGTATCTGAAAGGTACTACTAATCTGGGTTTGTTTTATAGAAAATCTAGTGATTACAGCTTAGTAGGCTACTGCGATGCTGATTTTGCTGGAGACAAAGTGGAGCGTAAAAGCACTTCTGGAAGCTGCCAGTTTCTGGGAGAAAATCTGATCTCTTGGTCCAGCAAAAGGCAATCAACAATTGCGCTATCAATAGCAGAAGCTGAGTACATAGCAGCAGCAGGATGTAGCACACAAATGCTCTGGATGAAAAGTCAGCTTGAAGACTTCCAGATTTTTGAGAGTAACATTCCTATACTCTGTGATAATACTTCTGATATTTGCTTAAGTAAGAATCCCATTTTACATTCTAGAGCTAAGCATATTGAAATAAAACATCACTTCATTAGGGACTATATTCAAAAAGGAATTTTGAACTTAAAATTTATAGATACAGACCATCAATGGGCTGATATCTTTACTAAACCCCTTTCAGAAGATAGGTTTAATTTCATTCTGAAACATCTCAGCATGAAAGTCTGTCCAGAGTGAAAATGTTTTAATTCCATATATTTACCTTCAGAATGTAATTGTTTTACTGTGAACTTCTGATCAATCTTCTTTCAGAAAGATAGAACATGCAGATTGTATCAGATGCAAGTCTAAAGATCTGAGAGTCTAAGCTCAAGGACAGACGTGCTGATCACTACATCAAACAAGTGTCATCCAATCATCAGCAAATCTCTGAAGCAGAACGCGTGCACGCTTCTGAGAAGGCAAAGCGCTGATTGGGTGCATTGAGACACATGTCTGGTAACCGTTTTTAAGTATCTTTCTCAAATCCCCCAAAATCAGCAAGCATTTAATAAAAAGTAATCATGCTTTTAAAATGCAATCATGATTTTTCTCTTTCTTAAAAACGTTTATTTTTTCAAAATATTCTGAAACTCTATTTAAACACATTAATCTCTCATTCTAATTCTTTACAGTTTCTCACTAATATTCAAGCATTCTCTGCATTTTTCTGTGTTCATCTCTTGCAAAACCCCTTTTTCTCAGTTTCTTCTCAAAATCTTTTAGTGTGAACATGGCAACCTCCAGCAGTGCTTCTGCAGGTCCTCAGAAGAAAGCATCATCTGAACAGTATCAAGTGCCATTCAGAATACTCCTCACTCCTGTGAAGAATCTTGAAGTGCTCTCTGAATTAATCATTGATTTTGGAAGCTTGAAGGAGAACGGTTTTGACCTAACAGAAGAAGTTAGGGCACAGAAATGGGAAAGGTATTTTGACAGGTTGGTTGGACCAACATTCCCTATGTTAGTCAAGGAATTCTGGATTCATGCCAAGGCTTCAACGCATCTAGTCACCTCCTTCGTTATGGGGAAGAAGATTTTGATCACTGAGGATCACATAGGAAGGTTAATCGGTTACAATGGTGGTGGCGTCCGCTGTGTTGATATGGCTGAGAGATGTGTTGACGTGGGCGTGATAGCTACAAGGATTTTCACTCATGGGGTGCCCAGCAGCAAGATCAAAGATCTGAAGGATCATCACAGAGTTTGGGCTAAGATAATTCTGGGGTGCTTCAACCATAGGAAGCCAACTAGTTCACCTGATTACATAAATGTGGATCAGCAGTTTCTGATCTACTTTATTGATCAGAAGGTAAAAATCAACTTGGCTCATCTTCTGTTCAACCACCTCAGAACAAGTGTGAAGGAAACCAGGGAAGAAGATTGAACAAAGAGGGATTGGATACCCTTTGGAAGGTTGATATCAGATATTCTGACAGAGAATAGGCTGATAGAGCATCTGATAGAAGCTCAAGAGTTAAGCACCATTGAACCAGCAGTTGGGAAGCCTCTGAACGCAAAGAACTTGAAGAAAATGAAGTTGATAGAGAATATCAAAAAGGAACCCAGAGCTACTCCTATTGCTGATATCACCAGCAGAAGAGTTCCTCTGAGTGACTTTCCTTTATTTTCTGAGATAGAATCTAAACCAGAGGTGGTTCTCAGATACTTAGATGCGTGCAAGGCAGACGGTACAGATCCAAATCTGATTATCAAAGCTCTGCATCAACCTCAACAAGAAGTGACTCTGAAGAAGACGAAGAAGAGGAAGGCACCTTCAGAAGGATCATCCCAGCAGACACCCAAGAAAAGAGGTAATTTATCTGCTGCTTCTGTTTTAAATTCTTCTACTATTCCAGCATCTATTCCTCCTCCAACCTCTCATAGAATCTCAATCCCCATCCCAACAATAGATGAAACTGAACCAGAAGATGACCCTTCTGAGGCATTAAAACTCAGAAGACCCAGAACCAAACATCCCAAACCAATCTCAACAACATCAGCAATTGACAAAGTGTTGTCTGACATTGATCAACACACTTCTGATCACTCCGCCAATCCAAACTCTGAACCACAAATTGTCCCTCCTCCAGAACCAGAACAACAGCAATCTGCTGAAGAACCAGAACTACAACCTCTCTCATCAATTCCAGAAGAACCCCTTATCCCTGAACAACCAGAAATTCCAACAACTTCTCCTCAACCAGCAATTCCGTCTCCCTCTCCTCAACCAGAAATTCATCCACCATCACCTCAACCTGAGTTTCATCACTCTGAAACTCCTTCTCCTCAACCATCTGAACCTCATTCACCTCAACCATCACCTTTGGAAATCCAGCTGCCAGGTGGAACAACAATCACCTTGGCACAGTTGCCATCCTCACCAGAATCTACACCACCAAATACTCCCAAAACACCACACAGTCCAATCATAATTTCTGATTCTCCCACTCCATCTCCAAAACAAACAG
This sequence comes from Vicia faba, assembly GCA_948472305.1. Lineage (NCBI taxonomy): Eukaryota > Viridiplantae > Streptophyta > Magnoliopsida > Fabales > Fabaceae > Vicia > Vicia faba. Next base: position 1,209,896,916 of record OX451735.1, read on the forward strand.
CTGCCAAGCAAACCACCGAAAACCCCAGCAGGACATTCATAGACTTAACCAGCCTTGACCGTCTTGCTGATCTGAAACATAAAATAGCCATCCCTAAACCAAAACAACCAGATGTTGGCTCTGGTATTATGAATTTTGAAACAAGTGTGCAGCAATGGATTGCTTCTTTGAAGCAAGTCTGTCCTGGAATGATTGACCCAGCTGCTTCTGACCAGCTCTGGTCACAATTCAGACTTTGGGTACGTGCTGAAGCCCTCAAGTTGCAGGATATCAAATATGAGCAGGCACAACAGAACTTCAGCAAGCTGCTGAAGGAAGTTGACAGTCTGCTGCCTCAGGAAGCTGTGCTCCCTCTGGATAGTGAACCTTGGTCTGAGAAACATCTAGCTTCAAAGGTGCAACCAGAAGAATACAAGACCATTCAAGCTGAAGCAAGTCAAGCAGAAGATGTTGCAGAAAGCTCTCAGAAGCTTCTTGCTTCTGATGCTTCTCAAGCTGCCTTGGACAGGTAGACTCTGGAAGAACTGAAGCTGAATGACATGCGTCTGCAGCAGAGGATGGATGAAAACGACCAGAAGATGAAAGAAAGAATGGATGTGCGGGATAGCAAGATTGACACTGTTGTCAGCATGGTGCACAAGCAGAATGAGACTGCTGATCAGATCAAAGCCATGCTGGAGAACCTGTTCACACGCTTTCCTCCCCAACCTTAGTTTTTTCATTCATGTCTTTTTCATGTTTTCTTTGATTTTCTGATGTACTATTTGAATATGTTTTGTTTGATGCTGAACCCTTTTAATATGACAAGTTTTTCTGATCTTAATTGTTTTAGCACTCACCTACACTTTTTGATTGCTGACAAAAAAGGGGAGAACAAGAATGATATTTTAAACAATAACGGTTAACTAAGACAGAAATTCTCAAACATTCTAACTCTATTATACTTGAAAATGTCTTTTTGTTTTGCTTAAAGTCTACAGGTACAAGGAAGCTCCTGGACACTCTGAAGACTAAAAGCTATGAAGCTCTGATCCGCTCTGATACTCTGATCCAAAGCAAAGCTCTGACAAGAAAAGCTCTTATACGCTGATCTGAAGCTCTGCTCTGATATGCTGATCCAAAGCTTCTGATAGTCAAATACTCTGATACTCTGATGTTCAAAGAAAGGCAAAAAGATCTGATCCTGAAGAACACTTGTAATGAAAGGGAAGTAATAAACTCAGGGGGAGTATCTCTCAACTCTGATATCTTTTTACCCCTTATCTTTGATAAACTCTTACTCTGATGCATCTCTCTGATACCTTTTCACGTTATTTTCATTTAAAAATATCTAGTTTTTGTCATCATCAAAAAGGGGGAGATTGTTAGAACAAAGTTTGAATCTACTACCCTTTATTTAAGTTTTGATGATAACAAAGTGAAAAGATATATTATGTATATGATTCATGTATGAACTATCTGCTGCCTAAATTATTACGTTCTGATTTGCAGATACTCTGATTGATATAAGCAAGATCACACCTAATCAGCATCAGAAATTTGGTTCCTGACATTAGCATCAGAAGTTGCCATATCAGAATGTCAGAATCAGATGATTAACTCTCGTATATGCTGAAGTCTGATGAACAGAACTGCGCTCAACACTCTGATAAAGAAACACAACAGTTCATCAGCAGCTAAGCAGAGTCAGAATGAGCCAAGCCAGAACTTGCATTAAGTAAGCAACGGTACTGTGCATTGAAAGCAAATTAATACCAACGGCCTCATTCCAGACAAGATCTGCTCAATAAGGAAAGTTTGTTAATAGCATTGAATCAAGAATATTGCTCCAACGTTCAACATCTCAGTGCTATATAAACAAGACTTTGAAGATTGAATTGGCTAATGCTCTCCAAATCTTTACACGCATAAAAGCTGATCAAAATCTTCCTTCTCTCAGTTTTGCTAAACACTACACATTCTCTTATTCAATCATTGTTTAGCAATCTAGTTTCTAAGCTTTAAGTTGTGTATACATCACAGTTGTGATACAGTTTTGTAGAAAACATTCACACACTTAGTTTTATCTTCTTTGTAAGAAAGTGTTTCCTTGACAAACCGGGTTGTGGTTTGCATCAAGAAGGCTTTAGCAGTTGTTAAAGCAGTCTGTAATATTCAGTTGAATATAGTGGATTAAGACCTCGTTGGAGAGAGGCGAAATCACCTTGACGGGTGGACTGGAGTAGTTTGAGATCAAACGAACCAGGATAAAAATATCTTGTTAGTACAAAATTTGTCTTAAGCCCATGCTTTGCTGAAATCTTGATTATACTTCACCATAAGTCAGGGTAGTCAGCCCCTTTTAACCAACAACTTTAGTACTTCACCTTGGGATCATGGAAAATCTGACATAGCTTAATATTCACTTTTCAACCAAGCCATATTTTTGTTCAAACTCCCAAACCTTTTCTCTATAAATAGGGAAACCATTGACAAAGAAAAGGGCCAGATTTTTGCTATAGAGAAAAATCATCCAATCCTCAAACACTCTCAAACTCTCAAACTCTCCAACATTCTCAAACCTTCAAAACTCTAAAACTTTCACATGAAATCTCAGGTCCCTTCATACAGTAGTGAACCCTTCGATTCATTCACTCAAACTGCAGTATAACAAAACCTTCGGTTTCCTCATAGCTGTCAAGTACCAACCTTTTGATTCAAGCAGAGAAGTGGTCCCAGTAGCTTAAGGAAGGTTCCAGCAAAGCTCAATCCACCACCAAGAAGTCGCAGACAGCTCCTTTGATTGGCACTTCAAGAGGTAAGTTTCCTCTAAACTTAGAACTTTCCATTTAAATATCATTTATACATATAAATAAAAGAAAAATGTAGATATCACATCTAGGAAGTTGACCATGCTTTAGCTTTCGATTATCACTGCCTGTATAGTTAGTCTTTGGATTTTGGTGCCAAATAAACTTGTGTTAACCCTTGGCCTGTAGCTTTCGAAAGTTACCTTGGTTAGATACATGTCCATACTTTAGGCAGGTTGTATGTATCCTTCGACTGGATGAGCCTTAGAGCCTTTTGAATCACAAGTTGAGAACTTTGCATTCCTGCAATCGAAGGGGGGAGCTGGGCACTTTAAACATTCTGAAACTAGTTTACCTTGTACCCAATCTAAACTGCCTCATGAACGGATGAAACAGACAACCCCAATGGTACAAACAGCGCATGCGAAAGGCTTTTCTGTGTAGGGTCCCGAGTTCAAACCTTGGCAGAACCAAAATAGTTTTTACCTTTTTTTGTTTCCTTTTTCTTTTTAACAAACTTCAAATATTTTTCTAACCAATCAAAACAACTCCTTTTGAGTTGATTTTTTATACTCTATTTATTTACAAGTTTTATTTCATGAACATATAAAAACATCACAAAAAATATTTTATTTTCATGATTACTTTAATTAATCAAAACCTTATCTTAACAAAATCAAAACAAAATTCATTTTTCTTTTCATTTCAATTCTAATATATATATTCACATTCAATATGGTTGTAATAGATAATTAGAATTTTATTTCTTGCAATCCCCATTCGTATATTTGTATCCCCATCCCCAAGTGATGTAATAGCTTAGTAAATTTATTTTCCACAATATACCGTTTCATAAATGCTAGTGATTAGGGTGTGTATGGCAAGATTAAAACCAATGCTTAGAAAACCCTAAATTCAAGACAAAAATGCATGCAATCAAACACATGCACCTCTAGGGTTAACTCCACTTGTTGCCTTAAGAAAATGGTCATAATAAGCATGTGAGACGTCTTAGCAAAAAAACAATCAAAAGATCATAGTCCCTCGATGACGCTTTGAATGTCGCCTTACAAATGATCTTAGTCCCTTAAGAGAAATGCTAAGTTATCTCACAATGTTATTATTCATGACTATATGATGACCCACACCCATCCCTTTTACATCCAAAGATAAGACTTCTTACCAATCAATGGTAAGATAGCAATATCAAAGGAAGGGAGAAATGAACAAAAGGACTTTTGAGTAAGTAGATTGTTCTTAATTGCTTGCTTGCAAATCAAAACCATTTCCACACTCACACTTTCAAAAACATCTTCAAAAAACAAACATCTCTTTGAACTATTTTCAAAAAGTTCAACACTTTGTATACGTTCTTATAGAGACGAGAATCATTATAAAGTTTGCCTAAATGAAGGCGCTTTTCAAAAATACTTTCAAAATCCACCACAAAGCACATTTTCAAGCAAAGCGAAAATGATCTAGCAAGCAAATAAGAGCCCATAGATAACTATGGATAAAAAGGGTGCTAATACCTTCCCTTTTTATAATCTACCCCCCGAACTCAAGAAATAATATCAAAGGTATTTCCTGTTCTTTTCACCCTTTCCTATTTGTATAAAAGAAAAGTCTATGGCGACTCTTGCTATCTGTGATAATTGCAACCAAACGCAAAAGAACAAAGTAAGTTCTCCCATCGTATTACAGAATTGACGAATCTACTGGGGATACTTAAAAGTGGGGTTACCTTAGAGCTAGATCACATTTATTTTCTTTCCTTGTTTGATTTGCTTGCTTTACATTATTGGGTCTTTGTTTGGGTTTGTTTTGATCCTCCACCCGGATCTGGGGCACCTCTTGGAGTAAGTAGCAATAGATTGTGGAAACTGTACGGCATAGACCGATATGGTTGAAGCAATGGCTACGTTAGTGTGATGCATATGTTGGTACCATTATCCCTTGTGTTGAATCGAGGAGAATACGGGGCCGCTGAGCAGTGTCATAAAACACTAACTGAACTTAGAACCTTTAAATTGAACAACTTGGCCATTAGGAAGTAGTGAGATAGTCGGTTTCAGTGGAAAACTGAAAATTGGTTGATACTCGATGCTACACTCTTTGAGATCGGACTTTTGGGATATCTCAGTCGTAAGAAAAGATTGATTGTGTTGAGACAACAGCTAAAAGAAAGTTCAGTGATATTGAGATCCCCTAGAACTCGGTTATTTTCTAGGACAGGTTGAGCCAACTAAACTTCAAGAGGGTACTTACCTATAAAACCCATGCAAGCCTAAACCTAAGGCTTTTGTGTGCTTTGCTTGTGATTATTATTCATGTCATCATAAACATCATAACATCATAAAGCATTATCGCTAACCATTTCAAGGATTTAGGAATTTATCTTTGTTCTATTTTGTAGGTCATGACTTCTACTCGTAGGAATACTATTCGAGTTAACTTCGTGAAAGTTCATCCTCAACTTCAAGAGTTAGCATCAAGGGTGCTTGGAGAATCTCCCTTCACCGAGAAATATGGTCGACTTCTCAACTTGGCTACTTCAAACTTCCAAGAAGAAATGATGTGTGTGCTCTTCCAATTCTTTTATCCCATGCATCATTGCTTCACCTTTCCTGACTACCAATTGATGCCTACATTAGAAGAATTCTCTTAACTGTTAGGAGTGCCTGTACTTGATCAAATTCCATTCACTGGTTTAGAGGAGGCTCCAAAGCCTGAGGTCATTGCAAAAGCATTACATTTGAAGAGATCCGACATTGTAGAAAATTGGGAGACAAGAAGTGGAGTTAAGGGTTTCTTAGCCAAATTTTTGTTGGAGAAGGCTTGTTTATTTTTGGAAGATATGGATTTTCAAGCTTTTGAGGATGTATTGGCCCTTCTAATATATGGTTTTGTTCTATTTCCCAATCCGGACCAACTCATAGATGTGAATGCTATCAAGGTCTTTCTCTCTAGTAGTCCTATACCTACTCTGCTGGGAGACATTCTACATTGTTTCCATACTCGCACCATCAAGAAAAGAGGTACTCTCTTGTGTTGTATTCCCTTACTCTCTAGGTGGTTTATTTCGCACCTACCTTGATCAACATTGAAAAATGAGCAAGGTTTGACATGGTCTCAAAGGATGATGTCACTCACATATTCTGATATTCATTGGTGTTCTCGATCCTTGGAGGACATTACTATCATCCACCATTGTGGGGAATTCCATAAAGTCCCTCTACTTGGCATTAGGGGAGGTATTACTTACAACCCTTGTTTGGCTCTACAACAGTTTGGATATGCACGAAGAGATGGTCCCCATGACGCATTCGTCCAAGGTTTGGTAGTCGATTATGAAGGCGACAATCAAGGCTATCGTCAAAGGTTTATACGAGCTTAGAGAATGGTGAACAAGATGGATAGAAAGACTTTAGGGCATAAGAACTCCATTCCTTTGGAGCCTTATCTTAGTTGGGTATGAACTCGTGCTCAAAGTCTCGTTATGCCATACCTCTCCATTTTACCTATCATCATGGAGCCTGTTGTCGAAGGAGATGTTCCGTATACGGTCCTTTATCCTAACATGCCTACTTATCTCGAAGAATTACAAAAGTCTTGGATCCAGCTCAAAGAAGAACGAGATACCTTTGAGACTCAATTTTTTGCCAGTGAAAAGAAGGTTCTGGAGCTCACGAAACTTCTCCATGAGGAGCAAAGTTTGAACGCGTACATTGCACCAAAGAGGATGCGCTCGACCTTTTTGTCTTAAGAGTTTCCTCCATTTGTAAGCCCAAGAGGCATGTTTATACTCAATTTGAACTTATTAATGAAATTGATGTTCGTTCTCTTTTGTCTAAACAAATCTAAATCTTCTAAGTCCTTAAAATCATGTGCATACGCATTTTTCATGCATCATAACATAAATAGGTTTTCCACAACATGTTTCCTTATCTTTCTACTGTTTATATTAGTAAGATGGATATCGAACAAACAGTGAAAGATTTGCAAGCACATAATGCACAGTTCCAAGCAACCTTGCTGGCCCTGGCCAAGGGACAACAAGAGATGATGACACTGCTAACAACAAAAAAGAAAACCAAAAAGAAGTCCCTCGTCAACATGGGTAAGAGATTCAAAGGGCCTGTTCGGCAGGTACAGATAGTCGAGGATTCGTCTGAGGAGGACGAAAATGAAGATGAAGAGGCTAGGAGCACCCATGTTGCGGTTGTAAATGATCTAGCTTCTGAAGATGAAGACTACTTTGATGAGCAATACCCTCCGGCCGAGGATAAATACAAATAGTTGGAGGATAGGCTAAAAGCTGTTGAAATTCAAGTTGTGCCTGGTTTGGATTTTAGCGAGTTAGGCTTAGTACCTGGGGTCGTCATTCCCATAAGTTCAAAAGATCGGTTTTCACTAAATATGATGGGGTTTCATGCCCAAAGCTTCATCTAAGGTCTTACGTACACAAGACGCAGCCGCATACCACCGACAAAAAGCTCTGGATCCATTTCTTCCAAGAGAGTCTGGTTGGGACTCAACTAGAATGGTTCTATCAATTAGATAGTTCCCGCATCCACACATGGGAAGATCTATCCACTACTTTTTATCATCAGTATCAGTATGATGTCGATCTGGAACCAACAAGAGTCCAACTTCAAGGTATGACGATGGGTACTAATGAAGGGTTCAAGGAATATGCACAAAAATGGAGGGATCTTGCTGGTAGGGTCCAACCACCACTAACTGACGGAGAATTAATTTACATGTTCATGGGTACATTGACCGGCCCATTTTTCAACCTATTTATTGGTAGTTCTTCGACTGGTTTTACCGAGTTAATACTAACTGGTGAAAGAGTAGAAAGCGGCATTAAGAGCGGAAAAATCCCAATGACATCTGCTTCCACATCCAACGCTGTAAAAAAGCCGTTCACTAGGAAGAAAGAAGAAAATGTTGTGTATGGGGCAAGGACCCAGGCCAAGAAGAGTCACCGACCCTCTGTTAATTCCGTGTTAATCTCCAACCCTCCGTCTTCTCAAAGGCAATCATCCCGCATTCAACGATCTGAAATTCCACGAAGACCATTCACATAGATTAGCATGTACAATCCCAAGCCTTGCAACATCTGTTGAAGGCCAACCTAGTGACACTGCGTGATCCACCATCCAATCCAAACACTTCATCACCAAAATACAATCCCAATGCCAGGTGCACATATCATTCAAACAGTCCTGGGCATGAGACCGATCAATGCTGGGCACTGAAGACCAAGATTCAAGATCTGATAGACAATAAAACAATTGAATTTGATCCACCTTCTACTCTGAATGTGATAACCGCACCAATGCCGAATAATGGAAAAGGTGTTAACGCAATTGACAATACTACTTTTGTTTTCTCCATTGAAGATTTGACAACTCCATTAACTATTGTAAAGGTTAACTTGCTGAGAGCTGGGGTGTTCCCTGGATGTTCTAAAGACTGTGTTTGCTGTGATCAATAAATAAATGGGTGCAAGAGGTTGAAGGAAGGTGTGAAACGCCTAATGAATAGCTGCGAGATTCTGTTCAAAAAGATTCCTGCCATCAAGAGTTCAACCAGCAAAACTGAAGACATGTCTATAATAAAAATTTCCAATAAGCCTTTTAGGATCCCTTCAAAGGGTCCTATTAGAATTTCAAATGAACCAACCATCGCTCCTTTGATGTTCACTACCGCTGGGCCTATCCCCTACTCTTCTGGAAAAGCAGTTCTATGGAACTATGGTGCCGAGGTTTATTATCATGGGATAAAACAAGATTCTTGGATCGACAAAGATGAAGATGGTGGCATTAATATTGCAGGTTCTAGTAAAGTGACAAGAACATGAAGGATCTTTTCCCCTATTATCTCACCACCCACTATTACAACTACTCCCGTCCACATTACCAATAACAAGTCTAGCGCCAATGATAAAGGAAAATAGAAAGAAGATGAGCCTGCTGGGATAGAGGCACCTACCAAAGAGGCTAATGTAGAGGATCCCTCCACACACGAGATGGAGGAAATTATGAAAATAATAAGGAATAGCGATTTCAAAATAGTGGAGTAGCTGGGGAAAACCCCCGCTAAAATTTCCATGCTGTCATTATTACTCGGTTCAGACGTTTATGCCCAAGCCCTGATCAAGTTCTTAAAGAAGGCCCACGTTCCCCAAGAAACCACTGCCGACCAGTTCAAGAATTGTGTAGCAAGTTTAACGGCTGACAATGGATTAGGATTCTCCAACATTGATCTGACTCCTATGGGAAGAAACCACAACAAAGCCTTACATATCTCTGTTGAATGCAAGGGAACCACCCTAGCTCATGTCTTGGTTGATACTGGCTCATCACTAAATGTGCTACCCAAAGGTGCTTTAGACCGACTGGATTGTGAAGGATTGGTCTTAAAGAAAAGTGATATTGTCGCGAGGGCCTTCGATGGGTCTAAGAGAATGGTTCATGGAGAGGTGAATCTCCCAATTAAAGTTGGCTCATAGATCTTAAATTCTACCTTTTACATAATGGACATATGTCCTGCCTATTCTTGTCTGCTTGGGCGCCTGTAGATCCATGGGGCAGGGGCCTTAACGTCAACCCTTCATCAAAAATTAAAGTATCCAGTAAAAGGGAAAATCGTTACTGTTAACGGTGAAGAAGAATTTATGGTAAGCCATCTTAACTCCTTCAAGTATGTGGAAATGGATGGAGAATTCATAGAGACTTCGTGCCAGTCCTTCGAAATTGTTCTTCTTATGGTCGCCGCCACCAAAATATCCTCCAACATATCAAAAGCTAATGAAGTTATTCCAAGAATGGTTTCGCTCAAGGATGCTCGTGCCGTGGTCGAAGATGGAAACTGTACTATCTGGGGCCAACTTCCTGACATTCTGTTTAAAGCAAACAAATTTGGATTGGGTTTCACCATTAAAGCTCAAAAAGAAGTAAGGTGCGCTCGCGCGGGAAAGATTCCTCTCTGCATCGGAAATCATGAAGTGAATGTCGTAGAAGATTCTGAGGATGAATGCACTTTTGAAGAATGGATCTACCCAGCAGTCAAAGGGAAGCTCACCAACTGGCAGGAAAAGGATTTCACTCCCATCTCCTTCGTTGGGGAGTAATTAATGTTTACTATTTTATGTCAATTCCAGAATTTATGTCTGTTATCTTAATTTCCAAAAACAATGACTTTTAAGTCATGTGCCTTGCCCGGGGTACTATGGTCCATTTGTTAAGGGTTTTGCTCATGTTTATTTATCATATGATCATTTAATATAAACTATTGGACCTTGTGGCATTCAAAATTTTACGTTCATTGTCTTTCTTTTCTTTTATTATTACATTTTTCTCAATAGCCATGTATCTTACATGCACACACACACACACATACACACACACACACACACACACACACACACACACACACACACACACTTGCAGATCTTCATCCACTCTGGATCTCATGGCCAATGACTCTACTATTTCTAGTTATGACTTCGAACATCCAATTTACTAAGCCGAAGACGAAGGCGAGGAAGATTGCAAAATACCAAGGGAACTAGTCAGGCTTCTGATGCAAGAAGAGAAATCTATTTAACCCCATGAAGAGCCAGTCAAAGTTATCAACTTAGGTATTGAGGCAGATAAAAGAGAGGTCAAGATCGGTGCCAACCTAGAAGATGACATCAGGAGCATATTGGTTCAGATGTTACATGACTATGCTGAGGTGTTTTCTTGGTCATATGAAGATATTCCCGAGTTGGATACCAACATTATGGTTCATCGTCTTCCAACAAAAGAAGATTATCCTCCAATTAAGCAAAAGGTTCGTCGCATGCGGCCTGACATGTCTGAAAAGATAAAAGCCGAGGTAATGAAATAGTTTGATGCAAGTTTTCTAGCTTTCACATCCTATCATCAATGGGTTGTGTTGTACCCCAAAATTTTCCCTCCCATATTCCTCAATATTTGTCAAGAATGATCTTCAAGTTGCTCAAGTTGGCTCAAAGTTTGGACAGTCAAATCACCTCCAAAGGCAGTCAATTCAAAATTAGGGTTTTGTGTTGCATTAAGTTCCTCACATCCAAATGAACTCAAATTCCCCCCAATGTCCTAATATGTTCTCAAGTTCATCCATGTCAAATTTCAAGCCTTGCAGAGAAAGTTTGGTCAGTCAATTGCTCAAAAGGCCCAAGAATCGACTGTGCTAGGGCAAAAGTCAACTGTGTCCCAAAGATAGTCAAACCTCAAGATTTTTTATCAACATTCTCATTTTGAAGGATAACTCATCATTTGATCAAGGTTTGATCATGATTCATCAAGGATTTCTCAAGATTCCTTAAGATTCAAAAGTTGCTAAATTAGGGTTTTGTAGGAAAAGTCAACTCAACTTTGACCAAGCATAACTTTCTCATACTTTATGATAAATGACCCATCCAAATCTCATTCTTAAGAATATGCAATTTCCTACAATCCATCTTCACACCCAAAGATCAAGAAATGCTCTCACAAAAAGTTACTAATTTGGACATTATAGGTCACTTTTGAAAGTCAACAAAAACACCTTTTTTCCAAAGCTTATAACTTGAGCATGGAAGATCAAAATGAGATGAGACCAAAAGGGTGGATTATAGGACATCCCAAGGTTTATAAAAAGTCCAAGAACACCTCCAAAGGTTCAAAATTGAAGAAGTTATGCATGGTTGAAGTTGGGCATTTTTCCAAAATTGCCAAAAGTCAACTATCCTCAAAACTCCAAATTTTGACAAAAGGGCTCACTTTTTTCCACTTGATTTGGTATTGTCATGCCACACACGTGTCCCATCTTTAATTTCATGACCAAACATTTATTTTTCTATTTTTTCATTTTTATTGATTTAATTCATTATTAATCAATATTAAATCAAATAAAATCTAAAAAAAATTATGTAAATGGATTCTTGTGATTTGTACAGCTTGCAAATACCATGTGACACTCAATCAATTTGTATCAAGTCAAAACAAGCACAAAAAATCAGATTTGGCCTATTTTTGGAAAGCTTATCAATGGTGATCAAATCCAATATTCCCTCTTCAATGCATAAGGATTATGGCCCATATTTTGACCTAAAATCATTCTATTATATGCACACAAGCTAGCCAGACCTAGAGGACGCATAGAACACTGCAGAAACGGCCACACAACTTTGAAAAAAAAGCTTAGAAACTTGAATTCTGAAATCCATCTTGGAGCTCGATACAAGGCAAAATCACAACGCATCTGTTGTACCCCAAAATTTGCCCTCCCATATTCTTCAAGAATTGCCAAGTCAAAGCTTCAAAATCTCCCCAAGGGTTGCACAGTTCAAGGGCTTCCTAAATAGTCAAAATTAGGGTTTTGGTTCTGACAAAGTAAATGAAGTTTCCAAGGGTCCAATCAAGTCCCACATACCTATAAATATGGTCAAGCATTCTCATACCAAGTTTCAAGACTTTCAGCACAAAATTGCACAGTCAAAACCCTAATTGCACTACAGTCAACTGTAGGGGCAAAATGGTCATTTGACAGTCAAAAATCCAAATTTTTGGTCAACATCTCATTTTGAAGCCACAAACATCATTTGATCAATGCTTGATCATGATTCTCAAAGTTTGGCTCAAAAATCATCAAGATGCAAAAGTTTCCTTATTTGGACAGTTGAAAAAGTCAACTGTAACTTGACCAGGGCATAACTTTCACATGGATTATCAGAAAAATTCCATCCAAAGCTCATTTTGAAGATAACGACATTTCCTACAACTTCTCTTCATACTTCAAGTCCAAGAAATTCTCTCATAAAAAGTTATCAATTTCAACATTATAGGTCATTTTCAAAAGTCAACAAAAAGGGATTCTAAATCAAAGGCCATAACTTGAGATTGGTAAATCAAAATTACATGGGACCAAAGGCATTGGTTAGAGGACTCAAAGAAATTTCCAAAATGTCAAAGAACATGAGCAAAGCTTAAAAATTGAGCAAGTTATGCCTTGTGGAAGTTGGGAAATGTTTGGATATTTTGAAAAGTCAACATTGATTCAAATGACCTAAAAATGCTAATGGGCCTCTTTTTCTTCCACAATTCATCATCCAAGGCATGTGCACGACCATTTGGCCCAAAGGGAAGTTTTTATCATTTTTATTTTATTTATTTGAATTTTTAAATGCTAGAAATTCTTTTAATTAATTAAAATATATAAAAAATGCTAAACCTAGGTTTTTCAATCTTTTTATGCATGATAAATACTCAATATTTCGTGCAAATCAGGTTAGGAAAGAATCAAAGATGATTGGATGTGATTGAAGCCAAAAAGCATGAAAAAGATTTGGAAAACTAATGCCATAAAAATCAAATATTGATTCATCAATTCATGGATCTTTTTGACCAAATTCTTTGACCTAATCATTCACACATAAGTATAGAATGCAAACCTAATCCTAGAAAGCTCCAAGCTGCGCCCAAAAGCCATAACCAAGTTGACATTTTTTCAAGAAAATTCTGAAACTGAAATCACCATTGCAAGGGTTTTCAAGCCAAAACAACCATTCTATCACCTCCCTGGGACATCAAGGAAGGCTCCTGGATCAAGAACACCAATTCTAACGCCTTGAATCAGTGTACAGAAATCAAATTTTTTTCATATAAATGCATATTCGTGTTCTGAGTTCTAGGCATTTTCATGGCATTTTGTTTGTGTATTCATACTAAGTGATGTATTCTGAAGCTAACCACCTACTTTGATTGGATTTTTATACACTATATGCAAAAACACCATTGTCGTGTTTTAGGGTTACAGGGATTTTGATTTAGGGCTTTGCGTTCAAGGAACAATTGGGACACGATAATGGCACCATCAGATTCAGAAGCTTCATGCCAATCAAACCCATATGTCGCGCCTAATTTCTAATGCCAGGATTCCTAATCGCTATTTTGAATTATGGCAGGTTTTGAGGACGGTTCAAAACCGTTGCTAACCTTTTTGTTTCAGGGAACGAAGAAGAAGAAGATGAGGTGGCCATCAGTGATTGGATTGTTTGAAATCTCGCGCGAAAAGAAAGCACTAACGTTCATTTTATTTTATTTTGTTTATTGGTCATATGATATACAAATAGATAAAGCAGCGTGGTTGGTAGAGTGTATCGCTGGTAACCCCTGGGACCTGGGTTCGAATCCCAGGTCCCCTATCCCTTTCATATTATTTTCATTGACATACTTGCGTGCAGTTTCATTGCTGAGGACTACCATACATCCACAATTTCCAACTTGCCACGCACGCACCAAGATCCATCAAAAGGCCACAGTTTGAAGAACATGGTGGGCATGAGTCAACACCTTCACACGCTAGCATGGAAAGTCAGCCAGGCCAAAGGCTATTGGGCCCAAATTGCTAAACAAAAACCTCCTATTTGGGGACAGACCCCCCTAGGTTTGAATTTTTATTTCTTTTCTTTATTTTACTTATTTCAATTATTATTTTTTTAATTAGTTTCTTTAATTTAATTATTTTTATAAAAAACATAAAAACCACAAAAAAATCAGAAAAGACAAAAATAAGTATTTTATTTAATTAATATATTTTTTGTAAATAAATATTATTCATTAATTTTAGTTATTAAATTAGGTTTAATTGTAATATTTTCCTTAATCAATTTAAAATTTGGTAGAATTAGGGTTTGTAATAATTTTTATCTTTTTTTTTCTTTTCTTTCATAATAATTAACTATTAAAATATTATTTATTTTTATAAATTAAACTTGCATGTAAATAATTAGGTTAATTTAGGTTTAACTTTAATATTTTTTTCTAATAAATAAAATTGTAGAATTAGGCCCTTAATTTCATTAAATTCTCATAAATACAAAAAAACCAAAAAAATAATTTCTTTTTCTTTAATTTAATTAATTTAACAATTTAATTTAACTCCATTAAAAAGGGTCCAACGCCATCGTTTCAATTTAAAATTTCAATTCGCGTATTTATTTCTTTTCCTTTCAATATTTATGTATCTCTCCCAAAGCCGTGTAATTTCATAATCTCTCGCACTTTTACTTTAATTCTTTATTTTTCTGTCAAATCGGGTCCTGGAAATTTTGGCGATGTGGACCCGCGCCTTTTGTAATAGTTTAGAACTTTACCTTTCTCGCACTTTTTTAAACTGTTAAATAAATGCATGCAAGAATGAATGGCCTAAAATAAAAACAAACGCATAGATCACCTTGACATGAACAAGACAAAAATAAACGAATTCGACACACAAATCACACACCACCCCTAGGGTACGCCTCACTGTTGCCTTGCCTCGAAAGGTGATCGTCGAGTAGAGGATGTCTTAGTAAGTCCTCATGATCCGGGAACCTGGCATGAGGGTAGCTTCTAAGGTGTCTTCCCATTGCTCTGGTGATCACTATGTCCTGAACCTCGAATTGACCCGAACACCTCCAACGGTGGTGCTACCTACCTCTCAATGGTGGGATGGCACTACTTTAAAGGACATTTACACAGACGAATTCCTTAGGGTAGGTAGACGACTCGTGGATACTTGCTCTAATTCAAAACAAAACAAATCAAAAATACTTTTCACACCAACACATTTTCAAAAAGCTTTCGAAAGCATTTTTCAAACACTCTTGAGGACCGATACAAGAGTCGAACTGAAATTTTCAAAGAAACTTTTTAAAACCCACAGTTGAAAAGCAAACAAACCATTTTTGAAAACACAAATGAGAAAGTATCTAAGAGCCCATGGATAACCATGGATAGAAAGGGTGCTAACACCTTCCCTTTCTATAATCTACCTCCCGAACCGAGAGCAATCTCTATAAGGAATTTTTCTGTGCTTTTGTCCTTTCCATTTGGAGAAAATAAAAGACGGTGGCGACTCTTGCTTCCGCGACATTTCGCGAACCAGCGTTAAACAGTCAGTTCCAGATCCACTGATCACAGAACTGGCGACTCTGCTGGGGACTCTTTTTAAAGTGAGGTGTACCTTAGGGATATTTCATAACTGTGTTTTCAATTGTTTTCTTTGCTTGCTTTATTATTGTGGGAATGTCTTGTGAGTTCTATAGATCCTAACCCGGATCTGGGGAAACCTTCTTAGAAAGTAGCAACAAGGCTGTGAGGGAACTGTGCGGGGTATACCGACATGGTTGAAACAGTCTGCTACGTTTATGTGGCACTTTGGTGTGTACCGGTAACCCTTGAGTTTAGTCAAGGAGAGTACGGGGCCTCCGTGTGGTGTCGTGAAGCATCAACAGGCCTTAGGAACCTTAATTGAACTATCTTGGCCTCTTTAGGGTAGTGAGATAACTGACTTTGGTGCAGTCCGAGGTTGGTTGATACTCGATACTACGCTCAATTGAGGGTTGCTTTCCTGGAATATTTCGGTCGCCAGTTCAGTGGCTAAATCGAAACGATGAACAATGAAAGAAATCCCGTGATATTGGGAACCTTAGAACCCGGTTACTTCTAATAGGACAGGTTGAGCCCACCAACTTCAAGAGGGTACTACCCAGACCTCATGCTGGCCTAAACTTTAAGGGCTTCTCTTGTGTGACTTGTGTGCCTTCGTACTTGACTACTTGCATGCTTGTTATCTGACACTTGAGTTCCTTGCAGGTTTTGTTTGTAGTCCTTAACTAAGACTCGTAACAGGGTTTACTGAGTGTTTTGCAGGTTTTATTTAGTCCTTAATTAGGACTCATAACAGGGTTTACTGAGTTTGCTTGCAGGTTTTGTTTATAGTCCTTAATTGGGACTCATAACAGGGTTACCTACATTACCCCATGCATCATGACATCATACCATTGCATACATCCTAACCCATTTCAAGGATCTCTAAGGCTTGTGATGCAGGTCATGATAAATCAAACACCTAGCAAGGGGCAGAGAGGATTTATTTTCCTCTAGCCAAAGCTGTCAGGGGCTATGACCCACTTGATATGGTGAGCTCTGACTCCTGAAGAAGGTTCCCCTAACCAAGGTTGTTTGGAAACCAAAACCAGGCATGATGATTAAAGTCAGGGGCTATGACCCACTCGATATGGTGAGCCTTTGACCCTTGGAAGAAAGACTCTCAACAAATATGAAGTCTCTTTCAATCAAGCTACCGGATCCAAATGCTAACAAATTTTCTTGTTTACCCCGCGAGGTCCTTGAAAACATTACATGCATGTCATACCCATCATTGCATAGCAGGTATCCTTGTTGCAGGTCACTTACCTTTCTCGCTGTTTATTTCAGCAATGGCTTCCCAACAAGATAACCAGGACCTTCTTGCTCAAGAGACTCGGTTCGGGGAAATCCTCCTGAATCTATCCAAGGGGCTGGAGGAGCTAAGGACACTTCTCATGGAGACTTTGGTCAGGAACAGTGCTGAGGATGAACGGATGAAACATCGGCAAGCCGAGGTGGATGCATTGAAAGTCCAGATGCTGGGGCAGGCGACTGCCATTCAAAGGTTAGCTCAAAGGCAAGACGAGCTCGGGGTTCTCATCAACCAACTTCTTCAGGGTAACCAACCGGGGCAAACGTCTAAGGGTAAAAAGCCATTCATCATTCAATCATCCTTGAGACAAGGAGATAAGGGGAGAGCTCCTCAAATGGCTTCAGCGTCGCAAATTCAGCATCAACCTCACCAGCTTCAGCCAGACAAGCCCAGGAGGCAATTCACCCAGCTCAACATGTCGTTGTTCCAAGCTTTACAACGCCTGTTAAGATTGAACCTGATCACATTAAGGGCTCATCCCCGGAACCAGAACACAGCATCTCCTGTCTATGATCCCAATAAAAGGTGTGCCTACCACTATGCCTGTCCAGGACATGATACAAACGAGTGTTGGGCTTTGAAAAACAAGATCCAAGACCTAATTGATGAAGGAGCACTGGAATTCACACAAGATGGTCAGGCTGAATTTTTCTACCATCCCTCCAAGGCTCACCATTTGAAGTGACAAGCCCTGAGACTAGAAATTTTTGTTCATTCGAATGTTCAAGTTGCAATTTTCTTTTGTTCAAACATTTATTCATGATTAAACATTGTTATTTCATTAATGCATCGTGTGATCGGTGGATCTGGAACTGACTGTTTATCGCTGGTTCGCGAAATGTCGCGGAAGCAAGAGTCGCCACCGTCTTTTATTTTCTCCAAATGGAAAGGACAAAAGCACAGAAAAATTCCTTAAAGAGATTGCTCTCGGTTCGGGAGGTAGGTTATAGAAAGGGAAGGTGTTAGCACCCTTTCTATCCATGGTTATCCATGGGCTCTTAGATACTTGCTCACTTGTGTTTTCAAAAATGGTTTGTTTGCTTTTCAATTGTGAGTGGGTTTGAAAAAGTTTCTTTGAAAATTCCAGTTCGACTCTTGTATCGGTCCTCAAGAGTGTTTGAAAAATTGCTTTTGAAAGCTTTTTGAAAAGGTGTCGGTGGGAAAAGTATTTTTTGATTTGTTTTGAAATTAGAGCAAGTATCTAGAGTCGTCTACCTACCCTAAGGAATTCGTCTGTGTAAATGTCCTTTAAAGTAGTGCCATCCCACCATTGAGAGGTAGGTAGCACCACCGTTGGAGGTGTTCGGGTCAATTCGAGGTTCGGGACATGGTGATCACCAGAGCAATGGGAAGACACCTTAGAAGCTACCCTCATGCCAGGTTCCCGGATCATGAGGACTTACTAAGACATCCTCTACTCGACGATCACCTTTCGAGGCAAGGCAACAGTGAGGCGTACCCTAGGGGTGGTGTGTGCGATTCGTGTGTCGTTTTCATTTGCATTTGTCTTGTTCATGTTATTGGTGTTCTACGCTTGTTTTTATTTAAGGCCATTCATTCTTGCATGCTTTGTTTAACGGTTAAAAGTTGCAAGGAAAGTAAATTCTAAACTATTACAAACGGCACGGGTCCACATCGCCAAAATTAACCAGGACCCGATTTGACAGAAAAATAAAGAAATTGAAAGTGCGAGAAGTAATTACAAGGCTTCGGGAGAGGTACATAATTATTTAAGCATAATAAAATAAATACGCGAATTAACGAGAATTAAACGAAACGAGGGCGTTGGACCCTTTTGCAAAATTAAATTACATGATGAAATTAATTAATATTAAAAGAAAGAAAGGACTTGTTTTTGGTGTTTTTTAGTGTTTTAGGATTTAATAGAAAAAAGAAAGGATTAATTAAAATTAACTACTAACCCTAATTCTACTTTGTTTTAATTTATTAAGAAAATATTAGAATTAAACCTAAATTAAACCTAATTTTTACATGCAAATTTAATTATGAAAATAAATAAAATAAATAATATTATTATAAAAAGGAAAAATTAAGAAGGAATAAAACATTTATTAAACCTGATTCTATATTTTTTAATTATGAAAGGAATTAAAATTAAAACCCTAATTTAAACTAATTAACTTATATGCATTTATTTATGAAAATATTAAAACAAAAATATTTATTGTATTTTTTATCTTTTCTGATTTTTATGCATTTTTATATTTTGAAGAAATAATAAATTAAATCAAAACAATAAAGAAAATAAAATAAGAATTGAAAATAAAACATAAGAAAAATGTAGAGAATTGCAAACCAGGGGGGGTGGTAGTCCCCAAATAGGAGGTTTGGCCCAAGAAATCTGAGCCCAATAACCTTCAAATTCGTTGACTTTTCTAGGCACTATGTGGTACCTTTGACCAGGCTTATGATGCACTTCCAATCTATGCCCTTGATTTGATCTCAGTGTGCACGTGGATGGATAGATGATGAAGGACTATGATGGTTCTCAATATGATGCCTGCATGTGATGATGAATTGGAAAATAATATTGAAAGAAGAAGACCTGGGGCTCGAACCCAGGTCACATGCATTGCTAACGTTCCTGCTTGCCAACTGTGCCAACTAACGCGTTTGTTAAATAAATAAACAACAATTAATAAAAAGGAAAACGTGGGTTAGTGCTCGGAAACGCGCGCGAAGGTTTGAACGCTCCACTCACAGGCAGCCACATACTCATCTTCTTCACCGTGTTTGGTTTTTTCTGAAATACAAATAACAAAAGCAACGGCTTTCACGCGTTGCTGAAAGTAACATATGAAGAAATAGCGAATAGATCTCAGGCACTCATAAATTGAGCGCGAGTGCTGGTTTCCATTCGTCCAAACGTGTTGAATCCAATGGTGGTGGTCATAAGTCTCAATTTTTCCTCGTTTTAAAATCCTCAATCTGAAGCTCTGTAAACCCTAGAATTCAAACATGGTGAAATCGCGTATACAGCATAAAAACATAATTGAATGCATTGGTTAGCTTCAAAACTTCATAATGAACACGAATCAACCATTAAAATGCTATGAGAATGTCTAGAAATTAAAATACGATCATGGATTTTTCTTGATACAGTTTGCGTTCATGTTACCAATTCCTCGTGTTTTGATGGATGTTCTTGATTGCAATCGCTTCTGGACAACCTTGGCAAGCCAATGGAACAAGTTTTGTGCCTTGAATCCACCTGTAAAGATGATTTCAGAATTGACTTTTTAGAGAAAAATTGCAAGTTTGATAATGGCCTTCTTGCGCAGTTTAGTCTCTATCCTGATTAGGGTTGTGTTCTAGCATATGTAGTGAGTGCATTAGGTCAAAAAAACTCAATCAAATCCATTGCATTCATTGATTTGGAAATTTGATTTTCTAAGGATCTTTTCATATCTTTTCCATGTGTTCTTTGTTCTCAATCATGATCAATCAGTCCAATTCTTTCCTTATTTAGCTAGGCACGAAATATTGAGTCTAAAACATGTGCAAAAAGATTTGTTAGGTTAAATTAAGTATTTTCCACATATTTAAATGATTTAAATGAATTAATATAAATAAAAATTCAAATAAATAAATAAAAAATGAGAAAATACTTCCCTTTGGGCCAAGTGGTCGTGCACATGCTTGGAATGATGAATTGTGGAAGAAAAGTGGGCCCATTAGCAATTTTAGGTCATTTGGATCAATGTTGACTTTTCAAAATATCCAAAAATATCCCAACTTCTACAAGGCATAACTTACTCAATTTTTAAGCTTTTCTCATGTTCTTGGACATTTTGGAAAGGTCTTTGAGTCCTCTAACCAATGCCTTTGGTCCCATGTCATTTTGATTTACCAATCTCAAGTTATGGCCTTTGACTTAAAGTCCCTTTTTGTTGACTTTTGAAAATGACCTATAATGTTGAAATTGATAACTTTTTGTGAGAGCATTTCTTGGACTTGAAGTATGAAGATGAGTTGTAGGAAATGTCTTTCTCTTCAAAATGAGCTTTGGATGGAATTTTTCTGATAATCCATGTGAAAGTTATGCCCTGGTCAATTTCAGTTGACTTTTTCCAACTGTCCAAATAAGGAAACTTTTGCATCTTGATGATTTCTGAGCCAAATTTTGAGAATCATGATCAAGCATTGATCAAATGATGTTTGTGGCTTCAAAATGATATGTTGACCAAAAATTTGAACTTTTGACTGTCAAATGACCATTTTGCCCCTACAGTTGACTGTAGTGCAATTAGGGTTTTTGACTGTGCAATTTTGAGCTGAATGTCTTGAAACTTGATATGAGGATGTTTGACCATATTTGTAAGCATGTGAGACTTGATTGGACCTCTGAAAACTTCATTTTCTTGATCAGAACACAAACCCTAATTTTGACTGTATAGGGGATCTTTGACTGTGCAACCCTTGGGGAATTTTGGAGCTTGTCTTGGCAATTTCTTGAAGAATATAGGAGGGCAAATTTTGGGGTACAACAGTTGCCCCTGTTCAATCTTCTTAGACCTGAGGATGCAGATTGGCTGACGTGCCTTTCGTAATCCGAAGGTGGAAGATGATTGAACACTAAAGTGCCCAGAAATTTGCGCTCACATAGTTGCAGTGATGATGGGAATGGGCTTATAGATGCCATTTAGAGGTTGCTGGATAGGATGATGGGCTTATAGATGCCATCTGGATGTTGATCGCGTAAGAGATTCCTTAGCGAGAACCTGCATACCTGCAAAAGAAACATGAGTACCTGACACGTTGCAGGAGCTGATTTCAGATGCTTGGCGTAGATATGTCCTGACTGGTTACAGGAGCTGAGTCTGGAGCTTCAAAAGATGATGACTGAACCAGGGATGGTTACTACCTTAGCATGAATGGTAAGAGGACCTTGGGTGACTTTAACTTCAACAACGCTCGTTGAGAAAATCTTGGTGAGAATTACCATCTTCGTAGTATCGGGAAGAGAACCATAGGTAATTATAATCTGAAAGGGAATCACCTCACTCACCGTCGGAGAGGGAACTATAGGAAATTATAATCTGAAAGGAATTATCACCTCCCTCACCGTCGGAGAGGGAACTATCTGGAAAGGAATTATCACCTCACTCACCGTCGGAGAGGGAAACATCTGAAAAGGACTTACCACCTCACTCACCGTCGGAGAGGGGACCATAGGAGACTATCACCTCACTCACCGTCGGAGAGGGAAACATCTGAAAAGGACTTACCACCTCACTCACCGTCGGAGAGGGAACCATAGGAGACTATCACCTCACTCACCGTCGGAGAGGGAAACATCTGAAAAGGACTTACCACCTCACTCACCGTCGGAGAGGGAACCATAGGAGATTATCACCTCACTCACCGTCGGAGAGGGAAACATCTGAAAAGGACTTACCACCTCACTCACCGTCGGAGAGGGAACCATAGGAGACTATCACCTCACTCACCGTCGGAGAGGGAAACATCTGAAAAGGAATTACCACCTCACTCACCGTCGGAGAGGGAAACATCTGAAAAGGAATTACCACCTCACTCACCGTCGGAGAGGGGACCATAGGAGACTATCACCTCACTCACCGTCAGAGAGGGAAACATCTGAAAAGGAATTACCACCTCACTCACCGTCGGAGAGGGGACCATAGGAGACTATCACCTCACTCACCGTCGGAGAGGGAAACATCTGAAAAGGACTTACCACCTCACTCACCGTCGGAGAGGGAACCATAGGAGACTATCACCTCACTCACCGTCAGAGAGGGAAACATCTTAAAAGGAATTACCACCTCACTCACCGTCGGAGAGGGGACCATAGGAGACTATCACCTCACTCACCGTCGGAGAGGGAAACATCTGAAAAGGACTTACCACCTCACTCACCGTCGGAGAGGGAACCATAGGAGACTATCACCTCACTCACCGTCGGAGAGGGAAACATCTGAAAAGGACTTACCACCTCACTCACCGTTGGAGAGGGAACCATAGGAGACTATCACCTCACTCACCGTCGGAGAGGGAAACATCTGAAAAGGACTTACCACCTCACTCACCGTCGGAGAGGGAACCATAGGAGACTATCACCTCACTCACCGTCGGAGAGGGAAACATCTGAAAAGGACTTACCACCTCACTCACCGTCGGAGAGGGAACCATAGGAGACTATCACCTCACTCACTGTCGGAGAGGGAAACATCTGAAAAGGACTTACCACCTCACTCACCGTCGGAGAGGGAACCGTTTGAAAAGGAATGATCGCCTCACTCACCGTCGGACAGGGAACCATCTGGGATAACTTCTACTGAGTCTTTATCAGAAAAATCTGTTAGGAGTCGATTTAGTTGGACTAGAGAAGGCCTTGGACTGGATAAGAAATCTTTTGAGTTGATTAACTAAACCAGGTCTAGGTCTTGAATTGTGTTTGAGAATTTAACTGCCTCTTTTCCTGAAAGGTAAAGGTCAGTCGTATGCGATGCATGATATGGATCAAGCAATGATGTTCTCAACATAAATGAGATTTGTATGATATAATGCGTCTATGCATGCTATAATGATGTATGTGATGTTTTATGAATGCATGTTTTCGCCTAGGAAAGTAAATCCTTGACGAGTGCCGGGAAGTCGTATCCTGGGTTGATATTTGAAGAATAGATTTTGCCTCCGCTGGGGATGATAACTGCAAGAATACCGGTAAGAGAAGATGACTCCGTTGCGGAATAAACTTGGCGAATGGAAGATTATGCGGGGAGAAAAGATACTCTAGCAACCATGCTGGGAAGCAATACTCTGTGGGAAGAGGGATGCTTTGCTGAATGTTGATAATAACTTGCTGGGGATACCTTTATTGTATTGGAAGTGTTGATAGACTTCGCTGGGGGTAAGAGAATTTCGTCGAGGACGCTCCTTCCATGGCTTTTGGCTGAGGATAACCCAGTTATATCCTGTTAAGGAAATAACTCTTTGAATCAAGCCGGACGACGCGTTCGTGTTCTGCGAGGGATAAGCTTCCAGAATCTACTGGGGATAAGCTTACTGCTTAGGGATGTAAATTCCAACTTTCCTGGGGAAATGGATTGGACTTTCCTGGGGAAGTTTTGATATGCTGGGGAAGTGATTCCTCTGAATATTCGATATGCCGCCGGGGAACAATCTTTAGACCGAGACTGTCGGGGATGCTTGTTAAGAATAGGTGTATATGGCTGCTGGGGAAGTATTGAGATCTACTGGAGGATACTCAACTTCCTTGAGATTTGATAACTCTTCTTGGAGAGAGTGTACTGACTTGCTTACTCTCTGGGGAATTAGGATATCTGGTTATGTTCTTTAGTTGAACCTACCTTGGTACCTTGGAGGATAGAACATTCAGATTGCTTAAACTACCCGTTGTTGCCCCTGTTTCTATGGGGGAGGCACATGTGGGATGCTGATAACTGTTGAGGGTCAAACCTTCTTCTGGTAGGCCAGTGACAAGATGATAGGACATAGTCGTACGCTTTGATCCCTAACTTTTGCCTGGACCGCCCTTTCGGGTTTTCAGTCCACCGGGATACCCATTTTTGCCCAAGCCGCCTTTTCAGGTTTTCGACTTGCCGGGTGTACAGATTTTTTCATTTCATCCCTCATTTTGCCCGAACCCTTTTGGTTCGCCGGGAAGCCCTTATTTTTTGCCTAGGTATGTCAACCTAGCGGGTCTTTGATTGTGCATAGTATTTTTTTCGACTATGTCCGTGCCTTCAGAATGTAGGGATTTGCCCCTGTTTAGAAGTGTTTTTGTCGTGCCACCCGAAGATATTTGTTTGATCGTCCAATGTCCCAAGTGACTCAGGCGGAGATTTGCCCCAGGCTAGTTGGCCTTTTGAGAGATTTTGAATCTTGACCTACTTGCTCCAGATGATGAACAATAGTCATGCCATGCCCCTTGATTGGAGATGCTTTTGTTCACTAGGTATTCATCGTGCAAATTTTCCTGCTGTTCAAACAAAAAGTCATATGCAAACAAGGTTATGTTAAAAATGCAAAGCTTATGTCTGTCTTGAAGATTTTGAAAATGCATTCTTTTTCATAAAACAAGTGAATGTTTGTAAAACATGATGTCAACTCCGTATTTACCGCAGGCCTTAAGGAGTCAGGATACCTTTCGTCACAGTATGCTTTCGAACTAACCCATGCTTCAGCTAGGACTTTTAAGGGTTATAACGTGGCCTGGTTCACGGTTTAAGAAACAAAGGATAAAGGCTCAAATTATTTGTACCCACCCGCTCTTCGTGATGTTCTCCAAACCTAAACTCAGTTGATCATACGTTAGACCTTGTTTGAGTCTTTGCTCTGATTTTCGGTGATGACTCGGATGTTGATAACTTATTTTGAATAGGCAGTCATTTCTTTTTTTTTTTTGCTGAGGGTTTGTAGGACCTCTTTCTTTTTTGATTTTGTTATCCCTTTCTTTTTTTTGCCTGAACTGTTTTTTTTTTGTGATTACAGTCGGCGGGATGCCCTAGTTTCGTAAGTCCCCTTTGGAGGTTTAGACTTCTTGGGCTTTTCATTTACTTATTTATGACTGCCTTTCTTTATGATTGTTCTGAACCATCACTGTCTTTCTTCGTTTTGTAAAGACTTCTTTGGTGCCATTCGTTATGCACTTGGATCAACTGAGAGACTACCCTGCCCCAGGTTATGATTAAGGGTTTTGAATTTCGAAAAGAAAAACTCCTACTTCTTTGGCTCAGAGGGGTTGACGAGGGATTATCATCCTTATAACTCCAGTGTTTAGGGATTTGAAACAATGCCTGTACTTCATCAGCGGGGTCTGTTCAAAAGCATACTGTAAATTATGGTATCGTTTTTGTCATCCTCCCTCAAGAGGCTTAGAATTATTGATTGAGAGTTGATCATCAGAAAAAACATGAAAATAATTTGCGTATAATGAATACGAATATATTGATTCAAAATAGACATAAGCGATGTATTAATGAAATAACAATGTTTTAACAATGAGCAAATGTTTGAACAAAAGAAAACTGCAACTTGAACATTCGAATGAACAAAAGTCTTTTCAGTCTTAGCCATGTTTTGGCAAGGGAGCAGTGATCACGTTGGGAGTCTCGGCGGGCTCGAACTCGATCTCTTTAGCATCGATCATGTTCTGAATCTTGTACTTCAGTGCCCAACAATCCTCAGTATCGTGCCCCGGGCTACCAGAATGGTAAGCGCACCTTGCTTCTGGGTTGTAACTTGGAGAGGAGGTCTTTGGATTGGCAGGAGGGTTGATCACCGCAATCAGGTTCATCCTTAACATGTGCTGTAAAGCTCGTGACCATGGCATATTGATGTTGGTGAA
Organism: Vicia faba; assembly: GCA_948472305.1. Classification (NCBI taxonomy): domain Eukaryota; kingdom Viridiplantae; phylum Streptophyta; class Magnoliopsida; order Fabales; family Fabaceae; genus Vicia; species Vicia faba. The sequence goes on from OX451735.1 coordinate 1,209,923,364, forward strand.
TTGTTTCTTAGTCTCGTCCGACCTGTTCTGATCAACCCGCTGTTCTTGGCGAGGTCGTTGTTGGACCTGTGAAGTAGTAGCAACTCGGAGAGATCTATTCATTGGACCCGACCTTTGCCCTCTTGGAAGCTGTTCCATGACCTGGTCCCTGATTTGGGCTGGTTGCTTCATGCCTTGAGGAAGCTGACTGATCATGGCTCTCAGCTCTCCTTGCTCCTGAGCTAAACCTTGAATGAGGGCCCTTTGCCCCAGCATCTGGGTTTTCAATGTGTCCACCTCAGCTTGTAGACGTTTCAATTGTTCGTCCTTGTCATCTTCAGGACTTTTTCTGATCAGATTCCCCATGAGGAGTGTCCTCAACTCTTACTGCCCCTTGGATAGGCTTAGGAAGATCTCCTTGAACTGAGTCTCTTGAGTGTGAAGACCCTGGTTACCTTTGTAGGTGTTTAGGTATTGGCTTGCATTTTTGGTAAATCCCAAGTGTATGTGTGAATGTCATGACTGATGTCATAACATTCTAGTTCAGGTTGTACTAACTCAATAGGTACATGTGCAGAAAAATATTGTAATTCAAATACTGATGTTTAGAAGTGTGTATCTGAGCATGTTTGCAAAATGATCACATTTTGCTAATCAGTAGACAGGTTTTCTCAGATGTCATAACAGATGTTATGACATCCTGTTCTGAACTAACAGGATTGCAGGATTGGATAAGTCTGAGTTTTTTCAGGAAATAACTCAGTCCCCTCTAAACAGAATCCTGCGTTTTCTGAGGAGTAACCTAGCTCAATCCTAACCTGATCAACAAAGTACTGTGACCTGGTCTTTAGGTCAAACGGAATCAACCCTAGGTTTTTGGAAACCCTAACTGAAGTTGCAGCTGCTATATATTCAACAGAGCTGCGGTTTTTGAAGACATCCCTGCTGATTGATTAGAAGATCAATTTTGTAATCTGTATAGATTTGTTTATTGTACTCCAAGCAATTATCATTGTGATAAGTGCCTTGGAATAGGTTTCAATTGTAAGGGTTGTGTAGCACTCAAAGCTTTGAAGCAAGAGTGTTTGAATGTTACTTGACTAAAGCTGTGAAGCAGAGTCAAGTTAGTTGTGTACATCACTCAAAGCTGTGAAGCACGAGTGATTGTGTTACTTGATTAAAAAGCTGTGAAGCTTAATCAAGTGTGTGTTTTGAAGAGTGTCTTCATCAATTCTCAAGTCAAATTGATTTATGTATCACTGCTGTGATTGAGGGGGAGTGAGTAGGAACTCAGGTTTAAGTTGTACTTAGATTAGAATTGCATTGGGTAGGTCTTAAGTGAAGGAGATAAACTGGTTGGTTTATTCCTGAATTAACATCTCTTATAGTGGATTCTCTCCCTGGCTTGGTAGCCCCCAGAGTAGGTGTTGTTGCACACTGAACTGGGTAAACAATTGACTGTGTTATTTACTGCTTTTGTATTTACTGTCATATAGTAAGTCAGATACGGTGTCATAACATTGGACGTGACATTGAGTATCTGTAGCCAGAATTTCAACCTTGTTGGGAAGCCATTGCTGAAATAAGCAGCGAGAAGGGTAAGTGACCTGCAACAAGGATACCTGCTATGCAAGGATGTGTATGATATGCATGCAATGTTTTCAAGGATCTCGCGGGGTAAACAAGAAGTTTGTTAGAATTCGAATCCAGTAGCTTGATTGAAGGAACTTCCTGTTGTAGAGAGTCCTTCTTCGAGGGTCAAAGGCTCACCATATCCAGTGGGTCATAGCCTCTGACATCCTTGGCTAGGGCAATCTTCTTCAAGTGTCAAAGCTCACCATATCAAGTGGGTCATAGCCTCTGACAACTTTGGCTAAAGGAAAATAAATCCTCTTTGCCCCTTGCTAGATGTTTGATTCATCATGACCTGCATCACAAGCCCTTGAGATCCTTGAAATGGGTTAGGATGTATGCAATGGTATGATGTTATGCTATGCATGGGGTAATGCAAGTAACCCTGTTATGAGTCCCAATTAAGGACTGCAAACCAACACCTGCAAGAAATTTAATGAATTCTGTTATAAGTCCTAATTAAGGACCACAAACAAAACCTACAAGTAACTTAGTAAACCTTGTTATGAGTCCTGGTTACGGACTAAAACAAAAACCTGTAGGAAATTCAGTAAACCCTGTTACGAGTCCTAGTTAAGGACTATGGACAAAACCTGCAAAAACTTAGCAAACCCTGCTATGAGTCCCAATTAGGGACTATAAGCAAACCCTGCAAGTAGTTCCTGTGTTAGATAACAAGCATGCAAATAGTCAAGTACGAAGGCACACAAGTCACACAAAAGAGCCCTTAGAGTTTAGGCCAGCATGGGGTCTGGGTGGTACCCTCTTGAAGTTGGTGGGTTCAAAACCTGTCCTATTAGAAGTAACCGGGTTCTAAGGGTACCAATATCACGGGATTGCTTTCATTGTTCATCGTTTCGAATTAGCCACTGAACTGGCGACCGAAATATTCCAGGAAAGCAACCCTCAATTGAGTGTAGTATCGAGTATCAACCAACCTCGGACTGCACCAAAGTCAGTTATCTCACTACCCTAAAGAGGCCAAGATAGTTCAATTAAGGTTCCTAAGGTCTGTTGATGCTTCACGACACCACGCGGAGGCCCCGTACTCTCCTTGACTGAACTCAAGGGTTACCGGTACACACCAAAGTGCCACATCAACGTAGCAGACTGTTTCAACCATGTCGGTATACCCCGCACAGTTCCCTCACAGCCTTGTTGCTACTTTCTAAGAAGGTATCCCCCAGATCCGGGTTAGGATCTATAGAACTCCCGAGACAGTCCCACAATAATAAAAGCAATCAAGCACAACAATTGAAAACACAAGTGATCTTAGTCCTAAGGTACACCTCACTTTTATAAGAGTCCCCGGCAGAGTCGCCAGTTCTGTGATCGGTGGATCTGGAACTGACTGTTTATCGCTGGTTCGCGAAATGTCGCGGAAGCAAGAGTCGCCACCGTCTTTTATTTTCTCCAAATGGAAAGGACAAAAGCACAGAAAAATTCCTTAAAGAGATTGCTCTCGGTTCGGGAGGTAGGTTATAGAAAGGGAAGGTGTTAGCACCCTTTCTATCCATGGTTATCCATGGGCTCTTAGATACTTGCTCACTTGTGTTTTCAAAAATGGTTTGTTTGCTTTTCAATTGTGAGTGGGTTTGAAAAAGTTTCTTTGAAAATTCCAGTTTGACTCTTGTATCGGTCCTCAAGAGTGTTTGAAAAATTGCTTTCGAAAGCTTTTTGAAAAGGTGTCGGTGGGAAAAGTATTTTTTGATTTGTTTTGAAATTAGAGCAAGTATCTAGAGTCGTCTACCTACCCTAAGGAATTCGTCTGTGTAAATGTCCTTTAAAGTAGTGCCATCCCACCATTGAGAGGTAGGTAGCACCACCATTGGAGGTGTTCGGGTCAATTCGAGGTTCGGGACATGGTGATCACCAGAGCAATGGGAAGACACCTTAGAAGCTACCCTCATGCCAGGTTCCCGGATCATGAGGACTTACTAAGACATCCTCTACTCGACGATCACCTTTCGAGGCAAGGCAACAGTGAGGCGTACCCTAGGGGTGGTGTGTGCGATTCGTGTGTCGTTTTCATTTGCATTTGTCTTGTTCATGTTATTGGTGTTCTACGCTTGTTTTTATTTAAGGCCATTCATTCTTGCATGCTTTGTTTAACGGTTAAAAGTTGCAAGGAAAGTAAATTCTAAACTATTACAAACGGCACGGGTCCACATCGCCAAAATTAACCAGGACCCGATTTGACAGAAAAATAAAGAAATTGAAAGTGCGAGAAGTAATTACAAGGCTTCGGGAGAGGTACATAATTATTTAAGCATAATAAAATAAATACGCGAATTAACGAGAATTAAACGAAACGAGGGCGTTGGACCCTTTTGCAAAATTAAATTACATGATGAAATTAATTAATATTAAAAGAAAGAAAGGACTTGTTTTTGGTGTTTTTTAGTGTTTTAGGATTTAATAGAAAAAAGAAAGGATTAATTAAAATTAACTACTAACCCTAATTCTACTTTGTTTTAATTTATTAAGAAAATATTAGAATTAAACCTAAATTAAACCTAATTTTTACATGCAAATTTAATTATGAAAATAAATAAAATAAATAATATTATTATAAAAAGGAAAAATTAAGAAGGAATAAAACATTTATTAAACCTGATTCTATATTTTTTAATTATGAAAGGAATTAAAATTAAAACCCTAATTTAAACTAATTAACTTATATGCATTTATTTATGAAAATATTAAAACAAAAATATTTATTGTATTTTTTATCTTTTCTGATTTTTATGCATTTTTATATTTTGAAGAAATAATTAATTAAATCAAAACAATAAAGAAAATAAAATAAGAATTGAAAATAAAACATAAGAAAAATGTAGAGAATTGCAAACCAGGGGGGGTGGTAGTCCCCAAATAGGAGGTTTGGCCCAAGAAATCTGAGCCCAATAACCTTCAAATTCGTTAACTTTTCTAGGCACTATGTGGTACCTTTGACCAGGCTTATGATGCACTTCCAATCTATGCCCTTGATTTGATCTAAGTGTGCACGTGGATGGATAGATGATGAAGGACTATGATGGTTCTCAATATGATGCCTGCATGTGATGATGAATTGGAAAATAATATTGAAAGAAGAAGACCTGGGGCTCGAACCCAGGTCACATGCATTGCTAACGTTCCTGCTTGCCAACTGTGCCAACTAACGCGTTTGTTAAATAAATAAACAACAATTAATAAAAAGGAAAACGTGGGTTAGTGCTGTGAAACGCGCGCGAAGGTTTGAACGCTCCACTCACAGGCAGCCACATACTCATCTTCTTCACCGTGTTTGGTTTTTTCTGAAATACAAATAACAAAAGCAACGGTTTTCACGCGTTGCTGAAAGTAACATATGAAGAAATAGCGAATAGATCTCAGGCACTCATAAATTGAGCGCGAGTGCTGGTTTCCATTCGTCCAAACGTGTTGAATCCAATGGTGGTGGTCATAAGTCTCAATTTTTCCTCGTTTTAAAATTCTCAATCTGAAGCTCTGTAAACCCTAGAATTCAAACATGGTGAAATCGCGTATACAGCATAAAAACATAATTGAATGCATTGGTTAGCTTCAAAACTTCATAATGAACACGAATCAACCATTAAAATGCTATGAGAATGTCTAGAAATTAAAATACGATCATGGATTTTTCTTGATACAGTTTGCGTTCATGTTACCAATTCCTCGTGTTTTGATGGATGTTCTTGATTGCAATCGCTTCTGGACAACCTTGGCAAGCCAATGGAACAAGTTTCGTGCCTTGAATCCACCTGTAAAGATGATTTCAGAATTGACTTTTTAGAGAAAAATTGCAAGTTTGATAATGGCCTTCTTGCGCAGTTTAGTCTCTATCCTGATTAGGGTTGTGTTCTAGCATATGTAGTGAGTGCATTAGGTCAAAAAAACTCAATCAAATCCATTGCATTCATTGATTTGGAAATTTGATTTTCTAAGGATCTTTTCATATCTTCTCCATGTGTTCTTTGTTCTCAATCATGATCAATCAGTCCAATTCTTTCCTTATTTAGCTAGGCACGAAATATTGAGTCTAAAACATGTGCAAAAAGATTTGTTAGGTTAAATTAAGTATTTTCCACATATTTAAATGATTTAAATGAATTAATATAAATAAAAATTCAAATAAATAAATAAATAATGAGAAAATACTTCCCTTTGGGCCAAGTGGTCGTGCACATGCTTGGAATGATGAATTGTGGAAGAAAAGTGGGCCCATTAGCAATTTTAGGTCATTTGGATCAATGTTGACTTTTCAAAATATCCAAAAATTTCCCAACTTCTACAAGGCATAACTTGCTCAATATTTAAGCTTTTCTCATGTTCTTGGACATTTTGGAAAGGTCTTTGAGTCCTCTAACCAATGCCTTTGGTCCCATGTAATTTTGATTTACCAATCTCAAGTTATGGCCTTTGACTTAAAGTCCCTTTTTGTTGACTTTTGAAAATGACCTATAATGTTGAAATTGATAACTTTTTGTGAGAGCATTTCTTGGACTTGAAGTATGAAGATGAGTTGTAGGAAATGTCTTTATCTTCAAAATGAGCTTTGGATGGAATTTTTCTGATAATCCATGTGAAAGTTATGCCCTGGTCAATTTCAGTTGACTTTTTCCAGCTGTCCAAATAAGGAAACTTTTGCATCTTGATGATTTCTGAGCCAAATTTTGAGAATCATGATCAAGCATTGATCAAATGATGTTTGTGGCTTCAAAATGATATGTTGACCAAAAATTTGAACTTTTGACTGTCAAATGACCATTTTGCCCCTACAGTTGACTGTAGTGCAATTAGGGTTTTTGACTGTGCAATTTTGAGCTGAATGTCTTGAAACTTGATATGAGGATGTTTGACCATATTTGTAAGCATGTGAGACTTGATTGGACCTCTGAAAACTTCATTTTCTTGATCAGAACACAAACCCTAATTTTGACTGTATAGGGGATCTTTGACTGTGCAACCCTTGGGGAATTTTGGAGCTTGTCTTGGCAATTTCTTGAAGAATATGGGAGGGCAAATTTTGGGGTACAACACATCGCATGTGTCTGTTCTGAAACAATATATTCGTATTCACTAAATGCAAATTATTTTCATATTTTTTCTGATGTCAACTCTTGATCTAAAATTCTAAGCCTCTTGAGGGAGGATGACGAAAACGATACCACGATCTTTACAGTATGCTTTTGAACAGACCCCGCTGATGAGGTACAGGCATTGTTTCAATTCCTAAACACTGGAGTTATAAGGAAGATAATCCCTCGTCAACCCCTCTGAGCCAAAGAAGTAGGAGTTTTTCTTTTCGAAATTTAAAACCCTTAATCATAACCTGGGGCAGGGTAGTCTCTCAGTTGATCCAAGTGCATAACGAATGGCACCAAAGAGGTCCTTACAAAACAAAAGACAGTGATGGTTCCGAACAATCATACAGACAGATAGTCATTACTTCTCAAAATAAAAACCCATTAGGTCAAAACCTATGAAGGAGACTTACAAAACCGGGGCATCCCGCTGACTATAATCACAAAAGAAACAGTTCAGGCAAAATTTAGGGATAGCGAAATCAAAAAGAAAGAGGTCATACAAACCCTCAACAAAAACAAAAAATGACTGCCTATTCAGAATAAATCATCAATATATGAATCATCATTGGAACATCAGGACAAAGACTCAAACAAGGTCTAACGCACGATCAACTGAGCTTAGGTTTGAAGAACATCACGAAGAGCGGGTGGGTACAAATAATTTGAGCCTTTATCCTTTGTTTCTTAAACCATGAACCAGGCCACGTTATAACCCTTAAAAGTCCTAGCTGAAGTATGGGTTAGTTCGAAAGCATACTGTTACCAAAGGTATCCTGACTCCTTAAGGCCTACGGTAAATACGGAATTGACATCACGTTTTACAAACAATCACTTGTTTTATGAAAAAGAATGCATTTTCCAAAATCTTCGAAACAGACATAGGCTTTGCATTTTTAACATAACTTTGTTTGCATATGACTTTTTGTTTGAACAGCATAGAAATTCGCACGACGAATGCCTAATGAACAGAAGCACTTCCAATCGAAGGGCATGACATGACCATGGTCCATCATCTGGGGCAGTCCAATCAAGATTCGGAGAATCTCTCAAAGGCCAAATAGCCTGGGGCAAATCTCCGCCTGAGTCACTTGGGGCATTCCAGCAACGAATCTTGCCCGGTCAGACATCTTCTGGTGACATGACAAAACACTTCTAACAGGGGCAACTCCCTACATTCTGAGAACACGGACATAGTCGAGAAAATACTGCGCAAAATCAAAGACCCGCTAGGTTGACATACCCAGGCAAAAATAAGGGCTTCCCGACGAACCAAAAGGGTTCGGGCAAAATGAAGGGATGAAATGAAAAAATCTGTACACCCGGCAAGTCGAAAACCTGAAAAGGCGGCTTGGGCAAAAATGGGTACCCCGGTGGACTGAAAACCCGAAAGGGCGGTCCAGGCAAAATTTAGGGATCAAAGCGTACGACTATGTCACGTCATCTTGTCACTTGCCTATCAAAAGAAGAGTTTGTCCATCAATAACTATCAGCACCTCACAGGTTTTCCTCTCCCACCTCAGAAACAGGGGCAATAAAGAGTTGTCTGAGCAGTCCAATTGTTCTGTCCTCCAAGGTATCAAGGAGGGTTCAACCAGTACATCCCAATTCCCCAGAGAGTGAGCTAGCAAGTCAGTGCACTCTCCCCAAGCAAAGCTACAATCAAACCTTAAGGACGTTGGGTATCCTCCCGCAGATCTCAACATTCCCCAGCAGTATATATACATTCTTAATAAGCATCCCCGGCAGTCTTGGCCTAAAGATTGTTCCCCGGAGGTATATCAAACATTCGGTGGAGCCACTTCCCCAATACAGTTCAATACTTCCCCAAGAGAGTCCAATCCAGTTTCCCCAAGAAAGTTGGAATCCATCTCCCCAAGCAGTAAGCTTATCCCCAGTAGATTCTGGAAGCTTATCCTCGCAGAGCACGAACGCGTCCTCCGGCTTTATTCAAAGAGTTATTTCCTTACCAGGATATAACTGGGTTATCCTCAGCCAAAAGCCACGGAAAGATCGTCCTCGATGAAGTCGTCTTATCCCCAGCGAAGTCTATCAACACTTCCAACACAACAAGGGTATCCCCAGCAAGTTATTATCAACAGCTCACCAAAGTACCACTCTCCCCATAGAGTATTGCTTCCCAGCAAGATCGTTAGAATACTTCTCTCCCCGCAGAGTAATCCATTCGCCAAGTTTATTCCCCAACGGAGTCATCTTCTCCTACCGGTATTCTTGCAACTATTATCCCCAGCGGAAGCAAAGATCTATTCTGCAAACATTAGCCCAGGAGTTAACTTCCCGGCATCCGTCAAGGATTTACTTTCCTAAGAGGAAAACATACACATCATATCTTCATACATTATAGCATGCATGTACGCATCATGAACATACAATCTCACTTATTCTGAGAGCATCCCGCATGTCATACAACATGACATCACATACAACTAACGCTTGTCTTTTCAGGACAAAGGTCAGTACAAAAATGATTATTATCAATGGTCGCAACTAAAGATCCGATTCCTGTATCTTGCCAGGGTGTGTCTGTTAATGACCATTACCAGATCTGATTCCTGTATCTTGCCAGGGTGTGTCTGAAGAGTTTGAGGATCCGATGCCTGAATCTTGCCAGGGTGTATCCGTTGAAGACTAACATTACCAGACCCGATTCCTGTATCTTGCCAGGGTGTGTCTGAAGAGTTCGAGGATCCGATGCCTGAATCTTGCCAGGGTGTATCCGTTGAAGACTAACATTACCAGATCCGATTCCTGTATCTTGCCAGGGTGTGTCTGAAGAGTTCGAGGATCTGATGCCTGAATCTTGCCAGGGTGTATCCGGTGAAGACTAACATTACCAGACTCGATTCCTATATCTTGCCAGGGTGTGTCTGAAGAGTTCGAGGATCCGATGCTTGAATCTTGCCAGGGTGTCTCCGTTGAAGACTAACATTACCAGATCCGATTCCTGTATCTTGCCAGGGTGTGTCTGAAGAGTTCGAGGATCCGATGCCTGAATCTTGCCAGGGTGTATCCGTTGAAGACTAACATTACCAGATATGATTCCTGTATCTTGCCAGGGTGTGTCTGTTAATGACCATTACCAGATCCGATTCCTGTATCTTGCCAGGGTGTGTCTGAAGAGTTTGAGGATCCGATGCCTGAATCTTGCCAGGGTGTATCCGTTGAAGACTAACATTACCAGACCCGATTCCTGTATCTTGCCAGGGTGTGTCTGAAGAGTTCGAGGATCCGATGCCTGAATCTTTCCAGGGTGTATCCGTTGAAGACTAACATTACCAGATCCGATTCCTGTATCTTGCCAGGGTGTGTCTGAAGAGTTCGAGGATCCGATGCCTGAATCTTGCCAGGGTGTATCCGTTGAAGACTAACATTACCAGATCCGATTCTTGTATCTTGCTAGGGTGTGTTTGAAGAATTCGAGGATCCGATGCCTGAATCTTGCCAGGGTGTATCCGTTGAAGACTAACATTACCAGATCCGATTCCTGTATCTTGCCAGGGTGTGTCTGAAGAGTTCGAGGATCCGATGCCTGAATCTTGCCAGGGTGTATCCGTTGAAGACTAACATTACCAGATCCGATTCCTGTATCTTGCCAGGGTGTGTTTGAAGAGTTCGAGGATCCGATGCCTGAATCTTGCCAGGGTGTATCCGTTGAAGACTAACATTACCAGATCTGATTCATGTATCTTGCCAGAGTGTGTCTGAAGAGTTCGAGGATCCGATGCCTGAATCTTGCTAGGGTGTATCCGTTGAAGACTAACATTACCAGATCTGATTCCTGTATCTTGCCAGGGTGTGTCTGAAGAGTTTGAGGATCCGATGCCTGTATCTTGCCAGGGTGTATCCGTTGAAGACTAACATTACCAGATCTGATTCCTGTATCTTGCCAGGGTGTGTCTGAAGAGTTTGAGGATTCGATGCCTGTATCTTGCCAGGGTGTATCCGGTGAAGACTAACATTACCAGATCTGATTCCTGTATCTTGCCAGGGTGTATCTGTTGAAGACATTTCAAGACCTAGACCGGTTCAGTTAATCGACCCTAAGATTTTCTGTCTCTTATCCAGTCATAGGCCTTCTCTAGTCCAGTTAAGTCGACCCCAAACAGATTTTCCTGATGGAGACTCAGTAGAAGTTATCCAAGATTCTCTCAATGATTGTTGTTGAGGTTGTAGTCGCCTGTGGTTCTCTCCCCGATACTGTAGAGGTAGTAATCATCCCCAGATTCGCTCAGCGTTGCTGTTGAGGTTGAATTCATCCAAGGTTCTCTCACAGTTCCTGTTGAGGTAGTAACCATCCCTGGTTCATTCATCACCGTTTGAAGATCCAGATTCAGCTCCTGTAACCAGTCAGGACACATCTATACAAAGCATCTGAAGACCAGCTCCTGCAACATGTCAGGTACTCATTTTTCTTTTTCAGGTACGCAAGTTCTCGCTAAGGAATTTCTTACGCGATCAACATCCAGATGGCATCTATAAGCCCATCCACCTTCCATCATCTCTTAGCATGGCATCTATAAGCCCATCATCCTATCCATCAGTCTCCAAATGGCATCCATAAGCCCATTCCCCATTACACTGCTACTATGTGAGCGCAAATTTCTGGGCACTCTAGTGTTCAATCATCTTCCACCCTCGGATTACGAAAGGCACGTCAGCCAATCTGCATCCTCAGGTCTAAGAAGATTGAACAGGGGCAACTGTTGTACCCCAAAATTTGCCCTCCCATATTCTTCAAGAATTGCCAAGTCAAAGCTTCAAAATCTCCCCAAGGGTTGCACAGTTCAAGGGCTTCCTAAACAGTCAAAATTAGGGTTTTGGTTCTGACAAAGTAAATGAAGTTTCCAAGGGTCCAATCAAGTCCCACATACCTATAAATATGGTCAAGCATTCTCATACCAAGTTTCAAGACTTTCAGCACAAAATTGCACAGTCAAAACCCTAATTGCACTACAGTCAACTGTAGGGGCAAAATGGTCATTTGACAGTCAAAAATCCAAATTTTTGGTCAACATATCATTTTGAAGCCACAAACATCATTTGATAAATTCTTGATCATGATTCTCAAAGTTTGGCTCAAAAATCATCAAGATGCAAAAGTTTCCTTATTTGGACAGTTGAAAAAGTCAACTGTAACTTGACCAGGGCATAACTTTCACATGGATTATCAGAAAAATTCCATCCAAAGCTCATTTTGAAGATAAAGACATTTCCTACAACTTATCTTCATACTTCAAGTCCAAGAAATGCTCTCATAAAAAGTTATCAATTTCAACATTATAGGTCATTTTCAAAAGTCAACAAAAAGGGATTCTAAATCAAAGGCCATAACTTGAGATTGGTAAATCAAAATTACATGGGACCAAAGGCATTGGTTAGCGGACTCAAAGACCTTTCCAAAATGTCCAAGAACATGAGCAAAGCTTAAAAATTGAGCAAGTTATGCCTTGTGGAAGTTGGGAAATTTTTGGATATTTTGAAAAGTCAACATTGATTCAAATGACCTAAAAATGCTAATGGGCCTCTTTTTCTTCCACAATTCATCATCCAAGGCATGTGCACGACCATTTGGCCCAAAGGGAAGTTTTTATCATTTTTATTTTATTTATTTGAATTTTTAAATGCTATAAATTCATTTAATTAATTAAAATATATAAAAAATGCTAAACCTAGGTTTTTCAATCTTTTTATGCATGATAAATACTCAATATTTCGTGCAAATCAGGTTAGGAAAGAATCAAAGATGATTGGATGTGATTGAAGCCAAAAAGCATGAAAAAGATTTGGAAAACTAATGCCATAAAAATCAAATATTGATTCATCAATTCATGGATCTTTTTGACCAAATTCTTTGACCTAATCATTCACACATAAGTATAGAATGCAAACCTAATCCTAGAAAGCTCCAAGCTGCGCCCAAAAGCCATAACCAAGTTGACATTTTTTCAAGAAAATTCTGAAACTGAAATCACCATTGCAAGGGTTTTCAAGCCAAAACAACCATTCTATCACCTCCCTGGGACATCAAGGAAGGCTCCTGGATCAAGAACACCAATTCTAACGCCTTGAATCAGTGTACAGAAATCAATTTTTTTTCATATAAATGCATATTCGTGTTCTGAGTTCTAGGCATTTTCATGGCATTTTGTTTGTGTATTCATACTAAGTGATGTATTCTGAAGCTAACCACCTACTTTGATTGGATTTTTATACACTATATGCAAAAACACCATTGTCGTGTTTTAGGGTTACAGGGATTATGATTTAGGGCTTTGCGTTCAAGGAACAATTGGGACACGATAATGGCACCATCAGATTCAGAAGCTTCATGCCAATCAAACCCATATGTCGTGCCTAATTTCTAATTCCAGGATTCCTAATCGCTATTTTGAATTATGGCAGGTTTTGAGGACGGTTCAAAACCGTTGCTAACCTTTTTGTTTCAGGGAACAAAGAAGAAGAAGATGAGGTGGCCATCAGTGATTGGATTGTTTGAAATCTCGCGCGAAAAGAAAGCACTAACGTTCATTTTATTTTATTTTGTTTATTGGTCATATGATATACAAATAGATAAAGCAGCGTGGTTGGTAGAGTGTATCGCTGGTAACCCCTGGGACCTGGGTTCGAATCCCAGGTCCCCCATCCCTTTCATATTATTTTCATTGACATACTTGCGTGCAGTTTCATTGCTGAGGACTACCATACATCCACAATTTCCAACTTGCCACGCACGCACCAAGATCCATCAAAAGGCCACAGTTTGAAGAACATGGTGGGCATTAGTCAACACCTTCACACGCTAGCATGGAAAGTCAGCCAGGCCAAAGGCCATTGGGCCCAAATTGCTAAACAAAAACCTCCTATTTGGGGACAGACCCCCCTAGGTTTGAATTTTTATTTCTTTTCTTTATTTTACTTATTTCAATTATTATTTTTTTAATTAGTTTCTTTAATTTAATTATTTTTATAAAAAACATAAAAACCACAAAAAAATCAGAAAAGACAAAAATAAGTATTTTATTTAATTAATATATTTTTTTGTAAATAAATATTATTCATTAATTTTAGTTATTAAATTAGGTTTAATTGTAATATTTTCCTTAATCAATTTAAAATTTGGTAGAATTAGGGTTTGTAATAATTTTTATCTTTTTTTTCTTTTCTTTCATAATAATTAACTATTAAAATATTATTTATTTTTATAAATTAAAATTGCATGTAAATAATTAGGTTAATTTAGGTTTAACTTTAATATTTTTTTCTAATAAATAAAATTGTAGAATTAGGCCCTTAATTTCATTAAATTCTCATAAATACAAAAAAAAACCAAAAAAATAATTTCTTTTTCTTTAATTTAATTAATTTAACAATTTAATTTAACTCCATTAAAAAGGGTCCAACGCCCTCGTTTCAATTTAAAATTTCAATTCGCGTATTTATTTCTTTTCCTTTCAATATTTATGTATCTCTCCCAAAGCCGTGTAATTTCATAATCTCTCGCACTTTTACTTTAATTCTTTATTTTTCTGTCAAATCGGGTCCTGGAAATTTTGGCGATGTGGACCCGCGCCTTTTGTAATAGTTTAGAACTTTACCTTTCTCGCACTTTTTTAAACTGTTAAATAAATGCATGCAAGAATGAATGGCCTAAAATAAAAACAAACGCATAGATCACCTTGACATGAACAAGACAAAAATAAACGAATTCGACACACAAATCACACACCACCCCTAGGGTACGCCTCACTGTTTCCTTGCCTCGAAAGGTGATCGTCGAGTAGAGGATGTCTTAGTAAGTCCTCATAATCCGGGAACCTGGCATGAGGGTAGCTTCTAAGGTGTCTTCCCATTCCTCTGGTGATCACTATGTCCCGAACCTCGAATTGACCCGAACACCTCCAACGGTGGTGCTACCTACCTCTCAATGGTGGGATGGCACTACTTTAAAGGACATTTACACAGACGAATTACTTAGGGTAGGTAGACGACTCGTGGATACTTGCTCTAATTCAAAACAAAACAAATCAAAAATACTTTTCACACCAACACATTTTCAAAAAGCTTTCGAAAGCATTTTTCAAACACTCTTGAGGACCGATACAAGAGTCGAACTGAAATTTTCAAAGAAACTTTTTAAAACCCACAGTTGAAAAGCAAACAAACCATTTTTGAAAACACAAATGAGCAAGTATCTAAGAGCCCATGGATAACCATGGATAGAAAGGGTGCTAACACCTTCCCTTTCTATAATCTACCTCCCGAACCGAGAGCAATCTCTATAAGGAATTTTTCTGTGCTTTTGTCCTTTCCATTTGGAGAAAATAAAAGACGGTGGCGACTCTTGCTTCCGCGACATTTCGCGAACCAGCGTTAAACAGTCAGTTCCAGATCCACCGATCACAGAATCCCTCTTCCTTGACATCCAGTGAAGCTATACTAATTGAAACCAAGCCTTTTCGTTGCCTAAAACGCCCTGTAAGTCACCAGAACTTGGCTCTGGACATGATATCGTGAAATCATTTTCTTGCATCCTGTTGCCAATTTTCTTGTACATTCATACTTACCATTCAATTTCCATTGATTCTGCATTATTTGATTTTATTTTTGTGGCTTCTAACCCCGTATCCAGAACCTAGGGTTCTTGTTCTTGTTTTTAGGCATTTTGTGTACAGGCAAAATCAAGGTGAATAATGGTTACAGGGGTGACCAGGAGGAAGAGACGAGTACGTTGGTACTCTTGGATTTCATTTATATGGCCTAGAGAGGGTTTTTGAGATACCCTACGAAACTTCCTGCGGATAAAAATTTGCAGGTAAATAACCAGGGTTGTATGAAGAAGACGATAACGTGTCTTAGCGTGATTGGCTCATTTAAACGTTAGCACATTTTTTTATTTTGCAGGGCATATTGAATTGTTTTTTAATATGTTATTTATTTTCTATTCCCATAACGAATGAAGTCGTTTGGTTGAGTGGTAAGCACGTTGGCATGTGAGCATTGGGACCTGGGTTCGAATCCCAGGTCCCCCAAAACTTTGCTATATTTTGTCTTCAGGTATTCATGTGCAATTCTCAAAGGACGGTCCACCATACGCCTCAAACATCAATACGCCAGATGACTCCAAACCTAGATCCAGTGGTCATGAATGAGGGACTACCCTGGTCTCCAGTCAACAAGCATGTGGGCAATTCAGAAAGTCAACAAGGCTGCAACATAAATGGGCCTCAGAATTGCTCTTTTCACCACCAAATTGGGCCCAGCACCCCCCCCCCCTGAGTTTGTTCTTTTATATTTCCTTTTCATTATTTTTTTATTTCATTATTGTTATCATTTTAATTAACTAATTAACAAATTAACTTTTTTCATAAAAAATCAGAAACAACGAAAATATTTTTATTAATTCCATTAACTTTATTATTTATTTTTGTAAATAAACAATTTATTTATTTATTTAGTTTTATTAGGTTTAATAATAACATATTTTGCAATAAATTAAAATTAATTTAGAATTAGGTTTTTAATATTTTTAACCATTCTTATTTTATTTCCTTAATTAAAATAAAAACCCAAAAATATTTTATTTTCATTAATTAATTCAATTATTAATTTAGGCTAATTTTTTAATTCAAAAACAATAAAAATATGCTTTATTTAATAAAAAGGGTCAAAACCCTAAAAACACTTCGATTTAATTTTCTTGCGCGCGAATAACTTTCGACCCATATTTCAATATTGTAACTGCTTCGAGAATGTAATCGTTTTTAATTAGGATTTATTTATCGTTTTTATTTACTTTTCGCAATTTAATTTTTAAGGGTTTGTTTTTGGCGATGTAAATACCCGACGCCTTGTAATAGCTTAGATTTATTTTCCGCAATTTAATTTCCACATAATATTAACTGTTAGATGTTTGAATAATAGGCAATGCATGACAAGATCAACTTTTAAATTAAAATCAACAGTAGCTCACCATGACATGTACAAAGATAATATAACTGAAAAACAATACACTCGCACAAGCCACTCTTAGGGTACACCTCACTTGGTTGCCTCGAACGTGGTCATTGAGTATGGGATTTTTAGAGGTCGCCCTCTTGTCCAAAGATCATAAGTTGCCTCGAAACGGTTGCCTCGGATAAAAAATGATCTAAGACATTAGGGTTACCACTAAGGCGTCGTAACGTTGCTTTAGTGACCATATGTCCCTTAATCGAATTTACCCTTAAACTCCAACGACGATGCTTCCTACTCCTAAATAATGGGATAACATTGTCTAAAGGACACTTGTACAGTTTAATTCCTTTTTGAGTAGGTAGATGGTTCTTAGGTACTTGCTCATTCTAAAACAAAAACTTTTCGCACTCACACCTTTCAAACAAAAACTCTTTTTCAAACCCACAAACACAAAGCAAAGCAAACTTTTGAAAACATAATGAGCAAGTACCTAAGAGCCCGTGGATAACCACAGATGGAAAGGGTGCTAACACCTTCCCTTTCTATAATCTACCTCCCGAACCCGAGAAACATCTCGAAAAAGGAATTTTTCTGTGCTTTTGTCCTTTCCTTGTTGGATAAAATAAAAGACGGTGGCGACTCTTGCTTACCGCGACATTTTGCAAAAACAAACCCAAACGCGAACCAGCATTCCAAAACAGTCAGTTTTATTCCCACCGATCACAGGTTGCAAACGTGGTCCCCGTGCCAAAGAAGGACGGAAAGGTTCACATGTGTGTGGATTATAGAGATCTGAATAGGGCAAGCCCCAAGGATGATTTTCCTCTACCACATATCGACGTCTTGGATGACAACACCGCTCAACACAAATTATTCTCCTTCATGGATGGATATTATGGCTACAACCAAATCAAGATGGCTCCCGAAGACATGGAAAAGACTACCTTTGTTACACAATAGGGCACCTTTTGCAACAAGGTTATTCCGTTTGGACTAAAAAATGTAGTGGCAACATATCAAAGAGCTATGATAGCTTTATTTCATGATATGATTCATCATGAAATAGAAGTCTATGTTGATGATATGATTGCAAGATCACAAACTGAAGAAGAGCATCTCGACCGTCTACACAAGCTATATGAGAGGCTGAAAAAATACAAATTAAGGTTGAACCCTAACAAGTGCACATTCGGAGTAAGATCTGGAAAACTTCTAGGTTTCATCGTCAGTGGTAAAGGCATCGAAGTTGATCCTGCAAAGGTAAAAGCCATTCAAGAAATGCCAGTCCCCTGTTCAGAAAAGGAGGTCACAGGATTCTTGGGCCGTCTTAATTACATTGCTCGTTTTATCTCTCACTTGACTGCTACTTATGAGCCAATCTTTAAACTCTTGAAGAAAGATCAAGTAGTCAAATGGAACAACGACTGTCAAGCCGCCTTCGACAAAATCAAAGAATATTTGCAAGAGCCTCATATCCTTATGCCTCCAGTTGAAGGAAAACCTTTGATCATGTATTTGATTGTGCTAGAAAATTATATGGGGTGTGTGTTAGGTCAACATGACGAGTCTGGCCGAGAAGAGCATGCAATATACTACCTGAGCAAAAAGTTTACCGACTGTGAAACCAGATATTCACTGCTCGAGAAAACTTGCTGCACTCTAGCATGGGCTGCTCGCTGGCTAAGATAGTATATGTTGACTCATACCACTCTATTAATTTCTAATGGACCCTATCAAATACATCTTCGAAAAACCTGCCCTCTCCGGACGAATAGCTAGATGGAAAATGATTCTGACTGAATACGATATTAAATATACAACACAAAAAGCCATCAAAGGAAGTATGTTGGCGGATAATTTGGCCCACCAAGCTATCGATGATTACCAATCTATGAACTTTGACTTCCCGGATGAGAATATCTTGCTAGTGATCGACTGTGCAAAACCCGGACCGTATGACAGACTTGAACAAGGATCCCGATGGACTATGGTCTTTGACGGGGCTTCCAACTCTTTGGGCAATGGAATTGGTGTTGTGATTATTTCTCCTGAGGGTTTCCACACTCCTTTCACTGCTATATTATGCTTCGATTGTACGAATAATATGGTCGAATATGAAGTGTGTATCTTGGGTTTAAAGGCTGCCATTGACTTGAGGATCAAACATTTGGATGTATTCGGAGATTCTGCTCTGGTAATTATCCAAGTAAAGGGAGAATGGTACACCAAGTATCCTAACTTAATCCCCTACAAGGAGCTTGTGTTAACACTAATTCCATACTTCGAGGAGATCACCTTTGAGCATTTCCCTAGGGAGGAAAACCAGTTAGCCGATGCTTTGCCATAATGTCTTCCACGTTCAAGGTCAAATAGGACAACAAATCTCCTATGATTACAATTGAGAGATTTGATGAACCCGTGCACTGCTATGAGCTCGACATTGACGAA
Organism: Vicia faba; assembly: GCA_948472305.1. NCBI lineage: Eukaryota > Viridiplantae > Streptophyta > Magnoliopsida > Fabales > Fabaceae > Vicia > Vicia faba. The sequence continues at coordinate 1,209,942,488 of OX451735.1, forward strand.
GAAAAACCATGGTACTATGAGGTGAGGAGATATCTTGAAGCACAAGAATATCCTGAAGGTGCTTCTGTCAATGATAGGAAATTCTTGCGAAGATTTACGACCAAATTCTTTCTAAGGAACGGAATACTATAGAAGCACAACCATGATTCTACTCTACTCCGATGTGTGGACAAGAAGGAGGTAGAGAAAATTATGGAAGACATGCATGATAGCCTCTTTGGGACCCACTCTAGTGGATATACTGTGTCCAAGAAAATCTTGAGGGTTGGTTACTATTGGTCCACAATGGAAACTGATTGTCACCATCACTCAAGGACTTGCCACAAGTGTCAAATCTATACTGACAAGGTCCACATACCTCTTATTCCTCTAAATTTCATGACTGCTCCGTGGCCGTTTGCAATGTGGGTCATTGACATGATTGGAGAGATCAAACCTACTACCTCAAATGGTCACCGTTTCATCCTGGTTGCCATTGATTACTTTACCAAGTGGGTCGAAGCTGCTTCGTATGCCTTAGTTACTAAGAACGTTGTAGCCAGGTTCATCAAGCATAATCTCATCTTCCGTTACGGTATCCTTGAAAGGATTATCACCGACAATGGAACTAATCTTAACAATGCTATGATCACAAAACTCTACACTCAATTCATAATCAAGCATCATAATTCTTCTCTGTACAGACCCAAGATGAATGGCGCAGTGGAAGCTACCAATAAAAATATCAAGAAGATTGTGCAAAATATGGTGGTAACCTACAAAGACTAACATTAGATGTTACTGTTTTCTCTCCATGGCTACCGTACTTTGGCTCGTACGTCAACTGGGGCAACACCTTTCTCTTTGGTCTATGGCATGGAAGCCGTCTTTCCTGTAGAAGTTCAGATTCCATCTCTAAGGATAATGAAAGAAGCAGGTCTAGGCGAAGATGAATGGATTCAGACTATGTTGGATCAGCTGAACTTGATTGACGAGAAGCAGCTGGCTACTGTTTGTCATGGTCAGATGTATCAAAAGCGTATGATTAAGGCATTCAACAAAAAGATCAAGCCTCGAGTGTATCAAGCTGGCGATTTGGTAATAAAACGTATCATTCTTCCGCAAAGCGACCCTAGGGGCAAATGGTCTCCCACTTACGAAGGACCATTTGTTGTAAAGAAAGTTTTCTCTAGTGGTGCCATGATGCTGACTACAATGGATGACAAAGATTTCCCACATCCCATAAACGCGGACATAGTTAAAAAATACTACGCATAAAATGACCCGCTAGGTTGACACACCTAGGCAAAAATATGGGCATCCTGGTGAACCAAAGAGGTTCAGGAAAAAGTTAGGGATATATGCAAAAGATTATACACCCGGCAATTCGAAAACCTGAAAGGGCAATTTGGGCAAAAATGGGTATCCTGGTGGGCCAAAAACCCGAAAGGGCGGTCCAGGAAAAAATTAAGGGTTAAAGCGTATGACCATGTCCCGTGGGATCTCTACAGCCAGCTTTATTACTAAAACCCAAAGTTTAAATGGTCCAAGATCAATCCAATCAACTTCGCTCAATGACAAGGGTTTGCTTGAAGACATAAAGGCAATAGCAAAGTGGGGGCAATGAGATCACTTTCACATGGCTATTATTTTTGTTTTCATTCTGTCACTTTTCTTTTCTTTTGACGATTTCCTCTTACTAGGATCTCTGTCTCTTTGTATAAAAAAGCCTATTCACGGGCAAAACATCAATACAAATATACTTTGAAGTATAAACTTTTTTTTTTGAGTGCAAATATGTACAATAACTAAGATCGAATAAACATATGCATATGAACATGATTAAACTTTTAACAAATATATGTTCCAAAATAGTGACAAACATCTCCTTAATTGAATTTAAGATATCCCCACAGAGTTATCCTCACAAATTTGGATTCATAAGCTCTCATCCAGAGTTTCAATCTCCGGAAGTTCCTCCCCTCAGCTGAGTTGGTCTTAAGTGGAAGACTTGGGAAATTCTTCTTAAAGAATATCCTCCCTAGCAATTCATCTGATATCCTTTTCAATTAGGTTTATTTCCTCAACAAGTGGCAAGATCCCCCAGCTTGAGTCTGCCTCTCCGACTAATACAAATCAAGAGATCACAAACCCCTCTTCCCTAGTAGACTTTTCTATAATCTCCAGCAAGTAGGTGTGAAGCCTGGAACCCGACCAGATAACAACTAATCCTCAAGAGATAATTCCCTACCAGAGCAATGGACGACTAGAAATCCCGAACTCCTTTCCCCAAGAAGAGGTTAACACTCTCCACAGAATCATCTAAAAAATATTCCCCAGTGGAGTCTCCCTTCAAACAACAGACCAGGAATTCCCAACAGAAACACTCTAAACAAAGTTGAAGATATACAGACTCTTCATCCCCAACAATAGTCCGAGATTTCATTTCCCAAGGCTCGCCAGCATTTGTCAAGGATTTATTTTTCCAGACAAAGATGCACTTCAATAATATTTTACATTCATACATCATATTACATACATGATAAATTCATACAGCATAATCTCATTTATTCTGAGAACATCATCAAGCCATGCATACATCTGCATGCAACTAACCCTCTTCCTTACAGGAAAGAAGAATCAAAGACCTCCTCTGGTTATATTTATTTCTTCCAGTTAAAGACAGGCGGATCAAAGACCTCTTCTGGTTAGATTTATTTCTTTCAACTAAAGACAGGCGAATCAAAGACCTCTTATGGTTAGATTTATTTCTTCCAATTAAAGATAGGTGAATCAAAGACCTCTTCTGGTTAGATTTATTTCTTCCAGTTAAAGAAAGGCGAATCAAAGACCTCTTCTGGTTAGATTTATTTCTTCCAGTTAAATACAGGTGTTGTACCCCAAAATTTTCCCTCCCATATTCTTCAAGAATTGCAAAGAGCATGCTTCAAAATTCCCCAAGGGTTGCACAGCTCAAGGGCCTCCTAACAGTCAAAAACTAGGGTTTTGGTTCTGACAAAGAAAATGAAGTTTCCAAGGGTCCAATCAAGTCCCACATGCCTACAAACATGGTCAAGCATCCTCATACCAAGTTTCAAGACTTACAGCACAAAATTGCACAGTCAAAAACCCTAATTGCACTACAGTCAACTGTAGGGGCAAAATGGTCATTTGACAGTCAAAAGTTCAAATTTTTGGTCAACATATCATTTTGAAGTCACAAACATCATTTGATCAATGCTTGATCATGATTCTCAAAGCTTGGCTCAAAAAGTCTCAAGATGCAAAAGTTTCCATATTTGGACAGTTGAAAAAGTCAACTGTAACTTGACCAAGGCATAACTTCCACATGGATTATCAGAAAAATCCCATCCAAAGCTCATTTTGAAGAGAAAGACATTTCCTACAACCCCTCTTCACACTTCAAGTCCAGTAAATGCTCTCACAAAAAGTTATTAATTTCAACATTATAGGTCATTTTCAAAAGTCAACAAAAAGGGACTTTAAGTCAAAGGCCATAACTTGATATTGGTAAATCAAAATTACATGAGACCAAAGGCATTGGTTAGAGGACTTCAAGACCTTTCCAAAATGTCCAAGAACATGATCAAAGCTTAAAAATTGAGCAAGATATGCCTTGTGGAAGTTGGGAAATCTTTGGGTATTTTGAAAAGTCAACTTTGCTTCAAATGCCTTAAAATTGCTAATGGGCCTCTTTTTCTTCCAAGATTCATCATCCAAAACATGTGCACGACCATTTGGCCCAAAGGGAAGTTATTCATCATTTTTATTTATTTATTTGAATTTTTAATTGCTAATAATTCATTTAATTAATTAAAATATGTGAAAAATACCAAAGTAAACTTTTTAAATCTTTTTATGCATAAAATACACTCAAGATTCGTGCATGATCAGATATAGAAAGAATCAATGTGATTTGCCATGATTGGAACCAAATATGCATGGAAAAGATTGAAAAATATATGCATGAAAATCCAATATCTTGTACATCAATGCAAAGGTTTTTTGGATCCAATTTTCAACCCTAATCGTTCACATACTTATACTCATGCAAACCCTAGTCCAAGGAACCTCCAAGCTGCGCCAGAATTGAAGAACCAAACTTGCACTTTTGTCAAAAAATTCTAAAACTGAAAACGTGGTTCCAAGGCTTTTCAAGGCAGGAAAACCATCCTATTGTGTTCCTGAGGCTTCAAGGAACGTGCCTGAATCAAAACCATCATCCCTAACGCGAAGAACTGGTAGAATAACCTCATTCTGTTCGTGACTTTTTCCATATTCTTGAATCATAATTCATGCATTATTTGCAATTTTTAATATTGGATTTGTGTTCATTGGATCATTCTAAAGCTAACCACATGTTTTAATTGAGTTTTTAAGCATCGTACGCCATTTCACCATTGAAACATGCTAGGGTTCCTCAAGCTTCGAATTGGGTATTTTCATATACTGTAAAATTAAGACTTCTCAGTACCATGGTTAAATTCATGACACTTGGACGAATCAAATGCAACAGTCGCGCCCAATTTATGAAGCAAGATGGCCTAATCGCTATTCTTGAAAAGGGCATATTTTGGGGGGGTTTAAAACCCCCGCTAATTCCTTTTATGTTTCAGGTAAAATGCAAACGAGGAAGAAGAAGACTAGGTGGCAAAGCATGGTTGGCTCGTTTGAATTTCGCGCTAAAATTATCCATTAACTCTTATTTTTCTTTATGGTGTTTGTGTTCTATTCTATGTACAAAGCGCGTTCACAGCTCCACTGGTTGAGCGTAGCATTGGTAACCTCTGGGACCTGGGTTCGAACCCCAGGTCCCCCTTCCTATTTCCATATTTTTCTTCTAACCATATTTGCACGCAGCGCTTAATACAAAGGTCTACCATACAACCCCTGATCCAAACGTGCCACGCGCCCCATGATCCCCATCCAAAGGTCCAGATGTGAAGAGTAGCATATGCATCAGTTAACGAAGCCACACGCTAGCCAAAAGGTCAACGAGGCCAGGAAATTATTGGGCCTGAATTGCTAAGTTATACCTCCAGATTGGGGACAGAACCCCCCATGGTTTGTTTTTATTCTTTTTTTCATATTTTGCTATTTTATTTGTTTTTGTTTAATTTTCATTTAAAACTTTGAATTAATATTTTCATAAAAACATAAAATAATATAAAAACCAGAAAAGACAAAAAATAAATATATTTGATTTAATATTTCTTTGTAAATAAATTATATCATTTAATTTAGTTCTAGGTTTAATTTCAAGCATTTTTCTTAATAAATAAAAATTTGTAGAATTAGGTTAATTACTTTTATCTTTTCCTTTTCTTTTATCATTATAATAATTAATTACTTATTCTTGTAAATACTTGCAATTGATTAATTAGGTTTAATTTTAGGTTAAATTTTAATGCTTTTCTTAATAAATAAAAATAACTAGAATTAGGGTTAATTAATATTTTAATTTCATTTAATCTTCTCATTAAAAATTCATAAATACAAAAAACCTCAAAAATCTTTTCTTTTTTTCCTTAATTTAATTAATTTGTTAATATAATTTAATTTCATTAAAAAGGGTCCAACGCCCTCGCTTTCAATCGTAATTCCAATTCGCGCATTTTATTTCTTTTCTTATAATTTCTTATGTAATTCTCCCAAAGCCGTGTAAATTGGACGTTTTATTTCTTTATCTTATTTTATGTCAAATCGGGTCCTGGATTAAACTTGGCGATGTGGACCCGCGCCTTTGTAATAGTTTAGGAACTTTTAATTTCTCGCAACTTTTTAACTATTAATAACTGCATGCAAGAATGAATGTTAAAATAAAAACAAAAGCGTAGATCACCCACGACATGAACAAGACAAAATATCTGAAAACGACACACAAATCACACACCACCCCTAGGGTACGCCTCACTGTTGCCTTGCCTCTCGAAAGGTGATCGTCGAGTAGAGGATGTCTTAGTAAGTCCTCATGATCCAGGAACCTGGCATGAGGGTAGCTTCTAAGGTATCTTCCTATTGCTCTGGTGATCACCATGTCCCGAACCTTCGAATTGACCCGAACACCTCCAACGGTGGTGCTACCTACCCCTCAATGGTGGGATGGCACTACTTTAAGGACATCTACACAGACGAATTCCTTAGGGTAGGTAGACGACTCTAGATACTTGCTCTAATTTCAAAACAAATCAAAAAAATACTTTTCACACCGACACCTTTTCAAAAAGCTTTCGAAAGCAATTTTTCAAACACTCTTGAGGACCGATACAAGAGTCGAACTGAAATTTTCAAAGAAACTTTTTTAAAACCCACAGTTGAAAAGCAAACAAACCATTTTGAAAACACAAATGAGCAAGTATCTAAGAGCCCATGGATAACCATGGATAGAAAGGGTGCTAACACCTTCCCTTTCTATAATCTACCTCCCGAACCGAGAGCAATCTCTATAAGGAATTTTTCTATGCTTTTGTCCTTTCCATTTGGAGAAAATAAAAGACGGTGGCGACTCTTGCTTCCGCGACATTTCGCGAACCAGCGTTAAACAGTCAGTTCCAGATCCACCGATCACAGAACTGGCGACTCTGCTGGGGACTCTTACTTAAAGTGAGGTGTACCTTAGGGTAGTTCATAACTGTGTTTTCAATTGTATTGACTTGCTTGCTTTACTATTGTGGGTTGCATGGGAGTTCTATAGATCCTAACCCGGATCTGGGGATACCCTGTTTAGGTAGCATAAGCTGTGAGGGACCTGTCCGGTGTAGACCGACACGGGTGAAGCAGTGGCTACGTTGGTGTGGCACCTTGGTCTGTACCGATATCCCTTGTGTCGCAACGAGGAGGATATGGGTCTTCTGAGGAGTCATTAAGCACCAACAACCTTAGAACCTTAAATGACACAACTTGGCCATTAGAACAGTAGCAGTATGCTACGCCCATTGAGGCTAAACTCTCGTGATGGTTCTGGCCGCAAGAAAAGATTGCGATGCTGGAGTTATGACCGATTGAGGATAGTCAATGATATTGGGATCCTCTAAGAACCCGATTACTTTGATAGGACAGGTATGAACCAACAAACTGAAAGAGGGTAATGCCTAGACCTCATGCTGGCCTAAACTTTAAGGGCTTGCCTTGTGTGACTTGTGTGCCTTACCATGTTTGCCTTTGTATCTATTTGTGGTGTGCTTTATCATAACATCATAACATCATGAGCATTGCATGCATCCTGCATAAGGACTGACCATTTCAAAGACAAGAGGGTTTCACCTTTGTTCTGTTTTGTAGGACACCATGATGCTTGTACGAAGGAATACTATCCGGTTCAACTTTGTTCACTCACCTGAGTTGCTTGAAGAGTTGGTTAGCAGAATTCCAAATACCACTTCCTTCATTCAGAGGCATGGTTCTCTTCTCAGTTTAGTCACTACAAAGCGGGATCAACAGTTGATGAGTGTTCTGACACAGTTCTATGACCCTCTGTACCAGTGCTTAACCTTTCAAGACTTCCAGCTGGTCCCTACCCTGGAAGAGTTCTCTGATTTTCTTGGTATCCCTATCTTGGATCAGACTCCCTTTACTGGTTGGGAAAAGACCCTCAGGCTTGAGGATGTTGCTGCAGCTCTTCCCTTGACACATCAAGAAGTAATGGACAACTGGGTGACTAGAAGCGGAGTTAAAGGTTTCTTGGCCAAGTTTCTGATTGGTAAAGCTAACAGCTTCTGGAACGACCTGGACTTTAGGGCATATGAAGACATCCTAGCTCTCTTAATCTATGGGCTAGTCTTGTTTCCTAATCCTGACAACTTCATCAATGTCACTGCCATAAGGATCTTTATGTCTCAGAATCCTGTACCCACTCTCCTGGGTGACATCCTGCAACAACTTTATGCTCGTACTACCCGAAGACGAGGAACTCTGTGGTGTTGTATCCCTTTGTTGGTGAGGTGGTTTATTTCGCACCTCCCTAAGTTCGTGCTGAAGAACCAAGAAGGAAGAGGTTGGGCTCACAGGTTAATGTCTCTTACCGATAAGGACATCATTTGGACTTGCAGAGGTTTGGATGAGATAGCTATTATTGATCGATGCGGGGAATACCCTAATGTTCCTCTGATTGGTACCCAAGGAGGAATCTCTTACAATCCATGTCTAGCCCTCCGTCAGTTTGGAAGAGCAAGAAGAGCAGGGCCTCATGAAATGTTGGTGCCTCACATCAGTTTTGAGTTTCAAGTGGATAGTGACGAGCTGCGTCGTAGGTTCATCAAGGCTTGGGAAAAAGTTCATAAAGCTGACCCACAAGAGTTGGGGCCAAAGACTTCTTTACCTATGGAAGCCTACTACAAATGGGTTCGCATCCGTGCTCAGAAGTTAGGTATGCCATACGAAGCCATCAGACCTATCATTCTTGAGTATCCTGACAAAGATGGTGTTCCTCCAACTGTCCTTCCTCCTCAGATACCTACTGATTATGAGACGTTAAAGAGATCTTGGTCGCAACTGCGAGAAGAACGGGATTCTTACCGGGAAAAGTTCAACGAGCAGGAATTGAAGATCCAGAAGCTGACAAAGCAGTTGGAGAATGAGCGAGCTCTGAATGCTTACATTCGTACTGAGAAGAGGAGACCATGGGATCAATAAGGAGCTCTGGATGTTCTTTTACAGTTTTATTTCCCTTTTTCAATATTTCCCTTTCATGTAACGCCTAAGGGCAACCTGTTGAATAATTTAAGTTTCAAAGTTGAATCTAATGAAGTGTGTTCCTTTTTGTTTACAAAGTTGATTCCCGATTGTCTTTGAAAACATAAATCATACGCATTCCATTCATCATGTGCATAACAGGTTTTCTTCTTTTCAGGTTGCTTACTGTTCTTCGCTGTTTATTTCAGCATCATGAATCCTGACTCATCATCAACCGAGATGTCTATCAAGGCTCTTCAGGCGCAGAATGCGCAATTTCAAGAACTAATCATGGGTTTGGCTCAGGGCCAAGAAGAACTGAAGGCTCTGCTCCTGAAGAAGGAGAAGAAGAAGAGGAGGAGAACTGTTCTTTTCAACACGGGCCGAAGGTTTGGCAACACTCTGCAAAATGAAGAGGCTGGTTCTTCTATTGGCAAGAGTAGTCCCCAAGGGGGAAAAGGTCCTAGTCCGGTAGTCTCTGACAACGAGGCTGATTTTGATGAGGAGCAGTATCCTCCTGCAGAAGATAGATACAAGCAGTTGGAAGACAGGCTGAATGCTATGGAGATCCAACAAGTGCCTGGGCTGGATTTTGGAGACTTGGGTTTGTCTACTGGTGTGATCATTCCTCATAAGTTCAAAGCACCATCCTTCACCAAATATGACGGGGCATCTTGTCCCAAGCTACATCTCAGATCCTACGTGCGGAAGATTCAACCGTACTCAGTGGACAAGAATTTGTGGATCCACTTCTTCCAGGAGAGTCTTTCAGGGACTCATCTCGAATGGTTCTATCAGCTGGATGGGACCAAGGTTCGTAACTAGGAGGAGTTGGCTACTTCTTTCTATAAGAAGTATCAATATAATGCCGACCTTGCCCCTACACGTACCCAACTCCAGGGTATGTCGTTAGGGTCAAGTGAAGGTTTTAAGGAGTACGCGCAGAAGTGGAGGGATCTGGCTGGCAGGGTGCAGCCTCCGTTGAATGACCGGGAGTTGGTAGACATTTTCTTGGGGACCCTATCTGGGCCATTTTTCAACCATCTTATCGGTAACTCGTCTGCAGGGTTTACTGATCTGATTCTGACTGGAGAGAGAATAGAGGCTGGGATGAAGTCTGGAAAAATTCAGAAGGGGGCATCGTCAAGCTCTGAGAAGAAGCCCTTTAAAAAGGAGGTCAGTGCTGTATATGGCTCTAGAAGACAAGAGAAACCTGAGCGCCGCCAATCTGTTAACACGGTGATGATTGCTAAGCCTGATGCCGCTCCTCGGTAAACCAATCCTCAAAGGGCTGAAAGACCTAGAAGAGAGTTCACCCGTTTGAGTATGACTTTATCGCAAATCTTGCCACAATTGCTGTCCACCAACCTAGTGACTGTCAGAGAGGCCCCAAAGGTTGTAAACACTGCTTCTCCCAAATACAACCCAAATTCCCGCTGTGCTTATCACTCCGATAGCCCGGGGCATTCCACTGATGACTGTTGGGGCTTGAGGAATAAGGTGCAAGACCTTATCGATGCAAAAGAGATACAGTTTGAAGCGCCTGAGAGGCCGAATGTGGTGACTGCTCCTATGCCCCAGCATGGGGTAAATGCTGTTGATGAAGATGTATACGCCGTTTCTGTGGTTGATGTGGCTACTCCCTTAATGACTGTCAAGAGGAACCTACTACTGGCCGGTTTATTTCCAGGTTGCAGTGAGGGTTGCCTGTTCTGTGCTGTTTCCCTATCTGGTTGTCCTTTGCTGAAGTTGGGCATCTAAAGCCTAATGGACAGCAAGGAGATTCTGTTTAAGAAGACTGCTGTTCAGTTTGTTCCGGTGGAAGAAATTTCTGTTGTTACGGTCTTTAATAATCCAATCAAGGCTCTCCCAAGGAAGCCAGTTCAAATCGTGACTGTCGCACCTGTTGTTATTACTGTTCCGGGGCCTCTCTCCTACGAATCTGATAAGGCTGTCCCCTGGCACTATGGGGCAGAGGTGTATGTGAATGGAATTAAGCAAGAGTTCAACACTGGCACCAGTATCAGCAATATCACTGGTCCAGCAAAGGTTACCCGCAGTGGCAGGCTCTTCTCGCCTGACATTGCACCACCCGCTATTTGAAGACCCCTCACTATAACACCTACAAGTGTACCGGTTCCTGTTTCTGATCCAGTTGTTTCCCCTGCTGCCGAGTCATCCAATGCTCGGGGTAAAGGGATTGAAGATGAGCCTGCCCGGATGGAGGCACCAAGATCTGCTGAGGCCTCCCAACAAGAGATGGAGGAAATTCTAAAAATAATCAAGAAGAGTGACTTTAATGTTGTCGAGCAGCTGGGGCATACGCCCTCAAAAATCTCCATGCTCTCCTTGCTACTGTGCTCAGAGGCCCACGCTAAGGCCTTGATCTCATTCCTCAAGACGGCCCATGTGCCACAGGAAACATCTGCAGTTCAATTCACTGATTGCGTAGCAAATATGACAGCGTACAATGGCTTGGGTTTCTCAGATGCTGACCTTACTGCCAAGGGAAGGGACCACAATGACGCCCTGCATGTCTTTATTGAATGCAGGGGCACTACGCTGGCGCACGTGTTGGTGGACACTGGTTCTTCCCTAAATGTGCTACCTAAGAAGGCCTTGGACCATTTGGATTGTGAAGGCCTGGAGCTGAAACCTAGCAATATCATCGTCAGAGCCTTTGACGGTTCTAAGAGGATGGTTCATGGGGAGGTTGACATTCCTATTCGTGTGGGTTCTCAAGTATTCGACTCTACTTTCTATGTGATGGATATCCGCCCATCATATTCTTGTCTACTGGGTCGACCTTGGATCCACAAAGCTGGGGCAGTGACCTCTACCTTGCACTAGAAGCTCAAGTACCCTGTTAGAGGGAAGATTGTCACTGTGCAGGGAGAGGAGGAGTATATGGTGAGCCATTTGAATTCCTTCAGGTATATTGAGATGGACGGGGAGTTTATTGAAACCCCCTTTCAGCATTTCGAGGAGGTACTTCCAACTTTAGCAGCAGCAGAAACAGCGGTCGAAGAGGATGTTCCTTTGAAGATGGCGTCCCTAAAGGATGCCCGGGCCGTGATTCAGAAAGGTGAATGTGCTAACTGGGGCAGGCTTCCCGACTTTACACAGAAAACTGACAAGTTCGGACTGGGTTTTACTGCAGAGGGACAGAAAGCTATGCGGAAGGCAAAGATCAGAAGACCTCCTGTGCTCGTTACCAATCCAGGAGTGAATGCTGTTGGGGAGGATAATGAAGTGGATGAAGCTGAGTTCGATAGCTGGATCTACCCGACAACTGATGGCGGATTGACCAATTGGATTGCTAAGGACCATACTCCTGTTACTTTTGTTACGCAGTAATAAACTTCTTTGTTTCGTTATTTGTAATAAACAATTAAAACTCTATGGCCCGGTGTCTTACCCGGGGCACCGTGGCTTCATTTGTGAGGGCATATAAATTGTCATTTCATATATCATGAATAAAAATCTTGGACGTTTTCTCGCATTTCAAATCTTATGCTCCTTTTCTGTCTTTCCTTCCTTTATATATTTCAAAACAGTTGTATTTACACACACTCACTCATACAGGTTTCAATCCACTCTGGATCTCACTGGTAACGACTCTGCTACTGCCAGTTATGACTTCGAAAATCCGATCAACTTAGCCGAAGACGAAGGTGCAGATGATTGTGAAGTGCCTGGTGAGCTTGCAAGACTGTTACTCCAGGAAGAGAGGGCAATTCAACCACACGAAGAGCCGGTGGAAACAATAAATCTGGGTACTGAGGCAGACAGAAAGGAGGTAAAGATTGGTGCCAACCTAGAGCTCAGCGTGAAGCAACGGTTGACTCAGATGTTACATGATTATATGGAGATCTTTGCCTGGTCCTACGAAGACATGCCCGGGTTGGATACCGATATTGTGGTCCATCACTTGCCAACTAAGGAAGACTGCCCTCCGGTTAAGCAAAAGGTCCGCCGTATGCGTCCAGAGATGTCTGAGAAGATCAAAGCCGAGGTTATGAAACAGTTTGATGACGGGTTTCTTGCAGTGACTTCTTACCCTCAGTGGGTTGCTAATGTGGTGCCGGTACCTAAGAAGGATGGTAAGGTCAGAATGTGTGTCGACTACAGGGATCTGAACAGGGCCAGCCCCAAGGATGACTTCCCTCTACCTCACATTGATGTCCTTGTTGACAATACTGCTCAGCATAAGGTGTTCTCCTTCATGGATGGCTTTTCAGGTTACAATCAGATCAAGATGGCTCCTGAAGACATGGAAAAGACTACATTTGTTACTCAGTGGGGCACCTTCTGCTACAAGGTCATGCCATTCGGACTGAAGAATGCTAGGGCAACCTACCAACGTGCCATGGTTGCTTTATTTCATGATATGATCCATCATGAGATAGAAGTGTATGTCGACGACATGATCGCAAGGTCCCAGACTGAGGAAGAACACCTAGATCATCTGCAGAAATTGTTTGACCGTCTGAAACTGTACAAGCTAAGGTTGAACCCGAACAAGTGCACCTTCGGGGTTAGATCTGGAAAGTTGCTAGGCTTCGTTGTAAGTGACAAGGGTATTCAAGTGGACCCTGCCAAGGTCAAAGTTATTCAAGAGATGCCAGTTCCTAAGACAGAGAAGGAAGTCAGAGGCTTTTTAGGACGCCTGAATTACATTGCTCGGTTCATCTCGCACCTAACCGCTACCTGTGAGCCAATCCTCAAGCTGCTGAAGAAAGATCAGGTAGTACGTTAGAATGATGAATGCCAGGCCGCTTTTGACAGAATCAAGGAATATCTCCAAGAACCACCCATCCTTATGCCACCGGTTGAAAGGAGACCTCTGATACTATACCTGACAGTACTTGACAACTCAATGGGGTGTGTGATGGGGCAGCATGACGAGTCTGGCCGAAAAGAGCATGCCATTTATTACCTTAGCAAAAGGTTTACCGACTGTGAGACCCGATACTCACTGCTTGAGAAGACTTGCTGTGCTTTAGTATGGGCTACTCGCCGGCTGAGACAGTATATGCTGACTCACACTACCTTGTTGATCTCAAAAATGGATCCCATAAAGTACATATTTGAAAAGCCTGCTCTGTCTGGGAGAATAGCAAGATGGCAAATGATCTTGACGGAATACGACATTCAGTACATGACCCAGAAAGCCATCAAAGGAAGTGTATTGGCAGACCACTTGGCACATCAGGCCGTAGACGACTATCAGTCCATGAACTTCGAGTTTCCAGACGAGAGCATCATGATAATGACTGATTGTGAAGTACCTGGACCGGATGAAGGACCTGAGGAAGGATCCCGATGGTCTATGCACTTTGACGGAGCCTCCAACGCTTTGGGTAACGGTATCGGCGCTGTAATCATATCCCCTCAAGGCACTCATACTCCACTTACTGCCCGGCTATGTTTCAACTGTACCAACAACATGGCAGAGTATGAGGCATGCATCATGGGTCTTCAAGCTGCGATCGACCTAAGGATCAAGTTTCTGAGTGTCTTCGGAGATTCCGCTCTTGTGATCAATCATATCAAAGGAGAGTGGGATACGAAACATCCGAATCTTATTCCTTACAGAGAATGTGTGTTGACCTTGATCCCTCACTTCACGAAGATAACCTTTGAACACTTCCCGAGAGAGGAGAATCAGCTGGCGGACGCGTTGGCTACAATGTCTTCTATGTTCAAGGTCAAATGGGACAATGAGGCTCCCTGGATCATCATCTGGAAACTGGACGAACCGGCATACTGTTGTGATCTCGAGACTGAATTGGTGACTGAGAAACCTTGGTACCATGAGGTGAAGAGATATTTGGAAGCTCAGGAATACCCTGAAGGTGCGTCTGTCAATGATAAAAAGTTTCTAAGAATATTTGCCGCCAAGTTCTTCCTTAGCAACGGCATCCTGTATAAGCGAAACCATGATTCGACCTTACTGCGTTGTGTGGATAAAACTGAAGCAGAAAGGATCATGGAAGAGCTACATGAAGGGACCTTCGGAACACATTCCAGTGGACACACTATGGAAAAGAAGATCCTACGGGCAGGGTATTTCTGGTCCACAATGGAAGCAGACTGCTACCAACATTCTCGGACATGCCATAAATGCCAGATATATGCAGACAAGGTGCATGTTCCTCCAGTTCCTCTGAATGTTCTGACTGCGCCTTGGCCGTTTGCAATGTGGGGCATAGACATGATCGGCGAGATTAAACCTACGGCATCCAACGGGCATCGCTTCATCCTGGTAGCGATTGATTACTTCACGAAGTGGGTTGAAGCAGCTTCCTACGCTACGGTAACCAAGACTGTTGTGGCACGGTTCATTCGGCACAACCTGATCTGTCGATACAGCGTCCCTGAAAGAATCATTACAGACAATGTTACCAATCTCAATAACAAGATGATCACTGAGCTCTGCGAGCAGTTTAAGATACAGCACCACAACTCTTCTCCTTACAGACCGAAGATGAATGGGGCTGTAGAAGCAGCAAATAAAAACATTAAGAAAATCGTGCAGAAAATGACAGTGACTTATAAAGATTGGCACGAGATGTTACCGTTCGCTCTACATGGGTACCGTACCTCAGCCAGGACGTCAACCGGGGCAACTCCTTTCTCCTTGGTCTACGGTATGGAGGCAGTCTTACCAATCGAAGTGCAAATACCTTCTCTCCGGATAATGAAGGATGCAAATCTGAACGAAGATGATTGGATCCAGACACGACTTGATCAGTTAAACCTTATTGATGAAAAGAGACTTGCTGCTATCTGTCATGGTCAGACGTATCAGAAACGGATGATCAGGGCATTTAACAAAAAGGTCAGACCATAAGAATATCAAGTTGGGGATCTGGTAATCAAGCGAATCATCCTTCCTCAGAGTGATCCAAGGGGCAAATGGACCCCTACGTACGAAGGGCCATTTGTGGTTAAACATGTCTTCTCAGGAGGAGCCATGATTCTAACCAACATGGATGGTGAAGACCTTCCTCACCCCGCCAATGCAGACATAGTAAAAAGATACTACGCATGAAAAAGACCCGCTAGGCTGACATGCCTAGGCAAAAATTAGGGCTTCCCGGCGAACCAAAAGGGTTCGGGAAAAATGAAGGGATGAAATGAAAAAATCTGTACACCCGGCAAGTCGAAAACCTGAAAAGGCGGCTTGGGCAAAAAGGGGTATCCCGGTGGACTGAAAACCCGAAAGGGCAGTCCAGGCAAAAGTTAGGGATAAAAGCGTAATACTATGTCTCATTGGATCACTTTGCATCCAGAATCCGGTATCTATATCAAGTTCAGACGACATCGATCAGTCAGCTTCATCTTCAACCAAGGTCATCAAGTGATGAGACATTCAAAGACATAAAGGCGATAGCAGAGTTGGAACCCAGTGGGATCATTTCTTTTCACACAGCTGTTTTATTTTCTCTTGTACAAATTTGTATGAACTCTTTTGTTCGGCGGCGTTCTCTTACTAGGACGTCAGCCTCCTGTACATAAAACGCCTATTTACAGGAAAATTCAATAATCAATATAAATACACTTTTCAGTTAAAATTGCCAATTGTTTTTCCTTTTCTGTTTTGTTTCACGAAGAACGTCCAAGGTTCAATTTGTGATATATGCATTGACAATAATTTGCTAACTCATGAATATTTGCATACGAAACAAAGGATTAATTACAGGTAACATTAGAAACAGGGGCAATAAAGAGTTGTCTAAGCAATCTAATTGTTCTATCCTCCAAGGTACCAAGGTAGGTTCAGCTGAAGAACATAACCAAGATATCTTAATTCCCCAGAGCGTGAGTCAGCAAGTCAGTACACTCTCCTCAAGCAAAGCTATTATCAAACCTTAAGGAAGTTGGGTATCCTCCCGCAGAGCTCAACATTCCCCGGCACAGCATATACGGATATTCTTAACAAGCATCCCCGGCAGTCTTGACCTAAAGATTGTTCCCCGGCGGTATATCAGACATTCAGTGGAATCACTTCCCCGATACAGTTCAAAACTTCCCCAGGAGAGTCCAATCCAGTTTCCCCAGGAAAGTTGGAATTCATTTCCCCAAGCAGTAAGCTTATCCCTAGTAGATTCTGGAAGCTTATCCTCGCAGAGCACGAACGCGCCCCCTGGCTTTATTTAAAGAGTTATTTCCTTACCAGGATATAACTGGGTTATCCTCAGCCAAAAGCCACGGAAAGAGCGTCCTCGACGAAGTCTTCTTATCCCCAGCGAAGTCTCTCAACACTTCCAACGCAACAATGGTATCCCCAGCGAAGTTACCATCAACATTTCAGCAAAGTATCTCTCCCCACAAAGTATTGCTTCCCAGCAAGATCATTAGAGTACTTTTTTCTCCCCGCAGAGTAATCCATTCGCCAAGTGTATTCCCCAACGGAGTTATCTTCTCCGACCGGTATCCTTGCAACTATCATCCCCAGCGGAAGCAAAAATCTATTCTTCAACATCAGCCCAGGATATGACTTCCCGGCACCCGTCAAGGATTTATTTTCCTAAGACAAAAACATACATTCATAAACATCGCACTTCCATACATTATAGCATGCATATACGCATCATATCTTACAAATTTCATTTATGTTGAGAACATCATTGCTTGATCCATATCATGCATTGCACATGACTGACCTTTACCTTTCAGGAAAGATCCAGTTAAGTTCTCAGCTATATTTCAAGACCTAGACCGGTTCAGTTAAATCGACCCTAAGATTTTACTGTTTCTTATCCAGTCCAAGGCCTTCTCTGGTTCAGTCAGATCGACCCTAAGATCTCCCTGTTTCTTATCCAGTTGAAGACATTTCAAGACCTAGACCGGTTCAGTTAAATCGACCCTAAGATTTTTCTGTTTCTTATCCAGTCCAAGGCCTTCTCTGGTTCAGTCAGATCGACCCTAAGATCTCCCTGTTTCTTATCCAGTTGAAGATTTCAAGACCTAGACCGGTTCAGTTAAATCGACCCTAAGATTTTTCTGTTTCTTATCCAATCCAAGGCCTTCTCTGGTTCAGTCAGATCGACCCTAAGATCTCCCTGTTTCTTATCCAGTTGAAGATTTCAAGACCTAGACCGGTTCAGTTAAATCGACCCTAAGATTTTACTGTTTCTTATCCAGTCCAAGGCCTTCTCTGGTTCAATCAGATCGACCCTAAGATCTCCCTGTTTCTTATCCAGTTGAAGATTTCAAGACCTAGACCGGTTCAGTCAGATCGACCCTAAGATCTCCCTGTTTCTTATCCAGTCAAAGGCCTTCTCTGGTTCAGTCAGATCGACCCTAAGATCTCCCTGTTTCTTATCCAGTTGAAGATTTCAAGACCTAGACCGGTTCAGTTAAATCGACCCTAAGATTTTTCTGTTTCTTATCCAGTCAAAGGCCTTCTCTAGTCCAGCTAAATCGACCCCTAACAGATTTTTCTGATAAAGACTCAGTAGAAGATATCCAAGATTCTCTCAGCGTTACTGTTGAGGTTGAAGTCGCCTATGGTTCTCTCCCCGTTACTGCGGAGGTAGTAATCATCCCCAGATTCTCTCAGCGTTACTGTTGAGGTTGAAGTCGCCCAAGATTCTCTCAGCGTCACTGTTGAGGTTGAAGTCGCCCAAGGTTCTCTCAGTGTTCCTGTTGAGGTAGTAATCATCCAAGGTTCTCTCACCGTTCCTGTTGAGGTAGTAACCATCCCTGGTTCATTCATCGCCGTTTGAAGCTCCAGATCCAGCTCTTGTAACCAGTCAGGACACATCTACACAAAGATTTTGAAGACCAGCTCCTGCAACAGGCCAGGTAATCATTTTCTTGTGCAGGTACGCAAGTTCTCGCTAAGGAATCTCTTACGCGATCGACACCCAGATGGCATCTATAAGCCCGTCCACCTTCCATCATCTCTCAGCATGGCATCTATAAGCCCATTATCCTATCCATCAATTTCCAAATGGAATCTATAAGCCCATTCCCATCATCACACTGCTACTATGTGAGCGCAAATTTCTGGGCACTCTAGTGTTCAATCATCTTCCACCTTCGGATTACGAAAGGCACGTCAGCCAATCTGCATCCTCAGGTCTAAGAAGATTGAACAAGGGCAACTGTTGTACCCCAAAATTTGCCCTCCCATATTCTTCAAGAATTGCAAAGAGCATGCTTCAAAATTCCCCAAGGGTTGCACAGCTCAAGGGCCTCCTAACAGTCAAAAACTAGGATTTTGGTTCTGACAAAGAAAATGAAGTTTCCAAGGGTCCAATCAAGTCCCACATGCCTACAAACATGGTCAAGCATCCTCATTCCAAGTTTCAAGACTTACAGCACAAAATTGCACAGTCAAAAACCCTAATTGCACTACAGTCAACTGCAGGGGCAAAATGGTCATTTGACAGTCAAAAGTTCAAATTTTTGGTCAACATCTCATTTTGAAGTCACAAACATCATTTGATCAATGCTTGATCATGATTCTCAAATCTTGGCTCAAAAAGTCTTAAGATGCAAAAGTTTCCATATTTGGAAAGTTGAAAAAGTCAACTGTAACTTGACCAAGGCATAACTTCCACATGGATTATCAGAAAAATCCCATCCAAAGCTCATTTTGAAGAGAAAGACATTTCCTACAACCCCTCTTCACACTTCAAGTCCAAGAAATGCTCTCACAAAAAGTTATCAATTTCAACATTATAGGTCATTTTCAAAAGTCAACAAAAAGGGACTTTAAGTCAAAGGCCATAACTTGATATTGGTAAATCAAAATTACATGAGACCAAAGGCATTGGTTAGAGGACTTCAAGACCTTTCCAAAATGTCCAAGAACATGATCAAAGCTTAAAAATTGAGCAAGATATGCCTTGTGGAAGTTGGGAAATCTTTGGGTATTTTGAAAAGTCAACTTTGCTTCAAATGCCTTAAAATTGCTAATGGGCCTCTTTTTCTTCCAAGATTCATCATCCAAAACATGTGCACGACCATTTGGCCCAAAGGGAAGTTATTCATCATTTTTATTTATTTATTTGAATTTTTAATTGCTAATAATTCATTTAATTAATTAAAATATGTGAAAAATACCAAAGTAAACTTTTTAAATCTTTTTATGCATAAAATACACTCAAGATTCGTGCATGATCAGATATAGAAAGAATCAATGTGATTTGCCATGATTGGAACCAAATATGCATGGAAAAGATTGAAAAATATATGCATGAAAATCCAATATCTTGTACATCAATGCAAAGGTTTTTTGGATCCAATTTTCAACCCTAATCGTTCACATACTTATACTCATGAAAACCCTAGTCCAAGGAACCTCCAAGCTGCGCCAGAATTGAAGAACCAAACTTGCACTTTTGTCAAAAAATTCTAAAACTGAAAACGTGGTTCCAAGGCTTTTCAAGGCAAGAAAACCATCCTATTGTGTTCCTGAGGCTTCAAGGAACGTGCCTGAATCAAAACCATCATCCCTAACGCGAAGAACTGGTAGAATAACCTCATTCTGTTCGTGACTTTTTCAATATTCTTGAATCATAATTCATGCATTATTTGCAATTTTTAATATTGGATTTGTGTTCATTGGATCATTCTAAAGCTAACCACATGTTTTAATTGAGTTTTTAAGCATCGTACGCCATTTCACCATTGAAACATGCTAGGGTTCCTCAAGCTTCGAATTGGGTATTTTCATATACTGTAAAATTAAGACTTCTCAGTACCATGGTTAAATTCAGGACACTTGGACGAATCGAATGCAACAGTCGCGCCCAATTTATGAAGCAAGATGGCCTAATTGCTATTCTTGAAAAGGGCATATTTTGGGGGGGTTTAAAACCCCCGCTAATTCCTTTTATGTTTCAGGTAAAATGCAAACGAGGAAGAAGAAGACTAGGTGGCAAAGCATGGTTGGCTCGTTTGAATTTCGCGCTAAAATTATCCATTAACTCTTATTTTGCTTTATGGTGTTTGTGTTCTATTCTATGTACAAAGCGCGTTCACAGCTCCACTGGTTGAGCGTAGCATTGGTAACCTCTTGGACCTGGGTTCGAACCCCAGGTCCCCCTTCCTATTTCCATATTTTTCTTCTAACCATATTTGCACGCAGCGCTCAATATAAAGGTCTACCATACAACCCCTGATCCAAACGTGCCACGCGCCCCATGATCCCCATCCAAAGGTCCAGATGTGAAGAGTAGCATAGGCATCAGTCAACGAAGCCACACGCTAGCCAAAAGGTCAACGAGGCCAGGAAATTATTGGGCCTGAATTGCTAAGTTATACCTCCAGATTGGGGACAGAACCCCCCATGGTTTGTTTTTATTCTTTTTTTCATATTTTGCTATTTTATTTGTTTTTGTTTAATTTTCATTTAAAACTTTGAATTAATATTTTCATAAAAACATAAAATAATATAAAAACCAGAAAAGACAAAAAATAAATATATTTGATTTAATATTTCTTTGTAAATAAATTATATCATTTAATTTAGTTCTAGGTTTAATTTCAAGCATTTTTCTTAATAAATAAAAATTTGTAGAATTAGGTTAATTACTTTTATCTTTTCCTTTTCTTTTATCATTATAATAATTAATTACTTATTCTTGTAAATACTTGCAATTGATTAATTAGGTTTAATTTTAGGTTAAATTTTAATGCTTTTCTTAATAAATAAAAATAACTAGAATTAGGGTTAATTAATATTTTAATTTCATTTAATCTTCTCATTAAAAATTCATAAATACAAAAAACCTCAAAAATCTTTTCTTTTTTTCCTTAATTTAATTAATTTGTTAATATAATTTAATTTCATTAAAAAGGGTCCAACGCCCTCGCTTTCAATCGTAATTCCAATTCACGCATTTTATTTCTTTTCTTATAATTTCTTATGTAATTCTCCCAAAGCTGTGTAAATTGGACGTTTTATTTCTTTATCTTATTTTATGTCAAATCGGGTCCTGGATTAAACTTGGCGATGTGGACCCGCGCCTTTGTAATAGTTTAGGAACTTTTAATTTCTCGCAACTTTTTAACTATTAATAACTGCATGCAAGAATGAATGTTAAAATAAAAACAAAAGCGTAGATCACCCACGACATGAACAAGACAAAATATCTGAAAATGACACACAAATCACACACCACCCCTAGGGTACGCCTCACTGTTGCCTTGCCTCTCGAAAGGTGATCGTCGAGTAGAGGATGTCTTAGTAAGTCCTCATGATCCAGGAACCTGGCATGAGGGTAGCTTCTAAGGTATCTTCCTATTGCTCTGGTGATCACCATGTCCAGAACCTTCGAATTGACCCGAACACCTCCAACGGTGGTGCTACCTACCCCTCAATGGTGGGATGGCACTACTTTAAGGACATCTACACAGACGAATTCCTTAGGGTAGGTAGACGACTCTAGATACTTGCTCTAATTTCAAAACAAATCAAAAAAATACTTTTCACACCGACACCTTTTCAAAAAGCTTTCGAAAGCAATTTTTCAAACACTCTTGAGGACCGATACAAGAGTCGAACTGAAATTTTCAAAGAAACTTTTTTAAAACCCACAGTTGAAAAGCAAACAAACCATTTTGAAAACACAAATGAGCAAGTATCTAAGAGCCCATGGATAACCATGGATAGAAAGGGTGCTAACACCTTCCCTTTCTATAATCTACCTCCCGAACCGAGAGCAATCTATATAAGGAATTTTTCTGTGCTTTTGTCCTTTCCATTTGGAGAAAATAAAAGACGGTGGCGACTCTTGCTTCCGCGACATTTCGCGAACCAGTGTTAAACAGTCAGTTCCAGATCCACCGATCACAGAACTGGCGACTCTGCTGGGGACTCTTACTTAAAGTGAGGTGTACCTTAGGGTAGTTCATAACTGTGTTTTCAATTGTATTGACTTGCTTGCTTTACTATTGTGGGTTGCATGGGAGTTACATAGATCCTAACCCGGATCTGGGGATACCCTGTTTAGGTAGCATAAGCTGTGAGGGACCTGTCCGGTGTAGACCGACACGGGTGAAGCAGTGGCTACGTTGGTGTGGCACCTTGGTCTGTACCGATATCCCTTGTGTCGCAACGAGGAGAATATGGGTCTTCTGAGGAGTCATTAAGCACCAACAACCTTAGAACCTTAAATGACACAACTTGGCCATTAGAACAGTAGCAGTATGCTACGCCCATTGAGGCTAAACTCTCGTGATGGTTCTGGCTGCAAGAAAAGATTGCGATGCTGGAGTTATGACCGATTGAGGGTAGTCAATGATATTGGGATCCTCTAAGAACCCGATTACTTTGATAGGACAGGTATGAACCAACAAACTGAAAGAGGGTAATGCCTAGACCTCATGTTGGCCTAAACTTTAAGGGCTTGCCTTGTGTGACTTGTGTGCCTTACCATGTTTGCCTTTGTATCTATTTGTGGTGTGCTTTATCATAACATCATAACATCATGAGCATTGCATGCATCCTGCATAAGAACTGACCATTTCAAAGACAAGAGGGTTTCACCTTTGTTCTGTTTTGTAGGACACCATGATGCCTGTACGAAGGAATACTATCCGGTTCAACTTTGTTCACTCACCTGAGTTGCTTGAAGAGTTGGTTAGCAGAATTCCAAATACCACTTCCTTCATTCAGAGGCATGGTTCTCTTCTCAGTTTAGTCACTGCAAAGCGGGATCAACAGTTGATGAGTGTTCTGACCCAGTTCTATGACCCTCTGTACCAGCGCTTCACCTTTCAAGACTTCCAGCTGGTCCCTACCCTGGAAGAGTTCTCTGATTTGCTTGGTATCCCTATCTTGGATCAGACTCCCTTTACTGGTTGGGAAAAGACCCTCAGGCTTGAGGAGGTTGCTGCAGCTCTTCCCTTGATACATCAAGAAGTAATGGACAACTGGGTGACTAGAAGCGGAGTTAAAGGTTTCTTGGCCAAGTTTCTGATTGGTAAAGCTAACAGCTTCTGGAACGACCTGGACTTTAGGGCATATGAAGACATCCTAGCTCTCTTAATCTATGGGCTAGTCTTGTTTCCTAATCCTGACAACTTCATCAATGTCACTGCCATAAGGATCTTTATGTCTCAGAATCTTGTACCCACTCTCCTGGGTGACATCCTGCAACAACTTTATGCTCGTACTACCCGAAGACGAGGAACTCTGTGGTGTTGTATCCCTTTGTTGGTGAGGTGGTTTATTTCGCACCTCCCTAAGTTCGTGCTGAAGAACCAAGAAGGAAGAGGGTGGGCTCACAGGTTAATGTCTCTCACCGATAAGGACATCATTTGGACTTGCAGAGGTTTGGATGAGATAGTTATTATTGATCGATACGGGGAATACCCTAATGTTCCTCTGATTGGTACCCAAGGAGGAATCTCTTACAATCCATGTCTAGCCCTCCGTCAGTTTGGAAGAGCAAGAAGAGCAGGGCCTCATGAAATGTTGGTGCCTCACATCAGTTTTGAGTTTCAAGTGGATAGTGACGAGCTGCGTCGTAGGTTCATCAAGGCTTGGGAAAAAGTTTATAAAGCTGACCCACAAGAGTTGGGGCCAAAGACTTCTTTACCTATGGAAGCCTACTACAAATGGGTTCGCATCCGTGCTCAGAAGTTAGGTATGCCATACGAAGCCGTCAGACCTATGATTCTTGAGTATCCTGACAAAGATGGTGTTCCTCCAACTGTCCTTCCTCCTCAGATGCCTACTGATTATGAGACGTTAAAGAGAACTTGGTCGCAACTGCGAGAAGAACGGTATTCTTACCGGGAAAAGTTCAACGAGCAGGAATTGAAGATCCAGAAGCTGACAAAGCAGTTAGAGAATGAGCGAGCTCTGAATGCTTACATCCGTACTGAGAAGAGGAGACCATGGGATCAATAAGGAGCTCTGGATGTTCTTTTACAGTTTTATTTCCCTTTTTCAATATTTCCCTTTCATGTAACGCCTAAGGGCAACCTGTTGAATAATTTAAGTTTCAAAGTTGAATCTAATGAAGTGTGTTCCTTTTTGTTTACAAAGTTGATTCCCGATTGTCTTTGAAAACATAAATCATACGCATTCCATTCATCATGTGCATAGCAGGTTTTCTTCTTTTCAGGTTGCTTACTGTTCTTCGCTGTTTATTTCAGCATCATGAATCCTGACTCATCATCAACCGAGATGTCTATCAAGGCTCTTCAGGCGCAGAATGCGCAATTTCAAGAACTAATCATGGGTTTGGCTCAGGGCCAAGAAGAACTGAAGGCTCTGCTCCTGAAGAAGGAGAAGAAGAAGAGGAGGAGAACTGTTCTTTTCAACACGGGCTGAAGGTTTGGCAACACTCTGCAAAATGAAGAGGTTGGTTCTTCTATTGGCAAGAGTAGTCCCCAAGGGGGAAAAGGTCCTAGTCCGGTAGTCTCTGACAACGAGGCTGATTTTGATGAGGAGCAGTATCCTCCTGCAGAAGATAGATACAAACAGTTGGAAGACAGGCTGAATGCTATGGAGATCCAACAAGTGCCTGGGCTGGATTTTGGAGACTTGGGTTTGTCTACTGGTGTGATCATTCCTCATAAGTTCAAAGCATCATCCTTCACCAAATATGACGGGGCATCTTGTCCCAAGCTACATCTCAGATCCTACGTGCGGAAGATTCAACCGTACTCAGTGGACAAGAATTTGTGGATCCACTTCTTCCAGGAGAGTCTTTCAGGGACTCATCTCGAATGGTTCTATCAGCTGGATGGGACCAAGGTTCGTAACTGGGAGGAGTTGGCTACTGCTTTCTATAAGCAGTATCAATATAATGCCGACCTTGCCCCTACACGTACCCAACTCCAGGGTATGTCGTTAGGGTCAAGTGAAGGTTTTAAGGAGTACGCGCAGAAGTGGAGGGATCTGGATGGCAGGGTGCAGCCTCCGTTGACTGACCGGGAGTTGGTAGACATGTTCTTGGGGACCCTATCTGGGCCATTTTTCAACCATCTTATTGGTAACTCGTCTGCAGGGTTTACTGATCTGATTCTGACTGGAGAGAGAATAGAGGCTGGGATGAAGTCTGGCAAAATTCAGAAGGGGGCATCGTCAAGCTCTGAGAAGAAGCCCTTTAAAAAGGAGGTCAGTGCTGTATATGGCTCTAGAAGACAAGAGAAACCTGAGCGCCGCCAATCTGTTAACGCAGTGATGATTGCTAAGCCTGCTGCCACTCCTCGGCAAACCAATCCTCAAAGGGCTGAAAGACCTAGAAGAGAGTTCACCCGTTTGAGTATGACTTTATCGCAAATCTTGCCACAATTGTTGTCCACCAACCTAGTGACTGTCAGAGAGGCCCTAAAGGTTGTAAACACTGCTTCTACCAAATACAACCCAAATGCCCGCTGTGCTTATCACTCCGATAGCCCGGGGCATTCCACTGATGACTGTTAGGCCTTGAGGAATAAGGTGCAAGACCTTATCGATGCAAAAGAGATACAGTTTGAACCGCCTGAGAGGCCGAATGTGGTGACTGCTCCTATGCCCCAGCATGGGGTAAATGCTGTTGATGAAGATGTATACGCCGTTTCTGTGGATGATGTGGCTACTCCCTTAATGACTGTCAAGAGGAACCTACTGCTGGCCGGTTTATTTCCGGGTTGCAGTAAGGGTTGCATGTTCTGTGCTGTTTCCCTATCTGGTTGTCCTTTGCTGAAGTTGGGCATCCAAAGCCTAATGGACAGCAAGGAGATTCTGTTTAAGAAGACTGTTGTTCAGTTTGTTCCGGTGGAAGAAATTTCTGTTGTTACGATCTTTAATAATCCAATCAAGGCTCTCCCAAGGAAGCCAGTTCAAATTGTGACTGTCGCACCTGTTGTTATTACTGTTCCGGGGCCTCTCTCCTACGAAACTGATAAGGCTGTCCCCTGGCACTATGGGGCAGAGGTGTATGTGAATGGAATTAAGCAAGAGTTCAACACTGGCACCAGTATCAGCAATATCACTGGTCCAGCAAAGGTTACCCGCAGTGGCAGGCTCTTCTCGCCTGACATTGCACCACCCGCTATTCGAAGACCCCTCACTATAACACCTACAAGTGTACCGGTTCCTGTTTCTGATCCAGTTGTTTCCCCTGCTGCCGAGTCATCGAATGCTCGGGGTAAAGGGATTGAAGATGAGCCTGCCCGGATGGAGGCACCAAGATCTGCTGAGGCCTCCCAACAAGAGATGGAGGAAATTCTAAAAATAATCAAGAAGAGTGACTTTAATGTTGTCGAGCAGCTGGGGCATACGCCCTCAAAAATCTCCATGCTCTCCTTGCTACTGTGCTCAGAGGCCCACGCTAAGGCCTTGATCTCATTCCTCAAGACGGCCCATGTGCCACAGGAAACATCTGCAGTTCAATTCACTGATTGCGTAGCAAATATGACAGCGGACAATGGCTTGGGTTCCTCAGATGCTGACCTTACTGCCAAGGGAAGGGACCACAATGACGCCCTGCATGTCTCTATTGAATGCAGGGGCACTACGCTGGCGCACGTGTTGGTGGACACTGGTTCTTCCCTAAATGTGCTACCTAAGAAGGCCTTGGACCATTTGGATTGTGAAGGCCTGGAGCTGAAACCTAGCAATATCATCGTCAGAGCCTTTGACGGTTCCAAGAGGATGGTTCATGGGGAGGTTGACATTCCTATTCGTGTGGGCTCTCAAGTATTCGACTCTACTTTCTATGTGATGGATATCCGTCCATCGTATTCTTGTCTACTGGGTCGACCTTGGATCCACAAAGCCGGGGCAGTGACCTCTACCTTGCACCAGAAGCTCAAGTACCCTGTTAGAGGGAAGATTGTCATTGTGCAGGGAGAGGAGGAGTATATGGTGAGCCATTTGAATTCCTTCAGGTATATTGAGATGGACGGGGAGTTTATTGAAACCCCCTTTCAGCATTTCGAGGAGGTACTTCCAACTTTAGCAGCAGCAGAAATAGCGGTCGAAGAGGATGTTCCTTTGAAGATGGCGTCCCTAAAGGATGCCCGGGCCGTGATTCAGAAAGGTGAATGTGCTAAATGGGGCAGGCTTCCCGACTTTACACAGAAAACTGACAAGTTCGGACTGGGTTTTACTGCAGAGGGACAGAAAGCTATGCGGAAGGCAAAGATCAGAAGACCTCCTGTGCTCATTACCAATCCAGGAGTGAATGCTGTTGGGGAGGATAATGAAGTGGATGAAGCTGAGTTCGATAGCTGGATCTACCCGACAACTGATGGCGGATTGACCAATTGGATTGCTAAGGACCATACTCCTGTTACTTTTGTTACGCAGTAATATGTTAGAACAAAGTTTGAATCCACTACCCTATATTTAAGTTTTGATGATAACAATGTGAAAAGATATAGCATTTATAGGTTTCATGTATGAACTATCTGCTGCCTAAAATTATTATGTTCTGACTTGCAGATACTCTGATTGATATAAGCAAGATCACATCTATTCAGCATCAGAACTTGATTTCAGACACCAGCATCAGAAGTTGCCATATCAAAATGTCAAAATCAGATGATCAACTCACTTACATGCTGAAGCCTGATGAACAAGACTGCGCTCAACACTCTGATAAAGAAACACAACAGTTCATCAGCAGCGAAGCAGAGTCAGAATGAGCCAAGCCAGAACTTGCATTAAGTAAGCAACGGTACTGTGCATTGAAAGCAAATTAATTCCAACGGCCTCATTCCAGACAAGATCTGCTCAATAAGGAAAGCTTGTTATTAGCATTGAATCAAGAATATTGCATCCAACGTTCATCATCTTAGTGCTATATAAACAAGACTTTGAAGATTGAAATGGCTAATGCTCTCCAAATCTCTACACGCACAAAAGCTAATTATAATCTTCTTTCTCTCAGTTTTGCTAAACCACACACTCTGATATTCTATCATTGTTTAGCAATCTAGTTTCTAAGCTTCAATTTGTGTATACATCACAGTTGTGATACAGTTTTGTAGAAAACATCCACACACTTAGTTTTATCTCTTTGTAAGAAAGTGTTACCTTGACAAACCGGGTTGTGGTTTGGATCAAGAAGGCTTTAGCAGTTGTTAAAGTAGTCTGTAATATTCAGTTGAATATAGTGGATTAAGACCTCGTTGGAGAGAGGCGAAATCACCTTGACGGGTGGACTGGAGTAGTTTGAGATCAAACGAACCAGGATAAAAATATCTTGTTCATTGCATTAGATTTCAGTTTTACAATTCAACCCCCCCTTCTTGTGTTTTTCACCACTTCAATTGGCATCAGAGCGCCTGGTTCTGAGCTAAAACACTTAACCGTGTCAGTACAAGATCCAGCGTCAGAAAAACACAATGGCAGGAAACAATTCTCACATCAGCAATGACAACAATGAGGACAGAGACAGATTCAGTGGGAAACCTCCAGTATTTGATGGAGAAAACTTTGATTACTGGAAAGACAGAATTGAAAGCTTCTTTCTGGCACATGATGCTGATCTGTGGGATATGGTGACAGATGGATACACGCACCCTGTGAATGCAAGTGGTCAGAAGATTGATAGAAAAACAATGTCTGATCAACAAAAGCGTGACTTCAAGAATCACCACAAGGCCAGAACCATCCTCCTCAGCGCCATCTCCTATACTGAGTATGAAAAGATCTCCAACAGAGACACAGCAAAGAATATTTTTGACTCACTCAAAATGACGCATGAGGGCAACGTTCAGGTCAAAGAAACAAAAGCTCTGGCGCTCATTCAGAAGTATGAGGCGTTCAAAATGGAAGAATCTGAATCCATTGAAACCATGTTCTCTAGATTCCAGATTCTGGTAGCTGGTCTCAAAGTTCTGGACAAAGGATACTCTACTGCTGACCATGTCAAGAAAATCATCAGAAGTTTACCCAAGCAGTGGAGACCTATGGTTACAGCTCTGAAGCTAGCTAAAGATCTCAACAAAATCACTCTGGAGGAACTTATCAGCTCCCTCAGAAGTCATGAGATAGAGCTAGAAGCTGATGAGCCTCAGAAGCAAGGTAAGCCTTTAGCATTAAAATCTAACAGAAAATTTGAGTCTAAAGTTTTGCAGGCAGTTGAAGAAACATCTGATGGATCCTCATCAGAAGAAGACGAATTCTCCCTTCTCTCCAGAAGAGTAAATCAACTGTGGAAGCAAAGACAAAGGAAGTTCAGGAATCCCAGAAGATCTGATCAGAACGAGTCTTCCTCCAGATACAGAAGGACAGATTCTTCCTCTGGATACAGAAGATCTGAAGGCTCCTCCAGTAGAAAAAAGCCAAACACCAAAGACATCATCTGCTATGAGTGCAATGAGCAAGGACACTATAAGAGTGACTGCCCAAAGCTTCAGAGGGAAAAGCCCAAAAAGAAGTTTGGAAGAGAGAAGAAGAAAAGTCTCATGGCTACATGGGATGACTCTGACTCGTCTGAAGCTGACTCAGAATCAGATGATGAAAGGGCAAACATAGCTCTCATGGCTAACATTTCAGAAGATAGTGAAGCTTCTGAATCAGACTCAGAATCAGACACTGAAGAGGTATTTCCTAACTTTGCTGTTAACTTTACAAAGGCTGAACTTGCTGAAAGCCTTAATGAGATTCTGGAACGTTATCAGCAAATTAGAGCTAAATTCAGAGACCTGAAAAGGAATCTTGAATCTGACTCTAATAAGACTGAGAGTCTCAAATTGGAAAATTCTGAGCTGAGAAATAAGATTTCAAAATTAGAAAACACTTTACAAAACTCTCAGAAGGAACCAATTTCTGAAATTCCTAGCAACGCTGATGAGATCATTAAGGAGTATGATCACAGTTTCCAGAAGTTCCTAGCTAAAAGCATAGATAGAAGCAGAATGGCTTCAATGATCTATGGAGTTAGCAGAAACGGCAGGAAAGGAATAGGATACCAAGGTAAGGTTCCTACACCAAAGAATGTCATGGACTTAACCATTAAACACACTCCTCTGAATTCACATTTTGTATATGGTCACACACATGATATCAAATACACTAGCAGTAAGCACTCTGTGAAACCAAAATTCAACCAGAGTTTTGGTAAAACTAACAAATCAGGACCCAAGAAAATCTGGGTACCTAAGGATAAAATAATACATGTTGCAGATATCTTTAGCAGCAAGTCAGAAACACCAGTCATGGTACCTGGACTCTGGCTGCTCACGACACATGACGGGAAGAAGGCATATGTTCCAAAGCCTGGAACTTAAGCCTGGAGGCCACGTTGGCTTTGGAGGCAATCAGAGGGGAAAGATAATTGGCTCTAGAACTGTAGGTAATGGAAATCTTCCCTCTATTAATAATGTTCTGCTAGTAGATGGATTGATGCATAATCTGTTATCCATAAGTCAATTAAGTGATAACGGTTATGATATAATCTTTAATCAAAAATCATGTAAAGCTGTTAGTCAGAAAGATGGGACTATCCTGTTTAATGGTAAGAGGAAAAACAACATTTACAAAATCAAACTTTCTGAACTAAAGAGTCAGAATGTAAAATGTCTTCTGTCTGTTAACAACGAGCAGTGGATCTGGCACAGAAGATTGGGGCATGTTAGTATGAGAAGAATATCTCAGATTAACAAACTCAATCTGGTCAGAGGACTTCCTAATTTGAAGTTCAATTCAGATGCTCTGTGTGAAGCATGTCAGAAAGGCAAATTTGCAAAACCTTCTTTTAAATCCAAAAATGTTGTTTCTACCTCTAAGCCATTAGAACTTCTGCACATTGACTTATTTGGACCAGTTAAAACTGCTTCAGTCAGTGGTAAGAAGTATGGGTTAGTAATCGTAGATGACTATAGCAGATGGACATGGGTAAAGTTCTTAAGACACAAGGACGAGTCACACTCTGTGTTTGTTACCTTCTGTAACCAAGTTCAGAATGAAAAGGATCTTAGAATCGTTAAAGTCAGAAGTGTTCATGGTGGAGAATTTGAAAACAAAGATTTTGAGTCATTCTTTAATGACAGAGGCATTCTGCATGATTTCTCTTGTCCTAGAACTCCCCAACAAAATGGAGTTGTAGAACGAAAGAACAAAACATTGCAAGAAATGGCCAGAACCATGATCAATGAGACAAACGTTGCTAAGACCTTCTGGGCAGAGGCAATAAACACAGCGTGCTACATTCAGAATAGAATCTCAATAAGACCTATTCTGGAAAAGACTCCATATGAATTGTGGAAGAACAGAAAGCCCAACATTTCATATTTTCATCCATTTGGATGTACTTGCTTTATATTAAATACAAAGAATTATTTGAACAAGTTTGGCTCTAAAGCACAGAAGTGTATTATGTTAGGATACTCTGAACGCTCAAGAGGGTACAGAGTATACAATACAGAAACACAGATTGTGGAAGAATCAATCAGTGTTCGTTTTGATGATAAGCTTGACTCTGAAAAGTCAAAGCAGAATGAAGTTTTTGCAGGTATAGAAATTGAATTTACAGGTTCTGAAGACAAGTCATCAGAAGCTCTCAACACAGACATTCCTTCAACGTCTGAAAGGAGCACTGCTAGCAATCCTACAACAGCTGCTGATCAACCTCAGAAGAGATTACCCAGAAGCAGCTTGGATCACCCAGAAGAGACTATCCTAGGAAGAAAGGAAGATCCAATCAGAACAAGAGCAAGCTTCAGAAACTCTGAAGAAACACTTATGGGACTTGTGTCTCTGATTGAACCTTCTTCTATTGATGAAGCACTTCTGGATAATGACTGGATTCTGGCAATGCAAGAAGAGCTGAATCAATTCACCAGAAACGACGTATGGGATCTTGTTCCCAGACCAAAAGGATTCAACGTCATTGGAACAAGATGGGTGTTCAGAAACAAGCTAAATGAACAAGGTGAAGTCATCAGAAACAAGGCACGACTGGTTGCACAAGGTTATAGTCAGCAAGAGGGAATAGACTATACATAAACCTTTGCCCCAGTCGCCAGGTTAGAATCTATCAGACTTTTAATTTCATTTGTTATTAATAGAGGCATCACTCTGTATCAGATGGATGTCAAAAGTGCATTCTTAAATGGTTATATAGAAGAAGAAGTTTATGTACACCAACCCCCAGGTTTTGAAAATACAAAACATCCAGAACATGTTTTCAAACTAAAAAAGTCACTGTATGGTCTGAAACAAGCTCCCAGAGCTTGGTATGAAAGGCTAAGTAACTTTCTGCTAGAAAATGAATTCACCAGAGGGAAGGTGGACACTACTCTATTCTGTAAATCAGTTAAGAGTGACATCTTAGTCTGTCAAATTTATGTTGATGATATTATTTTTGGTTCTACTAATCCTTCTCTTGGAAGAAAATTTGCTAAGTGTATGCAGGCAGAATTTGAGATGAGCCTCATGGGGGAACTGAAATTCTTTCTAGGAATTCAGATCAATCAAACTCCAGAAGGAACTTACATTCATCAGAGCAAATACATCAGAGATCTTCTGAAGAAATTTGACCTCTCAGAATGTAAGCCATCAAAGATTCCAATGCATCCCACGTGCATTCTGGAAAGAGAAGAGGTAAGCAAAAATGTAGAACAGAAAGTCTACAGAGGTATGATTGGTTCTCTCCTCTATCTGACTGCTTCAAGACCTGACATATTATTCAGTGTTTGTATCTGTGCTAGATTCCAATCAGATCCTAGAGAATCTCACTTAACAGTTGTTAAGCGAATTTTCAAGTATCTGAAAGGTACTACTAATCTGGGTTTGTTTTATAGAAAATCTAGTGATTACAGCTTAGTAGGCTACTGTGATGCTGATTTTGCTGGAGACAGAGTGGAACGTAAAAGTACTTCTGGAAGCTGCCAGTTTCTGGGAGAAAATCTGATCTCTTGGTCCAGCAAAAGGCAATCAACAATTGCTCTGTCAACAGTAGAAGCTGAGTACATAGCAGCAGCAGGATGTAGCACACAAATGCTCTGGATGAAAAGTCAGCTTGAAGACTTCCAGATTTTTGAGAGTAACATTCCTATACTTTGTGATAATACTTATGCTATTTGCTTAAGTAAGAATCCCATTTTACATTCTAGAGCTAAGCATATAGAAATAAAACATCACTTCATTAGGGACTATATTCAGAAAGGTATTTTGAACTTAAAATTTATAGATACAGACCATCAATGGGCTGATATCTTTACTAAACCCCTTTCAGAAGATAGGTTTAATTTCATTCTGAAACATCTCAGCATGAAAGTGTGTCCAGAGTGAAAATGTTTTAATTCCATATATTTACCTTCAGAATGTAATTGTTTTACTGTGAACTTCTGATCAATCTCCTTTCAGAAAGATAGAACATGCAGATTGTATCAGATGCAAGTCTAAATATCTGAGAGTCTAAGCTCAAAGACAGACATGCTGATCACTACATCAAACAAGTGTCATCCAATCATCAGCATATCTCTGAAGCAGAACGCGTGCACGCTTCTGAGAAGTCAAAGCGCTGATTGGGTGCATTGAGACACATGTCTGGTAACCGTTGTTAAGTATCTTTCTCAAATCCCCCAAAATCAGCAAGCATTTAATGAAAAGTAATCATGCTTTTAAAATGCAATCATGATTTTTCTCTCTCTTAAAAAACGTTTATCTTTTCAAAACAGTTTTGAAAACTCTATTTAAGCACATTAATCTCTCATTCTCATTCTTTACGTTTTCTCACTAATACTCAAGCATTTTCTGCATATTTCTGTGTTCATCTCTTGCAACCTATTTTCCTCAGTTTATTCTCAAAACCCTTTTAGTGTGAACATGGCAACCTCCAGCAGCGCTTCTGCAGGTCCTCAGAAGAAAGCATCATCTGAGCAATATCAAGTGCCATTCAGAACTCTCCTCACTCCTGTGAAGAATCTTGAAGTGCTTTCTGAATTAATCATTGATTTTGAAAGCTTGAAGGAGAACGGTTTTGACCTAACTGAAGAAGTTAGGGCTCAGAAGTGGGAAAGGTATTTCGACAGGTTGGTTGGACCAACATTCCCAATGCTAGTCAAGGAATTCTGGATTCACGCCAAGGCTTCAACACATCTAGTCACCTCCTTTGTTATGGGGAAGAAGATTGTGATCACTGAGGATCACATTGCAAGGCTAATCGGTTACAGTGGCGGTGGCGTCCGTTGTGTGGACATGGCTGAAAGATGTGCTGATGTAGGTGTGATAGCTGCAAGGATTTTCACTCTTGGGGTGCCCAGCAGCAAGATTAAAGATCTGAAGGATCATTACAGAGTGTGGGCTAAGATAATTTTGGGGTGCTTCAACCACAGGAAACCAACCAGTTCTCCTGATTACATAAATGTGGATCAGCAGTTTCTGATCTACTTTATTGATCAGAAGGTAAAGATCAATCTGGCTCACTTCCTGTTCAACCACCTCAGAACAAGTGTGAAGGAAACCAGGGAAGAAGAAAGAACCAAGAGGGATTGGATACCTTTTGGAAGGTTGATATCAGATATTCTGACAGAGAATAGGCTGATTGAGCATCTGATAGAAGCTCAAGAGCTAAGCACTATTGAACCAACAATTGGGAAACCTCTGAATGAAAAGAAATTGAAGAAGATGAAGCTGATAGAGAATATTCAGAAGGAACCCAGAGCTACTCCTATTGCTAATATCACCAGCAGAAGAGTGCCTCTGAGTAACTTTCCGTTATTTTCTGAAATTGAATCCAAACCAGAGGTGGTTCTCAGGTACTTGGATGCGTGCAAGGCAGATGGTACAGATCCAAATATGAATATCAAAGATCTGCATCAACCTCAACCAGAAGTGACTCTGAAGAAGACGAAGAAGAGGAAGGCACCATCAGAAGGATCATCCCAGCAGACACCCAGGAAAAGAGGTAATTCATCTGCTGCTCCTGTTTTAAATTCTTCTACTATTCCAGCATCTATTCCTCCTCAAACCTCTCATAGAATCTCAATCCCCATCCCTACCATAGATGAAACTGTAGCAGAAGAGGACCCTTCTGAGGCATTAAAACTCAGAAGACCCAGAACCAAACATCCCAAACAACCAACAATTTCAACAACATCAGCAATTGACCAAGTGTTGTCTGACATTGATCAACACACTTCTGATCAACCAAACTCTGAACCACACACTGTTCCTCCTCCACAACCAGAACAACAGCAATCTGCTGAAGAACCAGAACAACCACAACCACTCTCATCAATTCCAGAAGAACCCCTTATCCCTGAACAATCAGAAATTTCGTCTCCCTCTCCCCAACCAGAAATTAATCCACCATCACCTCAAACAGAGTTTCATCACTCTGAAACTCCTTCTCCTCAACCATCTGAACCTCATTCACCTCAACCATCACCTCTGGCAATCCAGCTGCCATGTGGAACAACAGTTACCATGCCCCAGTTACCATCCTCACCAGAATCTACACCACCAAATACTCCCAAAACACCACCCAGTCCAATCATAATCTCTGATACTGATACTCCATCTCCAAAACAAACAGCTGCTCAGAAAACCTCCGAAAACCCCAGCAGGACTTTCATAGACTTAACCAGTCTTGACCGTCTTGCTGATCTGAAACACAAAATTGCCATCCCAAAACCAAAACAACCAGATGTTGGCTCTGGTATTATGAATTTTGAAATAGGTGTGCTGCAATGGATTGCTTCTTTGAAGCAAGTCTGTCCTGGAATGATTGACCCAGCTGCTTCTGATCAGCTCTGGTCACAATTCAGACTTTGGGTACGTGCTGAAGCCCTCAAGTTGCAGGATATCAACTATGAGCAGGCACAACAAAATTTCAGCAAGCTTCTGAATGAAGTTGGAAGTCAGCTTCTGAAAGAAGACGTGCTCCCTTTGGATAGTGAACCTTGGTCTGAGAAACAGCAAGCTGCAAAGGTGCAATCAGAAGAAGACAAGACCATTCAAGCTGAAGAAAGTCAAGCAGAGGATGTTGCTGAAAGCTCTCAGAAGCTTCCTGATTCTGATGCTTCTCAAGCTGCCTTGGACAGGCAGACTCTGGAAGAACTAAGGCTGAATGACATGCGTCTGCAGCAGCGGATGGATGAAAGCGATCAGAAGATGAAAGAGAGAATGGATGTGCAGGATAGCAAGATTGACAATGTTGTCAGCATGGTGCACAAGCAGAATGAGACTGCTGAAAAGATCCAAGCCATGCTGGAGAACCTGTTCACACGCTTGCCTCCTCAACCTTAGTCTCTTTTTTCATTCATGTCCTTTTTCATGTTTTCCTTGATTTTTTTTCTGATGTACTGTTTGAATATGTTTTGTACTATTTTCTTGTTTTGATTCTGAACTATCTTAATATGACTAGTTTTTCTGATCTTAATTGTTTTAGCACATCACCTACACTTTTTGATTGCTGACAAAAAGGGGGAGAACAAGAATGATATTTTAATCAATAACGGCTAACTAGACAGAAATTCTCAAACATTCTAACTCTATTACTTGAAAATGTTTTTTCTGTTTTGCTTAAAGTCTACAGGTACAAGGAAGCTCCTGGACACTCTGAAGACTAGAAGCTTTGAAGCTCTGATCACTATGAAGTTCTGATCCGCTCTGATATTCTGATCCAAAGCAAAGCTCTGACAAGAAAAACTCTGAAGCTCTGCTCTGACATAAAGCTTCTGATAAGTCAAAGACTCTGATACTCTGATGTTCAAAGAAAGGCAAAAAGATCTGATCCTGAAGAACACGTGTAATCAAAGGGAAGTAATAAACTCAGGGGGAGTATCTCTCAACTCTGATATCTCTTTACTCCTTATCCTTTTACTTCTTACTCTGATACATATTCCAGATACCTTTTCACGTTATTTTCATTTAAAATATCTAGTTTTTGTCATCATCAAAAAGGGGGAGATTGTTAGAACAAAGTTTGAATCCACTACCCTATATTTAAGTTTTGATGATAACAATGTGAAAAGATATAGCATTTATAGGTTTCATGTATGAACTATCTGCTGCCTAAAATTATTATGTTCTGACTTGCAGATACTCTGATTGATATAAGCAAGATCACATCTATTCAGCATCAGAACTTGATTTCAGACACCAGCATCAGAAGTTGCCATATCAGAATGTCAAAATCAGATGATCAACTCACGTACATGCTGAAGCCTGATGAATAAGACTGCGCTCAACACTCTGATAAAGAAACACAACAGTTCATCAGCAGCGAAGCAGAGTCAGAATGAGCCAAGCCAGAACTTGCATTAAGTAAGCAACGGTACTGTGCATTGAAAGCAAATTAATTCCAACGGCCTCATTCCAGACAAGATCTGCTCAATAAGGAAAGCTTGTTATTAGCATTGAATCAAGAATATTGCATCCAACGTTCATCATCTCAGTGCTATATAAACAAGACTTTGAAGATTGAAATGGCTAATGCTCTCCAAATCTCTACACGCACAAAAGCTAATTATAATCTTCTTTCTCTCAGTTTTGCTAAACCACACACTCCGATATTCTATCATTGTTTAGCAATCTAGTTTCTAAGCTTCAATTTGTGTATACATCACAGTTGTGATACAGTTTTGTAGAAAACATCCACACACTTAGTTTTATCTCTTTGTAAGAAAGTGTTACCTTGACAAACCGGGTTGTGGTTTGGATCAAGAAGGCTTTAGCAGTTGTTAAAGCAGTCTTAATATTCAGTTGAATATAGTGGATTAAGACCTCGTTGGAGAGAGGAGAAATCACCTTGACGGGTGGACTGGAGTAGTTTGAGATCAAACGAACCAGGATAAAAATATCTTGTTCATTGCATTAGATTTCAGTTTTACAATTCAACCCCCCCTTCTTGTGTTTTTCACCACTTCATAATAAACTTCTTTGTTTCGTTATTTGTAATAAACAATTAAAACTCTATGGCCCGGTGTCTTACCCGGGGCACCGTGGCTTCATTTGTGAGGGCATATAAATTGTCATTTCATATATCATGAATAAAAATCTTGGACGTTTTCTCGCATTTCAAATCTTATGCTCCTTTTCTGTCTTTCCTTCCTTTATATATTTCAAAACAGCTGTATTTACACACACTCACTCATATAGGTTTCAATCCACTCTGGATCTCACTGGTAACGACTCTGCTACTGCCATTTATGACTTCGAAAATCCGATCAACTTAGCCGAAGACGAAGGTGAAGATGATTGCGAAGTGCCTGGTGAGCTTGCAAGACTGTTACTCCAGGAAGAGAGGGCAATTCAACCACACGAAGAGCCGGTGGAAACAATAAATCTGGGTACTGAGGCAGACAGAAAGGAGGTAAAGATTGGTGCCAACCTAGAGCTCAGCGTGAAGCAACAGTTGACTCAGATGTTACATGATTATATGGAGATCTTTGCCTGGTCCTACGAAGACATGCCCGGGTTGGATACCGATATTATGGTCCATCACTTTCCAACTAAGGAAGACTGCCCTCCGGTTAAGCAAAAGGTCCGCCGTATGTGTCCAGAGATGTCTGAGAAGATCAAAGTCGAGGTTATGAAACAGTTTGATGACGGGTTTCTTGCAGTGACTTCTTACCCTCAGTGGGTTGCTAATGTGGTGTCGGTACCTAAAAAGGATGGTAAGGTCAGAATGTGTGTCGACTACAGGGATCTGAACAGGGCCAGCCCCAAGGATAACTTCCCTCTACCTCACATTGATGTCCTTGTTGACAATACTGCTCAGCATAAGGTGTTCTCCTTCATGGATGGCTTTTCAGGTTACAATCAGATCAAGATGGCTCCTGAAGACATGAAAAAGACTACATTTGTTACTCAGTGGGGCACCTTCTGCTACAAGGTCATGCCATTCGGACTGAAGAATGTTGGGGCAACCTACCAACGTGCCATGGTTGCTTTATTTCATGATATGATCCATCATGAGATAGAAGTGTATGTCGACGACATGATCGCAAGGTCCCAGACTGAGGAAGAACACCTAGATCATCTGCAGAAATTGTTTGACCGTCTGAAACTGTACAAGCTAAGGTTGAACCCGAACAAGTGCACCTTCGGGGTTAGATCTGGAAAGTTGCTAGGCTTCGTTGTAAGTGACAAGGGTATTCAAGTGGACCCTACCAAGGTCAAAGCTATTCAAGAGATGCCAGTTCCTAAGACAGAGAAGGAAGTCAGAGGCTTTTTAGGACGCCTGAATTACATTGCTCGGTTCATCTCGCACCTAACCGCTACCTGTGAGCCAATCTTCAAGCTGCTGAAGAAAGATCAGGTAGTACGTTGGAATGATGAATGCCAGGCCGCTTTTAACAGAATCAAGGAATATCTCCAAGAACCACCCATCCTTATGCCACCGGTTGAAGGGAGACCTCTGATACTATACCTGACAGTACTTGACAACTCAATGGGGTGTGTGCTGGGGCAGCATGACGAGTCTGGCCGAAAAGAGCATGCCATTTATTACCTTAGCAAAAAGTTTACCGACTGTGAGACCCGATACTCACTGCTTGAGAAGACTTGCTGCACTTTGGTATGGGCTGCTCGCCGGCTGAGACAGTATATGCTGACTCACACTACCTTGTTGATCTCAAAAATGGATCCCATAAAGTACATATTTGAAAAGCCTGCTCTGTCTGGGAGAATAGCAAGATGGCAAATGATCTTGACGGAATACGACATTCAGTACACGACCCAGAAAGCCATCAAAGGAAGTGTATTGGCAGACCACTTGGCACATCAGGCCGTAGACGACTATCAGTCCATGAACTTCGAGTTTCCAGACGAGAGCATCATGATAATGACTGATTGTGAAGTACCTGGACCGGATGAAGGACCTGAGGAAGGATCCCGATGGTCTATGCACTTTGACGGAGCCTCCAACGCTTTGGGTAACGGTATCGGCGCTGTAATCATATCCCCTCAAGGCACTCATACTCCACTTACTGCCCGGCTATGTTTCAACTGTACCAACAACATGGCGGAGTATGAGGCATGCATCATGGGTCTTCAAGTTGCGATCGACCTAAGGATCAAGTTTCTGAGTGTCTTCGGAGATTCCGCTCTTGTGATCAATCAGATCAAAGGAGAGTGGGATACGAAACATCCGAATCTTATTCCTTACAGAGAATGTGTGTTAACCTTGATCCCTCACTTCACGAAGATAACCTTTGAACACTTCCCGAGAGAGGAGAATCAGCTGGCGGACGCGTTGGCTACAATGTCTTCTATGTTCAAGGTCAAATGGGACAATGAGGCTCCCTGGATCATCATCTGGAAACTGGACGAACCGGCATACTGTTGTGATCTCGAGACTGAATTGGTGACTGAGAAACCTTGGTACCATGAGGTGAAGAGATATTTGGAAGCTCAGGAATACCCTGAAGGTGCGTCTGTCAATGATAAAAAGTTTCTAAGAAGATTCGCAGCCAAGTTCTTCCTTAGCAACGGAATCCTGTATAAGCGAAACCATGATTCGACCTTACTGCGTTGTGTGGATAAAACTGAAGCAGAAAGGATCATGGAAGAGCTACATGAAGGGACCTTCGGAACACATTCCAGTGGACACACTATGGAAAAGAAGATCCTACGGGCAGGGTATTTCTGGTCCACAATGGAAGCAGACTGCTACCAACATTCTCGGACATGCCATAAATGCCAGATATATGCAGACAAGGTGCATGTTCCTCCAGTTCCTCTGAATGTTCTGACTGCGCCTTGGCCGTTTGCAATGTGGGGCATAGACATGATCGGCGAGATTAAACCTACGGCTTCCAACGAGCATCGCTTCATCCTGGTAGCGATTGATTACTTCACGAAGTGGGTTGAAGCAGCTTCCTACGCTACGGTAACCAAGACTGTTGTGGCACGGTTCATTCGGCACAACCTGATCTGTCGATACGGCGTCCCTGAAAGAATCATTACAGACAACGGTACCAATCTCAATAACAAGATGATCACTGAGCTCTGCGAGCAGTTTAAGATACAGCACCACAACTCTTCTCCTTACAGACCGAAGATGAATGGGGCTGTAGAAGCAGCAAATAAAAACATTAAGAAAATCGTGCAGAAAATGACAGTGACTTATAAAGATTGGCACGAGATGTTACCGTTCGCTCTACATGGGTACCGTACCTCTGCCAGGACGTCAACCGGGGCAACTCCTTTCTCCTTGGTCTACGGTATGGAGGCAGTCTTACCAATCGAAGTGCAAATACCTTCTCTCTGGATAATGAAGGATGCAAATCTGAACGAAGATGATTGGATCCAGACACGACTTGATCAGTTAAACCTTATTGATGAAAAGAGACTTGCTGCTATTTGTCATGGTCAGACGTATCAGAAACGGATGATCAGGGCATTTAACAAAAAGGTCAGACCACAAGAATATCAAGTTGGGGATCTGGTAATCAAGCGAATCATCCTTCCTCAGAGTGATCCAAGGGGCAAATGGACCCCTACGTACGAAGGGCCATTTGTGGTTAAACATGTGTTCTCAGGAGGAGCCATGATTCTAACCAACATGGATGGTGACGACCTTCCTCACCCCGCCAATGCAGACATAGTAAAAAGATACTACGCATGAAAAAGACCCGCTAGGCTGACATGCCTAGGCAAAAATTAGGGCTTCCCGGCGAACCAAAAGGGTTCGGGCAAAATGAAGGGATGAAATGAAAAAATCTGTACACCCAGCAAGTCGAAAACCTGAAAAGGCGGCTTGGGCAAAAAGGGGTATCCCGGTGGACTGAAAACCCGAAAGGGCGGTCCAGGCAAAAGTTAGGGATAAAAGCGTAATACTATGTCTCATTGGATCACTTTGCATCCAGAATCCGGTATCTATATCAAGTTCAGACGGCATCGATCAGTCAGCTTCATCTTCAACCAAGGTCATCAAGTGATGAGACGTTCAAAGACATAAAGGCGATAGCAGAGTTGGAACCCAGTGGGATCATTTCTTTTCACACAGCTGTTTTATTTTCTCTTGTACAAATTTGTATGAACTCTTTTGTTCGGCGGCGTTCTCTTACTAGGACGTCAGCCTCCTGTACATAAAACGCCTATTTACAGGAAAATTCAATAATCAATATAAATACACTTTTCAGTTAAAATTGCCAATTGTTTTTCCTTTTCTGTTTTGTTTCACGAAGAACGTCCAAGGTTCAATTTGTGATATATGCATTGACAATAATTTGCTAACTCATGAATATTTGCATACGAAACAAAGGATTAATTACAGGTAACATTAGAAACAGGGGCAATAAAGAGTTGTCTAAGCAATCTAATTGTTCTATCCTCCAAGGTACCAAGGTAGGTTCAGCTGAAGAACATAACCAAGATATCTTAATTCCCCAGAGCGTGAGTCAGCAAGTCAGTACACTCTCCTCAAGCAAAGCTATTATCAAACCTTAAGGAAGTTGGGTATCCTCCCGCAGAGCTCAACATTCCCCGGCACAGCATATACGGATATTCTTAACAAGCATCCCCGGCAGTCTTGACCTAAATATTGTTCCCCGGCGGTATATCAGACATTCAGTGGAATCACTTCCCCGATACAGTTCAAAACTTCCCCAGGAGAGTCCAATCCAGTTTCCCCAGGAAAGTTGGAATTCATTTCCCCAAGCAGTAAGCTTATCCCCAGTAGATTCTGGAAGCTTATCCTCGCAGAGCACGAACGCGCCCCCTGGCTTTATTTAAAGAGTTATTTCCTTACCAGGATATAACTGGGTTATCCTCAGCCAAAAGCCACGGAAAGAGCGTCCTCGACGAAGTCTTCTTATCCCCAGCGAAGTCTCTCAACACTTCCAACGCAACAATGGTATCCCCAGCGAAGTTACCATCAACATTTCAGCAAAGTATCTCTCCCCACAGAGTATTGCTTCCCAGCAAGATCGTTAGAGTACTTTTTTCTCCCCGCAGAGTAATCCATTCGCCAAGTGTATTCCCCAACGGAGTTATCTTCTCCGACCGGTATCCTTGCAACTATCATCCCCAGCGGAAGCAAAAATCTATTCTTCAACATCAGCCCAGGATATGACTTCCCGGCACCCGTCAAGGA
Organism: Vicia faba; assembly: GCA_948472305.1. Lineage (NCBI taxonomy): Eukaryota > Viridiplantae > Streptophyta > Magnoliopsida > Fabales > Fabaceae > Vicia > Vicia faba. The sequence goes on from OX451735.1 coordinate 1,209,986,122, forward strand.
TTTATTTTCCTAAGACAAAAACATACATTCATAAACATCGCACTTCCATACATTATAGCATGCATATACGCATCATATCTTACAAATCTCATTTATGTTGAGAACATCATTGCTTGATCCATATCATGCATTGCACATGACTGACCTTTACCTTTCAGGAAAGATCCAGTTAAGTTCTCAGCTATATTTCAAGACCTAGACCGGTTCAGTTAAATCGACCCTAAGATTTTACTGTTTCTTATCCAGTCCAAGGCCTTCTCTGGTTCAGTCAGATCGACCCTAAGATCTCCCTGTTTCTTATCCAGTTGAAGACATTTCGAGACCTAGACCGGTTCAGTTAAATCGACCCTAAGATTTTTCTGTTTCTTATCCAGTCCAAGGCCTTCTCTGGTTCAGTCAGATCGACCCTAAGATCTCCCTGTTTCTTATCCAGTTGAAGATTTCAAGACCTAGACCGGTTCAGTTAAATCGACCCTAAGATTTTTCTGTTTCTTATCCAGTCCAAGGCCTTCTCTGGTTCAGTCAGATCGACCCTAAGATCTCCCTGTTTCTTATCCAGTTGAAGATTTCAAGACCTAGACCGGTTCAGTTAAATCGACCCTAAGATTTTACTGTTTCTTATCCAGTCCAAGGCCTTCTCTGGTTCAATCAGATCGACCCTAAGATCTCCCTGTTTCTTATCCAGTTGAAGATTTCAAGACCTAGACCGGTTCAGTCAGATCGACCCTAAGATCTCCCTGTTTCTTATCCAGTCAAAGGCCTTCTCTGGTTCAGTCAGATCAACCCTAAGATCTCCCTGTTTCTTATCCAGTTGAAGATTTCAAGACCTAGACCGGTTCAGTTAAATCGACCCTAAGATTTTTCTGTTTCTTATCCAGTCAAAGGCCTTCTCTAGTCCAGCTAAATCGACCCCTAACAGATTTTTCTGATAAAGACTCAGTAGAAGATATCCAAGATTCTCTCAGCGTTACTGTTGAGGTTGAAGTCGCCTATGGTTCTCTCCCCGTTACTGCGGAGGTAGTAATCGTCCCCAGATTCTCTCAGCGTTGTTGTTGAGGTTGAAGTCGCCCAAGATTCTCTCAGCGTCACTGTTGAGGTTGAAGTCGCCCAAGGTTCTCTCAGCGTTCCTGTTGAGGTAGTAATCATCCAAGGTTCTCTCACCGTTCCTGTTGAGGTAGTAACCATCCCTGGTTCATTCATCGCCGTTTGAAGCTCCAGATCCAGCTCTTGTAACCAGTCAGGACACATCTACACAAAGAGTTTGAAGACCAGCTCCTGCAACAGGCCAGGTAATCATTTTCTTTTGCAGGTACGCAAGTTCTCGCTAAGGAATCTCTTACGCGATCGACACCCAGATGGCATCTATAAGCCCGTCCACCTTCCATCATCTCTCAGCATGGCATCTATAAGCCCATCATCCTATCCATCAATTTCCAAATGGAATCTATAAGCCCATTCCCATCATCACACTGCTACTATGTGAGCGCAAATTTCTGGGCACTCTAGTGTTCAATCATCTTCCACCTTCGGATTACGAAAGGCACGTCAGCCAATCTGCATCCTCAGGTCTAAGAAGATTTAACAAGGGCAACTGTTGTACCCCAAAATTTGCCCTCCCATATTCTTCAAGAATTGCAAAGAGCATGCTTCAAAATTCCCCAAGGGTTGCACAACTCAAGGGCCTCCTAACAGTCAAAAACTAGGATTTTGGTTCTGACAAAGAAAATGAAGTTTCCAAGGGTCCAATCAAGTCCCACATGCCTACAAACATGGTCAAGCATCCTCATTCCAAGTTTCAAGACTTACAGCACAAAATTGCACAGTCAAAAACCCTAATTGCACTACAGTCAACTGCAGGGGCAAAATGGTCATTTGACAGTCAAAAGTTCAAATTTTTGGTCAACATCTCATTTTGAAGTCACAAACATCATTTGATCAATGCTTGATCATGATTCTCAAATCTTGGCTCAAAAAGTCTCAAGATGCAAAAGTTTCCATATTTGGAAAGTTGAAAAAGTCAACTGTAACTTGACCAAGGCATAACTTCCACATGGATTATCAGAAAAATCCCATCCAAAGCTCATTTTTAAGAGAAAGACATTTCCTACAACCCCTCTTCACACTTCAAGTACAAGAAATGCTCTCACAAAAAGTTATCAATTTCAACATTATAGGTCATTTTCAAAAGTCAACAAAAAGGGACTTTAAGTCAAAGGTCATAACTTGATATTGGTAAATCAAAATTACATGAGACCAAAGGCATTGGTTAGAGGACTTCAAGACCTTTCCAAAATGTCCAAGAACATGATCAAAGCTTAAAAATTGAGTAAGATGTGCCTTGTGGAAGTTGGGAAATCTTTGGGTATTTTGAAAAGTCAACTTTGCTTCAAATGCCTTAAAATTGCTAATGGGCCTCTTTTTCTTCCAAGATTCATCATCCAAAACATGTGCACGACCATTTGGCCCAAAGGGAAGTTATTCATCATTTTTATTTATTTATTTGAATTTTTAATTGCTAATAATTCATTTAATTAATTAAAATATGTGAAAAATACCAAAGTAAACTTTTTAAATCTTTTTATGCATAAAATACACTCAAGATTCGTGCATGATCAGATATAGAAAGAATCAATGTGATTTTCCATGATTGGAACCAAATATGCATGGAAAAGATTGAAAAATATATGCATGAAAATCCAATATCTTGTACATCAATGCAAAGGTTTTTTGGATCCAATTTTCAACCCTAATCGTTCACATACTTATACTCATGCAAACCCTAGTCCAAGGAACCTCCAAGCTGCGCCAGAATTGAAGAACCAAACTTGCACTTTTGTCAAAAAATTCTAAAACTGAAAACGTGGTTCCAAGGCTTTTCAAGGCAAGAAAACCATCCTATTGTGTTCCTGAGGCTTCAAGGAACGTGCCTGAATCAAAACCATCATCCCTAACGCGAAGAACTGGTAGAATAACCTCATTCTGTTCGTGACTTTTTCCATATTCTTGAATCATAATTCATGCATTATTTGCAATTTTTAATATTGGATTTGTGTTCATTGGATCATTCTAAAGCTAACCACATGTTTTAATTGAGTTTTTAAGCATCGTACGCCATTTCACCATTGAAACATGCTAGGGTTCCTCAAGCTTCGAATTGGGTATTTTCATATACTGTAAAATTAAGACTTCTCAGTACCATGGTTAAATTCAGGACACTTGGACGAATCGAATGCAACAGTCGCGCCCAATTTATGAAGCAAGATGGCCTAATCGCTATTCTTGAAAAGGGCATATTTTGGGGGGGTTTAAAACCCCCGCTAATTCCTTTTATGTTTCAGGTAAAATGCAAACGAGGAAGAAGAAGACTAGGTGGCAAAGCATGGTTGGCTCGTTTGAATTTCGCGCTAAAATTATCCATTAACTCTTATTTTGCTTTATGGTGTTTGTGTTCTATTCTATGTACAAAGCGCGTTCACAGCTCCACTGGTTGAGTGTAGCATTGGTAACCTCTGGGACCTGGGTTCGAACCCCAGGTCCCCCTTCCTATTTCCATATTTTTCTTCTAACCATATTTGCACGCAGCGCTCAATACAAAGGCCTACCATACAACCCCTGATCCAAACGTGCCACGCGCCCCATGATCCCCATCCAAAGGTCCAGATGTGAAGAGTAGCATAGGCATCAGTCAACGAAGCCACACGCTAGCCAAAAGGTCAACGAGGCCAGGAAATTATTGGGCCTGAATTGCTAAGTTATACCTCCAGATTGGGGACAGAACCCCCCATGGTTTGTTTTTATTCTTTTTTTCATATTTTGCTATTTTATTTGTTTTTGTTTAATTTTCATTTAAAACTTTGAATTAATATTTTCATAAAAACATAAAATAATATAAAAACCAGAAAAGACAAAAAATAAATATATTTGATTTAATATTTCTTTGTAAATAAATTATATCATTTAATTTAGTTCTAGGTTTAATTTCAAGCATTTTTCTTAATAAATAAAAATTTGTAGAATTAGGTTAATTACTTTTATCTTTTCCTTTTCTTTTATCATTATAATAATTAATTACTTATTCTTGTAAATACTTGCAATTGATTAATTAGGTTTAATTTTAGGTTAAATTTTAATGCTTTTCTTAATAAATAAAAATAACTAGAATTAGGGTTAATTAATATTTTAATTTCATTTAATCTTCTCATTAAAAATTCATAAATACAAAAAACCTCAAAAATCTTTTCTTTTTTTCCTTAATTTAATTAATTTGTTAATATAATTTAATTTCATTAAAAAGGGTCCAACGCCCTCGCTTTCAATCGTAATTCCAATTCGCGCATTTTATTTCTTTTCTTATAATTTCTTATGTAATTCTCCCAAAGCCGTGTAAATTGGACGTTTTATTTCTTTATCTTATTTTATGTCAAATCGGGTCCTGGATTAAACTTGGCGATGTGGACCCGCGCCTTTGTAATAGTTTAGGAACTTTTAATTTCTCGCAACTTTTTAACTATTAATAACTGCATGCAAGAATGAATGTTAAAATAAAAACAAAAGCGTAGATCACCCACGACATGAACAAGACAAAATATCTGAAAACGACACACAAATCACACACCACCCCTAGGGTACGCCTCACTGTTGCCTTGCCTCTCGAAAGGTGATCGTCGAGTAGAGGATGTCTTAGTAAGTCCTCATGATCCGGGAACCTGGCATGAGGGTAGCTTCTAAGGTATCTTCCTATTGCTCTGGTGATCACCATGTCCCGAACCTTCGAATTGACCCGAACACCTCCAACGGTGGTGCTACCTACCCCTCAATGGTGGGATGGCACTACTTTAAGGACATCTACACAGACAAATTCCTTAGGGTAGGTAGACGACTCTAGATACTTGCTCTAATTTCAAAACAAATCAAAAAAATACTTTTCACACCGACACCTTTTCAAAAAGCTTTCGAAAGCAATTTTTCAAACACTCTTGAGGACCGATACAAGAGTCGAACTGAAATTTTCAAAGAAACTTTTTTAAAACCCACAATTGAAAAGCAAACTGTGATCGGTGGATCTGGAACTGACTGTTTAAAGCTGGTTCGCGAAATGTCGCGGAAGCAAGAGTCGCCACCGTCTTTTATTTTCTCCAAATGGAAAGGACAAAAGCACAGAAAAATTCCTTATAGAGATTGCTCTCGGTTCGGGAGGTAGATTATAGAAAGGGAAGGTGTTAGCACCCTTTCTATCCATGGTTATCCATGGGCTCTTAGATACTTGCTCATTTGTGTTTTCAAAATGGTTTGTTTGCTTTTCAATTGTGGCTTTTAAAATGTTTTCTTTGAAAATTCCAGTTCGACTCTTGTATCAGTCCTCAAGAGTGTTTGAAAAGTTGCTTTCGAAAGCTTTTTGAAAATGTGTCGGTGTGAAAAGTATTTTTTGAATTTTGTTTTGAAATTAGAGCAAGTATCTAGAGTCGTCTACCTACCCTAAGGAATTCGTCTGTGTAGATGTCCTTTAAAGTAGTTCCATCCTACCATTGAGAGGTAGGTAGCACCACCGTTGGAGGTGTTCGGGTCAATTCGATGTTCGGGACATGGTGATCACCAGAGCAATGGGAAGACACCTTAGAAGCTACCCTCATGCCAGGTTCCCGGATCATGAGGACTTACTAAGACATCCTCTACTCGACGATCACCTTTCGAGGCAAGGCAACAGTGAGGCGTACCCTAGGGGTGGTGTGTGATTTGTGTGTCATGTGCAGTTATTTTGTCTTGTCATGTCATAGGTGATCTACGCGTTCGTTTTTATTTTTGTCATTCATTCTTGCATGCATTTATTAACAGTTAGAAAATTGCGAGAAATTAAAAGTTCTAAACTATTACAAAGGCGCGGGTTCACATCGCCAAATTTAATCCAGGACCCGATTTGACATAAAATAAAGAAATAAAGTAAAGTGCGAAAGATAAATATTTACACGGCTTTGGGAGAATTACATCAATATTATAAGAAATAAAATAAAATGCGCGAATTGGAATTAAAATTGGAAGCGAGGGCGTTGGACCCTTTTTAATGAAATTAAATTAAATTACTAAATTAATTAAATAAAGATGAAAAAAGAAATTATTTTGAGAGATGTTTTGGATTTTATGGTTTTTTATGTGAATTAAATGAAATTAACTAATTAACCCTAATTCTACAACTTTTATTTATTAAGAAAAACCTGTTAAAATTAAACCTAAATTTAAACCTAATTAATTAGTGAGATTTATTTACAAAAATACTAATTAAATAAATAGATTTTGATATTTTGTCTTTTCTGATTTTTTTTGTTATTTTTATATTTGATGAAAATAAATTAATTGAAGAATTTAAAGGAAATTAATTAAATCAAATAAAAATAGAAAGTATAAAAGAATAGCAAACCTTGGGGGGTTCTGTCCCCAATTGGAGGTGTAATTGTAGTAATTAGGCCCACTTGTTTAAGGCCTCAGTTGACTTTTTCAGGATGCTCGTGACTTCGTTGACTAACGCCTAGGGTGTTCTCCACATCTGGGCCTTTAGATTGGTATCACTAAGCGTGTGGCACGCCTGGAGGAGGGACGTATGGTGCACCCAGGAATTGAATCTGCATGGGATCAAGTTAGGAAAAATATTATTGAAAGGGAGGGGGACCTGGGATTCGAACCCAGGTCCCAGGGATTACCAATCAAATGCCTTGCCAGTGGAACCAAACGCGCGCTTTGTTTATAATGTAACCAACAAATAATATCAATCAAAACGTGCGTTAGTGGACTTTTTTAGTGCGAAATTTAAATGAACCAATTGCTGCCTTACACTTCATCATCTTCTTCCTTAATGCGCTTTTGCCTGAAATATAAAAAGGGTTAGCGGGGGTTTTAAACCCCCCCAAAATGTGTAGTTTTCAATAATAGCGAATAGGCCATATGGCCACATAAATTAGGCGCGATGGGTGCTTTCAAATCGTCCAAGCTCCCTGATTTCAACCATGGCATTGAGGTTCTCTAATTTTACAGTATTCAGAAACGCCTAATTTAAAATTTGAAGAACCCTAACGTCCTTTAATGGTGGTTCTTCATATAGCGCGTGAAAACTCAATTAAAGCACACAGTTAGCTTCAGAATGATGAGAGTAACACAAAACAAGTATTAGAATTCAAAAAACATGACATGAATGATGGAATACGATTTATGCAAAAAAGTGAAAAAGTTTGAGTTCCATTCACCAATTCTGGGCGTTAGGGATGTGGAAAACTATTCAGACACGTTTCTTGATGTCTCAGGAAGGTGATGAGATAATTATTTTGGCTTGAATCGCACTGGAAGACAGTTTTCAGTATTTGAGTTTTTTACAAAAAATGCAAAAGTGGTGATGATGTTCTTGCGCAGCTGGGAGGTCTTGATCACTAGGGTTAGCATGTATATATATGTATGAGTGATTAGGGTTGAGAAATTGATCCAAAGAACCTTTGTATTGATGAAGAGATATTTGATTTTTATGGCATATATTTTCCAATCTTTTTCATGCAAATTTGCTTCAAATCATGTCCAATTACCAAGATTCTTTCCAAATCTGATCATGCACGAAATATTGAGTGTATTCCATGCATAAAAAGATTTAAAAACTTAGGTTTAGTATTTTCCACCTATTTATTTTAATTAAATGAATTATTAGCATTTAAAAATTCAAATAAATAAATAAAAATGATGAATAACTTCCCTTTGGGCCAAATGGTCGTGCACATGCCTTGTATAATGATTCTTGGAAGAAAAAGAGGCCCATTAGCATTTTTAAGACATTTGAAGCAATGTTGACTTTTCAAAATATCCAAAAATTTCCCAACTTCCACAAGGCATAACTTGCTCAATTTTTAAGCTTTGCTCATGTTCTTGGACATTTTGGAAAGGTCTTTGAGTCCTCTAACCAATGTATTTGGTCCCATGTCATTTTGATTTACCAATCTCAAGTTATGGCCTTTGACTTAAAGTCCCCTTTTGTTGACTTTTGAAAATGACCTATAATGTTGAAATTGATAACTTTTTGTGAGGGCATTTCTTGGATTTGAAGTGTGAAGAGGAGTTGTAGGAAATTTCTTTCTCTTCAAAATGAGCTTTGGATGGAATATTTCTGATAATCCATGTGGAAGTTATGCCTTGGTCAAGTTACAGTTGACTTTTTCAACTTTCCAAATATGGAAACTTTTGCATCTTGAGACTTTTTGAGCCATGCCTTGAAAATCATGATCAAGAATTGATCAAATGATGTTTGTGGCTTCAAAATGAGATGTTGACCAAAATTTTGGACTTTTGACTGTCAAATGACCATTTTGCCCCTACAGTTGACTGTAGTGCAATTAGGGTTTTTGACTGTGCAATTTTGTGCTGTAAGCCTTGAAACTTGGTATGAGGATGCTTGACCATGTTTTTGGGCATGTGGGACTTGATTGGACCCTTGGAAACTTCATTTTCTTTGTCAGAACCAAAACCCTAATCTTTGACTGTTAGGAGGCCCTTGGACTGTGCAACCCTTGGGGAGATTTTGAAGCTTTGATTTGGCAAATTTTGAAGAATATGGGAGGGAAAATTTTGGGGTACAACAGTTGCCCCTGTTCAATCTTCTTAGACCTGAGGATGCATATTGGCTGACGGGCCTTTCGTAATCCGAAGGTGGAAGATGATTGAACACTAGAGTGCCCAGAAATTTGCACTCACATAGTAGCAGTGTGATGGGAGGAATGGGCTTATAGATGCCATTTGGAGATTGATGGATAGGATGATGGGCTTATAGATGCCATCTGGATGTTGATCGCGTAAGAGATTCCTTAGCGAGAACTTGCGTACCTGCAAAAGAAAATGATTACCTGACCTGTTACAGGAGCTGGTCTTCAAACTCTTTGTATGGATGTGTCCTGACTGGTTACAGGAGCTGGATCCGGATCTTCAAGCGATGATGAATGACCCAGGGAGGGTTACTACCTCAACAGGAACGGTGAGAGAACCTTAGGCGACTTCAACCTCAACAGTAATCATTGAGAGAATCTTGGATGACTTCAACCTCAACAGTAACGCTGAGAGAATCTGGGGATGATTACTACCTCCGCAGTATCGGGGAGAGAATCTGGGGATGATTACTACCTCCGCAGTATCGGGGAGAGAACCATAGGCGACTTCAACCTCAACAGTAATCATTGAGAGAATCTTGGACGACTTCAACCTCAACAGTAATCATTGAGAGAATCTTGGGCGACTTTAACCTCAACAGTAATCATTGAGAGAATCTTGGGCGACTTCTACCTCAACAGTAATCATTGAGAGAATCTTGGGCGACTTCAACCTCAACAGTAATCATTGAGAGAATCTTGGGCGACTTCAACCTCAACAGTAATCATTGAGAGAATCTTGGGCGACTTCAACCTCAACAGTAATCATTGAGAGAATCTTGGGCGACTTCAACCTCAACAGTAATCATTGAGAGAATCTTGGGGATGATTACTACCTCCGCAGTAACGGGGAGAGAACCATAGGCGACTACAACCTCAACAGTAATCATTGAGAGAATCTTGGATATCTTCTACTGAGTCTTTATCAGAAAAATCTGTTAGGGGTCGATTTAGCTGGACTAGAGAAGGCCTTTGATTGGATAAGAAACAGAAAAATCTTAGGGTCGATTTAACTGAACCGGTCTAGGTCTTGAAATCTTCAACTGGATAAGAAACAGGGAGATCTTAGGGTCGATCTAACTGAACCAGAGAAGGCCTTGGACTGGATAAGAAATAGAAAAATCTTAGGGTCGATTTAACTTAACCGGTCTAGGTCTTGAAATCTTCAACTGGATAAGAAACAGGGAGATCTTAGGGTCGATCTGACTGAACCAGAGAAGGTCTTGAAATGTAGCTGAGAACTTAACTGGATCTTTCCTGGAAAGTAAAGGTCAGTTACATGCACTGCATGATGTGGATCAAACAATGATGTTCTCAACATAAATGAGATTTGTAAGATATGATGCGTATATGCATGCTATAATGTATGAAAATGTGATGCTTATGAATGTATGCTTTCGTCTTAGGAAAATAAATCCTTGACGGGTGCCAGGAAGTCACTCCTGGGCTGATGTTGAAGAATAGATTTTGCTTCCTCTGGGGATGAGAGTTGCAAGAATACCAGTGGGAGAAGATAACTCCATTGGGGAATAAACTTGGCGAATGGATTACTCTGCAGGGAGAAAAGTACTCTAGCGACCTTGCTGGGAAGCAATACTCTGTGGGGAGAGAGATACTTTGCTGGAACGTTGATGGTAACTTGCTGGGGATACCCTTGTTGTGTTGGAAGTGCTGATAGACTTCGCTGGGGATAAGAAGACTTCGTTGAGGACGCTCTTTCCGTGGCTTTTGGCTGAGGATAACCCAGTTATATCCTGGTAAGGAAATAACTCTTTAAATAAAGCCGGGAGATGCGTTCGTGCTTTGCGAGGATAAGCTTCCAGAATCTACTAGGGATAAGCTTGCTGCTTGGGGAGATGGATTCCAACTTTTCCTGGGGAAACTGGATTGGTCTCTCTTGGGGAAGTTTTGAACTGTAACTTTTGTAGGTTGAAAGAGGGAACCTATGTAGGGTTGCCTGATGATGAGCTCGTGTAAAACCACATCTTGGAAAGAAGGACACCTGTGTAGGGTTGCTGATGACGAGTTTGTGTAAAACTTCATCTAGAGCTTGAGAAGGGAACCTGTGTGGGGTTACTTTGACGATGAGCCCGTGTAAAACTGCATCCTGGAAGAGGTAAAACCTGGGTAGGGTTTCTGATGACGAGTCCGTGTAAAATTGCATCTTTGGGGAGAGAGAACCTGTGTAGGGTTTCTTCGGGATAAGTTCGTGTAAAACTTTTGGCGGAACCGGGGTAAGGTTACTGCGGGGTAAGTTCGTGTAAAACTTCTTGATGAACCGGGGTAAGGTTATCTTGAGATAAGTCCGTGTAAGACTTTTGGAGGAACCGGGGTAAGGTTACTGCAGGATAAGTTCGTGTAAAACTTCTTGATGAACCGGGGTAAGGTTATCTTGAGATAAGTCCGTGTAAGACTTATGGAGGAACCGGGGTAAGGTTATCTTGAGATAAGTCCGTGTAAGACTTCTGGAGGAACCGGGGTAAGGTTACTTTGATGATAAGTCCGTGTAAGACTTCTGGAGGAACCGGGGTAAGGTTATCTTGAGATAAGTCCGTGTAAGACTTCTGGAGGAACCGGGGTAAGGTTACTTTGATGATAAGTCCGTGTAAGACTTCTGGAGGAACCGGGGTAAGGTTACTTTGATGATAAGTCCGTGTAAGACTTCTGGAGGAACCGGGGTAAGGTTATCTTGAGATAAGTCCGTGTAAGACTTCTGGAGGAACCGGGGTAAGGTTACTTTGATGATAAGTCCGTGTAAGACTTCTGGAGGAACCGGGGTAAGGTTACTTCGATGATAAGTCCGTGTAAGACTTTTCTGAAAGAAAAGGAACCGGTGTAGGGTTGCCTGTGGATGAGTCCGTGTAAGACTTTGTCTGAAAGTTGAGAAGGAACCGGTGTAGGGTTGCCTGATGATGATCAAGTGGATGATTGTCCTGTTTGGCTTCGGATGTTAACCCACGATCTGGAATTTGTAAAGGTAGATGGTAATCATCCTTTCCTTGGTATTTTGGTTGATAGAGCAACTGGATCGCCTGGACGACTCATCATTGCCCCTGTTTCTGAGGTGAGGGAAAAAGATATCTTGTGGAGGTAGTTGACACATCTTCTGGTAGACAGGTGATTATATGCCGGGACATAGTCGTACGCTTTTGATCCCTAACTTTTGCCTGGACCGCCCTTTTGGGTTTTCAGTCCACCGGGATACCCATTTTTGCCCAAGCCGCCTTTTCAGGTTTTCGACTTGCCGGGTGTACAGTTTTTCCATTTTCATCCCTTGCTTTTACCCGAACCCTTTTGGCTCGCCGGGAAGCCCTTATTTTTGCCTAGGCGTGTCAACATAGCGGGTCTTTAATTTTGCGTAGTATTTTTTCGACTATGTCCGTGCTTTCAGAATGTAGGGAGTTGCCCCTGTTAGAAGTGTAGTGTTGCCATACTACCAGAAGATCTTTGTTTGATCGCCCAACGCTCCAAGTGATCCCTATGGAGATTTGCCCCAGGCTGGTTGGCCTTTTGAGAGATTCTCCGAATCTTGACTCAACTGCCCCAGATGATGGACAATGATCGTGTCTGCCCCTTGATTGGAGGTGCTTTTGTTCATTAGACATTCGTCGTGCGAACTTCTATGATGTTCAAACAAAAAGTCATATGCAAACAAAGTTATGTCAAAAACGCAAAGCTTATGTCTGTCTTGAAGTTTTTTGAAAATGCATTTTTCATAAAACACAAGTGAATTTTGTAAATTGTGATGTCAACTCGTTATTTTACCGCGAGCCTTAAGGAGTCAGGATACCTTTCGTAACAGTATGCTTTCGAACTAACCCATGCTTCAGCTAGGACTTTTTAGGGTTGTAACGTGGCCTGGTTCACGGTTTAAGAAACAAAGGATAAAGGCTCAAATTTTATTTGTACCCACCCGTTCTTCGTGATGTTCTTCAAACCTAAACTCAGCTGATCGTGCGTTTAGGTCTCGTTTGAATCTTTGCTCTGATGTACCAGTGATGGTTCGGATATTGACAGTTTATTTTAGATAGGCAGTCATTCCTTTTTTGGTTGAGGGTTTGTAGGACCTCTTTCTTTTTGATTTCATTATCCCTGTTTTTTTTTTTGCCTGAACTGTTTCTTTTAGGATTACAGTCAGCGGGATACCCCAGTTTTCGTAAGTCTCCTTCATAGGTTTTGACTTATTGGGTTTTTATTTTTTTTTGGTAATGACTGCCTGTCTTTGTGATTATTCAGAACCATCACTGTCTTTCGCTTTGTAAGGACCTCTTTGGTGCCATTCGTTATGCACTTGGATCAACTGAGAGACTACCCTGCCCCAGGTTATGATTAAGGGTTTTAAATTTCGAAAAGAAAAACTCCTACTTCTTTGGCTCATAGGGGTTGACGAGGGATTATCTTCCTTATAACTCCAGTGTTTAGGAATTGAAACAATGCATGTACCTCATCAGCGGGGTCTGTTCAAAAGCATATTGTAGATTGTGGTATCGTTTTCGTCATCCTCCCTCAAGAGGCTTAGAATTATTGATTGAGAGTTGATCATCACAAAAATATGAAAGCAGTTTGCATATAGTGGATACGAAATAATTACTTCAAAACAGACATGTGCAATGCATTAATGAGATAACAACGTTTGATATGAATAAATGTTTGAACAATCAAAAGAAAATTACAACTTGAACATTCGAATGAACAAAATCTTCTAGTCTCAAGGCTTGTCACTTCAAATGGTGAATCCGGTAGGGATGGTAGAAACATTCAGCCTGACCCACTTGGGAGAAATCCACTGCCCCTTCATTAATCAGGTCTTGGACTTTGTTCTTCAGAGCCCAGCAGTCGGCAGTGTCATGTCCAGGACTATCAGAGTGGTTTGCACATCTTCTGTCGGGATGATAGTTAGGAGCAGAGATGTTGGGGTTCCAGGGAGGAGCCCTTAGTGTAATCAGATTCAACCTTAGCAGGTGTTGTAGAGCTTGAAACAACGGCATGTTGAGCTGGGTGAACTGCCTCCTGGGCTTGTTTGACCTATTCTGATCAACCTGTTGCTCTGGGCGAGGTTGCTTCATGTTGGATCTGTCTTGGTGGAGTTAACTGATCATGGTCCTTGTGATACGGTGGGAGAACTGACTTGAGGTTTTGCGTTTGTATTCGCAAATATTGCGGTTAGCAAGAGTCGCCACCGACTTTTTATTTTATCCTAAGGAAAGGTTAAAAAGCACAGCAAAAACCTTTTGAGATGTTTTCTTGGGTTCGGGGAGTAGATTATAGAAAGGGAAGGTATTAGCACCCTTTCTATCCATGGTTATCCATGGGCTCTTAGTTACTTGCTTAGATCACTTGCCCTTTTGTTTTCAATTGTTTGAAATGGTGCTTTTGTGTGTGGGTTTGAAAATATTTTGAAAAGAGGCCAATGTGGTGGCAACCTTTGTAATGATCCATGTAGGGATGTATACAAAGGTGTATGTCTTTTGAAAAGGTTTTCATTTGTTTTTGAAAGTTGTTTTGAAAGTGTTTTTGAAAGTGTAGTGAGGTGTGGTTTTGAAATTAGGCAAGTGTTTTGTTTTGCAAGTTTGATTCAAGTAACTAAGAGGTTATCTACTCCTAAATTTCTCAAATGATTATTGCTATGTTTTAACCCTTTTAACAAGTTTGTTCCACCATTGTATTTGGTGGGCAACCTTATGTTAGGATGTGAAAGGGACAGGCGCGGGTCATCGTTTAGACCATAATTGCAACGGCGTTAAATGTCTTTGGGCAATTTTCTTTAAGGGACTTGATCATTTGTTTTTTTGTTTGTTTTGAAAAGTTTTGTCGAGGGACTATGATCATTCAAATTGTTTGCTTTGCCCAAAGAAGTTCAACATACAATATGGCCCATTTATTTGAAGGCAACAAAGTGGAGTACCCTAGGGGTGCAAGTGTGAGATGTGTTGTTTATTTTCATGCTCATTCATCTTGTATTAGGTCCAACTATTTTTTATCGTTTTTTCGCATACAAACCCTAATTCTAACATGTTATCATTAGAAAGCAATAAAGTGCGAAAATAAATTTACTAAGCTATTACAAAACCAAATATGGGAAGGGGGGTACAAATGTTCAAATGGGGATATTGACAAGAATTGTAAATCTAAATTATTACATCATTTTTGAATATTTGCAATTTAATCAATGTACAAAAAATTAAATAAGAATGCAAGATGCAAAAGAAATGTTTTGTATATGTATGAAAAAATATTATTTATGTAAAAGAGAAAAGAAAATAAAAATATATTATTTTTTTGGAGTATTTTGAATTTAGGGCAAAAACCCTAATTTTAGAGAAAATGTATTATTATCTAATTTAAATACAAATATTTATTTATTATTTATAAAAATAAAAATAAAATGAAGTATATTATGAAAAAAAGTATTTTTGTATCAAATATTAATAAAAATGAAAAATTCAAGTATTTTTATATTTTAACTTAAATATATTAATAAACATATATATATATATATATATATATATATATATATATATATATATATATATATATATATATATATATATATATATATATATATATATATATATATATATATATATATATATATATATATATATATATATATATATATATATATATATATATATATATATATATATTAACTTCTTAAATATGCATTATGTGCAAGATATTTAATATTTAATAAAATAAATAAATAAAATAATAAAAGAAAAGTATTTTTTATGGGAAATATTTTCAGAAGGCAAACAAAAATAAAAACTGTATTTACACTATTTTTTTGTATTTTTATTCTAAATAAACATATGTATATATTTATGTATAATCAAAAGAAATAGTCAAATAAATATGCCATATATTCAAAAAATGATGGAAAAAATATTTTTATTTTTTTAATGTCATGAGAAAAAATAAACAAAGTCAAACAAAAAAGAAAAAGTCAAAAAAGAATAAAAATAAAGCAAATGGGCTCAGGGGGTGTAATAGCAATTTAGTGGTGTAAATAAGAAAAGATATACAGGCCCAGCCCAAAGAACACTGTCTTCAACCTCCAGCAACAAAATTCAAAAAAAACGCGCGCCCCTGTTCTTCAATGTCCAACTCTCGATTCCTGGCTTTTCAGCAAAAACTCATAACACAACAAATGTTCAGCATGAAGAGACGGTTCTAACCATGTATGGAACTTGACCTAACTCTCTAAGATGAGGGAGAATTTCTCCTCCCCCAAATCCTAACCTAATTTTTCTGCCATTTTCAAACTACAAATTCTCTCTACTCAGGCAAAAGAAATGAAATGTAAAGATATGTACATGCTCAGGGCTATGAGTAGAACCTTGTTTCTTCACAAACTTAAGACTAAAGATGCATGATAAGAGAGATACGAGTTCAAAGTTTTACCTGTGCAGCTGAACTTCTATCTGGAGAATGAGGAACTTCTAGTGCAAGGTAATGATTGGAAAAGCTTCCTTGAGGTCCAGGGATGCTTTTTCAATGCTTACTTTGTCTTGTAACTTCTTGTATCAAGCTATAGAACTTCACCTGCAAAAGGAAAAAATGAAAATGGTGGAAGTTGTTAGAGGGATTACAGGTCAGGTTTTAGATCATGGTTAGCTTGCATATATGTTAGGGAATGTGTATGGATTGATTTTGGTAAGAATGCTCGAGGGAAATGGGCGTTGACACTCAAACTGCAGAGGCAACTCTGTTTTTGCAGTTTGAGGATGATTCTGAGATGGAGGGTGTTTTGGAGGTGCAAGGGTCGTGTCTTGGCTTGGTTAGGTTCTATGGAAGATGTTTGATAACTTTGTTCTTGTGTTTGTAAGCTGAAGAGAGAGTTGGTTCAAGTTATGCAATGTTACTTGAATTTGAAGCAAGCAATGGTCACTTTGTGTTTTAGGTCAGTAGGGGGCCTCTAATCCTGCTGCATAAGCCTCTCTTGATCAGAGCAATTTGCCCATAATCTTGTGCCAATGAGATCCTAACTGTACTTGCTTGGATTTCAATTTGACATAAAGCTAGCTTTTTACAAAAATGGATAAAGCACTTTATCTAGTTTAGGATTAATCTTGCATACAATGCTTGCACTCAAAGAACAACACCTTAACACATTGAATATGCATTAAATTATTGAGTATGGAATGGTTCAAGGACCTGTAATCAAGCATAAAGCAAACTGAGTTCAAATTTGCAAAGTTATGGACATGTTTTGATGAAGAACAAAAGTGAATTTTTGCCAACTTGTGAAATTCGAATCTCTCAAGTTATGAGGTTGTTTGATGAGTTCTTGGACATTTTGGAAAGCTTGGAATGTGTACTACAATCCATCTTTGAAATGCAAGTTGAAATTTCAAGTGGAAGGGTATGAAAAGTGGCCTTGAAGTGGGGTAGAAAACCTTGTCAAAATAGGTTAAAATTTCACTAAGTTAAGAATGGTTTAGTGCCCTTATTCAAAAAATTGTAACTTGAGATACAAGCTTCAAATGAGAAAACTTTGTGAATAAAAGTTGTAGATTATGCAACAAGCTACAACTTTCATGTTTTGACTTTTGTTTGAATCCAAATGGATCTTGGTGAAAAGATGGGGCAAAGTTGGGAAAAAATTAGGGTTTTTCATAACTTAGAAAAATTCTAAGTTATGAAAAATTCCATTTTAAAACCCTAATTTGCATTTTGTGATTTCTTGGTGAACAAGTTTCATGATTTGGCAAGTTTTGATGAAAAATGAACCTTGACTCTTGATTTTGACCAAAAAGTCAAAGTTTGACTTTTCAGTGTACAGTCAAAATTGATCAATTGACTGGGAAATTCAACTGTCAATCTTGTGTACTTGGGATCTCTTGAGCTTGATGAACATGTCAAGATAATTCCATGGGGTCCTTGAGTCCATATGTGAGCTTGGTTTGCCATTGGCTAGGTCAAACAGTCAAAAATTGCCTTTGTGCAGTCAAAACCCTAAAAATGACCATTTTGCCCTTTTGGTGATCTGATCAAATTTCTTGTGGAATTGTGATCCAAACTTGATCAAATGGTCCATATGAGTTCAAAATGTTGATGTGGGTCAAAAATCATGAGGTTTGACTGTCAATTGGCCACAGTTGACTTTTTCCCCAATACAGCTGATTTCTAGGTCAACTGTCCAATTGACTGGGTAAAACTTGGAATCAAGACTTGAAACTTGGCATGGGTAAACTTGGGAGTCCAACATGAAGCATGAAAGTCATCTTAGGCATTTTAGGTCAAAACATCCTTGGGCAAACACAAACCCTAATTTGAGTCCACAGTGCAAGGAGAAGTCTTGAGCAGAGGAAACCCTAACTGGATCTTGATCTTCAAAGGTCTTGTGATGAGAAAATGTTGAGGAAATGGGAGGGCAAATTTTGGGGTACAACAGTTGCCCCTGTTCAATCTTCTTGAACCTGAAGAGTTAGATTGGCAAGTTTGCCTTTCGTGACTCGAGGGTAAAAGGAGATTGGACACTAGAGTGCCCGGAAATTTGCACTCGCATGTTGAAATATCAGTAATGTGATGTCAAGAATGGGCTTATAGATGCCATTTGGAGAGATGGTGGATAGGGAGATGGGCTTATAGATGCCATCTGGAGATGTGACAGAACCTTGTCGGGAATGGGCTTATAGATGCCATTTGGAAGGTGTCGATCGCATAAAAGATTCCTTAGCGAGAACTTGTGTATTTGAGAAAGACGGATGTTTTCCTGGCTTGTTACAGGTGTTTGATCTTCAGTATCCTTATGCAGATATGCCCTGTCTAGATACAGGAGACGAATCTGGAAATAGTCGTTAATAGATGTGCCCTGGCTGGATACAGGAATCGAATCCGGAAATAGTCGTCAATAGATGTGCCCTGGCTGGATACAGGAATCGAATCTTCGAACTCTTCAGACGTGCCCTGGCTAGATACAGGAATCGAGTCTGGAAACGTGGTCAACAGATATGCCCTGGCTGGATACAGGAATCGAGTCTGGAGATGTTGTAGTTGATAGACGTGCCCTGGCTGGATACAGGAATCGAATCTTCGAACTCTTCAGACGTGCCCTGGCTAGATACAGGAATCGAGTCTGGAAATAGTCGTCAACAAATATGCCCTGGCTGGATACAGGAATCGAATCTTCGAACTCTTCAGACGTGCCCTGGCTAGATACAGGAATCGAGTCTGGAAACTGATCACTCTCAGATGTGCCCTGGCTAGATACAGGTATCGGATCTGGAATTGTGACAGTTGAAGGTAGTTGTTTTTGGGATTGTCTTTTTCCTGAAAAGGCAAAGACGTAAGTTGTATGCAATGTCATGATGTATGATATGCATGGTGTTATGATGTTCAATCATGAGATAGTGTTGTATGCACTTCATCATATATGTAAGCAAGATGTATGAAAATGTGAAATGTTTATGAATGTAATTTTGTCTTAGGAAAATAAATCCTCGACGAGCGGCCAGGGAGTTGCTCTGTGGATGAGATACTTGGCCGAAGTTTGATGAGAGGCCTGCTGAGGACTTTGATGATGGATTCCGCTGGGGATAATGATGATAAACTCCGCTGGGGATTGAAGGAACTTGCCGAGGGCGATCTTCTGTGGTTTTTAGCTGAGGATAACCCAGTTATAAGTCCTTGTGAGGAAATAACTCTAAATAAAACTCGGGAGAGACGTCCGTACTTTGCAGGGGATAAGCTTCCAGAACCTACTGGGGATGAGCTTCAAAATCTGCCGAGGAATGTTGGGCCTCTTCAGGATCGTCGGGGAGTCATCTCCGCTTGGGGAAAGTACTACTGAATCTTGTTTTACTCTGCGGGGGGTTGAGATGATTTGGCCACATTCTTCAGTTGAACCTACCTTGGTACCTTGGCGGACCAAACAACCAGACTGCTTAAGACAATTTCACATTGCCCCTGTCTCTGATGTCACCTGTAATCAATCTCTTGTTTTATATGTAGACATTTATGAATCAGCAATTTAATGTCAAATGCATATATCAAAAATGAACATTGGACGTTCTTCGCAAGACAAAACAGAAAAAGGGAAACAATGGTAATTTGTATGGACAAGTGAATTTGTATTGATTTAAACTTTGCCTGTGAATAGGCATTTTTGTACAAGAGGCTGACATCCTAGTAAGAGGATGCCGCCAAATAACATAGAGTTTACAATTTGAAAAAAGAAACAAAACAGCTATGTGAACAATCCCCCTGGGTTCCAACTCCGTTATCGCCTTTATGTCTTCGAACATCTCATCGCTTTGCTGCCTAGTTGGAGATGAAGCTGATTGGTCGATGCCGAAATCTGGAGCCAGATAGTTGATGCCGAATTCCGGATGCGAAAGGATCCAATGAGACATAGTGTTACGCTCTTATCCCTAACTTTTGCCTGGACCGCCCTTTCGGGTTTTCAGTCCACCGGGATACCCATTTTTGCCCAAGCCGCCTTTTCAGGTTTTCGACTTGCCGGGTGTACAGATTTTTATTCATTTCATCCCTTATTTTTTGCCCGAACCCTTTTGGTTTGCCGGGAAGCCCTTATTTTTGCCTAGGTATGTCAACCTAGCGGGTCTTTTATTTATGCGTAGTATTTTTTCACTATGTCTGCATTGGCGGGGTGAGGAAGGTCGTCACCATCCATGGTGGTCAGGATCATGGCTCCTCCTGAGAACATACGTTTAACCACAAATGGCCCTTCGTATGTAGGGGTCCATTTGCCCCGGGGATCACTTTGAGAAAGGATGATGCGTTTGATTACCAGGTCCCCAACTTGATACTCTTGTGGTCTAACTCTCTTGTTAAATGCTCTGATCATCCGTTTTTGATACGTTTGACCATGACAGATAGCAGTGAGCCTCTTTTCGTCAATCAGATTTAATTGATCAAATCGAGTCTGGATCCAATCATCTTCATTCAAGTCTGCATCCTTCATTATCCGGAGAGAGGGTATCTGGACTTCAATTGGCAAGACTGCCTCCATGCCATAGACCAAGGAGAAGGGAGTTGCCCCGGTTGACGTCCTTGCTGAGGTGCGGTACCCATGAAGAGCGAATGGTAACATCTCGTGCCAATCTTTATAGGTCACTGTCATCTTCTGCACAATTTTCTTGATATTCTTATTGGCCGCCTCTACAGCCCCATTCATCTTCGGCCGGTAGGGAGAAGAATTGTGGTGTTGTATCTTGAATTGTTCACAGAGTTCAGTGATCATTTTGTTGTTGAGATTGGTACCATTGTCCGTAATGATTCTTTCTGGGACGCCGTACCGACAGATCAGATTATGCCGGATGAAACGTGCCACGACACTCTTGGTTATTGTGGCGTAGGAAGCTGCCTCAACCCATTTCGTGAAGTAATCGATCGCCACCAAGATGAAGCGATGCCCATTGGATGTCGTCGGTCGGATCTCACCGATCATATCGATGCCCCACATTGCAAAAGGCCAAGGTGCCGTTAGGACGTTCAGAGGAACCGGAGGGATATGCACCTTGTCAGCATAGATCTGGCATTTATGACAAGTTCGGGAGTGTTGGTAACAATCGGCTTCTATTGTGGACCAGAAATATCCTGCCCGAAGGATTTTCTTAGCCATGGTGTGTCCACTGGAATGTGTTCCAAATGTACCTTCATGCAGTTCTATCATAATTTTCTCTGCTTCAGCCTTATCCACACAACGTAGCAGAGTTGAATCATGATTCCGTTTGTAGAGAATGTCGTTGCTGAGGAAGAATTTTGCAGCAAACCTCCTCATGAACTTCTTATCATTGATAGATGCACCTTCAGGGTATTCCTGAGCTTCCAAGTACCTCTTCACCTCATGATACCAGGGTTTTTCAATCACCTTCTCAGCCTCGAGCTCGCAGCAGTATGCCGGTTCATCCAACTTCCAGATAATGATTCGGGGAGCCTCATTGTCCCATTTAACTTTGAAAATTGAAGACATCGTAGCTAGGGCGTCCGCTAGCTGATTCTCCTCTCTAGGGAAGTGTTCGAAAGTTATCTCTTCAAAGTGGGGAAGCAAGGTCGACACATACTCCTTGTAAGGAATAAGATTCGGGTGTTTCGTATCCCACTCGCCTTTGATCTGATTGATCACGAGAGCGGAATCTCCGAAAACACTTAGAAATTTTATCCTTAAGTCGATTGCAGCTTGTAAACCCATGATACATGCCTCATATTCTGCCATGTTGTTGGTGCAGCTGAAACATAATCGGGCGGTGAGGGGAGTATGAGTTCCTTTGGGAGATATGATTACAGCGCCGACGCCGTTACCCAAAGCATTGGAGGCTCCATCAAAATGCATAGACCATCGGGATCCTTCCTCAGGTCCTTCATCCGGTCCAGGTACTTCACAGTCAGTTACCACCATGATGTCTTCGTCCGGAAAATCAAAGTTCAATGATTGGTAATCGTCCACAGGTTGGTGTGCCAAATGATCCGCCAGTACACTTCCTTTAATTGCTTTCTGAGTCGTATACTGGATATCATATTCTGTTAAGATCATTTGCCATCTCGCTATTCTTCCAGACAGAGCGGGCTTTTCAAATATGTACTTGATGGGATCCATCTTTGAAATCAATAAAGTAGTGTGAGTCAGCATATACTGTCTCAGTCGGCGAGCAGCCCATACAAGAGCGCAGCAAGTTTTCTCAAGCAGTGAGTAACGAGACTCACAGTCGGTAAACTTTTTGCTCAAGTAATAAATAGCGTGCTCTTTTCGGCCAGACTCGTCATGCTGCCCCAGCACACACCCCATTGAATTGTCAAGTACGGTCAAGTACAGTATCAGAGGTCTTCCTTCCACCGGTGGCATAAGAATGGGTGGCTCTTGGAGATATTCCTTTATCCTTTCGAAGGCAGCCTGACATTCATCATTCCAGCGTACTACTTGATCTTTCTTCAGTAATTTGAAGATTGGCTCACAAGTAGCAGTCAGATGTGAGATGAATTGGGCAATGTAATTCAGTCGTCCCAGGAAGCCTCTGACTTCTTTCTCTGTTCTTGGAGTCGGCATCTCTTGTATGGCTTTTACCTTGGCAGGGTCCACCTGAATACCCTTATCACTCACAATGAAACCTAGCAATTTTCCGGACCTCACCCCAAAAGTGCATTTGTTGGGATTCAATCTCAGCTTGTACAACTTGAGTCGGTCAAATAACTTCCTCAGATGGTCAAGGTGCTCCTCCTCAGTTTGAGACCTTGCAATCATGTCATCAACGTATACCTCAATCTCATGATGGATCATATCATGAAATAAGGCAACCATGGCACGTTGATAGGTTGCCCCAGCATTTTTCAATCCGAATGGCATGACCTTATAACAGAAGGTCCCCCACTGAGTCACAAATGTTGTCTTCTCCATATCCTCTGGAGCCATCTTGATCTGATTATACCCTGAAAAACCATCCATGAAGGAGAACACCTTGTGTTGAGCTGTATTGTCAACAAGGACATCAATGTGAGGTAGGGGGAAGTCATCCTTGGGGCTGGCCCTGTTCAGATCCCTGTAGTCAACACACATTCTGACCTTACCGTCCTTCTTTGGTACCGGCACCACGTTGGCAACCCACTGAGGGTAAGAAGTTACTGCAAGGAACCCGGCATCAAACTGTTTCATAACCTCGGCCTTGATCTTTTCAGACATCTCCGGACGCATCCGTCGGACCTTTTGCTTTACCGGAGGGCAATCTTCCTTGGTTGGTAGGTGGTGAACTACAATGTCGGCATCCAAACCAGGCATATCTTCATAGGACTAAGCAAAAATCTCCATGTAGTCTTGTAGCATCTGGATCAATCGTTGCTTCACGCTGAGCTCTAGATTGGCACCAATCTTGACCTCTTTCCTATCTGTCTCAGTACCCAGGTTAATTGTCTCCACCGGCTCTTCATGTGGTTGAATAGCTCTCTCTTCCTGGAGTAGCAGTCTTGCGAGTTCACCAGGCACTTTGCAATCATCTCCACCTTCGTCTTCGGCCAAGTTGATCGGATTTTCGAAGTCATAACTGGCGGTAGCAGAGCTGTTACCAGTGAGATCCAGAGTGGATTGAAACCTGTATAAGTGAGTGTGTGTAAATATAGCTGTTTTGCAATATATATAACACAGAAAGGAAAAGAGCACAAGATTTGAAATGCAACAAACGTCCAATGTTTTGATTGATGATATATGAAAATGTCATACAAAAAAGCCCTCACAAATGGAGCTACGATGCCCCGGGTAGGACACCGAGCCAACAAAGTTTTAACATATTGTTTGTTACAAATTTGGAAATCAAAAGAAATTAATTACTGCGTGACAAATGTGATAGGGGTAAAATCCTTTACCGTCCAGTTGCTTGGTCCGTCGCTGGTAGTCGGGTAGATCCAACTGTCAAACTCCGCTTCCTCTACATCCTCCTCAATAGCATTCACCCTTGAGCTGGAGATAAACACCAGAGCCTTTCTGATCTTCTCCTTGCGCACAGCCCTCTGAGCCTCTGCAGTAAAGCCCAGCCCAAACTTGTCGTTCTTCTGAGTGAAGTCAGGAAGCTGACCCCAGTTTGCACAATTGCCTTTCTGAACCACAGCCCGGGCATCCCTTAGGGAAGCCATCTTCAAGGAAACACCCTCTTCGACTGTTGCTTCTGCTGCTGCTGAAATTGGATGCACCTCCTCGAAATGCTGAAAGGGGGTTTCAATAAACTCCCCGTCCATCTCAATGTATCTGAAGGAATTCAAATGGCTCACCATATACTCCTCTTCTCCTTGCACAGTGACGATCTTCCCTCTGACAGGGTACTTCAGCTTCTGGTGCAAGGTAGAGGTTACTGCCCCAGCTTTATGGATCCAAGGTCGACCCAGTAGACAAGAGTACGATGGACGTATATCCATTACATAAAAAGTAGAGTCAAACACCTGAGAGCCCACACGAATAGGGATGTCAACCTCTCCATGAACCATCCTTTTTGAACCGTCAAAGGCCCTGACGATGATATTGTTGGGCTTCAGTTCTAGGCATTCATAATCCAAACGGTCTAAAGCCTTTTTCGGTAGAACATTCAAAGAAGAACCAGTATCCACCAATACATGCGCCAGAGTAGTGCCCCTGCATTCGATAGAGACATGCAGGCCATCATTGTGGTCTCTTCCCTTCGCAGTCAGGTCAGCATCTGAAAAACCCAAGCCATTGTCTGCTGTCAGATTTGCTACGCAATCAGTGAACTGGACTGCAGACGTTTCCTGCGGCACATGGGCCGTCTTGAGAAATGAGATTAAGGCCTTAGCATGGGCCTCGGAGCATAGCAATAAGGAGAGCATGGAGATCTTGGAGGGCGTATGCCCCAGCTGCTCGACAACATTGAAATCACTTTTCTTTATTATTTTCAGGATCTCCTCCACTTCTTGTTGGGAGGCCTCAGCATTTATAGGTATCGGTGCCTCCATCCGGGCAGGCCCTTCTTTAATCCCTTTGCCCCGAGCATTAGATGACTCGGCGGCAGGGGAAACAACTTTATCAGCAACAGTAACAGGTACACTTGTAGGTGTTATAAGGAGGGGTTTTCGAATAGCGGGCGGTGCAATGTCAGGCGAGAAGAGCCTGCCACTGCGGGTGACCTTGGCTGGACCAGTGATATCGCAGATACTGGCGCCAGTGTCGAATTCTTGTTTGATTCCATTTACATACACGTCTGCCCCATAATGCCAGGGGACAGCTTTATCAGACACGTAGGGGAGAGGCCCCGGAACAGTAATAATTACAGATGCAACAGTCATGATTTGAACAGGCTTCTTCGGGGGAGCCTTGATTGGATTATTGAAGATGGTAACCACAGAAACTTCTTTTACCGGAACCAACTGAACAGCAGACTTCTTGAATAGAATCTCCTTGCTATCCATTAGGCTTTGGACGCCTAACCTCAGCAAGGGACAACCGGATAGGGAAACAGCACAGAACAGGCAACCTTCACTGCAACCCGGAAATAAACCGGCCCGTAGTAGGTTCTTCTTGATGTTCTTCAGAGGGGTGACAACTTCATTTACCGAAACAGCATACAATTCCTCCTCAATGGCATTTACCCTATGCTGGGGCATAGGAGCAGTTACAACATTTGGTCTCTCTGATGCTTCAAACTGAATTTCCTTTGCGTCGATCAGATCTTGCACTTTGTTTCTCAAGGCCCAGCAATCATCAGTAGTGTGCCCGGGACTATCAGAATGATAAGCACACCGGGCATTTGGGTTATACTTAGGAGACGCAGTGTTGACGACCTTAGGAGCTTCTTTGAGGGTCACCAGGTTGGTGGATAACAGTTGGGGTAAAATTTGAGATAATGTCATACTCAGTCGAGTATACTGCCTCTTGGGCCTTTCGCTTCTTGGTTGATTGTACTGCTGAGGAGCAGCAACAGGTTTTGAGATGACCAAAGCATTGACGGCTTGGCGACTTTCGGGCTTGACTTGTCTTCTAGTACCATAGACAGCACTTGCTTCTTTCTTAAACGGCCTCTTCTCAGTACTTGTGGAGGCAGCCTTTTGTATCTTGCCTGACCTGATGCCAGCTTCAATTCTCTCTCCCGTCAATATCAAATCTGTAAACCCAGCGGAGGAGTTACCAACCAAATGATTGAAAAACGGACCAGACAACGTCCCTAGAAACATATCAACCAGCTCGCGATCAGTCAATGGAGGCTGCACCCTGCCAGCCAAATCTCTCCATTTTTGAGCGTACTCTTTGAACCCTTCACCCGTTCCTAGAGACATACCCTGAAGTTGGGTACGCGTAGGAGCGAGATCAGAATTGTATTGGTATTGTCTGTAGAATGCGGTTGCCAAATCTTCCCAGTGTCGGATGCTGGTTCCATCCAATTGGTAGAACCATTCAAGCTGTGACCCCGAGAGGCTATCTTGGAAGAAGTGAATCCAGAGGTTCTTATCCGCCGTGTAAGGTTGGATTTTCCTTACGTACGACCTCAGATGCAGCTTTGGGCAGGAGACCCCATCATACTTGGCGAAGGCAGGCGCCTTAAACTTGTGCGGAATTACTACCCCAGAAGATAACCCCAAATCTCCGAAATCCAGTCCCGACACATTCTGAATTTCCATGGCGCTCAAGCGGTCCTCCAATTGCTTGTATCGGTCAGCAGCAGGTGGGTATTGTTCGTCGTTATAGTCCGTCTCGTTGTCGGAGACTGCGGGACTAGGAGCTCCTCCCCCTTGGGGACTGTTTTTCTCAGCAGAAGAACTAGTTGGATCAGCTTCATTATGGAGTGTGTTCCCAAATCTGCGTCCGGTGTTGAACAGCGCAGTCCTCTTTTTCTTCTTCTTCTTCAGGAGTAGAGTCTTCAACTCTTGCTGACCTTGAGCTAGGCTTAGGACCATCTCTTGAAACTGTGCATTTTGGGCCTGAAGGGCCTTGATTGCTTGCTCACTGGATGAGTCTGGATTCATGATGACTGTGCACACAAACAGCGAATAAAATTAAGCAACCCGTGAAATAGGGTACCTGCTATGCATATGGTGCAATGGAATGCGTATGTATGCAATGCATTCAAGGATTTAGAATATTCAAAATTTGTTGCAGACAAAAAGGAACGCACATCATATTAATAAGGAGAAATTCGTTAGTACATAAATGCCCCATGGGCCAAATATTACAAAATGACTTCTCAAGGCAAAAAAACATTGCGCATCCTCTTTGGTGCGATGTAGGTGTTGAGATTCCTCTCCTCGTGCAGTAGGCGAGTGAGTTCCAGGACCTTCTTTTCACTAGCATGTAGACTGGTCTCAAGAGAATTCTGTTCTTCCTTAAGCTGGACCCAGCTCTTCTGCATTTCTTCCCAGGAGGTGGGCATGTCAGGATGTTGAATGGTGTAGGACACCTCTCCTTCCAAGACTGGTTCTTTGATCACAGGGAGCATATGAGGATAAGGCATCACTAACTTCTGGGAGCGGGCTCGTACCCACTTGAGATAAGGTTCCAACGGGATGGAGTTACTGTGCCCCAGTGTCTTGCTGTCTATCCTACTTGGCATCCTCCAAGCTCTGATAAATCTCTGGCGAAGTCCTTGAGTATCGTTGTCGAAGTCAAAAACTATGCTAGGAATTAACATGTCATGAGGGCCATCCCTCCGAGCATAACCAAATTGTCTCCAAGCCAGGCATGGGTTGTAAGTAATACCTCCTTTGATTCCAAATAAAGGAACATTAGGGTACTCCCCGCAACGATCAATGATAGTGACGTCTTCCCTGGACCTAGGGCACCAATGTATATCTGCATGCGTGAGAGTCATTAACCGTTGTGACCATCTCAAACCCCGCTCGTTCTTCAAAACTGATTGTGGAAGGTGCGAAATAAACCACCTTCCCAGGAGAGGAGTACAACACATAAGGACACCCCTTCTTCTCATGGTTCGAGTGTAACATGAGTGAAGGATGTCCCCCAGCAACGTAGGTATAGGATTCCTGGTCATGAAGATCTGGACAGCACTGATATCAATAAGCTGATCTGGGTTAGGGAATAACACCAAACCATAGACAAGGAGGGCCATAACTTCTTCAAAAGCTTGTAGGTCAAGGGAGTTCCAACATTCTTGAGCCTTTTCGAACAGAAACCTGGCTAAGAACCCCTTGATACCACTTCTAACTTCCCAATGCCCCTTGAGGTCAGATGGTTGTAAGTGCAGGGCCTTAGCAATCTCTTCAAGCTTGGGTTCCTCTTCCGTACCGTTGTAAGGTAGTTGATTGAGGATAGGAATTCTCAGGAGTTGAGAAAATTCCTCCAAAGTGGGTACCAACTGATAGTCAGGGAAAGTGAAACAGTGGTGAAGAGGGTCAAAGAACTGGAACAGGACCTTTATCAAATCTTCCTCAATGTTGGTGTTAACCAAGCTGATGAGTCTTCCATGTCTCTCACTGAATGAAGAACCCTCGGGAATCCTGGACATAAGTTCTTTAAGCTGAGGAGGGATCTTTACAAGACTAATCTGAATTGTCTTTCTGCGAGCAGTTTCCATGTCCTATAAAACAAGAACAAAGATGAAGATTCGAAACCCTTGAAATGGTTAGTCAATGCACATGATGTTTGTATGATGTCATGATGTTATGATTAAATACACCACAAATATTCACAAAGGCAAACATGGTAAGGCACACAAGTCACACAAGACAATCCCTTAGGGTTTAGGCCTGCAGGGGGTCTGGGTATTACCCTCTTGAAGTTTGGTGGGCTCAACCTGTCCTATTAGAAGTAACCGGGTTCTAAAGGTCCCAATATCACTGGATTACTTTCATTGTTCATCGTTTCGATTTAGCCACTGAACTGGCGACCGAAATATCCCAGGAAAGCAACCCTCAATTGAGTGTAGTATCGAGTATCAACCAACCTCGGACTGCACCAAAGTCGGTTATCTCACTACCCTAAAAAGGCCAAGATGGTTCAATTAAGGTTCCTAAGGTCAGTTGATGCTTCATGACATCACGCGGCGGCCCCGTACTCTCCTTGACTGAACTCAAGGGTTACCGGTACACACCAAAGTGCCACATCAACGTAGCAGACTACTTCAACCATGTCGGTATACCCCGCACAGTTCCCTCACAGCCTTGTTGCTACTTTCTAAGAAGGTATCCCAAGATCCGGGTTAGGATCTATAAAACTCCGATACAAAGCCCACAAATGTAAAAGCAAACAAGACAATCAATTAAAAACAAAGGTGATCTAAGCCCTAAGGTTACTCCACTTTTAAATCCTCCCCAGCAGAGTCGCCAGTTCTGTGATACGGTGGGAGAACTGACTTGAGGTTTTGCGTTTGTATTCGCAAATGTTGGGTTAGCAAGAGTCGCCACCGACTTTTTATTTTATCCTAAGGAAAGGTTAAAAAGCACAGCAAAAACCTTTTGAGATGTTTTCTTGGGTTCGGGGAGTAGATTATAGAAAGGGAAGGTATTAGCACCCTTTCTATCCATGGTTATCCATGGGCTCTTAGTTACTTGCTTAGATCACTTGCCCTTTTGTTTTCAATTGTTTGAAATGGTGCTTTTGTGTGTGGGTTTGAAAATATTTTGAAAAGAGGCCAATGTGGTGGCAACCTTTGTAATGATCCATGTAGGGATGTATACAAAGGTGTATGTCTTTTGAAAAGGTTTTCATTTGTTTTTGAAAGTTGTTTTGAAAGTGTTTTTGAAAGTGTAGTGAGGTGTGGTTTTGAAATTAGGCAAGTGTTTTGTTTTGCAAGTTTGATTCAAGTAACTAAGAGGTTATCTACTCCTAAATTTCTCAAATGATTATTGCTATGTTTTAACCCTTTTAACAAGTTTGTTCCACCATTGTATTTGGTGGGCAACCTTATGTTAGGATGTGAAAGGGACAGGCGCGGGTCATCGTTTAGACCATAATTGCAACGGCGTTAAATGTCTTTGGGCAATTTTCTTTAAGGGACTTGATCATTTGTTTTTTTGTTTGTTTTGAAAAGTTTTGTCGAGGGACTATGATCATTCAAATTGTTTGCTTTGCCCAAAGAAGTTCAACATACAATATGGCCCATTTATTTGAAGGCAACAAAGTGGAGTACCCTAGGGGTGCAAGTGTGAGATGTGTTGTTTATTTTCATGCTCATTCATCTTGTATTAGGTCCAACTATTTTTTATCGTTTTTTCGCATACAAACCCTAATTCTAACATGTTATCATTAGAAAGCAATAAAGTGCGAAAATAAATTTACTAAGCTATTACAAAACCAAATATGGGAAGGGGGGTACAAATGTTCAAATGGGGATATTGACAAGAATTGTAAATCTAAATTATTACATCATTTTTGAATATTTGCAATTTAATCAATGTACAAAAAATTAAATAAGAATGCAAGATGCAAAAGAAATGTTTTGTATATGTATGAAAAAATATTATTTATGTAAAAGAGAAAAGAAAATAAAAATATATTATTTTTTTGGAGTATTTTGAATTTAGGGCAAAAACCCTAATTTTAGAGAAAATGTATTATTATCTAATTTAAATACAAATATTTATTTATTATTTATAAAAATAAAAATAAAATGAAGTATATTATGAAAAAAAGTATTTTTGTATCAAATATTAATAAAAATGAAAAATTCAAGTATTTTTATATTTTAACTTAAATATATTAATAAACATATATATATATATATATATATATATATATATATATATATATATATATATATATATATATATATATATATATATATATATATATATATATATATATATATATATATATATATATATATATATATATATATTAACTTCTTAAATATGCATTATGTGCAAGATATTTAATATTTAATAAAATAAATAAATAAAATAATAAAAGAAAAGTATTTTTTATGGGAAATATTTTCAGAAGGCAAACAAAAATAAAAACGGTATTTACACTATTTTTTTGTATTTTTATTCTAAATAAACATATGTATATATTTATGTATAATCAAAAGAAATAGTCAAATAAATATGCCATATATTCAAAAAATGATGGAAAAAATATTTTAATTTTTTTAATGTCATGAGAAAAAATAAACAAAGTCAAACAAAAAAGAAAAAGTCAAAAAAGAATAAAAATAAAGCAAATGGGCTCAGGGGGTGTAATAGCAATTTAGTGGTGTAAATAAGAAAAGATATACAGGCCCAGCCCAAAGAACACTGTCTTCAACCTCCAGCAACAAAATTCAAAAAAAACGCGCGCCCCTGTTCTTCAATGTCCAACTCTCGATTCCTGGCTTTTCAGCAAAAACTCATAACACAACAAATGTTCAGCATGAAGAGACGGTTCTAACCATGTATGGAACTTGACCTAACTCTCTAAGATGAGGGAGAATTTCTCCTCCCCCAAATCCTAACCTAATTTTTCTGCCATTTTCAAACTACAAATTCTCTCTACTCAGGCAAAAGAAATGAAATGTAAAGATATGTACATGCTCAGGGCTATGAGTAGAACCTTGTTTCTTCACAAACTTAAGACTAAAGATGCATGATAAGAGAGATACGAGTTCAAAGTTTTACCTGTGCAGCTGAACTTCTATCTAGAGAATGAGGAACTTCTAGTGCAAGGTAATGATTGGAAAAGCTTCCTTGAGGTCCAGGGATGCTTTTTCAATGCTTACTTTGTCTTGTAACTTCTTGTATCAAGCTATAGAACTTCACCTGCAAAAGGAAAAAATGAAAATGGTGGAAGCTGTTAGAGGGATTACAGGTCAGGTTTTAGATCATGGTTAGCTTGCATATATGTTAGGGAATGTGTATGGATTGATTTTGGTAAGAATGCTCGAGGGAAATGGGCGTTGACACTCAAACTGCAGAGGCAACTCTGTTTTTGCAGTTTGAGGATGATTCTGAGATGGAGGGTGTTTTGGAGGTGCAAGGGTCGTGTCTTGGCTTGGTTAGGTTCTATGGAAGATGTTTGATAACTTTGTTCTTGTGTTTGTAAGCTGAAGAGAGAGTTGGTTCAAGTTATGCAATGTTACTTGAATTTGAAGCAAGCAATGGTCACTTTGTGTTTTAGGTCAGTATGGGGCCTCTAATCCTGCTGCATAAGCCTCTCTTGATCAGAGAAATTTTCCCATAATCTTGTGCCAATGAGATCCTAACTGTACTTGCTTGGATTTCAATTTGACATAAAGCTAGCTTTTTACAAAAATGGATAAAGCACTTTATCTAGTTTAGGATTAATCTTGCATACAATGCTTGCACTCAAAGAACAACACCTTAACACATTGAATATGCATTAAATTATTGAGTATGGAATGGTTCAAGGACCTGTAATCAAGCATAAAGCAAACTGAGTTCAAATTTGCAAAGTTATGGACATGTTTTGATGAAGAACAAAAGTGAATTTTTGCCAACTTGTGAAATTCGAATCTCTCAAGTTATGAGGTTGTTTGATGAGTTCTTGGACATTTTGGAAAGCTTGGAATGTGTAATACAATCCATCTTTGAAATGCAAGTTGAAATTTCAAGTGGAAGGGTATGAAAAGTGGCCTTGAAGTGGGGTAGAAAACCTTGTCAAAATAGGTTAAAATTTCACTAATTTAAGAATGGTTTAGTGCCCTTATTCAAAAAATTGTAACTTGAGATACAAGCTTCAAATGAGAAAACTTTGTGAATCAAAGTTGTAGATTATGCAACAAGCTACAACTTTCATGTTTTGACTTTTGTTTGAATCCAAATGGATCTTGGTGAAAAGATGGGGCAAAGTTGGGAAAAAATTAGGGTTTTTCATAACTTAGAAAAATTCTAAGTTATGAAAAATTCCATTTTAAAACCCTAATTTGCATTTTGTGATTTCTTGGTGAACAAGTTTCATGATTTGGCAAGTTTTGATGAAAAATGAACCTTGACTCTTGATTTTGACCAAAAAGTCAAAGTTTGACTTTTCAGTGTACAGTCAAAATTGATCAATTGACTGGGAAATTCAACTGTCAATCTTGTGTACTTGGGATCTCTTGAGCTTGATGAACATGTCAAGATAATTCCATGGGGTCCTTGAGTCCATATGTGAGCTTGGTTTGCCATTGGCTAGGTCAAACAGTCAAAAATTGCCTTTGTGCAGTCAAAACCCTAAAAATGACCATTTTGCCCTTTTGGTGATCTGATCAAATTTCTTGTGGAATTGTGATCCAAACTTGATCAAATGGTCCATATGAGTTCAAAATGTTGATGTGGGTCAAAAATCATGAGGTTTGACTGTCAATTGGCCACAGTTGACTTTTTCCCCAATACAGTTGATTTCTAGGTCAACTGTCCAATTGACTGGGTAAAACTTGGAATCAAGACTTGAAACTTGGCATGGGTAAACTTGGGAGTCCAACATGAAGCATGAAAGTCATCTTAGGCATTTTAGGTCAAAACATCCTTGGGCAAACACAAACCCTAATTTGAGTCCACAGTGCAAGGAGAAGTCTTGAGCAGAGGAAACCCTAACTGGATCTTGATCTTCAAAGGTCTTGTGATGAGAAAATGTTGAGGAAATGGGAGGGCAAATTTTGGGGTACAACAGTCCTCAACTCTTCTTGCTCCCGAGCTAAACCTTGGATGAGAGCCCTTTGCCCCAGCATCTGGGTTTTCATTGTGTCTACCTCAGCTTGCATGCGTTTCAGTCGTTCGTCCTTGTCATCTTCGGGACTTTTCTTGGCCAGATTCCCCACGAGGAGTTTCCTTAACTCTTCTTGCCCCTTGGATAGGCTTAAGAAGATCTCCCTGAACTGGGTCTCTTGGGCATGAAGGTCCTGGTTGTCTTGTTGGCAAGCCATGGCTGAAATAAACAGCGAGGAAGGTAAGTGACCTGTAAGAAGGGTACCTGTCATGCAATGATATATATGTATGCATGCGATGTTTTCAAGGATCTCGCGGGGTAAACAAGAAAATTGTTAGAATTTGCATTTTGTAGCTTGATGGAAGGAACTTCATGTTGTTGAGAGTCCTCCTTCAAGAGTCAAGGCTCACCATATCGAGTGGGTCATAGCCCCTGACACCCTTGGCTAGAGGAAAATAAATCCCCTTTGCCCCTTGCTAGACCATTGGTTTATCATGACCTGCATCACAAACCCTTGAGATCCTTGAAATGGATTAGTCCTTATGTAGGATGTATGCAATGGTATGATGGTATGATGTTATGCTATGCGCGGAGTAATGTAGGTAAACCCTGTTATGAGTCCAGGTTAAGGACTGTAAACAAAACCTGCAAGAAACTCAAGTGTTAGATAACAAGTATGCAAGTAGTCAAGTTTGAAGGCACGCAAGTCACACAAGACAGCCCTTAGAGTTTAGGCCAGCATGGAGTTCAGGTATTACCCTCTTTCAGTTTGTTGGTTAAGACCTGTCCTATCAAAAGTAACCGGGTTCTAGAGGATCCCAATATCACTGACTACCCTCAATCGGTCATAACTCCAGCATCGCAATCTTTTCTTGCGGCCAGAACCATCACGAGAGTTTAGCCTCAATGGGCGTAGCATACTGCTACTGTTCTATTGGCCAAGTTGGGTCATTTAAGGTTCTAAGGTCGGTTGGTGCTTAATGGCTCCTCAGAAGACCCATATTCTCCTCGTTGCAACACAAGGGATATCGGTACAGACCAAGGTGCCACACCAACGTAGCCATTGTTTCACCCGTGTCGGTCTACGCCGGACAGGTCCCTCACAGCTTATGCTACCTAAACAGGGTATCCCCAGATCCGGGTTAGGATCTATGTAACTCCGAAACAGCCCACAATAATAAAGAAAACAAGCACAACAATTGAAAACACAAGTGATCTTAGTCCTAAGGTACACCTCACTTTATAAGTTTCCCCAGCAGAGTCGCCAATTTTGTGATCGGTGGATCTGGAACTAACTGTTTAAAGCTGGTTCGCGAAATTTCGCGGAAGCAAGAGTCGCCACCGTCTTTTATTTTCTCCAAATGGAAAGGACAAAAGCACAGAAAAATTCCTTATAGAGATTGCTCTCGGTTCGGGAGGTAGATTATAGAAAGGGAAGGTGTTAGCACCCTTTCTATCCATGGTTATCCATGGGCTCTTAGATACTTGCTCATTTGTGTTTTCAAAATAGTTTGTTTGCTTTTCAATTGTGGGTTTTAAAAAGTTTTCTTTGAAAATTCCAGTTCGACTCTTGTATCAGTCCTCAAGAGTGTTTGAAAAGTTGCTTTCGAAAGCTTTTTGAAAATGTGTCGGTGTGAAAAGGTTTTTTTGAATTTTGTTTTGAAATTAGAGCAAGTATCTAGAGTCGTCTACCTACCCTAAGGAATTCGTCTGTGTAGATGTCCTTTAAAGTAGTGCCATCCCACCATTGAGAGGTAGGTAGCACCACCGTTGGAGGTGTTCGGGTCAATTCGATGTTCGGGACATGGTGATCACCAGAGCAATGGGAAGACACCTTAGAAGCTACCCTCATGCCAGGTTCCCGGATCATGAGGACTTACTAAGACATCCTCTACTCGACGATCACCTTTCGAGGCAAGGCAACAGTGAGGCGTACCCTAGGGGTGGTGTGTGATTTGTGTGTCATGTGCAGTTATTTTGTCTTGTCATGTCATAGGTGATCTACGCGTTCGTTTTTATTTTTGTCATTCATTCTTGCATGCATTTATTAACGGTTAGAAAATTGCGAGAAATTAAAAGTTCTAAACTATTACAAAGGCGCGGGTCCACATCGCCAAATTTAATTCAGGACCCGATTTGACATAAAATAAAGAAATAAAGTAAAGTGCGAAAGATAAATATTTACACGGCTTTGGGAGAATTACATCAATATTATAAGAAATAAAATAAAATGCGCGAATTGGAATTAAAATTGGAAGCGAGGGCGTTGGACCCTTTTTAATGAAATTAAATTAAATTACTAAATTAATTAAATAAAGATGAAAAAAGAAATTATTTTGAGAGATGTTTTGGATTTTATGGGTTTTTATGTGAATTAAATGAAATTAACTAATTAACCCTAATTCTACAACTTTTATTTATTAAGAAAAACATGTTAAAATTAAACCTAAATTTAAACCTAATTAATTAGTGAGATTTATTTACAAAAATACTAATTAAATAAATAGATTTTGATATTTTGTCTTTTCTGATTTTTTTTGTTATTTTTATATTTGATGAAAATAAATTAATTGAAGAATTTAAAGGAAATTAATTAAATCAAATAAAAATAGAAAGTATAAAAGAATAGCAAACCTTGGGGGGTTCTGTCCCCAATTGGAGGTGTAATTGTAGTAATTAGGCCCACTTGTTTAAGGCCTCAGTTGACTTTTTCAGGATGCCTGTGACTTCGTTGACTAACGCCTAGGGTGTTCTCCACATCTGGGCCTTTAGATTGGTATCACTAAGCGCGTGGCACGCCTGGAGGAGGAACGTATGGTGCACCCAGGAATTGAATCTGCATGGGATCAAGTTAGGAAAAATATTATTGAAAGGGAGGGGGACCTGGGATTCGAACCCAGGTCCCAGGGATTACCAATCAAATGCCTTGCCAGTGGAACCAAACGCGCGCTTTGTTTATAATGTAACCAACAAATAATATCAATCAAAACGTGCGTTAGTGGACTTTTTTAGCGCGAAATTTAAATGAACCAATTGCTGCCTTACACTTCATCATCTTCTTCCTTAATGCGCTTTTGCCTGAAATATAAAAAGGGTTAGCGGGGGTTTTAAACCCCCCCAAAATGTGCAGTTTTCAATAATAGCGAATAGGCCATATGGCCACATAAATTAGGCGCGATGGGTGCTTTCAAATCGTCCAAGCTCCCTGATTTCAACCATGGCATTGAGGTTCTCTAATTTTACAGTATTCAGAAACGCCTAATTTAAAACTTGAAGAACCCTAACGTCCTTTAATGGTGGTTCTTCATATAGCGCGTGAAAACTCAATTAAAGCACACAGTTAGCTTCAGAATGATGAGAGTAACACAAAACAAGTAATAGAATTCAAAAAACATGACATGAATGATGGAATACGATTTATGCAAAAAAGTGAAAAGGTTTGAGTTCCATTCACCAATTCTGGGCGTTAGGGATGTGGAAAACTATTCAGACACGTTTCTTGATGTCTCAGGAAGGTGATGAGATAATTATTTTGGCTTGAATCGCACTGGAAGACAGTTTTCAGTATTTGAGTTTTTTACAAAAAATGCAAAAGTGGTGATGATGTTCTTGCGCAGATGGGAGGTCTTGATCACTAGGGTTAGCATGTATATATATGTATGAGTGATTAGGGTTGAGAAATTGATCCAAAGAACCTTTGTATTGATGAAGAGATATTTGATTTTTATGGCATATATTTTCCAATCTTTTTCATGCAAATTTGCTTCAAATCATGTCCAATTACCAAGATTCTTTCCAAATCTGATCATGCACGAAATATTGAGTGTATTCCATGCATAAAAAGATTTAAAAACTTAGGTTTAGTATTTTCCACCTATTTATTTTAATTAAATGAATTATTAGCATTTAAAAATTCAAATAAATAAATAAAAATGATGAATAACTTCCCTTTGGGCCAAATGGTCGTGCACATGCCTTGAATAATGATTCTTGGAAGAAAAAGAGGCCCATTAGCATTTTTAATACATTTGAAGCAATGTTGACTTTTCAAAATATCCAAAAATTTCCCAACTTCCACAAGGCATAACTTGCTCAATTTTTAAGCTTTGCTCATGTTCTTGGACATTTTGGAAAGGTCTTTGAGTCCTCTAACCAATGTCTTTGGTCCCATGTCATTTTGATTTACCAATCTCAAGTTATGGCCTTTGACTTAAAGTCCCCTTTTGTTGACTTTTGAAAATGACCTATAATGTTGAAATTGATAACTTTTTGTGAGGGCATTTCTTGGATTTGAAGTGTGAAGAGGAGTTGTAGGAAATGTCTTTCTCTTCAAAATGAGCTTTGGATGGAATATTTCTGATAATCCATGTGGAAGTTATGCCTTGGTCAAGTTACAGTTGACTTTTTCAACTTTCCAAATATGGAAACTTTTGCATCTTGAGACTTTTTGAGCCATGCCTTGAAAATCATGATCAAGAATTGATCAAATGATGTTTGTGGCTTCAAAATGAGATGTTGACCAAAATTTTGGACTTTTGACTGTCAAATGACCATTTTGCCCCTATAGTTGACTGTAGTGCAATTAGGGTTTTTGACTGTGCAATTTTGTGCTGTAAGCCTTGAAACTTGGTATGAGGATGCTTGACCATGTTTGTGGGCATGTGGGACTTGATTGGACCCTTGGAAACTTCATTTTCTTTGTCAGAACCAAAACCCTAATCTTTGACTGTTAGGAGGCCCTTGGACTGTGCAACCCTTGGGGAGATTTTGAAGCTTTGATTTGGCAAATTTTGAAGAATATGGGAGGGCAAATTTTGGGGTACAACACAAACAAACCATTTTGAAAACACAAATGAGCAAGTATCTAAGAGCCCATGGATAACCATGGATAGAAAGGGTGCTAACACCTTCCCTTTCTATAATCTACCTCCCGAACCGAGAGCAATCTCTATAAGGAATTTTTCTGTGCTTTTGTCCTTTCCATTTGGAGAAAATAAAAGACGGTGGCGACTCTTGCTTCCGCGACATTTCGCGAACCAGCATTAAATAGTCAGTTCCAGATCCACCGATCACAACAGGCGAACAAAGACCTCTTCTGGTTAGATTTAGTTCTTCCAGTTAAAGACAGACGAATCAAAGACCTTTTCTGGTTAGATTTAGTTCTTCCAATTAAAGACATGCGAATAAAATACCTTTTTCTGTCACCATGGATGGCAACTCTAAGCCCATCTCCGACAACTCTCCATAATCTCTCCAAATGGCATCTTTAAGCCATTTCCCTACATAATCAACCACCACATCATCGAGTGAAAATTTCTGGGCACTCTAGTGTTCAATCATCTTCCACCTTTAAGTCACGAATGGCGAAT
This sequence comes from Vicia faba, assembly GCA_948472305.1. Classification (NCBI taxonomy): domain Eukaryota; kingdom Viridiplantae; phylum Streptophyta; class Magnoliopsida; order Fabales; family Fabaceae; genus Vicia; species Vicia faba. The sequence continues at coordinate 1,210,025,190 of OX451735.1, forward strand.
TCACAAATCTAACTCTTCAGGTTTAAGAAGATTGAACAGGGGCAGCTGTTGTACCCCAAAATTTTCCCTCTCATTTCTCAATATTTTTCTCACAAAATTCCTACTGTGTCAAGGTTGCACGAGTGCAATTGGATCATATTGGATTTCCAAGCATGAGGTCAAAGAGGAAACTATTGAAAGAGAAAAGCAGATAAATTTTATTTTTTGACTGAACATTGCTTCGATTCATACTCAGCTTCGACTGAATTCTCCCCTGCAAGCTAGCTTCGATTGGGCATTTGTTTCCCTTGAAACAACTTCTTTTGATTCAGAAGGCAAGAGCCTCTTGTTGGTGTCTTTCGATTCAGAAGTTAGTGGCTCCATACCAGCTTCCTTCGATTCAGAAGGCAAGGGCTTTCTGAAAGTCTCCTTCGATTCAGAAGTTAGTGGCTTCATGCCGGTCCCTTTTCGATTCAGAGGGAAATGTCCTTCTGAAAGTGTCCTTCGATTCAGAAGGCAATGGTCCCTTGCATGATTCCTTGGATTCACAAAGCCATGACTTCCTTCAGGCTAGCAGACAAAAGGAAATGGCCTCATGTAGCCTTCCTTTGACTCAGAAGCCAATGGTCTTGCATGTTTGCTAAATTCACAAGGCAGAAATTCCACTTCACGCTACCACCCACAAAGCAGGGACCTTCTTCATACATCCTTCGATTACACCATTTACACCCTACAGAGACATCCTTCATGCAAGCTTCGATTGCACCATTGGCCTTACATGTTTGATTTAGTCCACAATGCAATTGTTACTTGCATGCAAGCTTCGATTGAGCAAGGGCCTCTTGTAGATTTGTCTTGATGACTACCTACATAATAGCTTCGACTGGGCTTGGTTTCCCTTTGAAACAGTTTCCTTCGATTCAGAAGGAAATGACCTCCTGAAAGCTTCCTTCGATTTAGAAGGTAGTGGCTTCATATTGGCTTCCTTCGATTCAGAAGGCAATGGCCTTCTGAAGGTTTTCTTCAATTGCACTATTTAGACCTCCTACATGTATCTTTCGTTTGTGTATGAAGTTTCCTTCGATGCAAGTTTAATCCATAAGCATCGTCTGGGCATGTTGCTCCCTTCGAAGCAACCTTCTTTGATACATTTCTAAAACCCTTCGACACATGAGTGGAAAACATAATTTTTGAAGGAACACTGATCAAATCCATAGGCCATGCTACATGATCTTACTTTATAGGCCTCAATGCTTGTGTTTCACTCCATAATTAATTGTTTACATCATGAATTAAGTTATTATCCAGATAATTAAGCCTTTGTCCAAAAGATTTTTTCATAAAGTAAACTTGTTAGTACAAAATTTGTCTTAAGCCCATGCTTTGCTTAAATCCTGATTATACTTCACCATAAGTCAGGGAAGTTAGCCCCTTTTAACCAACAACTTTAGTACTTCACCTTGGGATCATGGAAAATCTGACATAGATTAATATTCACATTTCAACCAAGTCATATTTTTGTTCAAACTCCCATACCTTTTCTCTATAAATAGGGAAACCATTGACAAAGAAAAGGGCCAGATTTTTGTTGTAGAGAAAAATCATCAAATCATCAAATCCTCAAACACTCTCAAACTCTCAAACTCTCAAACACTCCAACATTCTCAAACCTTCAAAACTCTAAAACTCTCACAAAAAATCTCAGGTCCCTTCATACAGTAGTGAACCCTTCAATTCATTCCCTCAAACTACAGTATAACAAAACCTTTGATTTCCTCATACCTGTCAAGTACCAACCTTTCGATTCAAGCAGATAAGTCGTCCTAGTATCTTAAGGAAGGTTCCAACAAAGCTCAATCCACCACCAAGGAAGTCAAATAAAGCTCCTTCAATTGACACTTCAAGAGGTAAGTTTCCCCTAAACTTGGAACTTTCCATTTAAATATCATTTATATATATAAATGAAATAAAAATGTAGATATCACATCTAGGAAGTTGACCAGGCTTTAGCTTTCGATTATCACTGCCTGTATAGTTAGTCTTTGGATTTTGGTGCCAAATAAACTAATGTTAACCCTTGGCCTATAGCTTTCGAAAGTTACCTTGGTTAGGTTCATGTCTAAACTTTAGGCAGGTTGTGTGTATCCTTCGATTGGCTGAACATTGGAGCCTTTCGAATCTCAACTTGGGAACTTTTCATTCCTGCAATCGAAGGGGGGAGCTGGGCACTATAAACGTTCAAAAACAAGTTTACCTTGTACCCAATCGAAATTTCCTCATGAACGGATGAAATAGACCACCCCAGTGGTACAAACAGTGCGCACGAGAGGTATTTCTGTGTAGGGTCCTAAGTTCAAACCTTGGCAGAACCAAAATAGTTTTACCTTTTGTTTTGTTTTCTTTTTCTTTCTAACAAACTTCAAATATTTTTCTAACCAATCAAAACAACTCCTTTTGAGTTGATTTGTTATACTCTATTTATTTACAAGTTTTATTTAATGAACATATAAAAACATCACAAAATATTTTATTTTCATAATTACTTTAATTAATCAAAACCTTCCCTTAACAAAATCAAAACAAAATTTTATTTTTCTTTTCATTTCAATTCTAGTATATTTATTCACATTCAATATGGTTGTAATAGATAATTATAATTTTATTTCTTGCAATCCTCATTCGTATATTTGTATCCCCATCTCCAAGTGATGTAATAGCTTAGTAAATTTATTTTCCGCAATTTACCGCTTTCATAAATGCTAGTAATTAGGGTGTGTATGGCAAGATTAAAACCAATGCTTAGAAAACCCTAAATTCAAGACAAAAATGCATGCAATCAAACACACTTGTACACATGCACCTCTAGGGTTAACTCCACTTGTTGCCTTAAGAAAATGGTCATAATAAGCATGTGAGACATCTTAGCAAAAAAACAATCAAAAGATCATAGTCCCTCGATGATGCTTCGAATGTCTCCTTACAAATGATCTTAGTCCCACAAGAGAAAAGCTAAGATATCTCACAATGTTGCTATTCATGACTATACGATGACCCACGTCCGTCCCTTTTACATCCAAAGATAAGTCTTCTTACCAATCAATGGTAAGATAACAATATCAAAGGAAGGGAGAAATGAACAAAAGGATTTTTGAGTAAGTAGAATGTTCTTAATTGCTTGCTTGCAAATCAAAACCATTTCCACACTCACACTTCCAAAAACATCTTTAAAAAACAAACATCTCTTTGAACTATTTTCAAAAAGTATAACACTTTGTATACGTTCTTATAGAGACGAGAATCATTACAAAGTTTTCCAAAATGAAGGCGCTTTTCAAAAATACTTTCAAAACCCACCACAAAGCACATTTTCAAACAAAGAAAAAATAATCTAGCAAGAAACTAAAATCCCATAGATAACTATGAATAAAAAGGGTGTTAATACCTTCCCTTTTTATAATCTACCCCTTGAGCTCAAGAAATAATCTCAAAGGTCTTTCTTGTTCTTTTTATCCTTTCTTATTTGGATAAAAGAAAAGCCGGTGGCGACTCTCGCTATCCGCGACAATTGTGACCAAACACAAAACAACCAAATCAGTTCTCCCACCGTATTACAGGGGGTATCACTTATAATCCCTCTCTAGCCATGTGTCAGTTTGGTTATACCCGAAGGGACGGTCCTCATGATATGCTCATCCAGGGTATTATGTTTGACTATGAGAACGATCCTCAAGACTACCATCAAAGGTTTATACGTGATTGGGGCACAGTCAACAAGATTTATAGTAAGAATTTAGGACACAATAATTCCATTCCTCTAGAGCCTTACCTCAAATGGGTGCGGTCTCATGCTCAAAATCTCAAAATGTCATATCTTGCTATCCTACCAGTGATCGTAGAGCTTGTTGTTGAAGGGGATGTTCCTCATACCATTCTTCATCCCGATATGCCTACTGACTTCGAAGAACTACAGAAGTCCTGGATTCAACTAAAGGAAGAAAGAGATACCTTTGAGGCTCAGTTTTATGCTAGTGAAAAGAAAGTACTTGAGTTGACAAAACGACTCCAAGAAGAACAAATCCTTAATGCATATGTCAACACAAAGAGGAAGCATCCATGGGAGATTTGAATTTACATTTTGCTATTGTGTAAATCTTTTTATTGAAAGCAATTATAATTTGAACTTATTACTAAAATTTATTTTGTTTCCTTTTGTTTAAACAAATTTAAATCTCGCAACGATGCTTGAAAATATTGCATCTACATATCATGCATCATTACATAACAGGTTTTCCCATACAAGTTTTCTCATCTTATTGTTGTTTATTTCAGTAAAAGATGGCTCTTGAACAAACTGTTAAGGAACTCCAAGCTCAGAATTCCCAAATCCAGAAGACCCTCCTGAACCTAGCTCAAGGGAAAAAAGATATGATTGCGCTCATTTTCAAAAAGAAGAAGACTCGGAAACTAATTGCTATTCTCAACATGGGAAGAATATTCAAAGGTCCTGCTAAACCGGTTCAAATTGTGGATATCACCTCTGATGAAGATGAAAACCAATAGGAAGATGGTAGAAGTCTCAGGGCTGAAGGTGGAAGCAACCTTGGTTCTGGTAAGATTCCTGAAGATGAAGACTATTCTGATGAACAGTATCCTCCTGCTGACGACAGATACAAATAGCTGGAAGATTGCCTCAAGGCCATGGAAATCCAGAAAGTGCCTAGATTGGATTTCGGAGAGCTAGGTCTTATTCCGTAGGTAGTTATCCCTCACAAGTTTAAAGTCCCTACTTTTTCTAAATATGATGGTGTGTCTAGTCTGAAACTTCATCTAAGGTCTTATGTTCGGAAGATCCAATCCCATACTACTGATAAAAAGTTATGGGTTCACTTCTTTTAGAAATGTTTGTCTGGTACACAACTCGAGTGGTTCTATCAGCTGGAAGGAACCAACATTCTTACTTGGGAAGACTTGGTTATTGATTTTTACAAGAAGTATCAATACAATGCTGACCTTGCACCAACTCGCATGCAATTACAAAACATGACTATGGGTTCGAATGAAGGATTCAAAGAATATGCCCAAAAATGGAGAGACTTAGCTGGAAGGGTGCAACCTCCCTTGTCGGATCGGGAGCTAGTTGATATGTTCATGGGAACTCTAACAGGTCCATTATTTAATCATTTGATTGGGAGTTCTTCATCTGATTTTACTAAGCTGGTTATAATTGGAGAACAAGTTGAAAGTGGTATCAAGGCGGAAAAATTCAAGTGGATGCGTCTTCGAGTGTTGTAAAGAAGACATTCATTGGTAAGAAAGAGACCAATGTTGTTTATGGCCAGAAGGGCCGTGGCAAAATTAACCGCAATCAGTCTGTGGGTGTAATACCCTAAATTTGTCCTACCCTCTCACTTTTATCTGGCTTATGCATCTCGCACTTTCCTCATGTATATAATTTCCATTAGGTCATTTTACGCATCATGCATCATTGATTAGTAACTTAGCATGGGATAAATGATCTTGCAAATTAAGGTTCCTATGGATTTGAGGTTTCATCCAATAAAGCTAATTCATCTGGTTCTTTCTGCAAGTCGTGAATTATGGAATTAAGATCAGAGGTTTTCGCCTATTATGCTTCAATTGAGGTTCATTGGATTAAGGTTGATTATGTGGTTACCCTGATCAATTTTACTTCAATACCTCATGCTTGGATTTCATTTGAAGACCTATCCTAATTACTTACATTACAAGTCAAGACCAGCGTTTGATGCATTGAGTCTTTATCAAGCAAGGAAGCATCTTAAAGTTTGAGCTAGGGATCAAGGTTTCACTTGTTCGTCCTTCATCAATTAGGGTTTTCTTCAATAAAATGGTGTGTCAAAGGCAAGGCATCGTTGTTGTACCCCAAAATTTTCCCTCCCATATTCTTCAAGGTTTGTCAAGAATCACCTTCAAATGGTTCAAGATTTCTCAAGGATTGCACAGTCCAACTGCCTCCTAAGCCAGTCAAAATTAGGGTTTTGGTTCTCTCAAGGAATTTGAGGTTTTCAATGGCTCAATCAAGTCCCATAGGCCTATATACATTGTCAAGCATCTACATGCCAAGTTGCAAGACTCATAGTGCAAAATTCCACAGTCAAAAGCCCTATTTGCTCTACAGTCAACTACAGGGGTAAAATGGTCATTTGGCAGTCAAAAGTCAAAAAATTTGGTCAACATCTTATTTTGAGCTCACAATCATCATTTGATCAAGTCTTGATCATGATTTCACAAGCATGGCTCAAAAATCATCAAGATGCAAAAGTTACTATTTTTAGACAGTAGAAAAGTCAACTGTATCTTGACCAGGGCATAACTTTTTCATGGTTCATCAGAAAAATCCCATCCAATGCTCATTTTGAAGGGGATTACATTTCCTACAACTCATCTTCACATTCCAAGTCCAAGAAATGCTCTCACAAAAACTTATCAATTTCTACATTATAGGTCAATTTCAAAAGTCAACAAAAATGCACTTTAAGTCAAAGACCATAACTTGATATTGGTAAATCCAAATGACATGGGACCAAAGGCATTGGTTATAGGACTTCAAGACCTTTCCAAAATGTCCAAGAACATGTTCATATGATCAAAATTGAGCAAGATATGCATTGGAGAAGTTGGGAAATTTTTGTGAATTTGCAAAAGTCAACTTTGCTCAAAACACTTTGTTTTTGCTAATGGGCCTCAAATTTCTTCTTGAAACTTTATCCAAGGCCTATGCACGACCCATCAAGCTTAAATTAATTTATTTTCTTATTTTTATTAATTAATTGGATTTTTAATCAATTTTAATTCATTTAATTAATTTAAATTGTAGGAAATATCAAGATATGGTTTTTCAATCTTTTCATGAAGCAAATATGACCTAAAGGAGCTGGAAAACTCGTGTGCACATCAAGGGGACAAGAATCTCCCAATTTAGCAAGTTTTTTCAATCAAAAAGATCCAAAAAGATATGATTGAAAATCAAATATTGAAACCATCATTCCATGGATTTCTTGGCCAAGATTTAACCTAAATCCATTCTACTATAAGTACACAACCTAACCCTAATGCATTGGACGTGAAAATTGCTGCAGAAAAGCCATAAGCATATTGAAAAAAATCAAAGAAAACTCAAAACTGTTTTCTGTGTTCTAGGGCGAATTAAGGACCTTTGTTGATTTCAATCCATTGCAGGAGGTCCCCAGGACGATTTGCAATCAATTTCCAGTTTCATAGCTCCAAGAATCACTAGTTTCAGAACCTTGGTTTGCTTCTCATGTCCATAATCGTAACTCATATTTTATGCATAATTAACATGATTTAACCATTGTTTGGTGTTGCTTGAATTCATATAAAGCTTTTGGCATAGGTTAATTGCATTATAACACGCAGAATCATAAGTTACCATTGGAGGATTTTAGGGTTCCTGAGGTCTCGAATTGGGGCTTTACAGCCCAGGAAAAATTAAGCTTCATAAGACCTATGGTTGAATTCAGGAGATTCAGACGAACACAAAGCTACCATCGCGCCATATTTATATAGCCTGTAGGGCTATTCGCTATTATTGGTCATCCTGTTTTGTGGGGGTTAAAAACCCCCGCTATCTGTTTGTCTTTTACAGGGAAAAAGGAAGACGATGACGAGGTGTAAGCGTGCTACTGGACAGTTCAAATGGCGCGCGGTTTTGTTTGTTTTACAGTACATGCACTAATGTTTTAATATTATAATTGCTTGTTGTTGTATTATCAGATGCAAGCGAATGGTGCAGTGGATAGTGCGTTGTCCAAGAATCATTGGGACCTGGGTTCGATTCCCAGGTCCACCCAAAATCTTTATTTTCTTTTCCTTTACATGTTCACGTGTAGGTTCCCAGGCAAGGTCTACCATATGCCTCCAGTGATCAGCGCTCCAAGTGGCAGTGAATTCAAGTCATGTGGCCTGGATTGGAGGACTAGTGTACACTTTAGTCAATGCATGTGTGGATGAGCCAGCGAGTCAACAAGGCTTATGTGTAGATGGGCCTGAAATTTCCAGAACAAACCTCCTAATGGGCCCATCACCCCCCTGGTTTCTTTATATTTTCTACTTTATTTATTTAATTGTTTACTATTATTATTATTATTATTTATTTAACTAACATAATTATTATTTTCATAATAACATAATAAAATCAAAAAAATATAATTATTATTATTATTATTAATTTCACCTTAATTTAATTATTTTGTAAATAAATGCTAACAAATCAATTTAGTTTAATTAGGTTTAATTTTGACTTTTTCATAATAAATTTAGAATTAGGGTTTTCTTGACAACTTTTAATTTATTTTATTTTATTTTCATTAAAACTTAAAAAACTAAAAAATACTTTTTCTTGTAATTATTTAAATAATTAGTAAATTAGGTTTAATAGTTAATTAATTGCAAGAAGGACCACAATTTCATTCTTTTCTCAAAAAGGGTCAAAACCCTAAGACTTTTCCCGATTCAATATTTCTCGCGCATGTTTATTCTTGATTCCTATTTTGATCATATTTATGTATCTGCTCCGAGAATGTAATAGATAATTAGGACTTTTATCGCTTTCTTTATTTTCTCGCATTTATTTTTCAAGGGTTATGTTTTTGGCGATGTAAATACCCGACGCCTTGTAATAGCGTAGATTCATTTTCCGCAATTTATTTTCCGCACACTTATTAACTGTTAATTATGCATGACAAGACTTGCCTGAAAATAAAACCAACTCGTAGCTCACAATAATAAATGTGCAAAGACAATTTAACATGAAACCTGACACACATGCACATGCCACTCTTAGGGTACGCCTCACTTGGTTGCCTCGACGTGGTCATTGGGTATAGGGTGTTTTAGAGGTCGCCCTCCTGTCTAAAGATCCAGTTGCCTCGAAACGGTTGCCTCGGATAAAAAAGGATCTAGGACATTAGGGTTACCGCTAAGGCGTCCTACTATTGCTTTGGTGACCACACATGTCCCATATAATTGAATTGACCCGAATAACTCCAACGACGGTGCTACCTACTTCTCAATAGTGGGATAGTACTGTCTAAAGGACATTTACACAGCTTAATTTCTTTAGAGTAGGTAGATTTCTCCTGGGTACTTGCTCTTTCAAAAAACAAAACAAACTTTTCACACTCACACTTTCAAACAAAAGTTTTCAAACAAATACTTCATACACTCTTGAGGACAGATACAAGAGTTACCTAGAAGTTTTCAAACTAAAGTTTTTCAAAACGCACAAACACAAGAAAAGTAAACAATTTTTGAAAACATAGTGAGCAAGTACCTAAGAGCCCGTGGATAACCACGGATAGAAAGGGTGCTAACACCTTCCCTTTCTATAATCTACCTCCCGAACCGAGAAACATCTCGAAAAGGAATTTTGTTGTGCTTTTGTCCTTTCCTTGTTGGAGAAAATAAAAGACGATGGTGACTCTTGCTTACCGCGACATTTTGCTAAACGCAAACGTGAACCAGCATTCCAAAACAGTCAGTTCTATTTCCACGGATCACAGAACTGGCGACTCTGCTGGGGACATAATAATAAGTGAGGTGTACCTTAGGATTAGATCACTATGTTTTCAATTGTATGCCTTGAATTCTTTAATATTGTGGGCTTGTATCGGAGTTTTATAGATCCTAACCCGGATCTGGGGATACCCTTTAGAAGTAGCAACAAATTGTGAGGGAACTGTGCGGGGTATACCGACATGGTTGAAGCAGTAGCTACGTTGATGTGGCACTTTGGTGAGTACCGGTAACCCTTGAGTAAAGTCAAGGAGAGTACGGGGCCGCCGCGTGGTGTCGCGAAGCATCAACTGACCTTAGAACCTTACTTGACCATCCTGGCCTTTTTAGGGGTAGTGAGATGACCGACTTTGGTGCAGTCCGAAGTTGGTAGATACTCGATACTACACTCATTGAGGGTTGTTTTCTTGGAATATTTTGGTCGCCAGTTAAGTGGCTAAATCAAAACAATGAACATAGAAAACAATCCAATGATATTGAGCTCCTTAGAACCCGGTTACTATTTATAGGACAGGTTTTGAGCCAACTAACTTCAAGAGGGTACTTACCTACGAACCCCATGCCAGCCTAAACTTAAGGCTCTTTGTGTGACTTGTGTGCCTTCAAACTTTGAACTACTTGCACATTCTTGTTATCTGACAGCATGAGTTCCTTGCAGGTTTTGTTTACAGTCCTTATCCAACAATTTGGATTTATTGCAGGGCTTACTTACTTCACCTCACACTTTTGCTTAACTGCATAGCATACACATCATAACATCATACCATAGCATTTCCTTAACCATTTCAAGGATCTCAAGGGTTTGTGATGCAGGTTATGATGAACCGAATGTCTAGCAAGGGGCAAAGGGGATTTATTTTCCTCTAGCCAAGGTTGTTTGGAGATCAAAACACGATAACTTGAGTCAGGGGCTATGACCCACTCGATATGGTGAGCCTGACTCTTGAAGAAGGACTCTCAGCAACATGAAGTTCCTTCAATCAAGCTACCAGATTCAAATTCTAACAATTTTCTTGTTTACCCCGCGAGATCCTTGAAAACATGGCATGCATACATATCATTACATAACAGGTTACCCTTTACATGTCTCTCATATTCTCGCTGTTTATTTCGTCAATGGCTCTCCAACAAGACAACCAGGATCTTCATACTCAAGAGACTCAGTTTAGGGAAATCGTCCTAAGCCTATCCAAGGGGCAGGAAGAGTTAAGAACACTCCTCATGCGGAATTTGGTCAAGAAGAGTCCTGAAGACAGTAAGGAAGAACGGCTGAAACATCTGCAAGCTGAGGTAGATGCAATGAGAACCCAGATGCTGGGAAAGACGGCTCTTATCCAAGGCTTAGCTCGGGAACAAGAAGGGTTGAGAGCCATGATCAACCAACTTCATCAAGAAAAATACAATAGTATGAAGCAAACGGTCAAGGCTGGGGATTAAATCAGTAATCAGCCTCCAAGAAGACAAGAGTTTGGTATGGTGAAGAATGGACCACTCCAAGTTGCTACTACCTCAAGGGTCCGACAACAACCTCACCAAGAACAACAGGTTGATCAGAGCAAGCCAAACAAGCCTAGGAGGCAATTTACCAAGATCAACATGTCACCAACTCAAGCGCTACAACACATGTTGAAGACAGGGCTTATTATATTAAAGGCTCCTCCCCGAAACCCAAATACTTTCGCTCCTACCTATCATCCCTATGAAAGGTGTGCATACCACTCTGACGGTCTGGGACATGACACCGACAACTGTTGGACTCTGAAGAACAATATCTAAGACTTGATTGACGGAAGGGTATTGGAGTTCATGCCGGATGGCGAGATGAAAATCTTCCGCTGAGAATTCTCCATCTGAGATGACTAGTTTAAACTAAAAAAAAAAAACTTTTGTTCATTTGAATTCTCAAGTTGTATTTTTATTTGCTTATTCAAACGATTATCGTCATGACAAACTTTTTTATTTCATTAATGCATCGCATATGTCTGTTTTGAATCAATCCATTCGTATTCACTATATTCAAATTGCTTTCATTTTTTGTGATGTTCAACTCTCGATTAAAAAAATTCTAAGCCTCTTGAGGGAGGATGACGAAAACGATACCACAATCTACAATATGCTTTTGAACAGACCCCGCTGATGAAGTACAAGCATTGTTTCAAATCCTAAACAGTGGAGTTATAAGGAAGATAATCCCTCGTCAACCCCTTTGAGCCAAAGAAGTTGGAGTTTTTCTTTTCGCCAAAAATTAAAACCCTTAATTATAACCTGGAGCATGGTAGTTTTCTCAGTTGATCCAGGTGCCCAATGAATGGCATCAAAGGAGTCCTTTCAAAGCAAGAGACAGTGATGGTTCCATACAATCGTCAAGACAGGCAGTCGTTATCTTTCAAAATAAAATCCCAATAAGTCAAAACCTATGAAGGAGACTTACAAAACTGGGGCATCCCGCTGACTGTAATCACAAAAGAAACAGTTCAGGAAAAAAACAGGGATAATGAAATCAAAAAGAACGAGGTCGCTAAAAATCCTCAACAACATGAAAAATGTTGCAAAAATGACTGCCTTCAAAGATTCAACTTGTGTGAACCATCACCAAAAATGTCGTTCAAGACTCAAACAAGATCTAATGCACGATTAGCTGAGTTTAGGATCAAAGAACATCACGAAGAACGGGTGGGTACAAATAAAATTTGAGCCTTTATCCTTTGTTTCTTAAACCGTGAACCAGGCCACGTCATAACCCTTAAAAGTCCTAGCTGAAGCATGGGTTAGTTCGAAAGCATACTGTTACAAAAGGGATCCTGACTCCTGTAGGGCTTGCTGTAAAATCCTGAGTTGACATCACATTTTACAAAAATTCACTTGTTTTATCAAAAACTGCATTTTCAAAAGCTTCAAGACGGACATAAGCTTTGCATTTTTAAATAACATTGTTTGCATATGACTATTTGTTCAAACAGCAGAGAAATTCGCACGATGAATATCCAGTGAACAAAAATCTTCTCAACAAAAGGGTCATCTCAAGTGGAAGAAACACTTCCAACCAAGGGGCAGACGTGATCATTGTCCATCATCTGGGGCAGTTAAGTCAAGATTCATAGAATCTCTCAAAATGCCAAATAGTCAGGGGCAAATCTCCATCTGAGTCACTGGGGGCATTGGACATGAATTCCAGCGACGAATCTTGCACGATCAAACATCTTCTGGTAGTATGGCAACACAACACTACCAACAGTGGCATCTCCCTACACTCTGAGAACGTGGACATACTCAAAAAATACTACGCATAATCAAAGACCCGCTAGGTCGACTGGCCTAGGCAAAAATAAGGGCTTCCCGACGAACCAAAAGGGTTCGGGCAAAAATAAGGGATAAAAATAAAGAATCTGTACACCCGGCAAGTCGAAAACCTGAAAAGGCGGCTTGGGCAAAAATGGGTATCCCGGTGGACTGAAAACCCGAAAGGGCGGTCCAGGCAAAAGTTAGGGATCAAAGCGTACGACTATGTCCCGTCATCTCGTCACTTGCCTACCAGAAAAAGATTTGTCAATCGGCAGTTATCAAGCACCTCCACAGGTACCTTCTCCCACAGAAGCTGGGGCAATAAGAATTGTCCGAACTATACAAGCTGCTCTGTCCTCCAGGTACAAGGTAGATTCAGCTGAAGAATATGACCAAGATACCTTCATTCCCCACAGAGTAAGGCAAGATTCATCAATACTCTCCCCAAGAAGAGTTGGTCTCTCATCAGCCCTAAAGAGGCACAGCATCCCTAGCAAGTCAGTGATACTCTCCCCAAGCAGAGTTAGCCTACTGCCAGCCCTAAGGAAGTTGGGTATCCCTAGAAAATCTCAATATTCTCCAGCAGAGTATACAGATATTCCCCAACAAGCATCCTCGGCAGTCTTAATATTCCTCGACAGGAATATAAGATTGTTCCCAGGCGGAATACTGACACCCCAGTGGAGCTATCTCCCCAGTGCAGTCCACAAGTTTCCCCAGGAGAGTTGAACCATCTCCCCAGTAGATTCTGGAAGCTTATCCCCCGCAGAGTGCAAACGCATCTCTCCCCGACCATGTTCAAAGGTTATTCCCCACCAGAGTCTAACTGGGTTATCCTCAGCAAATTACAACGAAAAGATTGTCCTTGGCGAAGTTCTTCCTATCCCCAGCGGAGTTCATCAAATTCCCTAACAGAACTTACCAACGGAATCCCCAGCGGAGTTATCATCAAAATCTCAGCGAAGCGTATATTCCCCACAGAGTAATTCCCTGCAGAATAATCTCTTCACCAAGTTTATTCCCCAACGAAGTCATCTTCTCCTACCGGTTTATTCTTGCAGTCATCCTCGTTCATCATCCCCAGTGGAAACGAAGAATTCTACTCTTCGACATCAGCCCAGGATTCAACAAACTCCCGGCATTTGTCAAGGATTTATTTTCCCAAATGAAGATACATTCATAAACATTTCACATTTCATGCCTCCTGCTTACATACATGATAAAGTGCATACGACACTATCTCATTTATTTTTGAGAACATCATGACATCATGCATCTCATACATCATGACATTGCATACAACTAATGTTTTGCCTTTTCAGGAAAAAGGTCAATCCAAAGATGATTACCATCAACCTTTTGAAGTTCCAGATTCGATACCTGTATCTAGCCAGGGCATATCTATGAGCGATTGATTGTAGATTCGATACTTGTATCTAGCCAGGGCATATCTGCATGAAGAGTTTGAAGATCAATACTTGTATCTAACCAGGAAGTCATCTTTCATTCTCAGGTCCGAGGTCTACACCTGTATCCAGCCAGGAAAGCTATCTCGACCAACCTTTTGAAGTTCCAGATTCGATACATGTATCTAGCCAGGGCATATATGTGAGAGATTGATTGTAGATTCGATACCTGTATCTAGCCAGGGCATATCTGCATGAAGAGATTGAAGATCAACCCCTGTAACAGGCCAGGAAATTATCTTTCATTCTCAGGTCAGAGGTCTACACATGTATCCAGCCAGGAAAGCTATCTCGACCAAGCTTTTGAAGTTCCAGATTCGATACATGTATCTAGCCAGGGCATATATGTGAGAGATTGATTGTAGATTCGATACCTGTATCTAGCCAGGGCATATCTGCATGAAGAGATTGAAGATCAACCCCTGTAACAGGCCAGGAAATTATCTTTCATTCTCAGGTCAGAGGTCTACACATGTATCCAGCCAGGAAAGCTATCTCGACCAACCTTTTGAAGTTCCAGATTCGATACCTGTATCTAGCCAGGGCATATCTGTGAGCGATTGATTGTAGATTCGATACCTGTATCTAGCCAGGGCATATCTGCATGAAGAGATTGAAGATCAATACTTGTATCTAGCCAGGAAGTCATCTTTCATTCTCAGGTCAGAGGTCTACACCTGTATCCAGCCAGGAAAGCTATCTCCACCAACCTTTTGAAGTTCCAGATTCGATACCTGTATCTAGCCAGGGCATATCTGTGAGTGATTGATTGTAGATCTATACCTGTATCTAGCCATGAAAGTATCTGCATGAAGAGTTTGAAGATCAACACCTGTAACAGGCCAGGAAATTATCTTTCATTCTCAGAGGTCTACACTTGTATCCAGCCAGGAAATCTATCTCTACCAACCTATCGGAGTTCCAGATTCGATACCTGTATCTAGCCAGGGCATATCTGTGAGCGACTGATTGTAGATCTACACCTGTATCTAGCCAGGAAAGTATCTACATGAAGAGTTTGAAGATCAACACCTGTAACAGGCCAGGAAATTATCTTTCTTTCTCAGGTACGCAAGTTCTCGCTAAGGAATCTCTTACGCGATCAACACCCCTAGATGGCATCTTTAAGCCTATCTCCACAACTATCCATTACACTTCCAGATGGCATCTTTAAGCCTATCTCCACAACTATCCATTACACTTCCAGATGGCATCTATAAGCCCATCCTCCTATCTATCATATCTCCAAATGGAATCTGTAAGCCCATTCCCGACGACACATTGCTGATACTCCACTATGCGAGTGCAAATTTCTGGGCACTCTAGTGTTCAATCATCTTCCACCTTCGGATCACGAAAGGCGCGCAAGCCAATCTACATCCTCAAGTTTAAGAAGATTGAACAGGGGAAACTGTTGTACCCCAAAATTTGCCCTCCCATATTCTTCAAGGTTTGTCAAGAATCATCTTCAAATGGTTCAAGATTTCTCAAGGATTGCACAGTCCAACTGCCTCCTAAGCCAGTCAAAATTAGGGTTTTGGTTCTCTCAAGGAATTTGAGGTTTTCAATGGCTCAATCAAGTCCCATAGGCCTATATACATTGTCAAGCATCTACATGCCAAGTTGCAAAACTCATAGTGCCAAATTCCACAGTCAAAAGCCCCATTTGCTCTACAGTCAACTATAGGGGTAAAATGGTCATTTGGCAGTCAAAAGTCAAAAATTTTGGTCAACATCTTATTTTGAACTCACAATCATCATTTGATCAACTCTTGATCATTATTTCACAAGCATGGCTCAAAAATCATCAAGATGCAAAAGTTACTATTTTTGGACAGTAGAAAAGTCAACTGTATCTTGACCAGGGCATAACTTTTTCATGGTTCATCAGAAAAATCCCATCCAATGCTCATTTTGAAGGGGATTACATTTCCTACAACTCATCTTCACATTCCAAGTCCAAGAAATGCTCTCACAAAAAGTTATCAATTTCTACATTATAGGTCAATTTCAAAAGTCAACAAAAATGCACTTTAAGTCAAAGACCATAACTTGAGATTGGTAAATCCAAATGACATGGGACCAAAGGCCTTGGTTATAGGACTTCAATACCTTTCCAAAATGTCCAAGAACATGTTCATATGATCAAAATTGAGCAAGATATGCATTGGAGAAGTTGGGAAATTTTTGTGAATTTGCAAAAGTCAACTTTGCTCAAAACACTTTGTTTTTACTAATGGGCCTCAAATTTCTTCTTGAAACTTTATCCAAGGCCTATGCACGACCCATCAAGCTTAAATTAATTTATTTTCTTATTTTTATTAATTAATTGGATTTTTAATCAATTTTAATTCATTTAATTAATTTAAATTGTAGGAAATATCAAGATATGGTTTTTCAATCTTTTCATGAAGCAAATATGACCTAAAGGAGCTGGCAAACTCGTGTGCACATCAAGAGGACAAGAATCTCCCAATTTAGCATGTTTTTTCAATCAAAAAGATCCAAAAAGATATGATTGAAAATCAAATATTAAAACCATCATTCCATGGATTTCTTGGCCAAGATTTAACCTAAATCCATTCTACTATAAGTACACAACCTAACCCTAATGCATTGGACGTGAAAATTGCTGCAGAAAAGCAATAAGCATATGGGAAAAAATCAAAGAAAACTCAAAACTGTTTTCTGTGTTCTAGGGAGAATTAAGGACCTTTGTTGATTTCAATCCATTGCAGGAGGTCCCCAGGACGATTTGCAATCAATTTCCAGTTTCATAGCTCCAAGAATCACTAGTTTCAGAACCACGGTTTGCTTCTCATGTCCATAATCATAACTCATATTTTATGCATAATTAACATGATTTAATCATTGTTTGGTATTGCTTGAATTCATATAAAGCTTTTGGCATAGGTTAATTGCATTATAACACGCAGAATCATAAGTTACCATTGGAGGATTTTAGGGTTCCTGAGGTCTCGAATTGGGGCTTTACAGCCCAGGAAAAATTAAGCTTCATAAGACCTATGGTTGAATTCAGGAGATTCAGACGAACACAAAGCTACCATCGCGCCATATTTATATAGCCTGTAGGGCTATTCGCTATTATTGGTCATCCTGTTTTGTGGGGGTTAAAAACCCCCACTATCTGTTTGTCTTTTACAGGGAAAAAGGAAGACGATGATGAGGTGTAAGCGTGCTACTGGACAATTCAAATGGCGCGCGGTTTTGTTTGTTTTACAGTACATGCACTAATGTTTTAATATTATAATTGCTTGTTGTTGTATTATCAGATGCAAGCGAATGGTGCAGTGGATAGTGCGTTGTCCAAGAATCATTGGGACCTGGGTTCGATTCCCAGGTCCACCCAAAATCTTTATTTTCTTTTCCTTTACATGTTCACGTGCAGGTTCCCAGGCAAGGTCTACCATATGCCTCCAGTGATCAGCGCTCCAAGTGGCAGTGAATTCAAGTCATGTGGCCTGGATTGGAGGACTAGTGTACACTCTAGTCAATGCATGTGTGGATGAGCCAGCGAGTCAACAAGGCTTATGTGCAGATGGGCCTGAAATTTCCAGAACAAACCTCCTAATGGGCCCATCACCCCCCTGGTTTCTTTATATTTTCTACTTTATTTATTTAATTGTTTACTATTATTATTATTATTATTTATTTAACTAACATAATTATTATTTTCATAATAACATAATAAAATCAAAAAAATATAATAATTATTATTATTATTAATTTCACCTTAATTTAATTATTTTGTAAATAAATGCTAACAAATAAATTTAGTTTAATTAGGTTTAATTTTGACTTTTTCATAATAAATAAAATAAATTTAGAATTAGGGTTTTCTTGACAACTTTTAATTTCTTTTATTTTATTTTCATTAAAACTTAAAAAACTAAAAAATACTTTTTCTTGTAATTATTTAAATAATTAGTAAATTAGGTTTAATAGTTAATTAATTGCAAGAAGGACCACAATTTCATTCTTTTCTCAAAAGGGGTCAAAACCCTAAGACTTTTCCCGATTCAATTTTTCTTGCGCATGTTTATTCTTGATTTCTATTTTGATCATATTTATGTATCTGCTCCGAGAATGTAATAGATAATTAGGACTTTTATCGCTTTCTTTATTTTCTCGCATTTATTTTTCAAGGGTTATGTTTTTGGCGATGTAAATACCTGACGCCTTGTAATAGCGTAGATTCATTTTCCGCAATTTATTCTCCACACACTTATTAACTGTTAATTATGCATGACAAGACTTGCCTGAAAATAAAACCAACTCGTAGCTCACAATAATAAATGTGAAAAGACAATTTAACATGAAACCTGACACACGTGCACATGCCACTATTAGGGTACGCCTCACTTGGTTGCCTCGACGTGGTCATTGAGTATAGGGTGTTTTAGAGGTCGCCCTCCTGTCTAAAGATCCAGTTGACTCGAAACAGTTGCCTCGGATAAAAAAGGATCTAGGACATTAGAGTTACTGCTAAGGCGTCCTACTATTGCTTTGGTGACCACACATGTCCCATATAATCGAATTGACCCGAATAACTCAACGACGGTGCTACCTACTTCTCAATAGTGGGATAGTACTGTCTAAAGGACATTTACACAGCTTAATTTCTTTAGAGTAGGTAGATTTCTCTTGGATACTTGCTCTTTCAAAAAACAATACAAACTTTTCGCACTCACACTTTCAACCAAAAGTTTTCAAACAAATACTTCATACACTCTTGAGGACAGATACAAGAGTTACCTAGAAGTTTTCAAACTAAACTTTTTCAAAACCCACAAACACAAGAAAAGCAAACAATTTTTGAAAACATAGTGAGCAAGTACCTAAGAGCCCGTGGATAACCACGGATAGAAAGGGTGCTAACACCTTCCCTTTCTATAATCTACCTCCCGAACCGAGAAACATCTCGAAAAGGAATTTTGTTGTGCTTTTGTCCTTTCCTTGTTGGAGAAAATAAAAGACAGAGGCGACTCTTGCTTACCGCGACATTTTGCTAAACGCAAACGCGAATCAGCATTCCAAAACAGTCAGTTCTATTTCCACCGATCACAATCGTCAATTGGAAATTCAAACTTGAAATAGCGTTCTTAAAAAGTGCAAGCATGGCACATGAGTGCTCAATTTGGATTCAATTAGTGTGGAGATATGAAAGGTATACAGGCTTGGTTCCAAGGTTTTCACCATGTTTCGTACAAAGATTTATCCATGCAAAGGCTTCAAGACAAAGTTTTCTTCATTATTCAAATTTGATTCCAACCATATTCATAGTTATCATTCATACAAGAAATACAAAAACTACAGTCCTTACAATGAACTTAGAGGCAAAAGGATCAATTTGGAAAAGAAGATTACATCGAATACTTTACAAAATCGTTACAAGTTTATGCCTATGCCTTGTCTTGATAAGATTCTAAGTCTTGAAGCACCATTTCTCTTTAACTATTCCAGCTTTACACCATGCTTCATGTTGCTCTTTACAAATACCGAACCTTGCATCCATATATAAACATAAACCCGCAACCCTACAAACCAAAAATCCAATTCAAAATTCATAATAAGTCCACTAATAACAGAGACAGATGAAAACAATCAAACTAGTTTAATACTCATGAATCTGTGGCTCTACATCAAACCAATAAGCCTATTCAGATCCCATCAAATGCCAATTCATGATATCATTCTAAACCAGTTAACCAATCCATACAGTCAGAAGATAAAATGTTTGAATACTGAACTGATTTAGACTACTACAATGTTATCCATTTCAGTTGGACCAAGAATAAAACAAGAAGCAGTTGGTTCAAACATTCCCTCTTGAAATCATTTATGAGTATTCAGTTGAAGCTAAGTCCTAATCCGAGCCTAACCGTGATTCATCATGGCTCTCACTAATCTAAATGTGCCAGCTCATTCAAACAGAAATCAAAAAACCAATAACAGAAAAATCGCTTCTAACTGACTATTAACAGTAACTAACCTCCACCCCAACTGACTTCCTAATAGATCTCTAATCTTCTAACTGTTTAACAGAAAAAAACAGCATAACAGAATTTCTAGACAGAATTCTAAGCCCCCTAACCAACTCTAACAACCCCTAACCGAATTCCTTCTAAATGTTTTTACCAACCCTGCTTCAGTTCAATATAACAGAAAAATAAAAGGGAGAAGGTACGATATTCTCATAACAAAAAAGAGAAGAAAAAATATGAGAAAATCACCAGAAAATTCTCACTCTCTCTGAAATCGTTTCTCCAAACTTCTCAAATTTGCGTCTGATTCATCATCAATCATCATACATCTTTATCAATCTTCACTATAACCGCCACTTCATCATCATTTCAAGAAACTGCAACAACTTCAGATTTGTAATCTTCATCTGCAACAACATCACAACTAAATTTTCGTCACAATTCCACTACAACAATCGTTTCAACAACGAATTCATAGAATCTGTAACAACAACAACTCAACGCGTTAACAACTCTTCATCAATAGAGAAATACACAAACAGAGTAGAAGTCAAAATCAAAGAAAAGGAGAAGAATATCAAGAACTCACCTCTAAGTTATCCTCTGCAAACTCCTATGCAGATCCTTCATCATTTTTCTTCATGTTATTCAAGTAGCATCTTCTTCTGCATCTTCTTGAAGCTTCAAGACACCTTCAACATATTTCAGCCAGCTTCGTCCTCGACCATCATCGTAACGTTCCATCAGCATTACAACAACAATTATGTAACGAAAATGAAATCACATACAGATGAAAGAAGAGACTAGAAAAAGCATAACAACGAAAATTACCCAAATCTCTGGATTTCGTGCAACATCGACGTCTTTGCCGGAATATCTCCGACCAGAATGATGTTATGACTTTCGTTTCCTAATTTTTGTTTTACATTTCATTGTTGCATCACAATGACGATTTGATAACGATAGACAAAATTAATGATTTGAGATGAAGGTGGAGATCGGAAGAGGAAATTGTTGGTGATGGAGGGAGTTGCGTCGCGATTTGAGATGAGAGATGGCGGCAATCTATCGGAGAATGTCGGAGAAGATAATGTTGCAGCGGCCCATTTTATTTGAAGAAGAAGAGCCTCTGTATCGAGTGAGTTGTAGAGTCATATGCTTAACCCTAGTGCAAAACGCTAAACAACGTCGTTCCACTAGGTTCAAATTTTACTTTCTTAGTTGATATAATAAAGGAATAATAATACTGCAATGAAATGGACTAGGTAGGAAGTTGTGTTGGACCGAACTAACCCTCCCTTAGGTCCATCACGTTTTTTTAGGCACAAAAAATGGCTTATTAGACATTGCAGAATGGGCCTTGCGCCTAAAGTCATTGCTGGAAAAATACATCTAGTTACAGATTATGCACCATCCTCTGTTTAGAATTATTTTTGTTTCCTTGGCATAATTTTCATGATAAAATTATGTAAAAATAATAGAATATTTTATAATTTTCTTTGGTTATCTCTTTAGAATATTATTAGAGTTTTCTATTATTTTATGTTTAATAATCATTTTTTAGCTAAGATTTTATGAAAGAATGTTTGTGTAATTTTCACAATGTGAAATGCTTGGGTATTAATTCGTTTGATCAATGCACGAAGCAGCTTCTGTAGAGTTTTCTTATCGCTTGCGTGATTTTGAAGAGGCAACAGACCTTCTCTATTCGGTATGATTGTAACCTTATTTTATTCCTCATTTTCGCACTTTACCGCTTTTCTAGAGATCATGAGAAGTAGGTCTTTACTGCTTTCTGAGGCTATGAGAAGTAGGATAGAGATGTATGACGGGGGCCTCCGCTGCTGATCATGTCAGGAACCCTTATGGTTTATTTAAAGACCCGTTTAGGGAAATTCCGCATATTTTGTTTGCTATTTGTGGTTGTTTAAAACCCTACCTTTGAGTAGGTATTCTGCAGGTGTGTTTATATTTGTGACTGCATATGTACAGATGATAAGTCCTCAAAAAGAGGCGAGTGGGGAGGGTTAGTAATCAACCCCCACAATTTTGTCTGTGTCATCCTTAGCTCGTGACGCACCACGTAGCTTCGGAGTTGTGCCTACTCTTGTGTATCGAGTCATCAAGTGGGGAAGGGTTCTGCAATTGAACCCCCACACTTTGTCAAGAGTTCGCGTTGGCCGATGCAGATACTCCATGATCGTTCATATTGTCTTCTGTTGCCTACCTCGATCTCCTATATCTTGGTTAGATGTTCAGTCGCTTTGGACATCACATTTTTGTTTTTCATCTCACTCCCACTTGTTTGTCTCGGGTGATACGCTCCCTTTGACTAAAGAATTTCATTTCTTTTCCTTATTATTTTATGTGTGTGCTCTTTCGAGTTTGCTTGTTTTATCCTTGTACATACCATGTTCCTTTAGGACGTGGTTGCTCCTTTCGGATGCAAGTTAGACCTTAGGTTGCAAACCATTCATGCTAACATTAGGTAGACGTTTCCCTTTTGTTAATCCAAACTTTAGGACCACCATTATATGATAACATTAGGTTAGAAATAGGGTAGTCTCCCATAAACTCTTTTCTTCCCCCTTTGGCATACACATCTAAAACTAAAACTCTTTCCTTAGCAAATCATAAAACATGATAATCACACTTAATCCCTTTTTTCAAGGTAACAAATACAAACCAACTCAAACCTTTTTTGTGTGCTCAAGCACCTTTTCTCTAAAACCCTTTTCTGGTAAGGACATGATTAATTTACTTATGTGCCAATGCATGAGTCTCTAAAGATCGATCTGCGGCAGAAAGCGGAATTAACATTATTCATAAAAAACACAAAACAAACAAAAACATGTTATCTGAACTACGGAAGCTCTGATTCCTCAAAAAGGATACGTATGTATTGGGGTAGGGTCCAAGCGAGTGCAACTTTATTTTCCCTACACTCTTTTCTCCTTTCTCTTGCATGCATTCTTCCTCAGCAGTAAACAGTAGGCATAGATTAAACACACCCATAAGATAGATAACAAGAGTGGATACCTTAGAGTACTACGGGCGTGTGCGGTGTCAATACCTTCCCCTCGCGTAATAGACTCCCTTAACCGATCTCTCAGTCGCAAGACCGTGACTTCTCCCTTCTTAGGTTTTCTCGATGTTTACCTTTCCCTTCATGCGGGATAAAAGACGTTCAATGGCGAACTCATTGTTTGATGATTTTCAGTCGGTTGTTTCAGCTGGAGACTTCACTAAGGACAGGTCGACCAAATGTTTGTCCATCCCGGAGTCGCTCCTTGCTCTTGTTTTCTTCTCTTTGCGTGTTTATTTTTTATGCTTTCAGTTTATTCATCCATACATGATTACCTAAGCATATGTATGCATTGCATTTTACTGTTTTCCATATACTATTACTGTATTGGATCTGCTTCTTGTTGGGTGGGTGTTACAAGAGGTAAAAGGCCCAATACCCAAGCAAAGTGACAACCATAGGAACCCTAGGAATAGAGTGGAACATTAACGACTAGTTGACGTGGGTTTCATTATTGCCGCCATGTCATCCATGCTCAGATGAAGTACATATGAGGGGTTATTCTTTTCACGTAGGTGATACGGCGATAGTTTTTTTCAAGAGCACCCTCGATTCTGAGTTACCTGAACTTACCCTGACCTAGTCTTCACCCGTGAGTGGGGCGGGAATTATTATCACAGGTACCAATGGTGACTATGTTCAGATGGTGGTTATTTGTTCTAATGATTATGTTTTGTATGTTCTGTTGGTGACTATGGGGTACTCATATTTATTTTCTGAGTTCCTGACTTGTTTGTTTGGAGGTTTATTCGGGCCTTTGATCTTGGTATTCCCACCATGTTCAGAAAATGCTCAACAATATCTGGTTTCCAGAAACCTTGATCACGTACAATGGAAGATCTACACTGTACTTTGTTCTTATATGTGCGGAAGCTATGCCGGAGATTTGATATGGTGATATTCATATGATTTAGAATAGTTCCACAATCATATTCAAGAATTATGGACCTTTGATCCTATGTCTTTGCATACATAACATGGTTAACCACATGCTTAACATACATGTTCTGTTATTTCCAGGGAATTGTATTTGCAAGTCTTGCGTTGAACTTTTCCATTCCTTACTTGCATCAAAAAAATATCAAAGCATGTAAATTTCTTGGAAATGGTGGAACATGACATGGCATCCATTCATGCACCCCATGCATATTCATGCATCCATAATAGGTATTTGAAGATTGGGGATTCTTATTCATACCTGGTGCTCTCTTCAGAGGTTTAGACTTGATTTCTTACTGCACATTTTCAGAGATCAGTATGGGATAACTCTATGGGGGATTGACCGATGCGAAGATCCCAATAGGGTTGATCGTGGTATACATGCAAGTTTTGACCCATGGCCAGGAATTCTTTGAGAAGGAATATAATTGATTGAAGAATTAGATAAGCCAGGTCATGGAAGCTCTGATGATGATGTCAACAATCTTGCATTTATTGCCGTAAGAGGTTTTCTATCCTCCTTATCTTTTGGAAATTTCTTTCGACCGTGGAACGCTACATAATATTGAGTTCTTGGGACATCTTATCGACAGACGGTTCCTATTCATTATGTGAATTCAAGAAACTTGTTTTACCAGCGAGAACAGAATACGCCTGAAGAAGAGTTGATCTTATATCAGTGCTTCATTCTCATTGTTCTCCACACTTGTTTGAGCTTCAGTAGGTTAGATCCCGTACTTCGGTACCATCTATAAATTTCCTTCCAGATCATGATACCAATGTCAGATTTGGTTACCACACCGCGACATCTGACTATTCAATCAGGGGCACTCTCCACAACTTTGTGTTCCCTGATCTGTTCGAGAAAGAAGAATCCTGATGAGCATGCTGATACAAGCCCACTGCATTACATCCAATTATTTCCCCTCCTGGTGGAAGTTCAATTGGAAGCTCTGATCTTCGGGGTCCTCCTCCCACAAACATCTCTTCTGATTGTGATGCACATCATAGATGCATCCCTTATATTGAGGCACCCGGTTTTGATGTTGAAGTTTGTAAAAGGGTTGAAGTATGAAGCCCAGCACATGTCTGGCATCTCTTCCAAAATCCTAATTCCTATTTGGCCAACTTTTGGACTCTTTCTCACCAGGTGGACGTCTCTGTTGTTCTGATAGAAGACAAAATGTATTATTTATTTGTGGCATAATATGCTTGGTGATGCAGTTTATACCAATTTGCTTGGTAAAGCATTCATTCACTCTCCTAAAAGAATCTTCTATGCATATATTCTGGGGTAACTAATCATTCGATTAAAGATGATATGTCATCCAGAGATAAAGTCCAAGATGGAATCAATCCAGGGATTGTTATGTTCACATCAGATCAGAAGGAGAATTCTCTCGGCCATTTAAGCATCAAGGCTGTAGAAAGTCGTCATAATGAATAAGCCCATACGAAGTCAAGTCTCCTCAACAATGGCAATCATTGGTTTCTTTATTGTATTTTCATTTACATTATTGCTTGTTTGTTTTAAACATTGCTTGTATATAGAAACTTGTCTATTTTTGAATGAAAATCTTAATGCAATAAGTATGCTTGTCTTGAAGTGTTCCTTTCATTTTTACTCAACCATTCGTTATCACACTTTAAATGTTTTACTTGTATATTGATGCCAACTTTCCAAATCTTATGCTTAGGTAAAGATTGAAGGGAGGATGACGATAATCTAAAAACGCAAAAAAAATCTATGGTTGGTACGCTTTTGAGTAAGACCCTACTGACGATGTACAGACCTTGTCCTATTCCTAAACATCAGAGATATAAGGGAGATAGTCCCTCATTAACCCCTCTGAGCCTTCGAAGTAGGAGTTTCTTTTCTATTAAAAAAACCCTCATTTTAACCCTGGGGCGGATAGTGTTCAGTTAATCTGATCAAGTGTTCAAGACTCATCAAGAGTGTGCATCCAAGGATACAACAATGGTTATCCATAAAAAGATTGAGGAAAGTTAAAACTACAATGGTTAGTCTTCATCTATCAACAACGTGCGTCTATTAATGATATCCCAATGGGTATCTCTCTCACATCAGGAGGTCAACAGATGACGATACAACAATGGTTATCCCTCATCTACCAAAGACTCAGACAGTCACGATCACTTCTGATAAATCAAAGACAACGCAAAGATCAATGACTTGTTCAAAGAGGAAAATATGAATAAGAAAGAAACAAAAATCCCCGCTAAGTTTAATCTTGAAAACAAGTCTGTAATACGATGGTAAAACTGACTTGGTTGTTTTTGCGTTTGATTTCAATTATTGCGGATAGTAAGAGTCGCCACCAACTTTTCTTTTATCCAATAAGGAAATGGTGAAAAGAATAGGAAATACCTTTGAGATATTTTCTTGATTTCGGGAGGTAGATTATAAAAAGGGAAGGTGTTAGCACCCTTTTCATCCATAGTTATCTATGGGCCCTTAGTTGCTTGCTAGATCACTTTGAAAAAAATGCTTTGTTTGAAAATTTGCTTTGTGGTGGGTTTTGAAAGTATTTTTGAAAAGCGCATTTGTTGAGGAAAACATTGTAATGATTCTCGTCTCTATAAGAATGCATACAAAGTGTTGGGCTTTTTAAAAATATTTTGAAGTTTTGAAAGTGTTTGGTGTGTTTGAAAGATGTTTGTTTTGAAGATGTTTTTAAAAGTGTGAGTGCGGAAAATGGTTTTAGTTTAATAGCAAGCAACTACGAGCGTCCTACTTACTCAAAAGGTCTATGTTCTTTTCCTCCTCCTTTAGATGTTGTTATCTTACCATTTATTTGATAAGAAGCCCCATCGTTGGATGTGAAGGTGAAATTCTGGCTGCAGATACTCAATGTCACGTTCAATGTTATGACACCGTATCTGACTTACTATATGACAGTAAATACAAAAGCAATAAAGAACACAGTCAATTGTTTACCCAGTTCAGTGTGCAACAACACCTACTCTGGGGGCTACCAAGCCAGGGAGAGAATCCACTATAAGAGATGTTAATTCAGGAATAAACCAACCAGTTTATCTCCTTCACTTAAGACCTACCCAATGCAATTCTAATCTAAGTACAACTTAAACCTGAGTTCCCACTCACTCCCCCTCAATCACAGCAGTGATACATAAACCAATTTTGACTTAAGAATTGATGAATACACTCTTCAAAAACAAACACTTGATTAAGCTTCACAGCTTTTTAATCAAGCAACACAATCACTCGTGCTTCACAGCTTTGAGTGATGTACACAACTAACTTGACTCTGCTTCACAGCTTTAGTCAAGGAACATTCAAACACTCTTGCTTCAAAGCTTTGAGTGCTACACAACCCTTACAAATAGAAACCTATTCCAAGGCACTTATCACAATGATAATTGCTTGGAGTACAATGAAAAAATCTATACAGATTACAAATTGATCTTCTAATCAATCAACAGGGATCCTTGAAAAACAGCAGCTCTGTTGAATATATAGCAGCTGCGACTTCAGTTAGGGTTTCCAAAAACCTAGGGTTAATTCCGTTTGACCTAAAGACCAGGTCACAGGACTTTATTAACCAGGTTAGGGTTGAGCTAGGTTACCCCTCAGAAAACGCAGGATTCTGTTCAGAAAGGACTGAGTTATTTCCTGAAAAAACTCAGACTTATCCAATCCTGCAATCCTGTTAGTTCAGAACAGGATGTCATAACATCTGTTATGACATCTGAGAAAACCTGTCTACTGATTTAGCAAAATGTGATCATTTTGCAAAATGCTCAGATACACACTTATAAACATCAGTATTACAATTACAATATTTTTCTGCAAAGGTACCTAATGAGTTAGTACAAACTGAACTAGAATGTTATGACATCAGTCATGACATTCACACATACACTTGGGATTTACCAAAAATGCAAGCCAATACCTAAACACCTACAAACTCCCCCTTTGGAAGATTTTTAGCTAAAGACCCTAAACAATCAGAGATAGATAGCAGCAGAAATAAGTGACAGCAAAAAATAGAATGTCAAGTACTAATTAAGCAAGTACCAAAATATTCTCCCCCTCTTTAGCCACAAATGGGCCAAAGATACATGTTCAGAAAATTTTACAGTTATCCAAAACAAAATAATATGATCAGCAGCAGACAGCAACCAATTGAATACACTTCAGCACCAACCAGCAACACCACCAAACAGCAATCATCCTTCAAGCACTGTCATCAGATCCAGAGGATTCAGGCTTCCTTCTTTTCTTGTGAGCAATATCAGCATTCTTCTCTTTGTTTGATGTCTCAACATTCTTAGAGACATCTGGATTTGTTTCAGCATTTGGGCTTTCTTGGTTCAGAGGAACAGAAATGCCAGAAACTGAGTGGTTCTCGTTCAGAATTCTTGAAACAATTTTTCCTATTGCTTGATTAACATAGGCTGTCCCTTCCCTATTTGCAATTTCAGGGGGAACTGAAGAGGAAGGATGAGATGGATTACCAGAGGCAGAAGCTTGGGGCTTTCCTGCATGTCTTGTTCTCAACTCTTTGACCTTGGTGGGGTTAGTTCCCACTTTTCTATGAGAAGAGATCTCCAGAACGTCAGAGTCCAGACAAGAAGAGATTGTCCCAGAATCTTGATCAGAGGAAGAGGTTGAGATGGTCGTATTGGATGATGATGGTGTTTGAGACATTTTGTCAGTTTTGAAGGACCAACAGCAAATGAGGAGAAATTTCTGATTGAGAGACTGGGTTTTGATGAGGAGACGAGAGAGGAAGGAAGCAAAGGAGTGTCTATTCAACTTCTTAAAAGAATTGTAGGAAATGAGAAAATACAATTTTAACCCAATCAGAACAGACATAAATCCTTTGATCCTTGTTTTAAGCAACATTAATTGCTACAATTCCTCATGTTGGCAAATACCCAGCTTACCCCTTAAGTTTTCAAATTGATTTGCATCCAGAGCCTTGGTAAAAATGTCAGCCAGCTGTAGCTCAGTGGCAACATGTTCCAATTTGATTGTCTTCTCTTCTACAAGGTCTCTGATAAAGTGATGTCGTATATCAATATGTTTGGTCCTGCTATGCTGAATGGGATTCTTGGATATGTTGATTGTACTCAGATTGTCACAGTACAATGTCATAACATCTTGTGTGACATTATACTCAGTGAGCATCTGTTTCATCCATATCATTTGAGAGCAGCTACTACCAGCTGCAATGTATTCAGCTTCAGCAGTGGAAAGAGACACACAATTCTGTTTCTTGCTGAACCAGGAAACCAGATTACTTCCCAAGAAGAAACATCCTCCAGAGGTGCTTTTTCTATCATCAGCACTACCAGCCCAATCAGCATCACAGTAGCCAGTCAGAGCTGGTTCACAGCCATGAGTATACATCAATCCATAGTTGTAAGTACCACTTACATACTTCAAAATTCTCTTCACTTGATTGATATGAATGACTTTGGGATCAGCTTGGTATCTATCACAAACACCAACTGCAAAGGCAATATCAGGTCTGCTGGCAGTTAAGTACAACAAGCTTCCTATCATGCTTCTGTACAGACTTTGATCCACCTTAACCCCACTTGAATCTTTGGAAAGCTTTAGATGAGTAGGAGCAGGAGTCCTTTTGTGACTTGCATTCTCCATACCAAACTTCTTTACAATATTCTTAGCATACTTGCTTTGAGAGAAGAAGATTGAGTCCTCCATCTGTGAGATTTGTAGTCCAAGAAAATAAGTTAGTTCTCCCATGAGACTCATTTCAAATTCAGCCTGCATCTGGTCAGCAAAGTGTTTAACCATATGTTCTGACATTCCTCCAAACACTATGTCATCAACATATATTTGGGCAACCATCAACTTCCCTCCTTCAGTTTTGACAAAAAGAGTTTTGTCCAAGCCTCCTTTTCTGTAGCCTTTGTCTGAGAGAAACTTTGTTAACCTGTCATACCATGCTCTAGGAGCTTGTTTCAGGCCATATAGAGCTTTTCTCAACTTGTAGACATGATCAGGATGGGTTGGATCCACAAAACCTTTAGGTTGTTCCACATAAGCTTCCTCATTTAAGTACCCATTTAGAAAGGCACTTTTCACATCCATCTGAAATAACTTGAACTTCAGAAGACAAGCAATAGACAACAAGAGTCTGATTGATTCCAATCTGGCTACAGGTGCAAAGGTTTCATCAAAATCAACCCCTTCAACCTGGGTGTATCCTTGAGCAACAAGTCTTGCCTTATTTCTGGTGACAACTCCTTCAGCATCTGACTTGTTCTTGAATATCCATTTTGTCCCAATGATGTTAGTTCCTTCAGGTCTAGGAACCAGTTCCCAAACTTCATGTTGCTTGAATTGGTTCAGTTCATCTTGCATTGCACCAATCCAATATTCATCAGTTAAGGCTTCCTTGACATTTCTTGGTTCCATTTTGGACACAAAACAAGAGTTTGAGATGATTTCTCTAGATCTTGTGATGACTCCACTATTGGGATCTCCTATGATGAGCTCTTTTGGATGATCCTTCTGAATTCTGATGGAAGGAGTCTTGCTAGCTTCCTTTGATTCAGATTCTGTTGTGGTGGAGTTGGGTAGATCATCCTGTTGGGTTGAAGTCTCAAAGAATGTCTCAACAATACAAGGAACATCTATTTCTTCATGATAGTCATCAATTACAACATTTATTGATTCCATCATGGTTTTGGTTCTGGAGTTGAATACTCTATAAGCTCTGTTGTTTGAGGAGTATCCTAGAAATATGCCTTCATCACTTTTGGAGTCCAGTTTTCTTCTTTGTTCACGATCAGACAGGATATAACATTTGCTGCCAAACACATGGAAGTACTTCACAGTTGGTTTTCTTCCTTTCCAGAGTTCATATATGGTGGATGAGGTTCCCTTTCTCAAGGTGACCCTGTTATGAACATAGCAAGCTGTATTCATAGCTTCAGCCCAAAAATACATAGGAAGTCTTTTGGCATGTAACATTGCTCTGGCAGATTCTTGTATGGTCCTGTTTTTTCTTTCCACAACTCCATTTTGCTGAGGTGTTATGGGAGAAGAAAACTCATGACTGATTCCTTCTGAGGCACAGAAGTCATCAAACTTGCTGTTTTCAAATTCCTTGCCATGATCACTTCTGATTCTGACAATACATCCTTCCTTCTCTCTTTGAATTCTCTTGCACAGTTCTCTAAAAACTTCAAATGCATCTGATTTTTCCCTAATGAAATTAATCCAGGTGAATCTGGAAAAATCATCCACAACCACATAGGCATATCTTTTACCACCAAGACTCTCTACTTGCATTGGTCCCATCAGATCCATATGGAGGAGTTCTAGAACCTTAGAGGTGGTCAGATGTCTTGACTTTGGATGTGACATCCTAGTCTGCTTACCAACCTGACATTCACCACAAACTCTTCCTTCATCAATTTGCAGTTTTGGAATCCCTCTGACTGCCTCCAAGGAGATAATCCTCTTCATACCCCTTAGATGAAGATGGCCAAGTTTTTGGTGCCACAGTTTCACCTCTTTTTCTTCTTTTGCAATGGAACACACAGATGAGAAATTAGTGTTCTCAGCCTCCCACAAGTAACAGTTGTCTTTGGATCTGACTCCTTTCATTACTATCTCTTGTTTGTCATTGATTACAAGGCATTCAGATCTTGAGAAATTGACCTTGAATCCTAGATCACACAGTTGACTGATACTAATGAGATTAGCGGTCAGTCCTTTCACCAGCAGTACTTCATTCAGACTTGGAACTCCAGGGCAGTCCAAATCACCAACTCCTTTGATTTCACCTTTAGCCCCATCTCCAAAGGTCACAAAACTGGTGGTGTGAGGCTTAACATTATTGAGGAGGTTCTTGATTCCAGTCATATGTCTGGAACATCCACTGTCAAAGTACCAGTCTTCTTTTGCAGAGACCCTCAGGGAATTGTGAGCTATCAGTGCAGTAGTCTTTTTCTTCCATTGAGGAGCATGTGGTACCTTTTTAGACTTAGGTTTGACACCTGAGTTCTGATTAGGGTATCCGTGTAATCTGAAGCAGAAGGGCTTTATGTGGCCATATCTACCACAATGATGACATTTCCATCTTTGGTACCTTTTTCTCATATGTTTCTGTTCCTGATGTCGAGAGTTGTGTTGAGACATCTGTTTTAACATTTGCTTACCAGAACCAGATTTCGTTGCTTCCATAAATCCTAGACCAGATTTATTTCCCACATTTTGTCCAACCTGTAGGATCTCTTCCAATTTGTCTATTCCATTTGTCAACATCTTGACAGATTTGGTCATTTGACTTAGTTGTGAGTTCAGCAATTGAACTTCTCCTTCTAGCTGACTTATAGTTTCAAGGTTTGCCCTTTTTTCAGCCTCCATCTTTATGATGAGTTTTGATTGTTTCTCATTCTGCACACAGACTTCAGTACTTCTGATACACAATTCCTTGTAAGTATCAGCAAGTTCTTCAAAAGTCACCTCTTCATCACTGATGTCACTTTCAGAGGTACAAACACCAGTCAAAGCAGTAACTCGTTTGGCAGTCTCTTCTTCAGAATTACTTTATGAATCGCAGTCAGACCAAGTAACTGTCATTCCTTTTTGTTTCTTAA
Organism: Vicia faba; assembly: GCA_948472305.1. Taxonomy (NCBI): domain Eukaryota; kingdom Viridiplantae; phylum Streptophyta; class Magnoliopsida; order Fabales; family Fabaceae; genus Vicia; species Vicia faba. Next base: position 1,210,058,144 of record OX451735.1, read on the forward strand.
GAAAGGTAGGACATTCAGCTCGAATATGCCCATATCCTTCACAACCATGGCATTGAATTCCTCTGCCTTGAACTCCCTTCTCTTCTGACCTTGGTCTTCTGCTGGAACTGTCAATGTTAGAGGGAATGTTATGGACATTAGACCTTGACTTTGGGTCTATTCTTTTGATGAGTTTGTTGAACTGTCTTCCAAGCATGGCTACAGCTTCTGAAATGTTTTCTTCAACATCAGTGTTGGACACAAGTGCTATGCTCTTGTTCTTTTTGACACCATTATCAGTGATTCCCATCTCAAAAGTCTGAAGAGACCCAATAAGTTCATCCACTTTCAACTTGCTAATGTCCTGGGCTTCCTCTATGGCAGTTACCTTCATTGCAAATCTTTTAGGTAAGGATCTGAGAATCTTCCTCACCAGTTTTTCTTCTGACATTTTTTCTCCCAGTGCTCCTGAGGTGTTGGCAATCTCCAAGATGTTCATGTGAAACTCATGAATGGTTTCATCTTCCATCATTTTTAGATTCTCAAATTTGGTGGTCAACATCTGAAGCCTTGACATTTTTACTTTGGAAGTTCCCTCATGAGTAGTTTTGAGAGTGTCCCAAACTTCCTTGGCCAGTTCATATTGATGTACTAGTCTGAAAATGTTTCTATCAATTCCATTGAACAAGGCATTTAAAGCTTTTGAATTTCCCAGAGCTAACTCATCTTCTTCTTTAGTCCAATCTTCCTCAGGCTTCAGACTGATTGTCCCATCTATCTCAGTTATGGTGGGATGAATCCATCCTTTGTCAGCAGCTCTCCAAGCTTTTTTGTCCAGAGATTTTAGGAAGGCAATCATACGAGGTTTCCAGTAGTCATAATTAGTTCCATCCAGAATGGGTGGTCTATTTCCAAAAACTCCTTCTTTGTCCATAGTGCCAGAAAGTGATATCCCTAGATCTCACCCAGTAATACAGGCAGGGTGCCTTCTCTGATGCCAATTGAAATTCTGGCTGCAGATACTCAATGTCACGTTCAATGTTATGACACCGTATCTGACTTACTATATGACAGTAAATACAAAATCAATAAAGAACACAGTCAATTGTTTACCCAGTTTAGTGTGCAACAACACCTACTCTGGGGGCTACCAAGCCAGGGAGAGAATCCACTATAAGAGATGTTAATTCAGGAATAAACCAACCAGTTTATCTCCTTCACTTAAGACCTACCCAATGCAATTCTAATCTAAGTACAACTTAAACCTGAGTTCCCACTCACTCCCCCTCAATCACAGCAGTGATACATAAACCAATTTTGACTTAAGAATTGATGAAGACACTCTTCAAAAACAAACACTTGATTAAGCTTCACAGCTTTTTAATCAAGCAACACAATCACTCGTGCTTCACAGCTTTGAGTGATGTACACAACTAACTTGACTCTGCTTCACAGCTTTAGTCAAGGAACATTCAAACACTCTTGCTTCAAAGCTTTGAGTGCTACACAACCCTTACAAATAGAAACCTATTCCAAGGCACTTATCACAATGATAATTGCTTGGAGTACAATGAACAAATCTATACAGATTACAAATTGATCTTCTAATCAATCAACAGGAATCCTTGAAAAACAGCAGCTCTGTTGAATATATAGCAGCTGCGACTTCAGTTAGGGTTTCCAAAAACCTAGGGTTAATTCCGTTTGACCTAAAGACCAGGTCACAGGACTTTATTAACCAGGTTAGGGTTGAGCTAGGTTACCCCTCAGAAAACGCAGGATTCTGTTCAGAAAGGACTGAGTTATTTCCTGAAAAAACTCAGACTTATCCAATCCTGCAATCCTGTTAGTTCAGAACAGGATGTCATAACATCTGTTATGACATTTGAGAAAACCTGTCTACTGATTTAGCAAAATGTGATCATTTTGCAAAATGCTCAGATACACACTTATAAACATCAGTATTACAATTACAATATTTTTCTGCAAAGGTACCTAATGAGTTAGTACAAACTGAACTAGAATGTTATGACATCAGTCATGACATTCACACATACACTCGGGATTTACCAAAAATGCAAGCCAATACCTAAACACCTACAGAAGGGACGAGCGTGGGTCAATTGTATAGTCATAGAAGACAACCTATGAGACGTTTTAGCAATTTTTGTAAGGGACTAGATCATTTACCGAAGGCAACATCGAGGGACATCGAGGGACTACGATCTTTTTATCAAGGGTTTTTGCTAAAATGCACATATTCGAGGGACATGACTATCTTCCGAGGCAACAAGTGATATTACCCTAGAGGTGCATGTGTGTGAATAGTGTATTTGATTACATGCTTGATTTTGTCTTTGATTAAGGTTGTCTAGGATTTGATTTTAGTCTTGCCATGCACACCCTAATTACTAGTATTTATATGAAAGCGGTAAATTGTCGAAAGTAAATTAACTGCACTATTACATCACTTGGGGATGGGGTGTACAAATTTAAAAATGGAGATTTGCAAGAAATTAAATCCTAATTATCTATTACAACTATATTGAATTTGAATAAATGTACAAGAATTAAAATGAAAAGAAAATGAATTTTTGTTTTGATTTTGTTAAGGAAATTTAATTAAGTTAAAGAAAAGAAAATAAATAGGAAAATGTTTTTGGTCTTTTTCAAAATAAAATAAACTAAATAACTTAAACATATTTTTGGTGTTTTTGTGTAGAAAACATTTTTTTTTGTGTTAAAACAGTTTTTGTGTAGAAAATAATTTTTGTGTTTAAAACAGTTTTTTGTGTAGAAAAACAGTTTTATGCTTGGGCCTAGGGCCTATTTGTTAGAAAAAATAACAGAATAGATACAAAAGGTCTTGTTGGGGCTTGAACCCAGGATCTTCTACATGGCAAGACTTTAGCGCACGCTGTTTGTACCACTGGGGTGGTCTGTTTCGTCAGTTGGTTATACAGTTTACACTAAATATAAAATGAACTAAGTTCTGGATGCTTAAACATGACTCCACCTTCTTTCTCCGAGTGCAGGGATACATAACTCTATTGTTAAGCTTCAAAAATCTTCATTTCTCAGCCAATCGAAAGATGTAAAAACCTGCCTAAAACTTGAATAGAAATCTAACTATGCAACTTTCGAAAGCTACAAATCAGAGGTTAGCACAAAATTATTTGGTAGCAAAATCAAGGCCTAATTAGTCAGAGTTGAAATTCTCAACGTATAAGAAGTGATAATCGAAACTAAGAGCATGTTCAAATTCCTCGACATGATTTCTACATATTTTCTTTTCAATATATATATAAATGATGCTTGAATGAAAAGTTCTAAGTTTTGAAAGAAACTTACCTTTTGAAGTGCAATTCGAATCAGCTCTGTAAGACTTCCAGGAATGATTCTATGATGGGTTAAGCCTGCTTCGACCTCCCTAAAGCTATTCCAGTTGATACTTTTCCTTGAAAGTCACTAAATTGAAGGTTGGTCAGGAGTGAATCGAAGGGCTCACTAACTTCCTTGAGTTGGTTTTTTGAGGGCTTTGGGAGTGTTCCAAGGTTTATATATGGAAGCTAGGGGGGTGAATCGAAAGGCTGGCTAATGTATGAAGGGATTTGAGATTTTTTTGAGAGTTTGAGAGTTTTTGAGAGTGTTTGAGAGTTTGAGAGTGTTTGAGAATGTTTGATGATATTTTTCCATACAATAAAAGTCTATTTTTTTTTGCAAAGGGTCTCTCTATTCATAGAGAAAAGGTTTGTAGTAACCAGAACCCTGAAATAACATGTTCTGGTTGAAAACGAAAAAAATCAAGTTTTATGGATTTTCATAGTTCTCAAGTTCAAGTACAATTGGGGGCCTCATGTATGTTAAGGCCATGAGATTGGACTTATGCTTTTGATGTTGCTTGTGTTTAGATAAAATCAGGTTAGGAGCTAAAAAAACTGACTTTATGATTAAAGTAATCTTTATGAAAAAAGGATACGTAGCTTTTTGCCATTTCATCCAAAAAGGGTATAATCCAGTGGATAAAGCTTCGAATTTTTGTGCAATGTATCACAAATTTGTGTAAGCCTCTAATTATGTAAAGATTTGGAAGCAACATAGCCTGAAAATTGAGATTTGGAGGATAAGGCTATGATATTTGATCAATGTTCTTCAACAAAGCTTGCTCGAAGGATTTAGAGTTGGATTCGAAGTATGTTACTTCGAAGGAAACCAATACTCCAATCGAAGCTTTGTGGATTAAACTTGATCGTAGGAGGCCAAATTCCCAATCAAAGCTTATATAAAGATAGCCATTGTCCAAACGAAGCTTGCATGCAGGAGGCCACTGCTTTGTGAATCAAAGAAAGCCTGCAGGAGGCCATTGCCTTCTGAATTGAAGCAAGCCTGCAGGAGGCCATTGCTTTCTGAATCGAAGCAAGCCTGAAGGAGGCCATTGCCTTCGGAATCAAACCAAACCTGCAGGAAGCCATTTCCTTCTGAATCAAAGCAAGCCTGCAAGAGGCCATTGCCTTCTAAATCGAAGCAAGCTTGTAGGAGGCCATTGCCTTCTGAATTGAAGCAAGCCTGCAGGAGGCCATTGCCTTCTGAATCGAAGCATGCCTGCAGGAGGCCACTGCTTTGTGAATCGAAGCATACCTGCAGGAGGCCACTGCCTTCTGAATCGAAGCAAGCCTACAAGAGGCCATTTCCTATTGAATCGAAACAAGTAATGAAGGAAAATGTTGCTTAATAGAAGCTTATGAATCAAGCTTGCTCGAAGGATGTCAAATGCTCAATCGAAGCTTAGAAACCAAAGTTAATTTTCTCTTCTTTGAGTTGATGCTTGAGAGCCAAATATGATCCATGGAAACTACATGTGGCATTAAAAGTCCAATTGTACTTGTGCAAATTCAAACTCTAGTTTTGAGTCATCAGTGTTGAGAAAGTATCTTGAGCTGATCAAACCTTGTGCAGTCTTGACCCAATAGAAATCTTGTGAGAAAATTCTTAAGAAATGACAGGGAAAATATTGGGATACAACAGTTGCCCCTGTTCAATCTTCTTGAACCTGAAGAGTGAGTTTGGTAGATCTGCCTTCCGTAACTTGAAAGCGAAAGATGATTGAACACTAAAGTGCCCAGAAATTTGCACTCGATGATGTGTTGAATTGGGAATGGGCTTATAGATGTCATTTGGAGAGATGATGGAGAGTTGTCAAAGATGGGCTTACAGATGCCATCCATGAGTGATAGAAAAGGTCTTTGATTCGCCTGCCTTTAACTGGAAGAAATAAATCTCACCAGAAGAGGTCTTTGATTCGCCTGTCTTTAACTGGAAGAACTAAATCTAACCAGAAGAGATCTTTGATTCTCCTGTCTTTAACTGGAAGAAATAAATCTAACCAGAAGAGGTCTTTGTTTTCCTGTCTTTAACTGGAAGAACTAAATCTAACCAGAAGAGGTCTTTGATTCGCCTGTCTTTAACTGGAAGAAATAAATCTAACCAGAAGAGGTCTTTGATTTGCCTGTCTTTAATTGGAAGAACTAAATCTAACCAGAAGAGGTCTTTGATTCGCTTGTATTTAACTGGAAGAAATAAATCTAACAGAAGAGGTCTTTGATTCGCCTATTTTTAACTGGAAGAACTAAATCTAACCAGAAGAGGTATTTGATTCTCCTGTCTTTAACTGAAAGAAATAAATCTAACCAGAAGAGGTCTTTGTTCGCCTGTCTTTAACTGGAAGAACTAAATCTAACCAGAAGAGGTCTTTGTTTCGCCTATTTTTAACTAGAAGAACTAAATCTACCCAGACGAGGTCTTTGATTCGCTTGTCTTTAACTGGAAAAAATAAATCTAACCAGAAGAGGTATTTGTTCGCCTGTATTTAACTGGAAGAACTAAATCTAACCAGAAGAGGTCTTTGTTCGCCTGTCTTTAACTAGAAGAACTAAATCTAACCAGAAGAGGTCTTTGATTCGTCTGTCTTTAACTAGAAGAAATAAATCTAACCAGAAGAGGTCTTTGATTCTCCTATTTTTAATTGGAAGAAACAAATCTAACTAGAAGAGTTCTTTGATTATCCGGTCTTTAACTGGAAGAACTAAATCTAACCAGAAGAGGTCTTTGATTCGACTATCTTTAACTAGAAGAAATAAATCTAACCATAAGAGGTCTTTGTTCGCCTGTCTTTAACTGGAAGAACTAAATCTAACCAGAAGAGGTCTTTGATTCGCCTATTTTTAACTGGAAGAAACAAATCTAACCAGAAGAGCTCTTTAATTCGCTTTTTTTAACTGGAAGAAACAAATCTAACCAGAAGAGGTTTTTGTTCGCCTGTATTTAACTGGAAGAACTAAATCTAACCAGAAGAGGTCTTTGATTCACATATCTTTAACGGGAAGAACTAAATATAACCAGAAGAGGTCTTTGTTCGCCTATTTTTAACTGGAAGAAACAAATCTAACCAGAAGAGGTCTTTTTTCGCCTATTTTTAACTAGAAGAAACAAATCTAACTAGAAGAGGTCTTTGTTCGCTTGTCTTTAACTAGAAGAACTAAATCTAACCAGAAGAGGTCTTTGTCCGCCTGTCTTTAACTGGAAGAAGTGAATCCAACCAGAAGAGGACTTTGTTCGCCTGTCTTTAACTGGAAGAAGTGAATCCAACTAGAAGAGGACTTGATTGGTCGCCTATTATTAACTGGAATCCATCTAGAAGAGGACTTGATTGATCACCTATTATTAACTGGAATACATCCAGAAGAGGACTTGATTCATCACCTATTATTAACTGGAATCCATTCAGAAGAAGACTTGATTGACCGCCTATTATTAACTGTAATCTATCCAGAAAAGGACTTGATTGATCTCCTATTATTAACTGGAGTCCATCCAGAAGAGGACTTGATTGATCTGCCATTATTAACTGGAAGAAGTGAGTGTATCTAGAAGAGGACTTGATTGATCGCCTATTATTAACTGGAAGAAGTGAATCCACCCAGAAGAGGACTCGATTGATCGCCTATTATAAACTGGAATCCATCCAGAAGAGGACTTGATTGACTTTTCCTACAAGGAAGAGGGTTAGTTGGATGCAGAAGTATGCATGGCCTGATGATGTTCTCAAAATAAATGAGATTATGTTGTATGTGTATGTTATATAATGTATGAATGTGAAATGTGATTTAAGTGTATCTTTGTCTGGGAAAATAAATTCTTAACAAATGTTGGTGAGCCTTGGGAAATGAAATCCCGGACTGCTGTTGGGGATGAAGAGTATGCTCCTCTCCAGACCTTGTTTTAGGATGTTTTTGTTTGGGATTCCCGTTATGTTGTTTGAGGAGAACTCCACCGGGGAATGTTGACTTATTTGAGAAGACTTTATGGAGAGTGTTGATCTCTGCTTGGGGAAAAGAGTTCAGGAGTTTTAGTTGTCCGTTGCTATACTGGGGAGTTATCTCTTGAAAGTTAGTTATTATCTGGTCGAATTCCAGGCTTCACAACAAATTGCTAGGGATAAAGAAGTTAACTGTTATCTGGTCGGATTCGAAGCTTTGCAGAAACTTGCTGGAACAGTGGAAAACTCTACTAGGGAAGAGGAGTTTTATTTAGTGATTTGTAAAAATCAAACTGTTATCTGGTCAGGTCCAAGTTTCATCAATTTGAAGAAGTTAAACTATTATCTGGTCGGATCCAGGCTTTAGTAACTTAAAACTGAGATTAAATGTTATCCGTTCGGGTTCAGGTTTCAGAAACTTAAACTGTTATATGGTCTGGTCCAGGTTTCAACAATTGAAGAAGTTAAACTATTATCTTGTTGAATCCATGCTTTAGTAACTTAAAGATTGAGTTTAACTGTTATCTGGTCGGGTCCAGGTTTCAGAAACTCAAACTGTTATCTGGTCGGGTCCAGGTTTCAGTAATTGAAGAAGTTAAACTATTATCTGGTCGGGTCCATACTTTAGTAACTTGGAATTGTGGTTTACTGTTATCTGGTCGAATCCAGTCGTCACAGTAAGTTGAGAGTAGGATGAAGTTGAACTAGTATCTGGTCGGGTCCAGGCTTCATAGTAACTTGCTTGAAAGGATGTAGTTGACTGTTATCTGGTTGGGTTCCAGGCTTTACAACAACTTTTGGAGATATAAATGACTCTATTGGCGACTTCACTGGGGATTAGGGGTTGTGATCCCTTTATTTGTAATAGTCGGAGAGGCAAACACCCAAACTGGGGAGCAGTAGTTTGTTGGGGAAATAAACCCTATTGAAGAGAATATTTTGACAAACTGCTGGAGAGGTGTTTTATTTTGGCATAACTCCTCGAGGATTCTTCTTGAGACCAACTCAGCTAGGAAGAGGGTTTTTCAGAGATTGAAACTCTGGCTGGGGATTGCATGAATCCAACTTTGTGGGGGTATCCATGAGTTTGGCCTTGTAGGATTTGTACCCTTTTCCGTGAAGATTATTTTGTGGGTATAATCTTATAGAGGTGGCTCTGGTGACTTCACTGGGGATCACCTTATGAAGGGGACTTTATGGATATTTGTCACTGCCTTTAGTAAGTGTTATAGTACTGCCAGAAAATGTGTGCTTGGCCGCACATGACCCTTTGCTGGAATTCATGGTCGATGCCACAAGTGATTCAGATGCAGATTTAGCCCTGGTTATTCAGCACTTCTTGAGAGATTTCTTGGAATCTGGACTTGACTGCCCCAAATGAGTTTGGAAAATGACATGTCATGCCACCTTAATTATAAGAGATTTGTCATTGAAAGTGTCTTTCCATTTTAAATGATTATGTTTCTTGAGAGATTTTCCGTTTATTGGATGTTCGCCGTGCGAATTTCTCTGTTGTCAAACAAAAAAGCCGTATGCAAACAACGATATTCAAATAATGCAAAGTTAATGTTTGTATTGAAGTTTTGAAAATGCATTTTAGCAAGATAAAATAATTTTGTAAGAATGTGAATTCAACCCAGGATTTACAGCAAAGCCTTACAAGAGTCAGGATACCTTTGGTAACAGTATGCTTTCAACCTAACCCACGCTTCAATTAGGACTTTTGAAGGGTTGTAGCATGGTCTGGCTCATGGTTTAAGAAACAAAGGATAAGGCTCAAAGTTTATTTGTACCCACCCGTTCTTCATGATGTTCTCCAATCCTAAACTCAGTTAATTGTGCGTTTGAATTCCTATTGAATCTGGAATGTTATTTTGGTGATGGTTCGGAAACTTGGAAGTTTATTTGAGAAGGCATTCGTTTCTGCAACATTTTTTCATGTTGTTGAGGATTTGTAGTGACCTCTTTTTTTAATTTATTATTCCTAATTTTTTTCCTGACCATTCTTATTTTTGAGACTACAGTCAGCAGGATGCCCTAGTTTTTCTTAAGTCTCCTTCGTAGGTTTTGACTTAATGGGATTTTCTTTTGAGAGAAAATGAGTGCCTATTTTACGGGGAACTAACACTGTCTTTTGATTCATAAGGACGTTCTTGATGTCATTCATTTTTTATAAAGTGAAAGCTTGCGACTGAACGCGCATTTAAATTAACTAAGAAACTACCCTGCCCCAGGTTTTGATTAAAGGTTTCAATTTGTGTGAAAAATAAAACTCCTACTTCTTTGGCTCAAAGGGGTTGACTAGGGATCATCTTCCTTATAACTCTAGTGTTTAGGAATTGAAGGAACGCGTGTACAAACAAGGTCTGTCCAAAAGCATACTTTATGAGATTATGGTATTGTTTTCGTCATCCTCCCTCTAAAGGCTTACAACTTTTAACGAGAGTTGATTATCACAAAAGGGAGTAAAAACACAGTTTAAATATAGTGAAAACGAATGGATTAATTCAAGACAAACATATGCGATGCATTAATGAAAGTAACCAAAGTCAGACATAAATATAAGTGTTTGAATAAACAAAAGAAATTACAATTGAAAATTCAAAATGAACTGGATGTTCTCAATGATTTGGCATGGGAGTAGTAATCACGTTAGGGGTCTCAGGAGGACCAAATTCAATCTCCTTGGCGTCAATCATGTTTTGAATCTTGTATTTCAGCGTCTAACAATCATTAGTATCTGAAGTAGTGAAAAACACAAGAAGGGGGGGTTGAATTGTAAAACTGAAAATCAATGCAATGAACAAGATATTTTTATCCTGGTTCGTTTGATCTCAAACTACTCCAGTCCACCCGTCAAGGTGATTTCGCCTCTCTCCAACGAGGTCTTAATCCACTATATTCAACTGAATATTACAAACTGCTTTAACAACTGCTAAAGCCTTCTTGATGCAAACCACAACCCGGTTTGTCAAGGAAATACTTTCTTACAAAGAAGATAAATCTAAGTGTGTGAATGTTTTCTACAAAACTGTATCACAACTGTGATGTATACACAACTTTAAGCTTAGAAACTAGATTGCTAAACAATGATTGAGTAAGAAGATATGAGGTGTTTAGCAAACTGAGAGAAGGAAGATTATGATCAGCTTTTAGGCGTGTAAGATGTTGGAGAGCATTAGCCAATTCAATCTTCATAGTCTTGTTTATATAGCACTGAGATTCTTGAACGTTGGAGCAATATTCTTGATTCAATGCTAATAACAAACTTTCCTTATTGAGCAGATCTTGTCTGGAATGAGGCCGTTGGTAATAATACGCTTTCAATGCACAGTGCCGTTGCTTACTTAATGCATGTTCTGGCTTGGCTCATTCTGACTCTGCTTAACTGCTGATGAACTATTGTTTTCTTTATCAGAGTGTTGAGCGCAGTTCTATTCATCAAACTTCAGCATACACGAGAGTTGATCTTCTGATTCTGGTATTCTGATATAGCAACTTCTGATGCTGATGTCAAGAACCAAATTTCTGATGCTGATTAGGTGTGATCTTGCTTATACCTATCAGAGTATCTGCAAATCAGAACGTAATAATTTAGGCAGCAAATAGTTCATACATGAATCATATAAATAATATATCTTTTCACTTTGTTATCATCAAAACTTAAACATAGGGTAGTAGATTCAAACATTGTTCTAACAAGTATCATGCCCAGGACTGCCGGAATGATAGGCACACCTTTCATTGGCGTGGTAACTAGGAGCAAAAGTATTAGGATTCCGAGGAGGATCCTTCAATGTGACCAAATTCAACTTCAACATGTGTTACAAGACTTGCGACATCGGCATGTTGAGTTTGGTATATTGCCTATTGGATGTATCCTTCTTATGTCGATTACCCTGTCATTGTTGGCAAGGTTGTTGTTGGGCTCGTGATGTGGTAGCAATTTGGAAAGGTCTATTCTCCACCAAGCCAACTTCTGGTCTCTTCGGGGGCTGATTAATGACTTAATCCCTAGCCTCGATTGTTTGCTCCATACGGTTGCATTCGTCTTTACGAAGCTTGTTAACAAGAGTTCTAAAATCTTCTTGTCCCCAAGCTAAGTTTTGGATAAGAGCCATTTTACCCAACAGCTGGGTTCTCATCGTTACTATCTCTGCTTGTAATTGTCTTATCTGACCCTCCTTGCCGTCTTCAGGGTTGTCATTGGTCATGCTCTCAATGAAAAGTGTTTTCAACTCTTCTTGCCCCTTGGATAGATTCAGGAACACTTCTTGAAGTTGAGCATTTTTGGTTTGAAGGTCCTTGATAGTTTGTTCTAGAGTCATCTCTACTGAAATAAACAGTAAGCAGATGAGAAACTTGTGTGAGGAAAATCTGTCATGATATGATGCATGATATGTAGATGCAATGTTTTCAAGGATTTAGAAGATTTAAATTTGTTTAGACAAAAGGGAACAAACATTAGTTGTATTAATAAGTTCAAATTAATTACAACCATGCCTCTTGTGCTCACAATGGAGGAAATAAACACAAAATAAAGTCCTAAGACAAAAAGGTCAAACACATCCTTTTTGGTGCAATGTAAGCGTTCAAACTTTGCTCTTCATGAAGCTGTCTCGTAAGCTCCAAAACCTTCTTTTCACTTGTGTAGAACTGGGTTTCGAAGGTGTCTCTCTCTTCCTTTAGATGAATCTAAGCTCTTTGCAAATCTTCAAGAGAAGTAGGCATGTTAGGATGAAGGACGGTATACAGAACATCTCATTCGACAACAGTTTGTACCCACTTGAGATAAGGCTCCAAAGGAATGGAGTTCTTATGCCCCAATGTCTTGCTATCCATCTTGTTTACCATTCTCCAAGCTCGTATGAACCTTTTACGATAGCCTTTGTCGTCGCCCTCGTAATCGAATACCAAACCTTGGATGAGTGCATCATGGGGGCCATCTCTTTGCGCATACCTAAACTGTCATAAAGCCAAACAAGGGTTATAGGTAATACCTCCCCTAATGCCAAGAAGAGGGACATTAGGGAATTCCCCACAACGGTCGATGATAGTAATATCCTCCAAGGATCAAGAACACCAATAATATCAGAATGTATGAGTGAAATCATCCTTTGAGACCATGCCAAGCCTTACTCATTCTTCAACGTTGATTGAGGTAGGTGAGAAATAAACCACCTAGAGAGTAAGGGAATGCAACACAAGAGAGTACCTCTTTTCTTCATGGTGCGAGTATGGAAACAATGTAGAATGTCTCCAAGCAGGGTAGGTACAGGATTACGAGGGAGAAATACCTTGACAGCATTCACATCTACGAGTTAGTCTAGATTGGGAAATAGAACCAAACCATAGATTAGAAGGGCCAAGACATCTTCAAAAGCTTGAAAATCCATATCCTCCCGGATTGAACGAGACTTGTCCAACAATAATTTGGCTAAGAAACCCTTAACTCCACTTCTCGTCTCCCAATTTGTTGTAATGTCAGATCTCTTCAAATGCAAGGCTTCATCAATGACTTCAAGCTTTGGACTCCTCTAAAATGGTGAACGGTATTTGATCAAGCACAAGCACTCCTAACAGTTGAGAGAATTCTTCTAATGTAGGCACCAATTAGTAGTCAGGAAAGGTGAAGCAATGATGCATGGGATCAAAGAATTGGAAGAGCACACACACCATTTCTTCTTGGAAGTTTGAGGTAGCCAAGTTGAGAAGTCGACCATATTTCTTAGTGAAGGGAGAATCTCCAGGAACCCTTGATGCTAATTCTTGAAGTTGAGGACGCGCTTTCATGAAGCTGACTCAAATGGTATTCCTACGAATGGGAATCATGGCCTACAAAACAGAACAAAGATAAATTCCTAAATACTTGAAATGGTTAGTGAGAATTCTTATGATGTTATGATGTTTATGATGTTATGTACAGGTGAACAAAGCAAACAATTCTTTATGTATAAATAATCATATATAAAACAAAGCATACAGTTCCTTAGGTTTAGGCTTGCGTGGAGTTTTATAGGTAAGTACCCTCTTGAAGTTTAGTTGGCTCAACCCGTCTTAGAAAGTAACCGAGTTCTAGGGGATCTCAATATCACCGATCTTTCTTCATTGGGCATTGTCTCAACACAATCAATCTTTTCTTGCGGCCGAGATATCCCAAAAGTCCGGTCTCAATGAGTGTAGCATCGAGTATCAACCAATCTTAAGCTTCACACCAAAGTCGGCTATCTCACTATTTCCTAATGACCAAGTTGTTTAATTAAGGTTCTAAGGTCAGTTAGTGCTTCATGACACTGCTCAGCAGCCCCATATTCTCCTCGATTCAATACAAGGGATAACGGTACCAAAAAATGTGTCACACTAATATAGCCATTGCTTCAACCATATCGGTCTACGCCATACAGTTTCCACAATCTATTACTACTTACCTAAAAAGGTGCCCCAAATCCGGGTGTAGGATCAAAAACCCAAACAAGGACCCATAAATGTAAAGCAAACAAATCAAACAATTAAAGCAAGTAAATATGATTTAGCTCTAAGGTAACCCCACTTTTAAGTTTCTTCCCCAGCAGAGTCTCCAATTTTGTAATACGGTGGTAGAACTGACTTAGTTGTTTTTGCGTTTGATCGCAATTGTTGTGGATAGCAAGAGTCACCACCGACTTTTCTTTTATCCAATAAGGAAAGAGTGAAAAGAACATGAAAGACCTTTGAGATATTTTCTTGAGTTCGGGGGGTAGATTATGAAAAGGGAAGGTGTTAGCACCCTTTTCATCCATAGTTATATATGGGCTCTTAGTTGCTTGCTAGATCACATTGAAAAAAATACTTTGTTTGAAAATGTGCTTTGTGGTGGGTTTTGAAAGTATTTTTGAAAAGCGCATTCGTTGAGGCAAACTTTGTAATGATTCTCGTCTCTATAAGAATGCATGCAAAGTGTTGGACTTTTTTAAAATATTTTCAAGTTTTGAAAGAGTTTGGTGTGTTTGAAAGATGTTTGTTTTGAAGATGTTTTTGAAAGTGTGAGTGTGGAAAATGGTTTTAGTTCAAGAGCAAGCAACTACGAGCATCCTACCTACTCAAACGGTATATGTTCTTTTCTTCCTCCTTTAGATGTTGCTATCTTACCATTGATTTGGTAAGAATCCCCATCGTTAGATGTGAAGGGACAGTCGTGGGTCAATTGTATAGTCATAGAAGGCAACCTATGAGACGTTTTAGCAATTTTCATATGAAACTAGATCGTTTACCGAAGGTAACATTGAGGGACATCGAGGGAGTACGATCATTTTATCGAGTGTCTTTGCTAAAACACCCATATTCGAGGGACATGACTATCTTTCGAGGAAACAAGTGAGATTACCCTAGAGGTGAATGTGTGTGAATAGTGTGTTTGATTGCATGCTTGATTTTGTCGGGATTAAGGTTGTCTAGAATTTGATTTTAGTCTTGCCATGCACACCCTAATTAATAGCATTTATATGAAAGCGGTAAATTGCGGAAAGTAAATTTACTGTGCTATTACATCACTTCGGGATGGGGTGTACAAATTTACAAATGGGGATTTGCAAGAAATTAAATCCTAATTATCTATTACAATCATGTTGAATTTAAATAAATTTGTACAAGAATTAAAATGAAAAGAAAATGAATTTTTGTTTTGATTTTGTTAAGGAAATTTAATTAAGTTAAATAAAAGAAAATAAATAGGAAAATGTTTTTGGTCTTTTTCAAAATAAAATAAACTAAATAACTTAAATATATTTTTGGTGTTTTTGTGTAGAAAACAATTTTTTTTTTGTGTTAAAACAGTTTTTGTGTAGAAAATTATTTTTGTGTTTAAAATAGTTTTTTGTGTAGAAAAACAGTTTTATGCTTGGGCCTAGGGCCTATTTGTTAGAAAAAATAACAGAATAGATACAAAAGGTCTTGTTGGGGCTTGAACCCAGGATCTTCTACATGGCAAGACTTTAGCGCACGCTGTTTGTACCACTGGGGTGGTCTGTTTCTTCAGTTGGTTATACAGTTTACACTAAATATAAAATGAACTAAGTTCTGGATGCTTAAACATGACTCCACCTTCTTTCTCCGAGTGCAGGGATACAAAACTCTATTGTTAAGCTTTGAAAATCTTCATTTCTCAGCCAATCGAAAGATGTAAAAACCTGCCTAAAACTTGAATAGAAATCTAACTATGCAACTTTCGAAAGCTACAAATCAGAGGTTAGCACAAAATTATTTGGTAGCAAAATCAAGGCCTAATTAGTCAGAGTTGAAATTCTCAACATATAAGCAGTGATAATCGAAACTAAGAGCATGTTCAACTTCCTCGACATGATATCTACATTTTTTCTTTTCAATATATATAAATGATGCTTGAATGAAAAGTTATAAGTTTTGAAAGAAACTTACCTCTAGAAGTGAAAGTCGAATCAGCTCTGTAAGACTTCCAGGAATGATTCGATGATGGGTTAAACCTTCTTTGACCTCCCTGAAGCTATTCCAGTTGATACTTTGCCTTAAAAGTCACTGAATTGAAGGTTGGTCAGGAGTGAATCGAAGGGCTCACTAACTTCCTTGAGTGGGTTTTTTGAGGGCTTTGGGAGTGTGCTAAGGTTGGTATATGGAAGCTAGGGGGTGAATCGAAAGGCTGGCTAATGTATGAAGGGATTTAAGATTCTTTTTGAGAGTTTGAGAGTTTGAGAGTGTTTGAGAGTTTGAGAGTGTTTGATGACTTTTCCACACAATAAAAGTCTGTTTTTTTTATTTGCAAAGGGTCTCTCTATTTATAGAGAAAAGGTTTTTATTAACCAAAACCCTGAGATAACATGTTCTGGTTGAAAACGAAAAAAATCAAGTTTTATGGATTTTCATAGTTCCCAAGTTCAAGTACAAGTGAGGGCCTCATGTCTGTTGGGGGCAGGAGATTGGACTTATGTTTTTGATGTTGGTTGTGTTCAGATAAAATCAGGTTGGGAGCTCAAAAAAACTGACTTTGTGATTAAAGTAATCTTTATTAAAAAAGGATACGTAGCTTTTTTCCATTTCATCCAAAAATTGTATAATCCAATGGATAAAGCTTCGAATCTTTATGTAATGTATCACAAATTTATGTAAGCCTCTGATTATGTAAAGATTTGGAAGCAACATAGCCTGACAAGTGAGATTTGGAGGATAAGGCTATGAGATTTGATTAATGTTCTTTGACCAAGCTTGCTCAAAGGGTTCAGAGTTGGATTCGAAGTATGTTGCTTTGAAGGAAACCAATACTCCAATCGAAGCTTTATGGATTAAACTTGCTCGTAGGAGACCAAATGCCCAATTGAAGCTTATATGAAGATAGCCATTGTCCAAATGAAGATTGCATGCAGGAGGCCACTGCTTTGTGAATCAAAGCAAGCCTGCAGGAGGCCATTGCTTTCTGAATTGAAGCAATCCTGCAGAAGGCCATTGCCTTCTAAATCGAAGCAACATACTAGAAGTCTTGAGCTGATCAAACCTTGTGCAGTCTTGACCTAATAGAAATCTTATGAGAAAATTCTTGAAAAATGAGAGGGAAAATTTTGGGATACAACAAAGTCGCTTAGGCAAAAGTTGGGGCATCCCGCTGGACTTCCAAATCGAAATTCAAAAGAATTTGTCCAGGAAAAATCTAGGGAAAGCAAGAAAAAGATTACCAATGAAAATCCCTATCTATAGAACAAAGTCGTGTGATCAGACACCAAAATCAGAAGTTAGTGATTGTTGTGTCCAAGAGGCCTCAGTGGTTCCTCAACAATCACAAACTCTTCTCGAGAGATGAAAGCTTGTGTTGGGTTAACTTAATGTAGGAATGCATAACATCATGGAGAATGGATGGACACCAAATAATTTTGAGCCTTAAATCCTTTTATCCTAAATCGTGAACCAGGCCACGTTACAACCCTTAAAAGTCCTAACTGAAGCATGGGTCAATTCGAAAGCGTGCTACAATGAGATAGCGTTTAACTGACTCTTAAGAGGTATGTTTAAATATCTGTGTTGGCACCGTATGCTTGCAATATCTTTCATAAAAAAGAATTTGCAAATTTGGCTCTCTAGCTAGTGACTCGATCACAATAGAGTTGTGACATTGTTTCGTTCAAAGTTTTTTCAAACTTCAAGACTTACATACGTGTTGTGTTAGAATTATCATTCTCATAATAAACATTCTTCTGCATACAAAACAATCGATCGACATCAAAGAAGTTTAGATAATGAACATTAGTAAAGAGCCCAATCTTGTTAGAGAAGAGAGGCTTAAATACTCTATTGAAGAAAAAGTCAACTGTCACAAGAGAAATGACTTATCCAGGAGCATGTTAACCAGTGATTCTGTTAAGAGAAAGCATCTTGGTGCTTCACAGTCTGACCATCCTTTAGGGATAAAGTTAGCAGATTCTGCCAATCTGGGATAATCAAGTCGAGAGTCGATCTCTCCGAGATCTCTAAGTGTTTGTTGGTAGCAATTTTGGTAAAACAATGACTTGTTAATGTTTTGCTAAATGTCTTAACATATGGAGCAAAACTGTTTTGAATGATGTCAAAGCAGATGTCTTGACATCTGCCTACTGAACTGATCTCAGCCCAAAATCAGTTAAGTCTTTTGTTTCCTGTTTTCATGCATGGCATAATTCAGGATTTGTGATCTACAAGTTGCGAAAAAGATGGAGTAATATTTTTAAAATTGCATAATTTTATCTTGGCCTTTTTTTATGGAAATATTCAAAAGATTTGAATATTTGTTTTTAAGCCCAAGCCCAAAGCTTCGCATATATAAGTACTTGCTTCCTTATTCAAAGACAACCAACTTTTGAAGAAGAATACTTTCTTTCTGATTAGAAGTCTAGGATTTTTATTTATAACACAATCTAAGTATTAATTTAAATACTTGAGTTGTTATTTGGGTTGTTAACTGTGTATCATTCATAAGCTTTTAAGCATTGAATAATTGAAGTGTTTCAAACTTGTTAATTTTGTTAAGTTCTCCACTGTAAGTGATTGAAGGGATTTGAGGATGGCCTCATACCTAGGTGAGTCTTAGGTAGCAGTTTATCTTGGGTAGTGATTAAGTGATTAGATCGTAAACTGGTTATTTATTGAGGGTCTATGAATTGATACTATTTAGTGAACTTGTCCCTGGCTTGGTAGCCCCCAGAGTAGGTGTTGTTGTACACTGAGTTGGGTGAAAAATCTCTTGTGTTTTTACTGCTTTTGATTTTAATGCACCTTACTTGCAAACAGATATTTGTGTCATGACATCTGATTCGATATCACATATTTGATACCAGAATTTCAATTGGTACCAGAGCAGGAATCCTGCTCTTTACCTGAGTGAGTTCCAGGGAAGATACTTTCTGGTACTATGGACAAGGAAGGAGAATTTATGAACAGACCACCCATTCTGGATTGAAGTAATTATGACTACTGGAAACCACGTATGATTTCTATGATACGGTGGGAGAACTGACTTGAGGTTTTGTGTTTGTGTTTGCAAATGTTTCGGTTTAGCAAGAGTCGCCACTGACTTTTTATTTTATCCTAAGGAAAGGTCAAAAACCACAGGAAAGACCTTTGAGATGTTTTCTTGGGTTCGGGGAGTAGATTATGAAAAGGGAAGGTGCAAGCACCCTTTTCATCCATGGTTATCCATGGGCTCTTAGTTACTTGTTTAGATCACTTGCTTTTGCTTTTCAATTGTTTGAAATGGTGCTTTTGTGTGTGGTTTTGAAAGATGTTTTGAAAAGAGGCCATCATTGTGGCAACCTTTGTAATGATTCTTGTTTGAATGTATACAAAGGTGTTTTTGTATTTTGAAAAGATGTTCCAATGTTTGAAAGTTTGAAAGTTTTGTTTTGGGAATTGTGTTGTGGAGTGTGTTTTAAAAGATAACAAGGATGTTTTGCAAGTTTTGATCAAGTAACTAAGAGTTATCTACTCTATTTTACTCAAAGGTATTTCCTATACATTTTTAACCCTTTTGACAATGTTGTTTTACCATTGCATTTGGTAAACAACCTTGTATTAGGATGTTAAACGGGACATGCGCGAGTCATCGTATAGACCATGATAGCAATTGTGTTAAGTATTTTTAGCAATTTTCCGAGGGACTAGATCATTTTGTATAGGCAACCAAGATAGCGTCATCGAGGGACTATGATCCTTTGTTTTGTTTTTGTTTTTCCAAAGTACTTAACATGCATAACATGACCCATTTTTAAGGCAACAAGTGGATGAAACCCTAGGGTGCAAGTGTGCATTGTGTATTGATTTTCATGCATTTTTGTCTTTGCATTAGGTTAAGCTACTTGTTAATTTGAGATTTTTGCATACAAACCCTAATCTCTAATCATGGCATAATTGAAAGCGTAAATGCGTAAAATAAATCTACCACTATTACAACATTTGATTATGGGAAGGGAGATACAATTTTGAATGGGGATATATTTGACAAGAAATTAAAACCCTAGTTTTACTATTACATCCAAATTGAATCAAATGACATAAATAACAAATGAATAATATTTAAATAAACAAATTAAATAAATATATAAAATAATATGAATATGCAAAAAAGGTTTTTTTTTATTTTTATGTATGTAAAAATATTTAATGTAAAAAGAAAGAAATAAATAAAAAGATTATCATCATTTTTATTAAGGGTAAAACCCTAATTTTTAAGAATGTAAATATATCGACTATATTATTTATATACTATAAAATAAAATAGTGTATATACAAAAAATATATATATTTAGAAAAAGTATCTTTTTAAGTATAAATAATAATAAAAATAAAAGTATAGTATAGTATTTTTATGTTTTTATTCTAAAGTATCTATTAAATAAAATAAAAGTATGTATATATATATATATATATATATATATATATATATATATATATATATATATATATATATATATATATATATATATATATATATATATATATATATATATATATATATAAAATATATACAAAAAAAAATATATATTTAGAACAATATTTTTTTGTGTAAAATGAAATAAAGAATAAAAATAAAAGTATAATGTTATTATTTATTATTTTCAAATTTTCAATAAATAAAAGTATATACTAATTAAATTATTTTTTATGTTAGAAAAAATAAAAATAAAATACAAAATAAATCTGAAAATTTATAAAAATATTTTTGAGTATTTTTTATAATTAGAAATAATGAAATAAAATCTGAAATGAAAATAAAAATACAAAAATATAAAATATAAAGAAATTGGGCCAGGGGGGTGCATTCAGCAAAAGGGGGGTGTGAGAAGCAAGGCCAGAACCAAGCCCAGCCCAGTGACTTCATCTTCAACCTCTTGTTCAAACAAAAACCACGTGCCCTGTTCAAAATGCCAGATCCTGCATACGTGCTCTAATGCAAAAACACATAACATCAAAGTTGTAGAACTTTCCAAGACGAATTCAACCATATAAAAAACTTGTCTTAACTCTCAAAGACCAGAGAGAATTTCTCTGGCCCTAAAATCTAACCTAATTTTTTAAGGATGTTCATGGACCAAATTCTCTTAGCATGCTTAATTAAAATGAAAACTGAGCATATGTACAACTTCATGGCTATGAATACTACATTTCTTATTCACAAACCTAAATCTAAATGTTCCTAAATAGAGAGATAGGAAGTTGATAAAAACCTTTTTCATCTGACTTCGAGTATGGCAATGTGGAGCTTTTCAACAAGGCTTGAGATGTCTGGGAGCTTGCTTGAACTTCACTTGACCTTCTCCAATGTCTAGCTTGCCTTGAATGTACTTGAACAAGCCTACAAAACTCAACATGCACAAGCTCAAATCAAAAATGGCAAACCCTATTAATGGAGTTACAGTCAGTGTTTAAGGGTTGGGATAGTTTGGATATGTTGTATGGAAGGTGTTTGAACCAATTTGGGGCAAAACGCACGAGCAAATTGTGTTATGAAAACCAAGCTGCAGATGTTGCCCTGTTTTGCCAATGAGATGTGATTTTGTTCTATGGGAGGTTTGAAGGCTCAAAGGGTCGTGTTTCTGGCTCAAAGGGATGTGAGAAAGATGTTTCAAAAGCTTGCACAAGTAGGTTTTTGCCGAGGTTCAAGTTTTTTTATTTTGGACCAATTTCTTGTTATGAAGCAAAGTATGAGAAGTGATGTGAAGCAGGCCTGTACAGGCTATACATCAGCTTGCACACTTTTCCCTTGGCCCCTCAAGTTTATGGATCTGATTTTCTGCACAAGATCTTGCTCAATGTTCAATGATTGTGGTTTTGACATAAAGCATACTTTTGCAAAAATGGTAATGTACCTTTTACCATTTAGGGATTAATCTTGTATGCAATGCCCTAATGACCAAAACAATGCCTTAGACCAATGGATTTGCATTTAAATATTGAGTGTGGAATGGTTTTGAGGCCTGTAATCTAGTGCAAAGCAAGCTGATTTGAATTGGTAATTTGTATCAACATGAACATGCCATGGATGAAAAGTGAGTTTTTGCCAACTTCAAGCCTTCGATTCTCCCTAACCACAAATGAGTTTGGAGAGTTCTTGGACATTTTGGAAAGCTTGCAACATGCTATACAATACATCTTTGAAATGCAATTTGATATTCCTAGTGGAACTATGTGAAAAATGGCCATGAAGATAGGTCAAAATCCTGCCTAAACTAGGGCAAAATTTCACTAAGTTAAAAGTTTTAGGGACCCTTGTTCCAAAAATAATAACTTGAGATCCAAGATTCTTTTGGGAAAACTTTGTGAATAAAAGTTGTATACTTTGTGGAGGACTACAACTTTCATGTTGGAAGTTTTATTTGAATCCAATAGCATCATGGTGAAAATGTTGGGCAAAGTTAGGAAAAATTAAGAAAATTTCATAACTTAGAAAAATTCTAAGTTATGAAATTTTTCAATCTTAAACCCTAATTTGCAAAAATGGGTTTCCTGATGAAAATTTTTCATGTTGTAACACATCTTGATGAAAAATGACCCTTGGTACTTGATTTTGACCAAAAAGTCAAAGTTTGACTTTTTAGTGTACAATCAAAATTTGATCAGTTGACTGAAAAATTCATTTGTCAATCCAATGCAATTGAGATCTTTTGAACCTTGTGGATAGGTCAAGATTATGCCATTGTGTCCTTGAATCCATGCTTGAACCCAATTTGCCATTGGCTAAGTCAAAAATCAGAAATTGCCCTTGTGCAGTCAAAACCCTAAAAATGACCATTTTGCCCTTTTGGTGATCTGATCAAATTTCTTGAGGAGTTGTGGTCCAAACTTAATCAAATGGTTTATATGATTTTATATTGTTGATGTGGGTCAAAATTTATGAGGTTTGACTGTAAATTGGCCACAATTGACTTTTTCCCCAATACAGCTGATTTCTAGGTCAACTGTCCAATTGACTGGGCAAAAATTTGATTCAAGGCTTGAAACTTGGTAGAGGTAATCTTGAAAATCCAACATGAAGTATGAAAGTCACTTTGAGCATTGAAAGTCCAAAGTTCCTTGTGCAAACTCAAACCCTAATTTAGCTCAACAGTGCAAGGAAATGTCTTGAGCAAAGCAAACCCTAGCTTGATCTTGAGTTCAAAGAGCCTTATGATGAGAAATGCTGATAAAATGAGAGGGAAAATTTTGGGGTACAAAAGTTTCCCCTGTTCAATCTTCTTGAACCTGAAGAGTTAGATTGGCGAGTTTGGCCTTTCGTGACTCAAAGGTAGAATAGGATTGGACATTAGAGTTCCCGTAAATTTGCACTCGTCAAAATATAACTGAGGGAATGGGCTTAAAGATGCCATTTGGAGATGGTATAATCTTGTTGGAGATGGGCTTAAAGATGCCATCCAAGACTTGTTTGTTTAAAACCAGGAGAATGAATGTCAGAATGGTATCCGTGTCTGGAACGTGTCTGAGTTGTATCTAGAGATTGGATCTGTATGAGCAAGGGAATGGCGTCCGTGTCTGGAATGTATCCGAACTACAATGGTATTTGATTCTTGAATGAACATCAGAATGACTACCGTGTCTGGAGTGTATCTGTATTGTATCTGAATTCTGAATGGGCGACAGAAACAACATCCATGTATGGAGCATCTCTGGGTAGGGGAATAGGTTTGAATGAGTGACAGAATGACAACCGTGTCTGGAGCGTATCTGTACTGTATCTGTAGCTGGTATCTGTTATGAGTAGCAGAATAACTTCCGTGTCTGGAGTGTATCCATATTGTAACTGATTGCTGGAGTCTGAATGAGTAGTAGAATGACCGCCGTGTCTGGGGTGTATCCATACCGTATTTTGACTTGAAATTCTGAATGAGTAATAGAATGACCGCCGTGTCTGGGGTGTATCCATACTATATCTGAAATCTTTGAACATTTGTTAAAGATAGCTTTTGATCTTATCCTGAAAAGGGTAAAATGTTAGCTGAAAACACAAAGTTATGTTGCATGAAATGTATGGTGCAATAAATGTGTTTTATCAATGTTTATGATATATGGATGTAATGGATGCACATGTAAGCTGATTAGCTGTCTTGCTGAGGAAAATAAATCCTTGATAGCTGGAGATAATGAAATCTTTAACCGCTGCCGGAAAAAATAAACCTTTGACGACTACTGGGGATTCAAAACCTTTGATAGTTGAGAATGAGAAATCCTGGGACCACTGCTGGGGATTGAAAATCCTTGGTGACTTGTGGGGATTAACAAGAACTTTGACAACTTTTGTGGGGAATTGAGAATCCTTCATGACTTTCCTGGGGAATAAGGGAAACTCTGACGATCTCTACCGGGGAATTAAAACCTGGGAGGCTTCAACTTGTAAAAGTGAGAACAAGAATCTTCGTTCTACTGGGAAATAACTTTGTGGGGAGAATGTTTACCCTGTTGGAGAGTTTTCAAAAGCTTGGGTTGTATGCCAATCTTCTGGAGTTTTAAGAATGAGAATCTTCATTCTGTTAAAGGTATCAGGAGCTTGGGAGTATGCCAATCTTCTGGAGTTTTATCATTGGGTGGGGATAAAACAAAAGTTAACTGTTATCTGGTTGATTTCCAGGTTTTAAGATAACTTGCTGGAGGATCTGGAGAAACCGGATGGTTTCCACTATGGTTTAGAGGTTGAAGTTTTAGACTCCGTTTGGGAAGAAAGTTTCATCTTCACTGGGGATTGGTAGTTCAAAGTCTTCTGGCTCCGCTGGGGATATGTATTTCAAGGTTTTAGCTTTGTTGAGGATCTGAATGACATACTACAGGGGATTTCTTCTGGAATAGCCTAAAGACGTTTTCCTATATTTTCAACCTATCAGTAATTATCCTTTCTCATTTCGTTTTATTTGTAAGCGGTGATTATTTTCAAATGCATATGCTCATTTAATAAATCCTTGGACGTTTTGAAATAAAACACAAGTGTAAAAAGAAAGAAAAGGCAAACAAATTCCTGCACTTTGAAGTATCTTTGTATTAACTTTGTGTAAGTATTTTGTACAAAGGAGACAGACATCCTAGTAAGAGAATGTTGTCATAAAAAATGAGAACAATTTATACAAAGAAAGATGGCTATGTGCTACAATTCCACGGGGTTCCCATTCTGTTATAGCCTTCATAACTCTGAGTATCTTGTCCATTCCTTGCTTCGTTCGTAGATGATTGGATTGATCAGAAGCTTGGAGCTTGTTCGTGAAGAGATTGTCCTTAAAGTTATCCGACGAGACATAGTCATACGCTTTAATTCCCTAACTTTTGCCTGGATTGCCCTCTCAGGTTTTCGATCCACCGGGAAACCCTTTTTTGCCCAAGTCGTCCTTTCGGGTTTTCAACTTGTCGGGTGTACAGATTTTTTAATTATCCCTAATTTTTTCCTGAATCACCCTTTCGGGTTTTCGATTCACCGGGATGCCCATTTTTTCCTAAGTCGCCATTTCGGGTTTTCAACTTGCCGGGTCGTTTATGCGTAGTATCTTTTGACTATGTCTGTGTTCGCAGGGTGCGGCAGGTCATCACCGTCCATGGTGGTCAGAATCATTGCCCCACTAGAAAAGATGTTTTTGATCACAAATGGTCCTTCGTAAGTAGGAGTCCATTTTCCCCTGGGATCACTTTGCGGAAAGATGATCCGCTTGATTACAAGATCTCCGACTTGATACACCTGACGTCTCACTTTCTTGTTGAAAGCCCTGATCATCCGTTTTTGATACGTCTGACCATGGAAAACAACAGTAAGTCGCTTCTTGTCGATCAAGTTAAGTTGATCAAGCCGGGTCTGAATCCAATCGTCTTCACTTAAACCAACATCCTTCATAATCCTTAAAGAAGGAATCTGAACCTCCATAGGTAAAACAGCTTCCATGCCATGTACCAAAGAAAAGGGGGTTGCCCCGGTTGAAGTACGCGCTGTGGTACGATATCCGTGCAGAGCAAACGGTAACATCTCATGCCAGTCCTTGTAGGTGACTGTCATCTTTTGAATGATCTTCTTGATATTTTTATTTGCAGCTTCGACAACACCGTTGATCTTTGACCGATAGGGAGATGAATTGTGATGTTGAATCTTGAACTATTCGCACAGAGCGGTGATCACAGTGTTATTCAGGTTTGTACCATTGTCCGTGATGATCCTGTCGGGGATACCATACTGGCATATGAGGTTCTGCTTAATGAAGCGGGCAACCACATTTTTTGTAACGGAGGCGAAGGAAGCTGCTTCGACCCATTTGGTAAAGTAGTCAATAGCCACCAGGATGAAGCGATGTCCATTGGATTCCGTAGGCTTGATCTCTCTAATCATGTTGATTCCCCACATTGCAAATGGCCAAGGAGCTGTTAGGACATTGAGAGGAACTGGAGGAATATGTACCTTGTCAGCATAGACTTGGCATTTGTGACAAGTACGAGAATATTGATGACAGACAGCTTCCATGGTAGACCAGTAGTAGCCTGCCCTTAGAATCTTATTAGCCATCGTATGTCCGCTCAAATGGGTGCCAAATGTGCCACTATGCAGTTCAGTCATGATCTGCTCAGCTTCAACCTTGTCCACACAACGAAGCAGAACATAATCATGGCTGCGCTTATATAGGATACCATTGCTCAGGAAGAACTTGGCAGCAAATCTCCTTAAGAACTTTTTGTCGTTGACTGAAGCTCCTTCAGGGTATTCTCGAGTCTTGAGATACCTTTTGATTTCATGAAACCAGGGTTGTTCCACTACTTCTTCGGTATTAATCTCATGACAATGCGCAGGTCAGTCCCTTTGCTCAACGGTGATTTGGGGAGCCTCATTATCCCAGTTGAGTTTAAACATGGAAGACATTGTAGCTAGAGCATCCGCTAGCTGATTTTCTTCTCGCGGGAAGTGCTCGAAGGTAATCTGCTCGAAATGAGGTAACAATGTCAGGACATGTTCTTTGTATGGGATAAGATTAGGATGTTTAATGTCCCACTCTCCTTTGATTTGACTGATAACCAAAGCTGAGTCCCTAAATACAACCAAAGATTTGATTCCTAGGTCAATCCCAGCCTCGAGACCAAAGATACAAGCTTCATACTCGGCCATGTTGTTGGTGCGGCTGAAGCAGAGTCTAGCGGTGAAAGGTGTATGGAAACCTTCTGGAGAAATAAGTACCACGCCGATACCGTTGCCAAGTGAATTTGAAGCACCATCAAAGTACAGGGTCCATCGGGATCCTTGTTCAGGTTCGTCATATGGTCTGTTACCTTCAATGTTGTCCAATGTCATAATGTCTTCATCAGGGAAGTCGAACCTCATAGATTGGTAATCTTCGACGGCTTGATGAGCTAGATGGTCAGCTAGTACACTCCCCTTTATAGATTTTTGGGTTGTGTACTGGATATCATACTTCGTGAGGATCATCTGCCATCTAGCAATTCTTCCAGATAAAGCAGGCTTCTCGAAGATGTACTTGATCGGATCCATTTTAGAAATCAGCAAAGTGGTATGTGTCAACATATACGGCCTTAGTCGGCAAGCAGCCCATACCAAAGCGCAACAAGTTTTCTCGAGCAGTGAGTAGCGAGTCTTACAGTCGGTAAAATTTTTGCTAAGGTAATAAATGGCATGCTCTTTTCGACCAGACTCGTCATGTTGGCCCAGTACGCACCCCATTGAATTATCCAAAATAGTCAGATACATGATTAACGGCCTTCCTTCGACGGGTGGCATCAAGATAGGAGGTTCCAACAAATACTCCTTGATTTTATCGAAAGCAACTTGACAGTCATCATTCCATTCAACCACCTGATCTTTCTTTAACATCTTGAAGATTGGTTCACAGGTAGAAGTTAGATGAGAAATGAACCTTGCAATGTAGTTTAGGCGTCCCAAGAAACCTCTGACCTCCTTTTCAGTGCGGGGGGCAGGCATTTCTCGTATAACTTTGACTTTAGCAGGATCAAACTCAATGCCTTTGTTGGTGACGATGAATCCCAAGAGTTTACCAAACTTGACTCCGAAAGTACACTTGTTAGGGTTCAGTCTGAGCTTGTATTCTTTTAATCTGACAAACAGCTTTTGCAGATGGTCGAGGTGTTCTTCTTCTGTCTGTGAACGGGCTATCATGTCGTCTACGTAGACTTCAATCTCATGATGTATCATGTCATGAAACAAAGCTACCATGGCTCGCTGATAGGTTGCCCCGACATTCTTCAGTCCGAATGGCATCACTTTATAGCAGAAGGTACCCTATTGCGTAACAAAAGTAGTCTTCTCCATGTCATTGGGGGCCATTTTGATCTGGTTGTACCCTGAAAATCCGTCCATGAAAGAGAATACCTTGTGTTGAGCTGTGCTGTCAACCAAGATGTCAATGTGTGGTAGTGGGAAATCATCTTTAGGGCTAGCCCTATTTAAGTCTCTGTAGTCCACACACATTCTGACTTTGCCGTCCTTCTTAGGCATGAGCACAATGTTAGCAACCCATTATGGATAGGAAGTAACATCCAGAAAGCCAGCATTGAACTGCTTCATCACCTCAGCTTTGATCTTTTCGGACATGTCAGGCCTCATTCGGAGGACTTTCTGTTTGATTGGTGGACAGTCTTCTCTTGTAGGGAGACAGTGAACCACAATATCTGTATCCAGTCCCGACATGTCTTCATAGGACCAGGCGAAGATCTCAACAAACTCATTCAACAGCTGAACTAAGCGCTCTTTGACACTTAGCTCCAGGTTGGCACCCACTTTAACCTCTTTTCTGTCTTCGGCAGTACCCAAATTGATATTCTCTAACAACTCTTCATGAGGCAGAATAGCCTTTTCTTCTTGTTGCAAAAGTCTAGCCAAATCTCTAGGCACTTCACAGTCTTCATCACCTTCGTACTCAGCATGATTGACCAAATCTTCAGAGTCGCTGATGGCCAAAGCAGAATTGTTACCCATGGAATCCGGAGTGGATGGGTACCTGCATTTTGTGAATGTGGGGTGTGTGTAAGGGATAGCCACCTTTAAACAAAATAAAATGTAAAAGAAAGAAAATGAACACAAAAGTTTATAAATAAAAACGTCCATGATTCATTAAAAATGGCATATGAAAATGAAGAATCAAAACCCTTACAAATGGACCTATATGCCCCGGGTAAGGCATAAGGCAAAAAGAGTGTACGAATTGTTTAATAATTATTACAGACCAAACAGGAAATGTTCAAAAGATAAATTACTGATTGATGAAAGTAATGGGAACAAAGTCTTTCGCCTCCCAGTTGTTCAGTCCCCCTTCAATAGTTGGAAAGATCCAATCTTCAAAGTTTCTTTCTTCATCATCATCTTCTAAAGCATGAACTCCATGATGAGTGATCTTTAAGGGTGGTCCTCCAGCCCGGGAGTGACGCATAACCTTATGACTAGCAGCTGTGAAACCCAATCCGAACTTATCTGTCTTGTAAGGAAAATCTGGCAGCTGACCCCATATTGTGCTTCCTCCTTCCTTGACTACAGCCTCTGCATCTTTAAGGGATGACATCTGGGACACAGGTTTGGTAATGATGGGCACATCAGTCATTGTCTTGGCTACCGCAACTTCAGGAGAAACCTCTTCAAAGTATTGTAAAGGTGTTTATATGAATTCACCATCTAACTCCACGTAGCGGAAAGAGTTAAGGTGGCTTATCATATACTCCTCCTCACCATGAACTGTTATGATCTTACCTTGGACTGGGTATTTGAGAATTTGGTGTAGAGAGGAAGTGACTGCCCCAACATTATGGATCCATGGCCTTCCCAAGAAGCATGAATATGAAGGACGGATGTCCATCACATAAAAAGTAGAGTTGAAAATTTATGTTCCCACCTTAATTGGTATGTCCACTTCTCTGTGAACCATCCGCTTAGAATCTTCGAAGGCTCTAACAATGATATTACTAGGCTTTAAGGTCAAACCTTCACAGTCTAGCCTGTCCAACGCTTTCTTTGGTAGGACATTTAGAGATGATCCAGTATCAACCAGAACATGAGCAAGTGTGCTCCCTCTGCACTCTACCGAAACATGCAGCGTATCATTATGCTTTCTTCCCTTGGACTTTAGATCGACATCAGAAAAGCACAAAACATTGTCGGCTGTAAGGCTGGCTACACACTCTTGAAACTGATCTGCAGAAGTTTCTTGAGGCACGTGCGCCATCTTCAGGAATTTGATCAAGGCTTTGGCATGAGCCTCGGAACAGAGCAATAGAGCTAGCATAGAGATTTTTGAAGGGGTTTGCCCCAGCTGCTCTACGACATCATAGTCGCTCTTCTTAATTATATTTAAAATCTCCTCCATTTCCTTTTGGGTGGTCTTGGGGATAACCAAAGTCTGATCCCTCGTCCTGACGGGCGCTTCTTGGATCCCCTTACCTTTATCAGCAGTAACAGCAGAGGGTATAACTTCGGGAGTAACAATTTCTTCGATCACTGGACTTCGCACAAATATCTTGACAGGCACATGAGCACTTGAGGGTCCGAAGACTGCCCTTGGAGGAGCAATCTTCGGAGAGAAGATTCTTCCGCTACGAGTTATCTTTCTTGTTCCTGCAATATTTCCTATATTAGGAGTTTCTTCATCGGAACTTTCTTCGACTGATTCGATCTGCTTAACACCATGGTAGAAGATCTCTCCTCCATAATTACATGGTATCGTCTTGTTGGACTTATATGGGATAGGCCCCGACATCGTAATCTTCAGCGGTACAAACTTTGGATCAGGTGTAATCTTAACAGGCCTTTTGCAGGTCTTGGAAAGATTGTTGGAAATGGTGATTATAGCAATGTCATTGATTGGAGTAACAGGAGTAACAAGAGTAACATGAGTAATAGTATCAACATGAGTTTTCTGAAAGAGGATCTCTTGAGTATCCATCAGGCGTTGGATGCCTGATTTCAACAGAGGGCAGTCGGATTGAAGGGTTGAACAAAAGTAACAATCTTTTTCATATCCCAGGAAAATCCCAGCTTTCAACAGATTCATCTTGATCATTGGCAATGGGGTCATTAAGTCATCAACAGCAGTAATATGAAGATCTTCTATAATAGCATGGACATTATGACCATGTTTTGGCATATGAGCGGATATCACATTAGGTTTTTCGGGAGCATCAAACTCTACCTCCTTGGCATCTATCAAATATTGGATCTTGTTTTTAAGGGCCCAACAGTTGTTGGTGTCATGCCCCACACTGTCCGAATGATATGCACATTTTGCATTTGAATGATAATAGGGAGAAGAGGTATTTGGGTTTTTTGGCGCTTCTTTCAAGTTGGTAAGGTTTAACTTTAACATATGAGGGAGGACCTGAGCCGGTGTCATATTGATCCGAGTGAATTGCCATTGAGGCCTTTCCACCCTATTTTGGTTAGCTCTAGGTTGACTGCTTCGAGGTTGATCAGCTGAAGAGTTCTGAATCATCACAGCCCCTACCGCTGGTCGGCGCTCCGTTCTTCCTTGATTTCTCTGGGAGTAAACAGCAGAAGCTTCTTTCTTGGCTTGGAAGGTCTTCTTGACAGCAGTGGAAGCAGCTGCATCCTTCTGAATTTTACCATTCTTGATGCCAGCTTCGACCCTTTCACCTGTCAGAATTAATTCGGTGAACACTGCAGATGAGCTCCCGGTTAAATGATTAAAGAATGGACCTGACAGGGTCCCCAAAACCATATCAACCAGCTCTCTATCCGACAATGGTGGATGCACCCTTCCAGCCAAATCACGCCACTTCTGGGCGTACTCCTTAAATCCCTCATTAGAGGCCATACCCATACTCTGTAGTGTAGTACGAGTAGGTGCTAAATCTGCATTATATTGGTATTGTCGATAGAAAGCAGCAGCCAGATCCTCCCAATTATGAACATCAGATCTCTCAAGTTGATAGAACCAGTCCAATTGCATACCCGACAAACTATCTTGAAAAAAGTGGACCCACAGATCCTTATCAGAAGAGTGAGGTTGGATCTTTATGACGTAGGACCACAAATGCATCTTTGGACAGGATAAACCATCCTATTTGTCTAATGTAGGCACTTTGAACTTGGGGGGAATGACGATCCCAGCAACCAACCCTAGTTCTTCAAAATCCAGCACATGAACCCTTTGTACTTCCATGGCTGCCAGCCGCTCTTCCAGATTTTTATACTTATCATCTGCAGGAGGATACTGCTGCTCAGAGTAATCTTCCTCCTCTTCTTCTTCTTCCTCTTCAGCTTCAGACTCGGAGGGCATTGCAACTCCCTTACTTTTACCAACCCCTTCGTCAGACGTCGAGGGGAACTCGAGGACCCTTCTAGCCTGGTTCTCAAATATTCTTCCCATAGTGGCCACACCAGCCCTTTTCTTCTTTTTCTCTTTGTCTTTCTCTTTCTCTAATAGTGCTTTAAGGTCTTCTTGACTCTTTTCCAAGGTCATGAGGAGTTGTTGGAATTGCGAATTCTATGCTTGTAGATCTTTGACCGTCTGCTCTATATCCATCTTGCTGAAATAAACAGCAGAAAGATAAAGAAACCTGGTGTGAAGACCTGTTTATGCATATGATGAATGATATGTATTCATGTAATGCATTCAAGGATTCAGAAATTCAAAGTTGTTTCAAACAAAAACAACACACGTCATATTAATAAGAAGAAATTTGTTAGTACATAAATGCCCCATGGGAAAAATATTACAAAATTCTTAATGTAAAAAGACATTGCGCATCCTCTTTGGTACGATGTAAGTGTTAAGAGTCTCCTCTTCATGAAGTCGGCAGGTAAGTTCCAAAAATTTCTTCTCACTGGCATAAAAGCTGGTTTCAAAATTATTCCGCTCTTTCTTGAGCTATATCCAACTCTTTTGTAATTCTTCCAATGATGTTGGCATGTCTGGATGTAGGAGGGTGTATGGAACCTCTCCTTCCATAACAGGCTCTTTGATCACGGGGAGAATGTGGGGGTAAGGCATCATAATACTCTGGGCGTGGGTTCGTACCCACTTGAGGTAAGGCTCAAGGGGGATGGAATTCTTGTGTCCCAGTGTCTTACTATCCACTTTGTTGGGCATCCTCCAAGCTCGGATAAATCTTTGTCGAAGTCCTTGAGCGTCGTTGTCGAAGTCAAAAACCAAGTTAGGAATCAGCATATCATGAGGACCATCCCTTCGAGCATATCTAAATTGTCTCAAAGCCAAACAGGGGTTGTAGGTAATGCCTCCCCTAATGCCAAGTAATGGGACATTAGGGAATTCCCCACAATGATCAATGATGATGACATTTTCTCTAGACCGAGAACACCAATGTACATCAGAATGTGTAAGAGTCATCAATCGTTGCGACCACCTTAAGCCTTGTTCATTCTTCAAGACTGATTGGGGAAGGTGAGAAATAAACCACCTTGCTAGAAGAGGAGTACAACATATGAGAACACCTCGTTTCCTCATTGTTCGTGTGTAAAATGAGTGTAGGATGTCCCCAAGCAATGTAGGCATAGGATTCCGAGATATGAAAATCTTGACAGCGTTCACATCAATAAGCTGATCAGGGTTTGGGAACAAGACCAACCCATAGACGAGGAGTGCTACAATATCTTCAGAAGCTTGCAGATCTAGAGAATTCCAGCAGTCTTGTGCCTTCTCAAACAGAAACTTTTCCAAGAAACCCTTGACACCACTTCTGGTTTTCCAATGACCTTTGATATCAGATGGTTGCAAGTGTAATGCTTGAGCAACATCTTCAGGCTTTGGTTCTCTTTTCGTACCGTTGTAGGGTAGTTGATGGAGAATAGGAATCCTCAAGAGTTGAGAAAATTCCTCCAAAGTAGGTACTAGCTGGTAATCAGGAAATGTAAAGCAATGGTGTAGGGGGTCAAAGAACTGGAAGAGGACTTTCACCATGTCTTCTTAAATGTTGGAGTTGACCAAGTTGAGAAGTCTACCATGTATGTCACTGAAGGGAGAATTCTCTGGAATCTTGGAAGTAAGCTCCTTGAGTTGAGGAGGGATTCTCACAAGGTTGACTTGAATTGTTTTCCTGCGAAGAGATTCCATGACCTACAAAAAAAGAACAAAGATGAAGATCCAAACCCTTGAAATGGTTAGTGGATGCATATGATGCTTCATGATGTTCATGATGTATGCACAAGTATATGTACAATCAAATCACACAAGATCCTAGTTTCAGGCTTGCATGAGGTTTCATAGGTAAGTACCTTCTTGAAGTTAGTTGGCTTAACCTGTCCTATAAATAGTAATCGGGTTCTAAGGAGATCAATATCACTGGATTATTTTCTGTGTTCATTGTTTTAGTTTAGCCACTTAACTGGCGACCGAAATATTCCAAGAAAACAACCCTCAATAAGTGTAGTATCGAGTATCCATCAACTTCGGACTGCACCAAAGTCGGTCATCTCACTACCCCTAAAAAGGCCAAGATGGTCAAGTAAAGGTTCTAAGAGTTCATTAGTGCTTCATGACATCACTCAGCGGCCACGTATTCTCTTTGATTGACTCAAAGGCTACCGGTACCCACAAATATGTCGCACTAACATAGCTATTGCTTCAACCATGTCGTATACCCCGCACAGTTTCCACAACGTATTGCTATTTACCTATGAATGTTTCCCAAGAATCCGGGTGGAGGATTTCAAACCCAAACAATAGAATCAAAATGTAAAGCAATAAAAGCAAACAAAATAAGCATGTAAAGGTGATCTAAACCCTAAGGTTACTCCACTTTTAAAGACTCTCCCCAGCAGAGTCGCCAGTTCTGTGATATGGTGGGAGAACTGACTTGAGGTTTTGCATTTGTGTTCGCAAATGTTTCGGTTTAGCAAGAGTCGCCACCGACTTTTTATTTTATCCTAAGGAAAAGGTCAAAAAGCACAGGAAAGACCTTTGAGATGTTTTCTTGGGTTCGGGGAGTAGATTATGAAAAGGGAAGGTGCAAGCACCCTTTTCATCCATGGTTATCCATGGGCTCTTAGTTACTTGCTTAGATCACTTGCTTTTGCTTTTCAATTGTTTGAAATGGTGCTTTGTGTGTGTGGTTTTGAAAGATGTTTTGAAAAGAGGCCATCGTTGTGGCAACCTTTGTAATGATTCTTGTTTGAATGTATACAAAGGTGTTTTTGTCTTTTGAAAAGATGTTCCAATGTTTGAAAGTTTTGTTTTGGGAATTGTGTTGTGGAGTGTGTTTTAAAAGATAGCAAGGATGTTTTGCAAGTTTTGATCAAGTAACTAAGAGTTATCTACTCTATTTTACTCAAAGGTATTTCCTATACATTTTTAACCCTTTTGACAATGTTGTTTTACCATTGCATTTGGTAAACAACCTTGTATTAGGAAGTTAAACGGGACAGGCGCGGGTCATCGTATAGACCATGATAGCAATTGTGTTAAGCATTTTTAGCAATTTTCCAAGGGACTAGATCATTTTGTATAGGCAACCAAGATAGCGTCATCGAGGGACTATGATCCTTTGTTTTGTTTTTGTTTTGCCAAAGTACTTAACATGCATAACATGGCCCATTTTTAAGGCAACAAGTGGATGAAACCCTAGGGTGCAAGTGTGCACAGTGTATTGATTTTCATGCATTTTTGTCTTTGCATTAGGTCAAGCTACTTGTTAATTTGGGATTTTTGCATACAAACCCTAATTTCTAATCATGGCATAATTGAAAGCGTAAATGCGTAAAATAAATCTACCACTATTACAACATTTGATTATGGGAAGGGGGATACAATTTTGAATGGGGATATATTTGACAAGAAATTAAAACCCTAGTTTTACTATTACATCCAAATCGAATCAAATGACATAAATAACAAATGAATAATATTTAAATAAACAAATTAAATAAATATATAAAATAATATGAATATGCAAAAAAGGTTTTTGTTTATTTTTATGTATGTAAAAATATTTAATGTAAAAAGAAAGATATAAATAAAAAGATTATCATCATTTTTATTAAGGGTAAAACCCTAATTTTTAAGAATGTAAATATATCGACTATATTATTTATATACTATAAAATAAAATAGTGTATATACAAAAAATATATATATTTAGAAAAAGTATCTTTTTAAGTATAAATAATAATAAAAATAAAAGTATAGTATAGTATTTTTATGTTTTTATTCTAAAGTATCTATTAAATAAAATAAAAGTATATATATATATATATATATATATATATATATATATATATATATATATATATATATATATATATATATATATATATATATATATATATATATATATATATATATATATATATATATATATATATATATATATATATATATATATATATATATATATATATATATATATATATATATATATATATATATATATATCTATATATATATATATATATATATATATATATATATATATATATATATATATATATATATATATATATATATATATATTAATTATATTAAATATGTAATAAAAATAAAATAAAATATATACAAAAATAAAAATATATCTAGAACAATATTTTTTAGTGTAAAACGAAATAAAGAATAAAAATAAAAGTATAATGTTATTATTTATTATTTTCAAATTTTCAATAAATAAAAGTATATACTAATTAAATTATTTTTTATGTTAGAAAAAATAAAAATAAAATACAAAATAAATGTGAAAATTTATAAAAATATTTTTGAGTATTTTTTATATTTGGAAATAATGAAATAAAATCAGAAATGAAAATAAAAATAAAAAAATATAAAATATAAAGAAATTGGGCCAGAGGGGTGCATTCAGCAAAAGGGGGGTGTGAGAAGCAACGCCAAACCAAGCCCAACCCACTGACTTCATCTTCAACCTCTTGTTCAAGCAAAAACCACGCGCCCTGTTCAAAATGTCAGATCCTGCATACGTGCTCTAATGCAAAAACACATAACATCAAAGTTGTAGAGCTTTCCAAGACGAATTCAACCATATAAAAAACTTGTCTTAACTCTCAAAGACCAGAGAGAATTTCTCTGGCCCTAAAATCTAACCTAATTTTTTCAGGATGTTCATGGACCAAATTCTCTTAGCATGCTTAATTAAAATGAAAACTGAGCATATGTACAGCTTCATGGCTATGAATACTACATTTCTTATTCATAAACCTAAATCTAAATGTTCCTAAATAGAGAGATAGAAAGTTGATAAAAACCTATTTCAGCTGACTTCGTGTATGGCAATATGGAGCTTTTCAACAAGGCTTGAGATGTCTGGGAGCTTTCTTGAACTTCACTTGACCTTCTCCAATGTCTAGCTTGCCTTGAATGTACTTGAACAAGCCTACAGAACTCAACCTGCACAAGCTCAAATCAAAAATGGAAAACCATGTTAATGGAGTTACAGTCAGTGTTTAAGGGCTGGGATAGTTTGGATATGTTGTATGGAAGGTGTTTGAACCAATTTGGGGCAAAACGCACGAGCAAATTGTGTTATGGAAACCAAGCTGTAGATGTTTCCCTGTTTTGACAATGAGATGTGATTTTGTGCTATGGGAGGTTTGAAGGCTCAAAGGGTCATGTTTCTGGCTCAAAGGGATGTGAGAAAGATGTTTCAAAAGCTTGCACAAGTTGGTTTTTGCTGAGGTTCAAGTTTTTTTGTTTTGGACCAATTTCTTGGTTATGAAGTAAAGTATGAGAAGTGATGTGAAGCAGGCCTGTATATGCTATACATCAGCTTGCACACTTTGCCCTTGGCCCCTCAAGTTTGTGGATCTGATTTGCTGCACAAAATCTTGCTCAATGTTCAAGGATTGTGGTTTTGACATAAAGCATACTTTTGCAAAAATGGTAATGTACCTTTTACCATTTAGGGATTAATCTTGTATGCAATGCCCTAATGACCAAAACAATGCCTTAGACCAATGGATTTGCATTTAATTATTGAGTGTGGAATGGTTTTGAGGCCTGTAATCTAGTGCAAAGCAAGCTGATTTGAATTGGTAATTTGTATCAACATGAACATGCCATGGATGAAAAATGAGTTTTTGCCAACTTCAAGCCTTCAATTCTCCCTAACCACAAATGAGTTTGGAGAGTTCTTGGACATTTTGGAAAGCTTGCAACATGCTATACAATCCATCTTTGAAATGCAATTTGAGATTCCAAGTGGAACTATGTGAAAAATGGCCATGAAGATAGGTCAAAATCCTGCCTAAACTAGGGCAAAATTTCACTAAGTTAAAAGTTTTAGGGACCCTTGTTCCAAATATCATAACTTGAGATCCAAGCTTCTTTTGGGAAAACTTTGTGAATCAAAGTTGTAGAATTTGTGGAGGAATACAACTTTCATGTTGGAAGTTTTGTTTGAATCCAATTGCATCATGGTGAAAATGTTGGGCAAAGTTAGGAAAAATTAAGAAAATTTCATAACTTAGAAAAATTCTAAGTTATGAAATTTTTCAATCTTAAACCCTAATTTGCAAAAATGGGTTTCTTGATGAACAAGTTTCATGTTTTAACACATCTTGATGAAAAATGACCCTTGGCACTTGATTTTGACAAAAAAGTTAAAGTTTGACTTTTCAGTGTACAATCAAAATTTGATCAATTGACTGAAAAATTCATCTGTCAATCCAATGCAATTGAGATCTTTTGAACCTTGTGGATAGGTCAAGATGATGCCATTGAGTCCTTGAATCCATGCTTGAACCCAATTTTCCATTGGCTAGGTCAAAAATCAGAAATTGCCCTTGTGTAGTCAAAACCCTAAAAATGACCATTTTGCCCTTTTGGTGATCTGATCAAGTTTCTTGAGGAGTTGTGGTCCAAACTTAATCAAATGGTTTATATGATTTTATAATGTTGATGTGGGTCAAAATTTATGAGGTTTGACTGTAAATTGTCCACAATTGACTTTTCCCTTAATACAGCTGATTTCTAGGTCAACTGTCCAATTGACTGGGCAAAAAATTGATTCAAGGCTTGAAACTTGGTAGAGGTTATCTTGTAAATCCAACATGAAGTATGAAAGTCACTTTGAGCATTGAAAGTCCAAAATTCCTTGTGCAAACTCAAACCCTAATTTAGGTCAACAATGCAAGGAGATGTCTTGAGCAGAGTAAACCCTAGCTTGATCTTGAGTTCAAAGAGCCTTATGATGAGAAATGCTGATAAAATGATAGGGCAAATTTTGGGGTACAACAGTTTCCTTTCTAAAGTCCTTAGACAACAGGACTTGGAAAGCTGTTTTAAGAGGATGGAAACACCTTGTCAAATTGGGAGAAAATGGAGAACCTACTTCTGAATTAAAACCTAGAGAAGATGAAATTTCTCTTGGAAATTCTAAACCCTTGAATGTTATATTTAATGGAATTGACAAGAACATTTTTAGGTTAGTGAATACATGTGAAGTTGCTTAGGATGCATGGGGGATTCTTCAATATACTCATGAAGGCACATCCAAAGATAAGATGTCAAGACTTCAGTTACTCACCACAAAATTTGAGAATTTGAGGATGAAATATCATGAAAGTATAAATGACTTCCATATGAACATCCTTGAAATTGCTAATGCATCCAGTGCTTTAGGAGAGAAAATACATGAAGACAAATTAGTGAGAAAGATGCTCAGGTCTCTTCCCAAGAGATTTGATATGAAAGTAACTGCTATAGAAGAAGCCTAAGAGATTAACAAAATGAAAGTGGATGAACTTGTTGGATTCCTTATAGCATTTGAATTAAGCATAAATGAAAGATCTGAGAAGAAAAACAAAAGCATAGCCTTTGTATCTAATACTGAAGATGAAGATGAGGATTGTGATCTGGATACAGATGGAGGAATATCAAATGCTTTAGCTATGCTTGGAAGAAAATTTAATAAAGTGATAAAAAAGGAGTCAAAGATCAAATTTCAAGAACATCCCATCTGACATCTATAAGGTGGGAAGAAAAAGGGCTGAAGAAAAATATTCTCAAGGGAAGGGAATATAATGTCATGAATGTGAATGCTTTGGTCACATTAGAGCTAAATGTCCTACATATCTAAAGAAACAGAAGAAGAATTTATCTATTACTTGGTCTGATGAGGACTCAGAGAGTGGTCTTCAAGAATCTGCCAAATATGTTAAAGAATTGACAGGAAAATATGTATCTGATGAAGAGTCTAGTGATGGGGAACTAACTTTTGATGAGTTAGCTGCTTCATACAAAGAATTATGTCTCGAAAGTGCAGAAGTGTGTCTTGAAGGGGAGAAACAGAAAGCCGTCATAACTCAACTAAAGGAGGAAAGGGGAGAGCATCTTAAAACTATTTCTGATCTGGAAAGTGAAGTGTCCTCTCTAAATTCAAATCTTGATAGAATGGTCAAATCTCTCAAGATGCTGAATAATGGGTCTAACTCATTAGATGAAATTCTCCAAGAAGGAAGAGTGACAGGAGATAAGAGTGGTTTAGGTTTCAATGAGAAAAAGGAACCTAACTCAGAAGAGGCTTCATCTGTTTCCACTCATACCAATCCTAAACCAAATATGTTAAATCAAATGTCTCAACATGTGGGAAAACATCATGGTAAGAAAGGACATCTTGGAAAATATCATGTGAAGAAAGAACATCATGGCAAATGGACTTCATCTGTTTCCACACATGCCAAGCCTAAACCAAAGATGTCAAATCAAATATCTCAACATCATGATAAGAAAGGACATCTTGGGAAACCTCATGTGAAGAAAGGACATCATGGAAAACATCATGAGACGAAAAAGCTTAATCACACCAGAGAGAATCCCCAGCCTTGGAGATGTCATCACTGTGGAAGGCTTGTACATATAAGGCCCTTTTGTTTCAAGTTGTATGGATACCCTAAAAATTCTCCTCTTCCCAAAACTGATAAGATTCCCCAAAATAGTAAAAAGGAGAAACAATGGGTTCCCAATTCCAAGGTTGGTAGTTTCATTGCTCACACCTCTCTCAGAGTGTCAACCAAAGATGAATGGTACTTTGACAGTGGATGTTCTAGACACATGACATGTGTCAAGAATCTGTTGGTGGATGTCAAATCTCATTCCACCAGTTATGTGACTTTTGGTGATGGAGCAAAAGGAGAAATCAAAGGTGTTGCCAAGCTTAACTATTCAGGAGTTCTTAAGCTTGATAATGTGTTACTTGTAAAAGGGTTAATAGCTAACCTGATAAGCATAAGCCAACTATGTGATCAGGGATTCAAAGTTAACTTCTCCAAGGAAGAATGTATTATGTGCAATGAAAAAATGAAGTTATCATGAAAGGAATCAGATCTAAAGACAACTGTTATCTATGGGCTCCTCAAGAGTTAAACATCTCCTCAACATGTGTTTTAGCCAAAGAGAATGAAGTTAAACTATGGCACCAAAAATTGGGGAACTTTCATCTGAAAGGTATGAAGAGAATTATATCTGAAGAAGCAGTGACAGGGATTCCTAAGCTCAAGATAGAAAAAGGAAGGGTATATGGTGATTGTAAAATGGGAAAGCAAACTAAGATGTCACATCATAAGATTCAACATCTTACTACATCAAAAGTTTTGGAACTTCTCTACATGGACTTGATGGGACCTATGCGGGTTGAAAGTCTTGGTGGTAAGAAGTATGCCTATGTTGTTGTAGATGACTTTTCTAAATACACGTGGATAAACTTTATTAGATAAAAATTAGAAACTTTTGAAGTGTTCAAAGATCTTTGTCAAAAACTTCAAAGGGAAAAGGAAAGCCATGTCATAAGAATAAGAAGTGATCATGGAAAGGAATTTGAGAACAACAAATTTGCTAAGTTTTGCTCCTCTGAAGGAATCAGTCATGAATTCTCTTCTCCCATTACTCCTCAACAAAATGGGATTGTAGAAAGCAAGAATAAAACTCTCTAAGAATATGCCAGAGCCATGATTCATGCTAAGAAGCTACCCTACCATTTTTGGGCTAAAGATATGAATACTGCATGCTATATTCATAACAGAGTCACTCTAAGGAAAGGCACTTCAACTACTTTATATGAAATATGGAGGGGAATAAAACCAACTGTTAAATAACTTCATGTCTTTGGAAGTAAATGTTACATCTTAGCTTATCATGAAGAAATAAGGAAGATGGACCCCAAGAGTGATGAAGGAATATTCCTGGGTTACTCTACAAACAGCAGAGCATACAAAGTTTTTAACTCCAGAACCAAAGTTATGATGGAGTCAATAAATGTTACTATTGATGATAGAGGATGGAATGTTGAAGAAGATGTCTCAGAAGATGTTGGAACATCTTTGCCTGATAGTCTAACTGAATCAAATGACACAAGTATTGATTGTAATCCTACTCAAGAAGATCTCCAACATAGTAACCTCAATAAAGGACCTTCAATTAGAACTCAGAAAGATCATCCTAAAGAGCTTATCATAGGAGATCCAAACAAGGGAGTTACTACCAGATAAAGAGAAGGGATTTCAAACTCTTGCTTTGTATCAAAAATTGAGCCTAAGAATGTCAAAGAGGCCCTAACTGATGAGTTCTGGATTAATCTTATGCAAGAGGAGCTGGAGCAATTCAGTAGGAATGAAGTTTGGGATCTGGTTCCAAGACCTGAAGGGACAAATGTGATTGGCACTAAATGGGTATACAAGAATAAATTTGATGAAAAAGGGGTGGTTACTAGAAATAAGGCAAAGTTAGTTGCACAAGGATACACTCAAATTGAAGGAGTGGACTTTGATGAAACCTTTGTCTTGTGGATAGACTTGAATCAATCAGACTACTGTTGGGAGTTGCATGTATTTTGAAATTTAAATTGTTTCAAATGGATGTAAAGAGTGCCTTCTTGAATGGGTGCCTAAATGAAGAAGTGTTTGTTGAACAACCAAAAGGATTTGTTGATCCAAGTTTTCCTAAACATGTTTATAAAATGAAGAAAGCTCTGTATGGGTT
Organism: Vicia faba; assembly: GCA_948472305.1. Lineage (NCBI taxonomy): Eukaryota > Viridiplantae > Streptophyta > Magnoliopsida > Fabales > Fabaceae > Vicia > Vicia faba. Next base: position 1,210,100,828 of record OX451735.1, read on the forward strand.
GAAGCAAGCTCCAAGAACTTGGTATGAGAGACTGACAGAATTCCTCGGGGAGAATGGATATAAGAAAGGTGGCATAGACAAAACCCTCCTTGTCAAAGAAGAAGAAGGGAAGATTATGATTGCTCAAATCTATATTGATGATATTGTATTTGGTGGGATGTCAAACGAGATGGTGGAACATTTTGTCAAGCAAATGCAGTCTGAATTTGAAATGAGTCTTGTTGGTGAATTAACCTATTTTCTTGGTTAGTAAGTTAAACAAATGGAAGACTCCATATTTTTATCTCCGAGAAAGTATGCCAAGAATATAGTGAAGATGTTTGGGATGGAGAATGCCAGTCACAAAAGAACCCCTGCTCCCATGCATCTGAAGCTGACTAAAGATGAAAAAGGAGTAAGTGTAGATCAAAGTCTCTACAGAAGCATGATAGACAGTCTTCTATATCTCACAGCTAGCAGACCAGACATTGCCTTTGCTGTAGGGGTGTGTGTAAGATATCAATTTGATCCTAAAATTAGCCATGCCAACCATGTGAAGAGGATTCTTAAATATGTGAATGGGACAAGTGACTATGGTATGTTGTACTCTCATGGATCAAATTCTTCCTTAACTGGTTTTTGTGATGCTAATTGGGCAGGAAGTGCTGATGATAGAAAGAGTACATTAGGAGGATGCTTCTTTCTGGGAAATAATCTCATATCTTGGTTCAACAAGAAGCAAAATTGTGTGTCTCTGTCCACTACTGAGGCTGAGTACATTGCTGCAGGAAGCAGTTGTTCTCAATTGGTTTGGATGAAACAAATGTTATCAGAATACAATGTCAAACAAGATGTCATGACGTTATTCTGTGACAATTTAAGAGCCATAAACATTTCAAAGAATCCCATTCAACACAGCAGGACCAAGCATATTGAGATTCGTCATCACTTCATAAGAGAGCTTGTTGAAGAAAAGATTGTTGCTTTAGAACATGTAGCCACTGAGTTGCAACTGGCTGACATCTTCACAAAAGCTTTGGATGCTAATCAATTTGAGAATTTAAGAGGAAAATTAGGGATCTGTTTATATGAAGGTTTGTAGAAATTAAAAGTGTGTGGGAATATCATTAAAGTGATATTGTATTATTTGTGTTTCCAACAAATAAAAGTTAGAATTCAATCATTACAAGACTGCCTCAATTTTTTCCCCACACGCTACAAAATTTCTTCTCTCTACTTTCACAAACTCTTTATTCTCTTCCACAGAAAAAGGACCCTTTCCATTCTTCATCACCTTGCTCAAAAATTCTCAAATATGTCTCAACATCACACATCATCTTCCTCAAAATCTGCAAATGAAAATATTTCTCTTGACAGAGTACTAGATGTTACTCCTCTATCAACGATCCCCCCGCTTGATAAAAAGGTCAAGAAACCTAGATCATCACCAGCTAAGAAATCTAAAGATGACAAAGGTAACTCTTCTACTGCTACTGAGAATAGAACTTAAGAAGTAATTATTAATGTTAATAGAAGCATCAGAAGGCTTGTGGACAGAGTATTAAATGAAGGTTTTGTTGTGCCTGGGATTTCTACTCCCCTTGCTCGCATGCCTCCTCCTGCCGACAAAGGATGTAATCCTAAAAAATGATGTTGTTGAATCATCCAAGAAAGATGTTGTTGATAGAAAACTTGAAAAGCTTTCTACCTCTACCCTAAAAGAAGTGGAAGAAGAAAATGTTGAACAAAATGTTGAAGAAAAATCTCCTTCTAAAGAAGATGTTGCTGCCTCCAAGGATGGAGAAGGTTAAAATTCTGACAATATAGTCAATGTAGAAGAGTTGTCCGACAATGAGCTCATCACTAATGTTGTACCTGGTATTGCTAGAAGGCTAAAGTCCAGGAAAGTGAAAGATGCAAGTATCACACCCCCTCCCAAGATAATTAAGAAGAAAACCATGTATGGAGCCCCAAAAGAAGGAAGTAAAGTGGTCCCTCCTTCTAGCAAGAGAAAAGCTAGACCTGTTACCTCTACTGATGATGATGAGGATGTTGTAAAAAGGTACAAGAGTAAGAAGAAATATGTTCTAGTTGAAGAGACGAACTCTGAGTATGATGTCGAGCAAGATGTCCAGGACATCTCTCCTATCAAAAAATCTGCAAGTAAGAAACTGTTTATTAGGGTTCCAGATGCCCCGCTTGACAACATCTCCTTTCACTCTGTTGGGAATGCTGAAAAGTGGAAGTATGTGTATCAAAGAAGGATTTCTTTGGAGAGAGAACTAGGAGCTGGTGCTTTGGAATGTAAGGAAATCATGAAGCTGATCTCCTACGTTGGACTGATGTAAATAGTTACCAGGTTTGCCAATTGCTATGAAACTCTTGTTAAGGAGTTTATTGTTAATATTCCTATTGATTATGCTGACCATAAGAGTAAGGAGTATACAAAGGTTTTTGATTGAGGAAAGTGTGCAGAATTTTCTCCTGCCATTATAAACAAAATTCTAGATAGGTCTGAAGATGTATGTTGTGAGCTGGAAGTAACAAATAATCAAGTGTGTAGAGCCATTACTGCTAACCAAGTAAGTGAATGGCCAATGAAAAACAAACTTCCTGTCAGCAAACTGAGTGTGAAATATGAAAATTTACATAAGATTGGAGCTACAAATTAGGTTCCCACTAATCACACTTCAACCATCTCCATTGGATTAGGAAAGTTAATTTATGCTATTGGAAACCAGAAGATTTTTGATTATAGGACCTATATCTTTGATCAGACCATTAAACATGCAAGAACTTGTGCCATTAAGATGCCAATTTATTTTCCTTCCCTCCTCTGTGGAATTATCCTAAATCAGCATCTTGGAATCCTAAGTGGAAATGATGTAATGTGCAAGAGGGAGTCTGCATTGACCCTCCATTTTAAGTTCTTTTCTGGAAAACATGTCCCAGACATTGTTTTAACATCTGCACCTGCTGAAAAGACCTCCACCAAGGATGAAAGGATCTATGAATTAAGGGAAGCCTGCAAGGAATTAGATGATGTGATTAGAGTAAGCTCAACTAGGAAGCTAATTTTTGAAAAAATGATCAAGGACCTACAAAAGGACAGCAACCTTGATGATACAGTGAGCTCTCCAGTGTGGAAAGAAGTTCTGGTTTAACCAAGTCAACTGGTCCTGATGACAGTTAGACTACTTGATGTCTCTCTGAACTCTTTGTTTCTTTTTTGGAATTTGCATGTGCTTGAGATTCGAATTATATGGTTTGTACCCTAATACTGATATTATCTTAAATGCATCCTTTATTTGGTATATTTTGACTATAAAGGGGGAGAGAAAGTGAGTGACTGACTGACTAAGCACTGACCACTAACTGACCACTGACCATTGATTGAAGGGGAGCCTCATGTCTCAGAAGATGTTTTGACATCTTCCTTTGCTAACAGCTAACTGCTAACTGAATATATGTTTTGATTGCCTTGCTTATGTTGGTTCCCTGATAATGCTCTGATAATTGTGCTATTGCTATGATAATATTCTCTAATAATGTTTTAGCCAAAATTTGCCAAAGGGGGAGTGTGTAAGTGTTTGTTGGCAGCAATTTTGGTAAAATAATGACTTGTTAATGTTTTGCTAAATGTCTTAACATTTGGAGCAAAACTATTTTGAATGATGTCAAAGCAGATGTCTTGACATCTTCCTACTGAACTGATCTCAGCCCAAAATCAGTTAAGTCTTTTGTTTCCTGTTTTTATGCGTGGCATAATTCAGGATTTGTGATCTACAGGCTGCGAAAAATATGGAGGAATATTTTTCAAATTGCATAATTTTATCTTGGCCTGTTTTTATGGAAATATTCAAAAGATTTGAATATTTGTTTTTAAGCCCAAGCCCAAAGCTTCGCATATATAAGGACTTTCTTCCTTATTTAAAGACAAGCAACTTTTGAAGAAGAATACTTTATTTCTGATAGAAGTCTAGGCTTTTTATTTGTAATACACTCTAAGTATTAGTTTAAATACTTGAGCTGTTATTTGGATTGTTAATTATGTATCATTCATAAGCTTTTAAGAATTGAATGATTGAAGTGTTTCAAACTTATTAATTTTGTTAAGTTCTTCATTTTAAGTGATTGAAGGGATTTGAGGATGGTCTCATACCTAGATGAGTGTTAGGTAGAACTTTAGCCTGGGTAGTGATTAAGTGATTAGATTGTAAACTGGTTGTTTACTGAGGGTCTATGAATTGATACTATTTAGTGAACTTGTCCATGGATTGGTAGCCCCCAGAGTAGGTGTTGTTGTATACTGAACTGGGTGAACAATCTCTTGTGTTTTTACTGCTTTTGATTTTACCGCACCTTACTTGCAAACAGATATTTGTGTCGTGACATCTCATTCGCCATCACATATCTGATACCAGAATTTCAAGGTCAGCCAAATCTGGGGCATTCCCTCAAAGATATCAATCAGAGGCTATCACGTCGATAAATATCTTCAAGCTAATATCAATCAGAGGCTATCACGTCGATAAATCTCTTCAAGTTGCCGTCGATCAGGGGTTGTCACATCAACAAATCTATTCAGAATTCGTTCAACCTGGGACAGTTACATTGAGATTCGAAAAATCTCTCCAAGAAATTTGTAATCAGAGACAATTTATTTCGTGACTCAAGAGATTGGGATAGGCCACCTCATATCATATTGTGGCACAAATATTCTAGTTTTCTATTCGGCACAGATTCTTTCAGAAATCCTCCAAACAAGGGCATTCTTCATCCGTACTCGCAAAGCTGCTCAAGACAATTATGTTGTACGAGACAAATCAAGCTAAAAGGGTCATAACGGTCACCCTGACCTAGCCAATGCATGAAATCTCCTTCATTTTCTGCAGACAACTTCAAACAGGATTCCGCAAGTGAATTTAGAAAGTCCAGAGTCATCATTTGACTGGAACACGCAGGTGCACATCCACCCAAGAGCTTAATAGAGGAATCCACATAGCTAAACCAAGGCATCCCCAGTGGAATAGACAGAGGAATTTGCAGACGTCCATGCCTATATTTTATCCCCAAGTGGTTCATGAGGTAATTCCTCAGTGTGGCGTAAATGTGAGGCATGTATTGAAATTCTGGTATATGCCAGTCTTCAGATGTTATACTCAATGTCTAAGCATCTGATATGACATAATAAATACACTGCAAGGTAGATACCCAATTTCAATGATTCAATGCTGAAGAGTAACATAGGCTCAGTTTAACCAAGCTGTGCCAGATCTATTTTTGAAAGTGCAGAGGATAGAACATCGATGTGTCTAGTTCTATTCGTCTGTGGCACACGATCTGCAGAGAGCAAACAGTATTTGCTGTTCTGTTTCTTCTGCACAGATATCAGCATGATGTCTTAACATGTTATGAGACATCATCTGTTACAACATTACAGTTTTACCTTGTTGTATAACAGACAGAATTATAAAGTATTGAAGGTAAAAACACAAATCAGTTGTTGACCCAGTTCGGTGGAATACACCTACTCTGGGGGCATACCAAGCCAGGAAGAAGATCCACTATTAGCAATATTAATTCAGGACTAAACTTCACAAGTTCCCATCCTTCACTTAATCATCTACCTAGTGCAACCTATACCTAGGAACTCCTAGATAGAAACCTACCAGTTTCCATTCCTATTGTCGCAACAACAGAAGTCTTACTCCTACTCAAGAAGCAGTGCCCTCCCACTTGGTTTCCTACATTACAATGAATATGAAGTAATGCAGAAGTACTCAGACTTGCTTCACAGCTTCATCCAAGAACACTCAAACTCTTACCTACAGGTTTCGAGTTAAATACATGGTAACCTTGCCACAGACCGACAGGTTTACCTCACAAAAAAACCTCTAATGTTACATTATATGTGTCATCTAAACCCTAGGTTACAATCTGCTATTTATAACCTATTACCTAACTCAGCAAGTTTTTCTCCTTGCTGTTACAACTCAGCAGCAAACTTCTCCTATAATCAAGGTCTTCAATCTTCTAGTTCCTAAAATATCTCCATATTTAGAAACAGTATTTTCTTCAAATATTCTGATTGATTCTTGATTGATTTTCAGATTCTCCACAAGAAACGCCACATATATTCTCAGAGTATTTAAGTACCAGAACTGTAACTGAATTATCAATTCTGTTGTTGTGATGTCAAGTCAGATGTCATGACATTACATCTAACATGTTTTCCTAGATGTTGAACTTTTTCAACACAACAAATAACCTAGATCACTTAGAATAGTTAGGTTATAAGTCACAGCTGTTACAAACATTCAACATATAGCATAGTTACTTAAACAGTACTTAGTTTCAGGCGCGATGTCACATGCTGATGTTGTGACATCTTACATAACATGTTGGTCCAGATGTTGAACTTCTTCAACACCACATATTAAAACAACAGAGGGGATCTGGGTAAACTTGCTTTCTTATTTGTTTTACAAATGAGGCCAACTCTCCAGCCAGGGCACTTACAATCTCCCCCTTTGGCAAATTTTGGCTAAAACAAATAAGTGCAAGTTGTATTTTGGGACCAGGCCACAACACAGTTGAGATGTTACAACATCTTGTCTAACATCTTCTTTTGTAGAGGCTGATGTCCTTTGAGCAAACAACAAACCTCTGTCGTCAACTGTGAGCAACTCCACTCCATCGATGCCCCAAGAGGATTTCTTTTATCCAGATTATTACTTGTGATCATGTAACTCAGATCACAAGTCACAACTATCCTCTTAACTCAGAACACAAGACACAACCAAGGTAACTTACTTAGGGATCATGTTGCTTTCTCCTGAGTCTTGCTGGACATTGCCGTCTGTTGCTTTCACCTGAGTCTCGCCTGAGTCCCTATCTTTCTCCCCCTTTTTGGCCAGAATTTGATAAAGACTGCCCATACAGATCCATATCCATGCACAATTTTCCCAGATTCTAACAAACTTCATATTGCTGAAACCCTCTGATGAAGAGAAGGAATAGAGAGGGTCTTCATAAATAATGCAACTTTGGCATAGATAGTAACGACCTTGGTACTTTACTCTGGCAGTTTCAGTACCCTAGGACTGGTTTTAATGCAGGTACCTACCCTTGGGTTTGACCCTTTGACCATGTCAGGATGCCCCTTTTAAAACAGACATTTGTCTTTTAGAACATACTACTTCCTTGTCTTAGGATCCCCTTTCCAAGAAACATCGTTGGTATATTACACTCTGCATTAGTTATATAATACCTTTATTAGATGACAAGTTATCACCTAAACATTCCAGCTCACCAAGCTGTTTCATAATGAGACACAACAGCTCTGTTTTCTTAGCAGATGAAAACATGCTCAAATCCTATTCTGCTATTTTCAGATTAGCAGCTTGAAGCCATACCATTTTCTCAAATAGGATGGTTACTCCCTCTGAGTCATACAACTGTACACACGTGGATAATAATCCATACTTCATCCAATTTTCCTCCTGTCTGTAGTTTTTAGAGGAAATTAGGAGCAAAGTCATTACCAATGTGATGACATTTGGTCAGACATAGTCTTCTTCAGTTTTGAACACATCATTCCGATAGTTGATAAGGTGTCACACTTTATATCCTACGAGTTTGACGAAGACCTTTTGTACAAACCAATACTCCCCCTGTTAGGGACAATCACTTCTCCTCATGAAAATAAGTAGGACACATTCAATACTCAGTTGGACCTTCAATGACAACTTCTGATTCAAAGTAAATAAGACCCCTTGATGAATGGAAAACATAAGACGCATCTTCATGTCTTCAAGAGCGCACCCTTTGTTCAACAATATTGGTTGAACGCATTCATACTCTGAATCAAACTTTCTCGATAATAATCAGCTGCCACATGTTGATTATCTTGATTCTCTGAATCCACTGCTGAGATAGACCAAATGCCACTGTTTGATTATCTCCTTCATGAATCCTCATATAAAAAATCAAATGCCACCTTTTGACTTCTCCATGTTTATCAGACTTCTCCCAAAGATATTCTGATCTTCCAATTGAAATTTGAACTTCAAGCTACAAGTTATCACAAAAGGCTTAGATACACTAAGACAGGAACATGTAACATCTTCTCCACCCAACAACTCCAAAGAGCTGCAAAGAGACGATCTTTTTGAAGTATCCAATCTTCAACTTCGTAGATCATCCTATCTTAAGTTGATGTGCCACTTCACCAACCAAGAATCTGATGTTGAACCAAATGTCACAACATTATGTTATAACATCTAGTTGTTGAATTCAGCTCCTTCTCTAATTTACTTCCTTACCTAGATCAGAATCAGACTGATCCAAGTAACCATCATCAAGATTATGATGTCTTCTTCTTCTTGTAGCTTCAAGTCTGAACACGTTTCCAGGAAACCTTTTCAAGGATCAAATGATTTTGTTGTCACCAAAGAGATAGCTCTAAAGCATCACTCTTCCTGTGATTCTTCACAGGTTCTAGAAGAAGGAATGTTCCCACATCTTTAAGAACATCAGTTATCTTGAGCTCCAAGGATAATCAATTAAATACTTGTACTTGTCACAAATAGCAATTGATCATAAATCCTTCCCATTATCCTGTAAGATACTTTCACCATTTGAATACTTTGACATACTCTTCGTGTGTTAATATCTTCTTCTTGCAAGCACTTTCTTTGAGAGACCAAAGAGTTGAGATATCTAGGTTGCCACCCTTGACTCAAGTAAATAGAATTTTCTCTGAACAAACTCTACTCACCTCAACAGATTTGAAACTCCTACCAGATCAGATTCATCCTTAGGAATGAGAGAGATGAATCCTTCCTTGCAAATATGTCACACAACACCCAGAACCCATGTGACATAGGTCAACAGCCAGCTAAACACCAGGCTGAACTAATGTGAGGAGGTTAACCAAATCTCCCCCTCAAACTACCAATCATGGAAGCTCCACACAAAATATCCATGCTTGTACACAAATGTCTCGACATGACATATGACATCCCTACCAGATTCAAGTAACTCCAAGAGTTATACCTTAACCAAATTCTGAGTCTTCATATTCTCACATCTTGAAAGATCTTCCACTTCTAATCATGATGTTTAAATGACAAGATTCATGATCCCAATCTACTTCTTATGAAGGAGCAATAATGCTGCACCATCATTGACTTTTATTAACCAATGAGCTTGTCTTTCTTCACACCATAGTACTCCAGGGAACAACTGCTCAGTCCTGATCAATGTCACATCTCAACCAGCTTCACTTCTAGAGTTCTGACTCCTAAAAGTAACCTTCGGGAGCATACAGACATAGTTGACTCTACCATTGTCAACTTTGCACACACAGATGTCTCCTCTTCCAGGTTAGGAGTAGGTTCCAAACAAAAGTATCCCTTTGTTTGACACCCAAAACATATGCTCTTCAACTAGTAGCTGCATACTTGTTCCACCATCACATAGAACATCAGTTCCATTACCTTGGAACAAGGCCCTCCTTGAAATTCTTCAAGGTCTTCGTATAACACTAATCCGTGATTATGTGATTCTTACCATCCTGAACGAAGAACGTCTTCATGAGTGGACTTGAGAGGACTCAAGTATCTGTGACATCTTCAATAGCTTATGTTGAGTTCTTGAATACAGTAGCCTTCAATCCACAAGAGGGAAAACACATCAGAGCTTGAGTTTTGCCAAGTATTACACAGCGGAAGAACATAATACAACTCAATCTTTGCACACACACTTTAGACGTACACAAATCCTAGGTTTGAAAATAAATCAAACCTAGAGCAGCTACCACACAACCAGGCCAAATGCCAATCACCAAAGACAGGTACACACAGTTCCTGTCATGAATAGTCCATCCTTCCACTTTAAGGAACCATTCAGGGAAATAACAAACCTTTCCAGGTTACAATCTCCAGTACTAAGATTGACCTTGCAGATACCAGAAAGTATCACCCATGGATCTCATCCAGAAACAGAACAGGATGCCCGCTCTGATACCAATTGAAATTCTGGTATATGCCAGTCTTCAGATGTTATACTCAATGTCTAAGCATCTGATATGACATAATAAATACACTGCAAGGTAGATACCCAATTTCAATGATTCAATGCTGAAGAGTAACATAGGCTCAGTTTAACCAAGCTGTGCCAGATCTATTTTTGAAAGTGCAGAGGATAGAACATCGATGTGTCTAGTTCTATTCGTCTGTGGCACACGATCTGCAGAGAGCAAACAGTCTTTGCTGTTCTGTTTCTTCTGCACAGATATCAGCATGATGTCTTAACATGTTATGAGACATCATCTGTTACAACATTACAGTTTTACCTTGTTGTATAACAGACAAAATTATAAAGTATTGAAGGTAAAAACACAAATCAGTTGTTGACCCAGTTCGGTGGAATACACCTACTCTGGGGGCATACCAAGCCAGGAAGAAGATCCACTATTAGCAATATTAATTCAGGACTAAACTTCACAAGTTCCCATCCTTCACTTAATCATCTACCTAGTGCAACCTATACCTAGGAACTCCTAGATAGAAACCTACCAGTTTCCATTCCTATTGTCGCAACAACAGAAGTCTTACTCCTACTCAAGAAGCAGTGCCCTCCCACTTGGTTTCCTACATTACAATGAATATGAAGTAATGCAGAAGTACTCAGACTTGCTTCACAGCTTCATCCAAGAACACTCAAACTCTTACCTACAGGTTTCGAGTTAAATACATGGTAACCTTGCCACAGACCGACAGGTTTACCTCACAAAAAAACCTCTAATGTTACATTATATGTGTCATCTAAACCCTAGGTTACAATCTGCTATTTATAACCTATTACCTAACTCAGCAAGTTTTTCTCCTTGCTGTTACAACTCAGCAGCAAACTTCTCCTATAATCAAGGTCTTCAATCTTCTAGTTCCTAAAATATCTCCATATTTAGAAACAGTATTTTCTTCAAATATTCTGATTGATTCTTGATTGATCTTCAGATTCTCCACAAGAAACGCCACATATATTCTCAGAGTATTTAAGTACCAGAACTGTAACTGAATTATCAATTCTGTTGTTGTGATGTCAAGTCAGATGTCATGACATTACATCCAACATGTTTTCCTAGATGTTGAACTTTTTCAACACAACAAATAACCTAGATCACTTAGAATAGTTAGGTTATAAGTCACAGCTGTTACAAACATTCAACATATAGCATAGTTACTTAAACAGTACTTAGTTTCAGGCGCGATGTCACATGCTGATGTTGTGACATCTTACATAACATGTTGGTCCAGATGTTGAACTTCTTCAACACCACATATTAAAACAACAGAGGGGATCTGGGTAAACTTGCTTTCTTATTTGTTTTACAAATGAGGCCAACTCTCCAGCCAGGGCACTTACATGTATTAGAGGAGATCCACATGGTGCGCTGTGTCCATTCTTTGGCATACTCAGTTCTACCATCCTTTCAATGATTCAGGGCGTAGGAAAGTCGAGCCATATTATCTCTTCCCCAACAATACAATTCTGAATTCAGTGGCGTACGTGTAAACTCACTCCGCCAGCAATTCAATCTCTAGCAGAGTCACTAATAGTCTTCGGTATCACGGGCTCCCCAGTGCAAATTCTTATCAATATCCCCAGTGATCCTCTGTACCCCAGGTTTCCAGCGCCGATATGTATTGGCATCACCGGTGATGAACAACCATTTTCAATGAGCCTTCGCTTATCTCCATGAAGTCTATTTCTTTGCATTGCATATAGCTATCATTGCATCTCCAAAAAGTGCGTAGCCGATCCATCAGAATGGATCTTTGTGGCAAAAGAAGTTCAAACATGCACACGAAGCATAAGCCAGATCAGATTTCTTACATAAAAGACCTGAATCATTCAAGGACAAGAATACATCCCCACAAGAGGATATCCCTCACAAATCCTTCAGCTGATGACCTCCACCTTCACAATGCCCAGCTAACGGTGCCAGTACCTGGTACCCCTGAATTCCCATCAAAATTAATACACCTTTTCATTCTAAACCCAATTCTCATCTGGTATCCAGTTCCCGTCTGACAAATAATTTAGTCTTCCAACACTCATCTATGTCAACTCCTAAACACTCATCTGTGTCAGTCCCCCAAACACTCGTCTGTGTTTAACCTTTCCTTGATGCTCGTCTGTATCTTCTTTCAATACTCATCCCTATCTTCTTTTGATATTCGCCTGTATTGATTCAAACACTCGTCTGTGTTTAAACCTCTCATTGATACTCGTTCGTATCTTCTTTTAATACTCGTCCATATTGATTCAAACACTCATCCGTGTTTAACCTTTCCTTGATACCCATCCGTATCTTCTTTCAAGACCCGTCTGCATTGATTCAAATACTCGTTCGTGTTTAACATTTCCCTGAAACTCATCTGTATCTTCTTTCGATACTCGTCCATATTGATTCAAAGACTTGTTATTGTTATCCTTTCCTTGTATTGGCATCATTATACATTACAAGTCTGATCTCTTCCTTGTATTGGCATCACGCTACGTTACAAGTCTTCTCTGCCCTTGTATTGACATCATGCTAACTTCCAACACCCGTCGTGTCAACTTCTAAACACCCGTCGTGTCAATTTCTAAACACTTGACGTGCCAATTTCTAACCACTCGCCGTGTCCTGGTCGACATCTATCGTGTCATGATAGATACCCCTCCTGTGAATCATCGTGTCCTGATCAATGTATTCCTGTTAGTCATCGTGTCCTGATCGATGTCTTCCTTTTGGTTATCGTTTCCTGATTGATACTCTTCTGCGAATCATCATGTCCTGATCGATGTATTCATGTTAGCCATCATGTCCTAATTGATGTCTTCCTTTTGGTTATTGTGTCCTTATCGATACCTCTTCTGCGAATCATCATGTCCTGATTGATGTATTTCTATTAGCCATTGTGTCCTGATTGATGTCTTCCTTTTGGTTATCGTGTCCTGATTGATACCTCTCTTGTGAAACATCGTGTCCTGATCGATGTATTCCTATTAGTCATTGTTTCCTGATCGATGTCTTCCTTTTGGTTACCGTGTCCTGATTGATACCCCTCCTGCGAATCATCGTGTCCTGATCGATGTATTCCTGTTAGTCATCATGTACCAGTCGATGTCTTCCTTTTGGTTATCGGGTCCTGATCGATATTCTTCTGCGAATCATCATGTCCTGATCGATGTATTCCTGTTAGCCATCGTGTCCTGATCGATGACTTCCTTTAGGTTATCATGTCCTGATCGGTACCCCTCATGCGAATCATCGTGTCCTAATCGATGTATTCCTGTTAGTCATTGTGTCCTGATCGATGTCTTCCTTTAGGTTATCGTGTCATAATCGATACCCTTCCTGTGAAACATCGTGTCCTGATCGATGTATTCCTGTTGTTCATCGTGTCCTGATTGATATCTTCCTTTTGGTTATTGTGTCCTAATTGATACTCTCATGCGAATTATCGTTTCCTGATCGATGTATTCCTGTTAGTCACCATGTCCTGATTGATGTCCTCCTTTTGGTCATCGTGTCCTGATCGATACTCTCCTGCGAATCATCGTGTCCTGATCGATGTATTCCTGTTATTCATCATGTCCTGATCGATGTCTTCCTTTTGGTTATCATGTCCTGATTAATACTCTCATGCGAACCATCGTGTCCTGGTCGATGTATTCCTGTTAGTCATCGTGTCCTGATTGATGTCTTCCTTTTGGTTATCGTGTCCTAATCGATAACCCTCATACGAATCATCGTGTCCTGATCGATGTATTCCTGTTAGTCATCGTGTTCTGATCGATGTCTTCCTTTAGGTTATCGTGTCCTGATGGATACCCCTCCTACGAATCATCATGTCCTGGTCGATGTATTCATGTTAGTCACCGTGTCCTGATCGAAGTCTTCCTTTTGGTTATTGTTTCATGATCGATACTCTCCTGTGAATCATCGTGTCCTGATCGATGTATTCCTATTAGCCATCATGTCTTAATCGATGTCTTCCTTTTGGTTATTGTGTCCTGATCGATACCCCTCATGCGAATCATCGTGTCCTGATCGATGTATTCATGTTAGTCATCGTGTCTTGATCGATGTCTTCCTTTAGGTTATCGTGTTCTGATCGATACTCTCTTGCGAATCATCGTGTTCTGATCGGTGTTTCCCTCTCAGTCATTGTGTGCTGATCGATGTATACCTTTCAATCATTGTGTCCTGATTGATACTCTCTTGCGAATCATCGTGTCCTGATCGGTGTTTCCCTCTCAGTCATCATGTCCTGATCGATGTATACCTTTCAATCATCGTGTTGTAATCCGTGTTTTCCTCTCAGTCATCGTGTCCTAATTGATGTACTCTGATGTCGTCGTGTCCTGATTGACGCATACCTCCGGTTTAGTACCACCTCTTTTAAATTCCCCAGCGGATGTTGCAAAAATTACCACCATCTTCCAGAACAAGATTTTGGCATTGATCTTTAATCATCTTCTACCTTGAACTTTCAAAAGGCATGCGCCAATTGTACTTTCAGGTTTAAGACGATTAAATAGGGGCAGTTGTAATACCCCAAATTTGTCCCACCCTTTCACTTTTATCTAGCTTATGCATCTCACACTTTCCTTATGTATATAATTTCCATTAGGTCATCTTACGCATCATGCATCATTGATTAGTAACTTAGCATGGGATCAATGATCTTGTAAATTAGGGTTCCTATGGATTTCAGGTTTCATCCAATAAAGCCGATTCATCTGGTTCTTTCTGCAAGTAGTGAATTATGGAATTAAGATAAGAGGTTTTCGTCTATTATGCTTCAATTGAGGTTCATTGGATTGAGGTTGATTATGTGGTTACCCTGATCAATTTCACTTCAATACCTCATGCTTGGATTTCATTTGAAGACCTCTCCTAATTACTTGTGTTACAAGTTGTGATCGGTGGATCTGGAACTGACTGTTTAACGCTGGTTCGCGAAATGTCGCGGAAGCAAGAGTCGCCACCGTCTTTTATTTTCTCCAATATGGAAAGGACAAAAGCACAGAAAAATTCCTTATTGAGATTAGCTCTCGGTTCGGGAGGTAGATTTATAGAAAGGGAAGGTGTTAGCACCCTTTCTATCCATGGTTATCCATGGGCTCTTAGATACTTGCTCATTTGTGTTTTCAAAATGTTTGTTTGCTTTTCAATTTGTGAGTGGGTTTGAAAAAGTTTCGTTTAAAATTTCAGTTCGACTCTTGTATCAGTCCTCAAGAGTGTTTGAAAAGTTGTTTTGAAAGCTTTTTGAAAAGTGTCGGTGTGAAAAGAGTTTTTTTGATTTGTTTTGAATTAGAGCAAGTATCTACGAGTAATCTACCTACCCTAAGGAATTCCGCTGTGTAAATGTCCTTAAGGTAGTGCCATCCCACCATTGAGAGGTAGGTAGCACCACTGTTGGAGGTGTTCGGGTCAATTCGAGGGTTAGGGACAGTGCGGTCACCAGAGCAACAGTAGGACACCTTAGAAGCTACCCCCATGCCATGTTCATGGACATGAGGACTTACTAAAACGTCCTCTACTCGACGACCACGTTTCGAGGGGCAAGGCAACAGTGAGGCGTACCCTAGGAGTGGTGTGTGAATTGTGTGTCATTTTCAGTTATTATTTGTCTTGTCATGCATTGGGTGAGCTACGCTTTGATTTTATTTGGGCATACATTCTTTCATGTGATTAACAGTTTAAAGGTGCGGAATTTAAAGTGCGGAAAATAAAAGTCCTACGCTATTACAAGGCGCGGGTCTATACATCGCCAAATTAACAAAGACCCGATTTTAAATAAAAGTGCGGAAAGTAAATGTCCTAATTATCTATTACAAGGCTTTGGGGCAAATACATTATATTTAGAAAGAAAAATAGAAGCAGACGCGCGAAAAGAAATTATAATCGAAGGCGAGGGCGTTGGACCCTTTAAAGAAATTAAATTGAAATTACAAAATTAATTAATGATTAAAGAAAGGAAAAAGATTATTTTTTATGGTTTTTGGCATTTATGAAAATAAAGAGAATTAATTGAAATTAAAAGTTAAATAAAACCCTAATTCTAAATTTTTTTTAATTGTTAAAAGAAAATATTTAAGTTTAAACCTAATTTACTAATTGTTTAATTACAAGAGTATTTACAAAAATAATTAATAATTAAGAATGATAAGAATAAAAAGTTATTTATTAAGAAAAAGAATAAAAATACTAAAACCCTAATTTCTACATTTTTTAGTTTATTTAAGGACATATTAAAATTAAAAAAACCCTAAATTAAACTAAATTGATTAACAAGATTTATTTACAAAATAATATTAAACAAAACATATTTTTTATTTTTATGATTTCTGATTTTTTGTATTTTTGTATTATAAAAATTAATTTTATGGAATTAAATAAAATAATTAAAAGAATTAAAATAAATAAAAGAGAATAAAAAGAAAATACAAACAAGAGGGGTTTCTGGCCCAATTATGGAGGTGTTGTTGAAGCAATCAGGCCCACTGAATTCAAGGCCTGTTTGACTTTTTCCAGCGCGTGTATGGGATGATTGACTAGCGTCCATGGTGATCCTCTCATTCTGGCCATTGGATTGGTCCCTTAAGACATGTGGCAGGCACAAACGTTGGGGAGTTTGGTGGACCACTGGAAGGGAATTATACCTGAACGCATTACAAGAAAAAATATTGAGAACACGGGGGACTTGGGAATCGAACCCAGGTCCCAATGACTGCATGCCAGCTAAGCTACCAACTGAACCATTGAACGCATCTGTTATTATTATGGAACGGAAATAATATAAGAGAAAACAAGTATTATTCTGGAATAATAAAAAAAAAGCGCGCCAGTATTCAAATCACCCATTCACGCTTAGACACCTCAGCTTCGTCTCTATTTTTTTTTCTGCAACTAAAAGCAAATAGCGGGGGTTTTGAACCCCCACTAAGTCAAACCTGCAAAAATAGCGATTAGGCTATGGAGCAATATAAATTGGGCGCGAATAGTGAGTTCAATTTGTTTTGAGGTCCTGAGTCCAATAGCATAGGTGTGTTTGGCCAATTTTTCCAGATGAATGAAGCCCTCTTTCAAAGTCTCTGAAACCCTAATATGCATTCATGGTGGAATCTTATACAGGGCTTAATACTTCAATTAAAGCATGCTATCAGCTTCAGAATACTCACGTTAGTCCAAATCAATGATTGAAAATCACAAATAATGTATGAATAATGAAGCACGAATATGAAAATTTTCAAGAAAAGTCAGACTCTGTTATACCGATTCCTTGCGTATGGAGGGTTGGTTTCAATTGGAGAAGCTTCCTGGTCGTGTCAGGAGTGTTTTGGAATATATTTGATCTTTAAAACAAGCTCTTGCTATGAAAACAGTTTTGAGATTTTTTAGTAAAAAATGCAAGTTTGATCTTGATCTTGGGCGCAGCTTTTCTTGTCCTTAGGATTAGGTTTATGTTATGCTTATGTATGTGAATGATTTAGGTTAGAAAAACTGGCCCAAAATCCATGTATTCAATGATTCAATATTTGATTTTCAAGCATCTTTTTCCAAATCTCTTTGCCATGAAACTATTTCCAATCATGAGAAATATTGCCTTTTTGAGTATGCACGAAATATTTGATTCATTATGAGTGAAATCTCTGCACAAAAAGATTCAAAACCTTTATTTTAGTATTTTTCTCATATTTAATTTTAATTAAATGAATTAATAGGATTACAAACTCAATTAATTAATTAAAAATAAGAAAATAACTCCCCTTTGGGTCAATGGGTCGTGCATAGCTTTTGGGTAATGTTTCATGGAAGAAATTGTGGCCCATTAGCAATTTTGAGGCATTTGAAGCAAAGTTGACATTTCAAAATTCCCAAAAATTTCCCAACTTCCACAAGGCATATATTGCTCAATTCTTAAGCTTTGATCATGTTCTTGGACATTTTGGAAAGGTCTTGAAGTCCTCTAACCAATGTCTTTGGTCCCATGTCATTTTGATTTACCAATCTCAAGTTATGGTCTTTGACTTAAAGTGCCTTTTTGTTGACTTTTGAAAATGACCTATAATGTTGAGATTGATAACTTTTTGTGAGAGCATTTCTTGGACTTGAAGTGTGAAGAGGAGTTGTAGGAAATGTCATTCTCTTCAAAATGAGCTTTGGATGGAAATTTTATGATAAACCATGTGGAAGTTATGCCTTGGTCAATTTGCAGTTGACTTTTTCAGCTGTCCAAAAATAGAAACTTTTGCATCTTGAGACTTTTTGAGCCATGCTTTGAGAATCATGATCAAGAATTGATCAAATGATGTTTGTGGCTTCAAAATAAGATGTTGACCAAAAATTTTGACTTTTGACTGTCAAATGACCATTTTACCCCTGCAGTTGACTGTAGGGCAATTAGGTTTTTTGACTGTGCAATTTTGTGCTGTGAGTCTTGAAACTTTGGCATGAGGATGCTTGACAATGTTTATAGGCATATGGGACTTGTTTGGACCCTTGGAAACTTCAATTTCTTTTCCAGAACCAAAACCCTAATTTTTGACTGTTAGGAATCCATTGGACTGTGTAACCCTTGGGAGGTTTTGAACCTTGATCTTGGCAAACCTTGAAAAATATGGGAGGGCAAATTTTGGGGTACAACACAAGTCAAGATTAGGGTTTGATGCATTGAGTCTTTATCAAGCAAGGAAGCATCTTAAAGTTTGAGCTAGGGATCGAGATTTCACTTATCCGTCCTTCATATTAGGGTTTTCTTTAATCAAATGGTGCGTCAAAGACAAGGCATCGTGAATTGGAAATTCAAACTTGAATTAGGGTTCTTAGAAAGTGCAAGCATGGAACATGAGTGCTCAATTTGGATTCAATTAGTGTGGAGATATGAAAGGTATACGGGCTTGGTTCCAAGGTTTTTACCATGTTTCATACAAAGATTTATCCATGCAAAGGTTTCAAGACAAAGGTTTCTTCATTATTCAAATTTGATTCCAAACATATTCATAGTTATCATTCATACAAGAAATACAAAAACTATATTCCTTACAAAGAACTTAGATGCATAAGGATCAATTTGTAAAAGAAGATTACATCGAGTACTTTACAAAACCGTTACAAGTTTATGCTTATGCCTTGTCTTGCTAAGATTCTAAGTGTTGAAGCACCATTTCTCTTCAACTATTCCAGCTTTACACCATGCTTCATGTTTCTCATTATAAAGACCAAACCTTGCATCCATATATAAACATAAACCCGTAGCCCTGCAAACCAAAAATCCAATTCAAAATTCATAATAAGTCCACTAAATACATAAACAGATGCAAACAATCAAAGCAGTTTAATACTCATGAATCTGTGGCTCTACATCAAACCAATAAGCCTAATCAGATTCCATCAAATGCCAGTTCATGATATCTTTCCAAACCAATTAACCAATCCATACAATCAGAAGATAAAATGTTTGAATACTGAACTGGTTTAGACTACAACACTATTATCCATTTCAGTTGGAACAAGAATAAAACAAGAAGCAATTGGTTCAAACATTCCCTCTTGAACTCATTTATGAGTATTTAGTTGAAGCTAAGTCCTAATCCGATCCTAATTGTGATTCATCTTGACTCTCTCTAATCTAAACCTGCCAGCTCATTCAAACAGAAATCAAAAAGCAATAATAGAAAAATCACTTCTAATTGACTATTAGCAGTAACTAACCTCCACCCCAACTAACTTCCTAATAGATCTATAATCTTCTAACTGTTTAACAGAAAAAATAGCATAACATAATTTCCTAACAAAATTTCAAAACAGAATTCTAAGTCCCTAACCAACTCTAACAACCCCTAGTCCAATTCTTTCTAACTGTTTTTACCAACCCTGCTTCAGTTCAATATAACAGGAAAAGGAAAAGGGAGAAGGCACGATTTTCTCATAACAGAAAAGAGAAAAAATATGAGAAACTCACCAGAAAACTCTCACTCTCTCTGAAACCGTTTCTCCAAACTTCTCAAATTTGCGTCTGATTCATCATCAATCGTCATACATCTTCATTAATCTTCACTATAACCGAAACTTCATCATCATTTCAAGCAACTGCAATAACTTCAGATCTGTAATCTTCATCTACAACAACATCACAACTGAATTTTCGTCACAGTTCCACTACAACAATCGTTTCAACAACGAATTCAAAAAATCTGTAACAACAACAACTCAACACGTTAACAACTCTTCATCAACAGAGAAATTCGCAAATAAAGTAGAAGTCGAAATTAAAGAAAAGGAGAAGAATATCAAGAACTCACCTCTAAGTTATCCTCTGCAAACTCCTCTACAGATCCTTCATCATTTTTATTCATGTTCTTCAAGTAGCATCTTCTTCTGCATCTTCTTAAAGCTTCAAGACACCTTCAACACATTTCATCTAGCTTCATCCTCGATCATCATCGCAATGTTCGATCTGAACTACAACAACAATTACGTAACGAAAATGAAATCGTATACAAAAGAAAGAAGAGA